>CM060948.1:260399764-260552264 GCA_030765055.1 Mantis religiosa | reverse complement strand
ATGTTATTAACATTTTTTTTTTTTTTTTGACGTTTCTATTTTATGACATTTTCATATAGTCTCTTCATGTCTGAAACTGCTTTTTGAACCCATGCAATGTTGGCTGCGTAGTCTTTAATTCCAAATAAAATGCAAGGAAAAGAGAACAGGGAATTGTTGACTTCACAGCCACATATCCACTCATATTTCGTGTAAATTTTGGGACTGAAACACCTGCTATATTGTTTTTGGCGGCTTGCTGCACTTTGAATAATGTTCAACAAAGGAGTCGGTCTTCCTCGCACTTTAATGTCACATTTCTCTTGCAGTGTTAATGCGCCAAAACGAAGCGACTTTAGGAACTCGACTGAATTACTCATTTCTACAATCACACCATTGATAGCAGTATAAAAAAAAATCACATTTAATTATTATTTACTGTCAAGAACAAAAATATATTTGAATCACCGTGAAAATGTTAAAAAGCCGTCGATTTCACGAAAATCCGCACGGAATTGCACTTACAGCGCTCAAGGGACTGCAAGCAATGCAGTCCATTGAGTTCACTAAGCTATGGGGCGCGCGGCAGGTGGAAACGTGAAGCGGGAGCTAGCGGACGGAGAAATGGAAGCAATCTGCACGTGAGTTGGCCTGGCAGTCCAAGAGGGAGAAGCGGCTTCACATATGAACTTGCCGCACAGTCTATTTATATACGGATGTAATCTATTCAATTTATGCAATTAAGGCAACAACAATAAAATTACAATTTTCTCTGGGTGGGCTGCAGTCCTACAGCCCTCCTTTATCGGCCGGACCCCAAAATATGTACTTCCAATGAAATATTGGTATCGAACTTTTGGGTACTATGAACACGCGAACTCTCGGTGAAAGTTGAACTACGTTATGTGACAGTGGAAACCAAGTGAATTTACAATTTGAACTAAATATAATGTTTATTTTCCAATCTTCCTCACATTTGATTCTAATATCTGATGTTTACGGCTACCCATTATTTGGGAAAATTATAAAATTCTAATATAATGTATTTAAATGTTTTACATAGAACTGATAGCTTTTTTATTTCATACAATTATTTACGGCAGTGGTAGAGTACTAGAATAAAAAACGTCTGGAAGGGTAAACCTCCGGACCACACGAGTAATTATTGCCAGACGATAGGTCATCGCAAGCATACTGGCAGTAGTTGCTCGTGTGTTGCCTTAGTGAGCCTTGCCTGATCTACGAGGTGTGTCCGTAAAATAAGGTCTCCGACGCGCTGGAGCCGTGAGGAACGCTATTAGGCGAGATCCGGCAACGTTTTCATGTAGCTTGGTTTCACCCCTTCAACTCCCCACCACAACGAACCCGTTGCAACCATTAGTCTTGGCTCGGCAGCCGTTTGCGATGGAGCTTCCTATCACTTCCGCCGCCAAGTGCGATTTGCATGCAGTGATACGTTTTTTGAGTGCCAAGGGCACTACCCCCACTGGAATTCATCGTCGGTTATGCGAAGTCTATGGACCGCAATGTATGGACGTCAAAAACGTGCAAAGTGAGTCAGATAGTTCAAAAACGGACATACAGACGTCCATGACTAACAGCGTTCTGGTCGGCCTTCGGTTTCAGCCGAAAAAATTGCAAAAGTGGAGCAAGAAATGTTTAAAGATCGGCGTGTGACAGTTCGCGAGCTGTGCGAACTTATCCCTGAAGTCAGTAAGACTACGATTGACTAGATTTTGACCGAAAATTTGCATTATCGCAAGGTGTGTGCGAGGTGGGTTCCCAAAATGCTCACCGAAGACTATAAACGGCAACGTGTTGAAGCGGCCCACCGATTCCTGGAGCGCTATGCAGAATATGGCTAGGAACTGTTGGATTCAGTTGTCACTGGCGATGAAATCTGGGCTCACTACACAGCACTAGAAACAAAAGAACGTTCTCATCAGTGGCGGCATTCGAATTCGCCGAAGCCGCGAAAGTTCAAACAGACATTTAGTGCTGGCAAAGTGTTGGCCAGTGTGTTCTGGGACAGAAAATGTGTATTGGTGTGCGAGTTTATGCCTACCGGCACAACAATAAACGCCGCTAGCTACTGTGAGACGTGGCATTCAAAATCGAAGGAGAGGAATGCTGACGCAGGGAGGGATTTTTTCATCACGACAATGCTCGTCCCCATACTGCACATGCAACGACTGATCTCCTGGCCCAGTTCGGATGGGACATACTCACCCATCCCCCCTACAGTGCAGACTTAGCACCTAGTGATTATTATCTGCTTCCTGAGTTGAAGTCACTCCTGGGTGGAACACATTTCCAGACCGACGATGATTTTAAAAACGAGGTTCAACGCTACCTGCGCAGCTTGGCGGGAGAGAGCAATGACAAGGGTACACAAAACTGCCACAGCGCATGCAAAAGTGCATCGATCGCAATGGTGATTACGCTGAAAAATAGCTGCATGTTCCGCTTTTCCATCAATGTAACATTAATTGACAATAAACATGTTTTCTATATTAAATAAAATTGGAGACATTACTTTACGGACACGCCCCGTACTACAGCTTCAATTTTTCTCTCCCTCTCCCACTGTTCTCTTTAATACCAGTCAGTGACTTACTCTATGTACGTTTGATAGGACTTAAATCTTCCTTGGCCGCCTAAGAATTTCGAATACAGCACTTCAAAAAAACGAGGCCGCGCTTTGGCTGTGTGGTTAGACCGCTCGACCCTAACCAAGGGTAAGATCCCAGACGACCGTGAGGTGAGATTTGTTGTGGACAACACGGGACTGGGGATGGTTTTCCCTGGGATCTTCGGTTTCCCCCGCCATCTCATTCCACCGGTTCTCCATCTTAGTCTCATTTATCATGTGTCACCGCCTGGGTGCCATATGCAGCAAAAGTGGGCGTTAAGCACTACGCATTTCATTAAAAATGAAATGAAATGTGTAGTGTTTAACGCCCGTTTTTACTACATATGACACCGCAGGCGGTGACACTGACGATGCATGATTTGAAGATGGAGTATTGGTGGAATGAGATGGCGGGGGAAACCGGAGGTCCCAGAGAAAACCCACCCCAGCGCCGTGTTGTCCACTACAAATCTCACTTTGCGGTCGCCTGGGATCGAACCTGGGCCGCCTTGGTGACAGTGTTATCGTTTACATGCACCTATCATAACAGACGATGTTGATAATGATAATGTGTAGTGTTTAACGCCCGCTTTTACTACATACGGCACCGCAGGCGGTGACACTGGTGATACATGAGATAAAGATGGAGCACCGGTGGAATGAGATGGCGGGGGAAACCGGAGGTCCCGGAGAAAACCCGCCCCAACGCCGTGTTGTCCACCACAAATCTTATTTTTCGGTCGCCTGGGATCGAACCCGGGCCACCTTGGTGAGAGCCAAGCGGTCTAACCACTGAGCCACGGCGTGGCCAACGACGATGTTGATGCGCAATGTTAGGTGATAACTGTACAGCAGGAAAAAAAACTGGTAAATAGGAAGCAACGAGTGTGTTAGTATATGAGAGACGCTTTACTTTGAGGTAAAACAAGGCGCGAAACAGTAATGAAATATAATAAAAGTAATAACTGCGAATGTTAAAGTAATATAATAGATGTGAATAATAATACATGTACAGCTCGAAACGGCAAGGAACTGTTATAAAATACTAGATAAAAGCTGCAAAACAGTAAACAAATTTAATACAAGTGTTCTATGTCCCAGTTTTCTATGACCGCTCGTCCTTAAACACAATGCATAGGTTATCCATGTTTACACTCAGGAAAATCACGTGCTAATTGCAGGAACATTGAATAACTAAATAACTCGCGTAACAATACCAAATCGGAAATGGTATACCAGCTTCCGGTATTAATAAGGCCAAGACGTCTTCACTCACAAAATGTTATTGGTTTATCTTTGTAAGTATATGGTTGCCTTCCTGACAATGCACGGGACACGCTGTTGCAAGTACGATTAACCCCCCCCCACCTAAAAGAAATATGAGTATTTGAAAATTTAAAGTGTTAAAAAAATATTTTGGAAATTAATAATACAATTTATACTGCAATCTGTGCGCCTCTCACATTTGATTTACATGCTTTATGAAATTATATCAAATTCATTGGAAATGAAGATAATTTTACATTATATCATAGAAAATTGAAGATATATATTTTCCCTCGTTCACAAGTGTCTAAGATGAGCAATGCTGAGGAAAATTATTAAGAGTAATTACAGAAAGGGAGAGAGAACAAGAGAGTAATTAATTTTCGGTGTAAAGGTTGAATTGCGCAGGAAACCGTTTCCTACAATGTTTCCGGTAGTCTCGGGGGATTCTCTTTAACGTCTTGTTGCACCCGGAGCTTAAACACAAATGTTGGTATCTCCGATAATTGGAATTTGATTATGATTTACATACTACTCGCATATATGGCACATCTTTTTTGAGAGATTTTCGTCGGATGCATAAAATCTAGAAACAAGTATATCCTCTGAAATTCTCAAACACCAAATTTTGTCATGGAACGCAGTAATCTCTCTACTTATTGCAGGTAATGGTTTGAGAAAATAAATATAAAACAAGACTTTTGGATTATCGTTTATAAATCAGATTTTAAAAAGGAGGGAAGTCACGGTCGCTACTCGAACATGGGTTGTTGCCATTTTACACACCACGGCCAAGTGTCTCGCATACTGCGAACTGAAACTTGCTGCTTGAAGCCATATGAAGTAGTTTCCTATAGCCTTCAACCTCCCGGCCAAGTCGCCCCCGTACGTCCGTCCGTAGAGCTGGCAGGTTATCAATAGCCCGAGTGTATTTTGCTGCGTGCCATGCTAATGGGGTTTAACCGCAGATATGAAATTTGTATAACGGGATGTGAAGCAACTATTATATCCCTGCAAGCTTAAAGTGTTCTGTTATTACAAATTTTAGATTCAGATTCTGTAATAAGTTAGAGTTGCTTAATAAATAATTTGATATTGCTTATTAAGATAAATAATTAACTTCAAAATTCACATTATTTTCTCTACACATTTTCATTTCTGTACAGAGCTGTTAGACAAAGTACTCGTAAGTGACTTATTATTTCATCCAGGAGTCAGAAGCTCTCGTCTCTCTCTCTCTCACTCACTCAATTGCTCCATCTCTCCCTTCCGTTCACGGCGTTCCTTTAATTTTTTTACCTCTAACTATCCAAATTATGGTCTAAGTTTCTCTATTTTCCTTCCCTCTCTCTCTCTCTCTCTCTCTCTCTCTCTCTCTCTCTCTCTCTCTCTCTCTCTCTCTCTCTCTCTCTCTCTCTCTCTCTCTCTCTCTCTCTTTTTCTCACTTGCCTTATAAATTTCACCTGGATTTTTCAGTAATCTGCATCGTGACATATTTTCTCTGATCTCTGTTAAACTAGGATGTAAAATGTATTTTAAATAGTTATGTCACGTGGACGGTTGAGGAATGCTTGGAAACATATAAACTTTTAGAACTGTATATACGAGGGCTGTTCAATAAAGAATGATTATAATTTTTTTACGGTCATAATTTTTCGCACTAAAATTCAATCTTATTACATTCTGTTTGCTTAATTTGAAACAAACACGCCGTAGGAGTTTCACTGTTGGTACTCCTGGTTCCTGCCTGTGAGAACCAGGCAATTTCAGACATACTCAGTATCGCCTACCGCTGCAATGGAGGTTACATGCAGTTAAAGTTGATGTTAGACGAAGATCTGGAGTTTCTTTCAAACGTAATCACTGTTGATGAAACTTGGCTACATCATTTTGATCCTGAGAGCAAACAGCAAAGCTCAGCTTGGAAATCTCCTTCATCACCAGCACCCCAAAAAGCAAAAGTGGTTGCTTCTACTGGGAAGGTTATGGTCACCTCATTCTTTGATATTCATGGAATGGTTTATCAGCATGTTACACCTGCACACATATCAGTAACTGGACAATACTACAGGGATGTGCTAAAAACATTGCAAGTCCATATCAGGCGCAAAAGACCACATTTCCGTGAAGCATGCTGGATGCTGCACCACGATATTGCGCTGCCGCATATTGCCAATGTCGTTGCTGAATATCTTGCAAAAATCAACGTGAAGTGCATCCCTCACCCTCCCTATAGTCCGGATTTAGCTCCATGCGACTTTTTTCTGTTCTCTAACTTGAAGAAACGCTTTCGTGGGAGGCATTATCCAACATCAGAAGTAGTGGTGAAGGCTCCGGAGGCGATTTTGAAGGATCTCTCTAAATATTGGTTTCCAGCATGTCTTTGAAGACTGTCAGACACGCTGGGACAAGTGCATCGCATTCAGGGAAGCCTATTTTGAGAAGGATCATCAAAATTATGAGAATGAGTAAAGGTACGTTGTCAAAAAAAAAAGTGATCATTCTTTATTGAACAGCCCTCGTACTTAATGTATTTCTATGTCTTGACTTGCTTGCACGTTTTCCAAATTATTTAAAATCCCTCTTTTCGCTGACCCATGAGAACAGCGTAGTGCAAGATTTCACATGACATGAACTACCTGTTGGCTCAGGTAGATCAAGTACAGCTGACACAGGGCTGAATTGCATTTAGAATGTTTTAAGAACTATGATAATGCCTAGGTTGCTTGGGAAAAGTTTAAGTAGATTTTTGGTGTGGATCTGCCGATTTGGTACTATGGACACCATGTTGGGAATAACGGTATTTAACGGCTGATTATTTCTGCAGCCGCGGGTCTTTTAGTTTGGGTTCTTCTGGGGGTTACGCTTGATCTTAGAAACCAGGATCGTCAAGCCGCCTACTAGCGGAGGCTCATTTCCATCCTGGACCAACACGGCACATCTCAGAAGGTAAAACTCGTATGGGGATTTGTATAACTGTGTAATTGTTGTTACTATTTCACCCCTAAGTCTCTTCAGGACTTTGGGAGTATTTTGTACTCCAACATTATTAATAAGAGTTTAGTAAATTGTCATATTATGGAACTAAGTGTGGTCTCTACTTTACGATTTTGCTTTTCCATCTTGTTCCCATTCTTTCAGCTACGTCCCTAGTTAAAGAGTAGATTGCAACATTATGGTGAAGTCGCCCAAGTTTCACTTTAACGTAACATTATGGCGTATGCCGCCGTTCTTCCTTATTCCTTTATAAGGAGATTTGTTAAAATCCTGGTCCTCTTTTCTAAAAACTTGGTTTCAAACACTAATCACTATAGTAACGTAATAACAAAGCTGTGATTTTCGAGAGGCCTTGAGGCAGCTACTTAATTTTAGTTATTTTTGTTTAAAAATTGTTTATACTTTTTTAAACATTTCATTAAG
This sequence comes from Mantis religiosa, assembly GCA_030765055.1. NCBI lineage: Eukaryota > Metazoa > Arthropoda > Insecta > Mantodea > Mantidae > Mantis > Mantis religiosa. Next base: position 260,544,967 of record CM060948.1, on the reverse strand, counting down.
CCAAGCTTCATTAAGGTTAGCTTCTGTTTAGGATTGAGGCTTCAAAATTACTATAGGGCTAAGTTATATAATTATTAACATATGCCTTAAATATCACCAACATTGACAAAAACTATGAAACAATTCCAATGATTCTGCGCTTTCAAAAACAATCCTATGTGTGCACTCACATAATATTACCCACTTACCTTTTAAAAACTGTTATTAAACGATTGTTCTACTATCAACTTAATGTTAATCGTCATAAAAACATTGCCGAAATTGCTTTATTAAGCATTTCCTAATAAGTAAAATGGAATTTATCCGTATAAAAATTTTCACCCGACATAAATTATGTTAAAAAGTTAACCACTGGCGCGACAGCCCCACGAGGACCAAGGCCTACCAACCCGACTGCCGGTCTCAAGCCCACTTGCGTACGGCAGAGGTGGGCGATCATCCAATCGATACGGGGAGGATATGTGGTCAGCATCTCAGCATTGCCTAGCCGGAACGTTGGTTTTCGTGACCAGGGTCGCTTACCTATCGTAACTTCCTCACTTTTTTCATAATGCTGAGTCTGCACCGGTCCTATAGCTGGGCCTTAAAATACGCATCCCATGGATGGCATCGAACCCGGGCCGCTTACCGTGGCCAGGGACAAATGAATGCTACCTTAGCCCGCTACACCACGGCGCAGGACACCTAAATTATCTGTTTTATCAACACCCACATTTTACTGTATGGCAATTTGACTATTTGTTACCCTTTACCACTAATGCAAAGGGCATCTAGAACGAAGAGGTTATCAGAGGATTGGTTATTCCTAGAGAACTTGAGATAAACTTCTCATTTGACGTAATCATATCTTAGACATATTGCATATTAAAATCGTTAGTGCCACGGGTCCAAATAAACTAGCTGTCGACGGACCATAAAACTCTGCACACTCACTCACTAGTTAGGGTCATTTTAGAGATAATCAACATTGTGTAACACATTTCCACGTTTAGAGTACCAGTGTGCCTGCCGATGGTAGCATGTCTGCCTCAGGTTCAAGAAGTCCCGAGATCGAATCTCGGTCAGATTCTGGATAAGGTTTTAGCCGGGGGTTTCCCTTATCCTGAAAGACGAATGTCAGGTTACTCTACGCTCTATGGATCTTGGGCTAAATTGAGCATCATTTCACCCATTTCATTCATCGTTCGATATGACTTAAGTTTGGAGGGTGGAAATTTAAAAGAAAAGTGTCTATTGTAGTTTGGCTTGGTTTGCTTTACTTAATTTTGTTCATTTTTTTATTTTTTTAAAAGGTTGATGAAATTGATCCAAAAATTAAATCGATTCGATTCGATTCTTAGAGGACTCTCTGAATCCTCCGTGTCGTATACATGGAATAAATATCTTCAAACGAAATACGTACCAAGTTTCTATTTAACTAACTTTATATTTTTTAATCATGTTGATCACAGATGCATACACATCAAAAACACCTTTGTACAACCAAGACTCTTCATATCAAAACACGTTTTCTATATTACTTTTATTTCTTTTTTTTAACTCAGAGGACCCTAAACGTCCAATAAAATACCAAAATTCGAATTTTGAGTAGAAGGCAATATCCTCTTTACTTACCATACGTGGCAGAGAAGGTAAAAATCACACTTTGTAAAGTTTCACCAATGTTTAAATTTATGCATCTTTGTTGTGCTTGCATTTTCATGGACACTTTTACTTTGGTGCATAAACTGGATTATATACACAAACAGGAATATATCTTATGTGTTGTACCATATGACTTTCTCTACTCAGTCATGTACAATTTGTTTCTCCAAACGGATTTTCCTTTCTCCACTTCAGGTTATTTGAGAATCACACCTATAAGATTAACTTTGCTCTAAACCTCTTAATGGGAACAATGGAGGCAAAGCAATATAATTTACCATTTGAGATATGTATGAGTATATATGTATAATTTAAACCAATAACAAGGAATGCTTTGGAAATGGTTAACTCCACAGTAAACGTATTTGATTTGAGTTGACCGCTTTAATATCTACATTTGTGTGAACTAACATTTTGTGTATCTCCTACGCCTTATCGGTTATGCAAAAGTCAGTTATGAAGATAAATTCTAAAGGCATTCCACAGAGAGTCATAATATAGATTTCATTTGTCACAAAAATATCTCAAATCTATTTTATTTTTATTCAAGTTCTTACAGCCATTTCTTGGAAAATCAAAATCTTCGAAAAATGTTCCATGTTACGTTCCCCCTCTTGGTTACGCGGACTTTTTTTTTTTAATTGTAATATCCCATCTTTCAAAAGTGTTGTGTTTAATTACCAATTTTAGTAATTAGTCGCCTTTTTGTTTTTGAGTTATTCTGTCCACTGCCACACACGTCACACACAAACAGACACATAAAATCACACCCAAGTGGAACTTTTTCTAAGAAACTGTTTTTTATTCATAGGGTCCCAAAACATATATTTGCGGTGAAATCTTGATATCCAAAGACAAATTCACCAAAGATAAATAAAAAAAATTATTCAGCGTATATAACCATGCTATATTGGCTTTTCATAATTAACAAAAACATTTTATAATTTTTATACCTTTTGAAAAGTTCTTCATCTAAATCTCTAATTTTTACACATTGGTTTCACTTTTAAAATGAAGGATTTACAAATTCGTAAAAGCATGGTGACATTTTATGACTGTATTGTTTACAAATTTCAAAATGTACATGGGAAGTATTAGAAGTATGGAATGAATAACCCTTTGCATGGAAAATTTTAATGGAAAAGTAAATACCGAGGGTTAAATCCTAAATCATGAAATATTGAATGGAAATAATTTTAAATTCAGTTTTGTAGCTTGTTACATACAAGGATAAGCAACACAGTATCAAAGGTGAAAATACATTTTGAGAAAAAGCTATCGAATTATTTTGCACCCACACTCCTTAAATCATTTTGCCTGAGATCAAGAAACATTAGTGCAGCTTTCGCAAGGGATGAAGCAAAGCACACGACTTTAGATGAGAGCAACACTTTCTAAGGACTGCAAGAGCCTTCTGCCATCTAGCGTGAACCTGCACTCTTACTATGGTTAATCCTAATCGATAAAGTAGCAGTCTGCATTTCCGTTACTTGGTGGAGAAGTTCACAAGTTCACCGCTAGATATCGGAAGGCAACAGTGATTCTGAAAGTAAATAATGTACTTGTAATTTTATTATGAGGCGAGTGCAAAACATTTTGAGAAATAAACATCTGCTAGAAATTCAAGTACCTGCTTTAAACTACTGGTGCGCATTGAAGTTACGCAAGCGAGGCACGGACATCAATCAAATTATAGGTCTAGTCTCCTTCAAATATTTGTTTACCAAATGAAAAACATGCTATCGAAACAACATATTTGTTTAAAGTTTTTTTTTCTTTCATAAATTTTTGAAAAAAATTGTACTTAGGTGGTTTCTGCTATAAATGAGTGCATCCAAAGTGATTCTTCAATTATTATTGAAATTAAGTCAAACCATTATTTTTTACCTGTTTTGGTATAAAAGGATAAAAAGTGTGTTTTATTATACCTGAATAAAAAATACAAGTAGACTACATGCTACAGTATGTCTATATACAAACGTTCAAGAGGTCCCGAGTTCGAATGTTCGAATCTCGGTCAGGGTGAGTTACCTGGATAAGGTTTTTCCGGGGTTTTCCCTTATCCTTCAAGACGAATGTCGGGTAACTCTAAGCTCCTTGGACCCTGGACTCATTTGAGCATCATTTCACCCAATTCATTCACCGTCCGATATGACTTAACGTTGGAGGACGTAAATTAAAAAAAAAAAATCTATATACAAAGATCTGGCCTTATTCGCTTATTCAGCTTCTGGCAAGTCTTCTGGCAACTCCTTGTCAGTTGTTGGCCATTGGCTGATAGTGTCATAGAAGGCGTCATATCCAACAGTGTATTCCATCAACTTTTTTATATCGTCTATCTTTTGTTTTTGTTGATTGGGGCCTAAAATAAAAAATCTCACTGTGAAAAACCCAATAAACTTTAAAATTTGTTATAACCTACAAAAAATGTTTAGCTAAAAGTAAAATATAAACCTTTAAAATAACTTTGGTAAAATAAAAGTAAACATACCTTCCCCAAAGGATAAACTTTCTCTGTTGGTAGTTCCGGATGGCTGGCAGTTTTTAGCAATATGAAGGTAGATGTTGTTATTCTTCCAATGAATTCGCTTGTGACCACTTTTCCCGGAGTATCCCTGTTGTAGAGAAACTACTTGTACTTGGACACTTTGAATGGCTGCTTGTTTTCTTTGGGTACTTTCCTGCCTGATGTTTCGTCCGAATTTGGCATTTTATTATATGATTTGGGCCACCACTTTTTAAAACTGAGAACATCGTCTGATGTAAGGTGATATACAGTAAATCGGCCAGACTTACTAGCTTTTAGCATGAGCTCTGCATATTCATCAGGAGTAGAAATCCTGTCCATCTTTTTCAAGAGACGGTTTATGCTTCCAAAATCTCTGCCACATGGGGAAAATCAGTGGCCACGTACAGAGTAGTTGTGAGTTATTGTCACAGTGATGTCATCAAGGTCGCCAACCGTCACGAGTGAAATTTACCGCAGAAAGAACCTAAGCGACAGCGCTTGGGTTGTTTGTGAAGTAAACGGATTATTTTCAAGGCTGAAAATAGCATTGCTGATATGAAACATAGGTTATTTCTGTACTAAAAGATGTTTACCTTTAAATTTTATAGTACCACCAAAAACACATTTTTTTTTATATATATTTTGTCTATTAGGTGGTTTCTGAAATAAACGATTCAATTGCTCATTCTGGTTCATTTCCCTTATAGCCAATAACAAAAATCTCTCTTGCAAGTACTCCATTCGGAAAGGTTGAAAGTGATGAAGTGGATAAATAACGTTTCAAAAAGTTCAATAAACACTAAAATATATTGCAACATAGCCTTGGAATGTTAAATTTTACTCTAAGCTTTTAATGATTGATTCACTCGCAAGTGGAATACAGTTTTCAATTTAGAAACGTTAAAATTAAGAAAATACAAACAACTTCTTGGAAGAAGGCAGTAAATGATTAAGCCTGCCTCGGTAGCATAGATGGTAGCGTGTCTGCCTCACGTTCAACAGGTCCCGAATCTTGGTCAGGGTGAGTTACCTGGATAAGGTCTTTCCCTTATCCTTACAGACGAATGTCGGGTAACTCTAAGCTCTATGGACCTCGGGCTCATTTAAGCATCATATCACCTATTTCATTCATCGTCTGATATGGTTTGACATTGGAAGACGAAAATTACCCCAAAAAATGAAGGATTACAAATAATTTTGTCATTCTAACCCATTTTTATAATGAATAAAACACTAATTAACGCATTCTGCGTACAGCAATACCCAGTTTTGCTCTAATATGAAAAGAAAAAGCCTTATGCTTTTAACAAAATTGATCAGGGAGTTTAGAATACGCAGGATTTGTTTCTAAAGGAACTGCTGCTGACATGACTGCAATACTTAAAGAAGACAATTACAGTGAAGTATACAAAAATAATGACTAATTATGCTGCCCCAAATAGATTGAGTTACTAAACACCTCACGACAAATGCTATTTCTACTTTTACGTTCACCTTCATTTTACCTCCTTTATACTCTATCGTTTTTGTAGGAGATTCTAATATTTATGCCTTTTTTTCTGGAGTGATCTAGAACTTTTAACGTCCAGCTAAATCTATTATTTATTTTCATACTTAATTTTCATACTTAAAACAATGGGCTATATTTAACCATAATTATCACGAAAGTTTGGCATGAATTAATAATAATTATGCTTCAAAATCATTAATAAAATTAATTGCATTCTCCTCAGGATTAGCATATACTACGGGGGAATTCGGCAAGGAGAGCAGTCTTGATCCATTGTACCTGTACCCCCAAGTGGGGCAACCCCGGGAGGAAGGATGAAGTGAGAGTTATCAGAGTGTGGCTATCCCAAGGAGACACGACAGTGCCTAGGACAGGGTTCCTACATTTTACTTAGAAATCTCTCCCGGCAGGCCAAGACAACAGATACGCCTCCTATTGCGGTACGAAAGCGGCCCAGCTACCGGTTCGAAAATGGTCCGTGCAGCAGTTTCGGAGATCAGCAACCGAACTACCGAAGGAGGAAGTAGTTTACTTAGCAAATGTTTAGTGCCTACTTTAAGTGCCTATTTTGCCCCTTTTTGACACCGCTTTGCCTGCCTATTTCACACATTTTAGTGCCTATAAATCCACTCCCTAGTCATAAGATAACAGAATGCCCTAAAAACAAAGGTAATGTGAAATATGCAAGAAATTTAACCATGTGACAGAAAATTGTAACTTCAGAAAAATAAATTTTGTTGACAGGAATGAAAAGGCATATCCAGCTTGTGGGGCATGCTGGGAAACAAATCATCCAGAAGAAAAGTGCTACTTTAAGGACAAGAATAACAATAAAATGAAATGTGTAGTGTTTAATGCCCGCTTTTACTACATAAGACACCGCAGGCGGTGACACTGATGATACATGATATGAAGATGGAGCACCGGTGGAATGAGATGGCGGGGAAACCGGAGGTCCCGGAGAAAACCCTCCCCAGCACCTGTTGTCCACAAGAAATCTCACTTTGTGGTCGCCTGGGATTGAACCCGGGCAGCTTTGGTGAGAGCCAAGCGGTCTAACCACTGAGCCACGGTACGGCCCCCAAAATAACAGTGATAATAATAACAGGAGAGTGAAGAAATTGCTTTTCTGACAACTGAAGAAAGAAGTATAGAAGAAGTTAATTGTAAGAAAAGTGACATGATCTTCGTTGTGGATAGTGGTTGCAATGGCAACATGACAAACAATGTACAAAAGCTTTTAAGCATAAGAAATACAAAAAGAATATCAAAATAATTATAACATCAGTGCATTTCAAACTGCATTGCAAGTTGACGCCAACATGCAATACAAATGCTCATGCTTGGTTCTGATGTGTCATAGCATAATGGTGGGTGAGAGGGATTGCAGAAATTCAAGACTTTTCAAACAAAGGTTTTAACTTGATTTCCTATACAATTCCCCACTCAGGGGTCCCTGTCTAGGGGATATGTGGATGGCGAACACAAGGTACCCAAGCTAACCAAAACATTACTTCCACTTACTGGTGGTTTGTTTCTAACTGTAATCTTTTCTATCTGACCTACCTTGGTCGTCTCTTGTTCTCTTTCGATTGCGATGCTATTAGGGTGCCCAAGGGCTAGGGAGTCTTTACTTTTCCAACCTTCCCATTTCTCTAACTTTTCTGTAACCCTAACATGCTGACGACATGACATGTAATACGTCCTCTGATTAGTAATCAGAGGATATGGTCGGTGAATTTATTTTGATAATTCTCCCAGTCAGGTCGGTGAGATCCGTAAACCAATGAGAGGTGTGGTCCCCCAGAAATTCTGGGGTTTGTGAGAAAGCGATGTGACCGTCAAAATATAAAGATATGGTGCTCTCTAAAAAGCAGTTACTTTTATTGTTATAATTTCCAATATGAGTTATGAAATATGACTCAAGGGGTCAAATATTCCAGAGTTAAAACTTCACTTAATTTAAGAAAATGGTGTTAATTCTTCTTTCTAGGAAGAAAATTTAACACCATTTCCTTAAGTTACGTGAAGTTTTGTTACAAATTGTTATATCTGTATAATATTCTTTGCTTCACTGTAGCTAGCTTCATTTACTACGTAATCACTAGATACACAAATGTTAGTCAACATCACATGAACCTGTATTGGAACTTCAAAAAAACATATTGAAATAAATATAAAACTGAACTGAAAAATAATTTATAGAACAAACAAGCTCACAACTGCATGATAAACCACATCATATCAAGAAAAATTTCTGTAAAATTATCCTAAAAACTGAAAAAACACCTATTCCTCGTAGAAGAATAAAAATTTTTAAACCCCTTAGTTAGAAAAACTGATAAAGGAAAGGGATATATCTAGAAGTACAACTAAACAAATAGAAAACATATCACATACACAAATACGGCGAAAGAAATGCGTCTTACTATAAAATAAATTAATACTGCTAAAACAGAATCAGTTTAATGATTTCTTAGAAAAAAATGGATTATAGGACAGATGGTAATAAAGCCTATAAGTTCCTTAAAATTTAAAGGATAGGAAACAAAAATGTAGCATACCTATCATGCAAAACAATAAAATATTAACAAACGATGAGAGTCATAGCCAAAACCTTAAAAAATATTACGATAATTCATATAAAGTAACATAAAGGAACATAAACAATTTAAGAAAGACTTGAAAAAAAGAAAAAGAATGTGATCCTTACATTCAACACAATATCCCTGTTCAAAATTTTAATATGCATGTATTGAACATAGCAATTAACAATCTAATAAATTTCTCCCAGACCAGATCACATACATCCAGAGTTTATAAAAAAAATTGAAGAACAGCAAAACAACAAATGCGAGGTGCGTTCAAGTTATAGCCCGTCCCACTTTTTTTCTTCACAAAGTAATCAAAAGAAAAATATGAAACTAGTGTCACTTCTCAACGTAATCTTCCTCTAGCTGTACACATTTTACACAACGTCGATGCCATGATTCCATGGCAGCTGCCAACGTTTGTTTAGAAGTGTGTTTTGACCACTGGAAAATCGCGGCACGACTAGTGAATCTGCGACCACGGAGAGTATCTTTCATCGTGGGAAACAGCCAAAGGTAGCTAGGAGCCAGGTCAGGTGAGTAGGAAGAATGAGCAATCACTTCAAAGTTGTTTTCACAAACTCCTGCGTCGCGTTCGCCCGATGCGCTGGTGCGTTGTCTTGATGAAAGAACCTTATCCGCCCGGTTTTCATGCAATGGTGGGAGGAGTTTATTGTTCAAAACATTTTGATAGAATGCAGCTGTCACCGTAGTGCCCTTTGAAATGCAATAAGTAAAGATTGCACCACTGCTGTCCCAGAGGATGGCCACCATCATTTTGTCAGCGCTGGCGCTCACACTTTTTTTTTTTTTTTTTTTTTTTTTTGGCAGTGAGCCTGTGTGCTTCCCTGCACTGATGCTCTCAGTCGGCAATCCTCCAAAACAACGTTCTCCACTCGCTGGATCATGTCGTCAGACGGGCTGATGCGAGGCCGTGACTGTCTTGGTTTGTTGCCACACGATGTTCTGCATTCATTGAACTGTCGCATCCAGGAACGCACGTTAGACACATCCATGGTACTATCACCACATTCCTCACCCAACTGGCTATGAATTTCAATAGGTGTCACATCACGAAAATGGATAAAACAAATGATTACACGCTGTTCTTGCAATGAAAACGTCGCGATTTTAAGTATCAAAAGCAGCCCTAACTCTTGTCGCTGCCACTAGAATTCTATGCACTGTAAGGTGCTGCCATCTCCGTCACGCATTCACAAAGAGTCCACGTGTATGTTTAAAGAAAATCAGAAGTTCCTATCTGGTCCCAGTCCTGAGAAAAATAGAGGAGGTGTTATAACTTGAATGCACCTCGTACTAAAACTCCACATTATATCCCGGAAAATAACTGTACCTGCCAAAATGGCGAGAAACAATAATTTTCCCGCTCTTGAAGAAGGATAAAACATCATTAGAAATAAAAAAGTATAAACCAATAGCCCTTACCAGCACATTAGCAAATCTGATGGAAAGAATGGAGTTAAACTGGATAAATTGGTTTCTAGAATCGCAAAATTTAATTTCCCCAGTACGCCCCGTGACTCAATGGTTTGACCGCTTGGCTCTCACCAAGGCGGCCCGGGTTCGATCCCAGGCGACCGCAAAGTGAGATTTGTTGTGGACAACACGGCGCTGGGGCGGGTTTTCTCCGGGATCTCCCGTTTTCCCCGCCATCTCATTCCACCGGTGCTCCATCTTCATCTCATGTATCGTGTCATCGCCTGCGGTGCCGAAAGCGGGCGTTAAACACTACGCACATTAATTTCCCCATGTCAAGCTGGATTCAGTGAGCTCCACTCTATAAAAGAACAAGTCTTACTTCTCAGTCAAGGAATCAAAGACTCCTTCAATAGAAAAGAACATGATGTATCAGCTTTTATTGATTTCCAAAGAGCATATGATTCCATATGCAGAACAAAACTACTAAAGAAAGTAAAGAAAATAGGTAAACAAGAACAAAGGTTTTCATGGCTATGTAATTTCCGAACTCAGCGCTTTATTGCTACCAAATATGGAAGGCATATATCTATATATGAACAAGTACACCGTGGCTTACCACAAGGCGCAGTGCTCAGCACAACACTTTTTAATTTATTTGTTAAATATCTGCCACAAGAAATACAAGAATCAGGCGTGAAGTGTGCACTATTTGCCGATGACTTAGTAATGTGGACTTCCAAATATTTACATTAGGTAAGGTTAATAAATAAGATACAAAATTATAAAAAGCTAAACATCAATTAATAATGGAAATAATAATTCAACTTTTAATTATTTAAATAATGAATGTTTGAAGAAATAAAAGTAAATAAAAATAGAGATAAGTAAATGAAATTATACACACCTATAGAGGTAGAACGTACTGCTACCAGTGAATGTAGTATAAATAGCTATAGTTTAAGTAACTAGTTACCAGTTACCTTGACTTGTGGTTTACAGCAATATTAGTTTTGTGCCGTTTGTTTTCTCTCCGGCACCTTTTTACTTGCCCTTCCGGTTCGAGGGCGCTGCTGTCAGGTTGTTTTGGCTTTCGGCCGTTCCTCTTTGGGGGCGCTGCGGTGCCCGAGGCTTCTTGGGTGGCTCCCTCATACCGGGAGAGGAGTGTGTGCCTGGCTCGCGTCGCTGGGTTTTCATGCATTGCCTTTTGGTGAGCCGTGTTGTTTTATGGGGCTCTTTCCTCCCAGTTCGGGACCAGAAGTTGATTGTTACTTTTATGTGGGTTGATCAATACAAAATGTAGCTGGAAGTAAATGCTATATGAAGATAGGACAGAAGTATTGTTATTGTATGTTTATGTACTGGTGAGCACAAAGTGCAGCAAGAAAATAAATTCAAATTAAGGTTTGATAAAAGCTTTATGGTTTTAATTTAATTCCATGACCCTGGGTTGGCCCGCACAAATTGGTAGCAGAGCGTGGTTCATTTGACGCTTGGCTCTCGGCTTGGTTTCCGCGCGTTCGTGTTTGTTGCTTTTGGAGTTCTTTGTGCCTACTACTGTATCCTGTGGCAGTTACGAATGGCGTCTTCCTTAGCAAATGTTGACCGCTTGCGTAAAGGTGAGCTGCTTTTTGAGTTGTTAATTCGTGGTGGGCAGGTGTTTCCTGCGGCTGACTTGGCGGCCATATTAGACGCGTTGCGTCTTGCTAAGGACTAACCGTTCATTGCTTTACCTGATAAGCATGATTTAGTTGCCGAATCCCCTCAAGTGTGTTCTGAAGCGCTTTTAGAGTTGGGTGAGGTTATCCAAGATTTGGAGCGCGAGGGCTCCCCTTCAAGAGGACAGCAGGTCCGTTTATTGGCGCGCATCCAGCATTATATCAACAGGTTAAATTATCTCATTACCTATTTTCCGCGTTTCGAGGTTTTACCTCGAGTTAAGACAAACAAAATTTTGAGGCGCTCCTCTAGAAATTTAACGCCATGGCTCGTCAAGGGGGTGAAGACGCTAAGCTGTATTTTCCGGAGACCTCGTCTTCCCCGGCTGTTAGTCCCGTAGCTTCTCTTTCGACGCCATTTCGTGCCTTAAAAATCATACGCCCTTTACAACAGGTGTGGAGGCAGTGGATATGTTCGAGGTGTCGGATGTGCTGTCGGCTTTCACGTTTTTGAAATTCCTAGTAAAGCTTAACAAGGTAGCCATGGTGCACTTGGTTTCTTCCGAGTTAATGATGCAGGCAGTTGCAACCAAGGTCAAAGGTGTAGTTTTGAATATTTTGCTTAGAGCAAGGCAATCAGCTGACCCTTTTCATGTTTACTTTTCATGCTTTGGTTTTGGAATTCTTTATCCTGCGTCGTGAATCGTTAAAATTATTGCAAGACCATTATTTACGACCTCAAAGTCTGGCCGAACCGTTTGTCCTGTATATGGAACGGGTCAGAGACGTGGCCTTGGCCTAACGTTTCCCAGATACGGAGCAGCAGTTTGTGATGTCATCATTTCGGGTTTGAATCCCGAGGCTAGCTCCAGTCTTGTTTTCGCGACACACCCTAATACGTTCACGGCATTGGAATCTTTAGTGCTCCTGCTTAATGAGTGTTCTTCTGTAGATCGATCTTGCTTAGGTGAAGTGTCGAATTCACCTCCCCCACCACGAGTGAATCGTAGAGATGGTTTAACACCCGGCGTCCGACCTAGGTCATCACCTCACGGGCTCCGGTTAAGATGCTACCGTTGTCAGGGGGTAGGACATATGGCTAAGAACTGTTGTTTCCCTCGCCCAACGGGCATGGAACTTTCGAAATCTGGACGTGATAGTCGTTTCCGGCAGCGACCCATTTGACGCCAAAAGTTGCCTGCCATGAGCGCGAGTTTGGCCTCATCGCGGCGCATTTTGGCTCTACCCCATTCTATTAAACCTCTTGTGCAGGTTGTTGCGGGTAAGGTGAGCGTTTTAGCCCTCCTTGATTTCGGTAGTTCATTTTCTCTCATTAATCAAGTATATTTTCGCAATACATTGGCGCCTTCGTGTCCCAAGGAGGTGAGCTGTCAGGTGCAATGTTTGGCAGTTAATGGTCAGTTCTTTAACGTATCTAGCAAGGTTAGGTGTACTATCCGCTTTCCTAAATTCACTTGGAAACATGGGTGCTATTTGGTCCCTGATCTACCCTATTCTGTAATCTTGGGGGCCGATTTTATGTCATGCTCCCGTTTGTGTTTAGATTTTGCGAAGAAACAAGCCACTTTCGGGTTCGCGGCTGGAACTAGTGTACCTTTTCAGGAAAAAATATACGACGTTCCACCTCGTCCTCGTTTAGGCAACGTCACGCTATTAGACGAGCATGAGGCAGATATTTCCTTGTCCCATTTGACTCACCAACAAGCCTCAGTGGTGGAAGGTTTGGTTCAGGAATTTTCCTCCTTGTTTTCCGATCGATTGGGTGTTACTCTTCTTATTACCTACGATATTCAGCTGACTGACCAGTCCCCTTTTAAGCTTTCTCCGTACCGTCTGACACCATCCAAAATGGTCATTTTGAAGGCTAAAATCAATGATATGTTGGATAAGGGTATCATTAGACCTTCCACTTCGTCTTATAGTAGCCCGGTTTTCTTAGTTCCTAAGGGGGACAATGATTTCCGTCCTGTCGTGGATTATTGCCAACTCAATAAAAAATACTTATTGAATCTACTCCCATGCCAGACCTCCATACTGCCGTCCATCACTTTGCTGGAGCACGCGTGTTTACGACTCTGGATTTAAACAGTGCCTATCATCAGATTCCTCTGTCGGATGAATGTAAACACGTGACTGCTTTTTCATCTCCGTGGAGATTGTATGAGTTTAATAGGAATCCCTTTGGGATTGGTACCGGTGCGCGGGTACTTTCCCGTCTCTTGGACAATTTGTTTTCTGACATTACATTTAAATTTCTCTACCACTATTTAGACGACCTAGTAGTGTACTCTCCTGATTTTGATTCCCATATCTTACATTTACGTGAGGTCTTTGATCGCTTACAGAAGGCTGACCTCACGGTTAAAAGGTCTAAAGTGAAGTTTGCTAACGCAGAGATTTCTTTCTTGGGTCATTGGATGTCGACCGCCGGCATTACTATTGAGTTAGAACGCACCAAAGCCGTGCGCAATTTTCCACCCCCTAAGAACTTACGTGCATTGGCTCGTTTTGTTGGTATATCGAATCTATTCTCCAAGTTTATTCCTTCCTTCGCTGCCCTGGTTGAACCTTTGAATCGCCTTCGGCGTAAGGGCATTAAGTACGTCTGGGGTGACGAACAACAGCGTGCGTTCGAAGACCTTAGGTCCGCCATTTCTTCTCCACCTGTTTTGGCGTTTCCAGATTTCAATAGAACTTTTATTCTTCAGACTGACGCTTCTAGTTATTCCCTGGCGGCGGTTCTTCTCCAGGATTTTCCGGAGGGTTGCCGTCCTATTTGCTGTGCTTCGCGAACTCTATCTGAAGCTGAACGCAAGTTTTCCATCTATGAGCTCGAAACCTTGGCAGTTTTGTTTGGTCTCGAGAAGTATAAACCCTACCTGGAACATGTATCTTTCATATTGGAGTGTGATAACCAGGCTCTCACGTGGGCGTTAGGGTCACAACGTAAAACCGTTAGGCTCGCCCGTTGGGGCGTGCGGATTGGTGCGATTAAGTTTACACCGAGGCACATTCGTGGTTCTGATAATGTTGTTGCAGACGCCCTTACACGCATGTTTTCTGAGGAACCGCCCCCGTTACCATCTTCGGGGACAGCTTCTAGTTCTAACGCCTGTCTGTCGTTCCCCGAAATGTTTACCAGCATCGCTGAGCATCAGCGCAGGGGGGCTTGCACTAATCAGATTATACAGCAGTTCGAGGACGGCCATCCTGTCCCGTCGTATTGCTTACGTGATGGTGTTCTTATGGCGCGTGCTAATTTTGACGGCAAATTTAAGATAGTTTTGCCCGATAGTATCATTCCCATGGTGTTTGCTTACTTTCATCTCTCACCTTTTGGTGGACACCTGGAATAAACAAGACTCGCGATAAAATACGTGAGTGCTTTATATGGAAAGGCATGGATCGCGATATTGCCACCCGTGTTAAAGCTTGTAATATTTGTTCAATGGCTAAGCCTGCGCAGCGAACCACGTGGGGTGGTCTCGCGTCTGATGTGGCATCTAAGTCGCTGGAAAAATTATTTGTAGATTTTATAGGCCCATTTCCTCGGTCGATTCAAGGTAATACTTATGCTCTTGTGGTTGTTGACATCTTTTCTAAGTTCGTGTGGATTTCGGCCGTGCCACGTGCCACGGCTCGTACTGCTACGAAGGTCTTGAATAACATCTTTGCTGCTTTTGGTGCTCCACGTTACTTGTGTCTGACAATGGCTCACAGTTCACTTTCAATTGGTTTAAACAATTCTGTTTTCATTGGGGGGTAAGACATATCACTACAACCCCGTATTACCCTAATCCTTCCCAAGCCGAGAGGGTTAATAGAAATTTGAAATCCGCTTTGATTGCTTTCCATCATGAGCCCCACAATCAGTGGTACACTAACTTGGGCAAATTGCAGTTTGCTTTTAGCTCTGCTCGTCATGAAGCTCACCAGACCACCCGCTTCAGTTTAATGTTTGCTTTTGTACCCAGTGCCCCCTTGGCGAATACGTGGTCCTTAAATGATCTACTTCCTCAGACCTTTTCTCCCGAAATTATTAGACAGAACTGGAGGAGAGCTTTTAATAATTTAAAACGTGCGCATGAGCTCACCAAAAGGCGTTATGAAGAAAATAGAAATCCTTCTCCTTTCGCGGTCGGTCAACTGGTTATGTGTAAATCTTTCCCTATAAGTTCGCGTAAGGACGCCTTTTGCTGCTAAATTAGCTCTGCGTTACTCTGGCCCCTATAAGATCATTAACATTTTTAAGGGCGTGTCCGTTACCCTGGAGCACTGTAAAACCCATGAAATGCGTCGAGCCCACATCACTCAGTTGAAACCGTGCCCTAACCCTAGGATTTAATGTTTGTTTGTTTTGGTATTTCAGTGTTTGTTTTCGTTTCCGTGTTTGTTTTGCTTCTGCGCCCTTGACCTCGGGGCACGGTTGTGTTGTGTTGTGTGTCGCTCGCGTGCCGTGCTGCCAAGCCATGTACTCACTTTCACTTTCCTCTCTCTCTCTCTCTCTCTCTCTCTCTCTCTCTCTCTCTCTCTCTCTCTCTCTCTCTCTCTCTCTCTCTCTCTCTCTCTCTCTCTCTCTCTCTCTCTCTCTCTCTCTCTCTCTCTCTCTCTCTCTCTCTCTCTCTCTCTATGCCGGCATATCTCTCTCTTTCTCTTTCTTTCTGTGTGTGTTTCTCTGTGTGTGAGTGTTATTTAAAAATTGCTGGGTACATCTGTTATAGTGTTATTTACTTGTTTGATGTGTTTAATATTGTCTAAAGGTTTTTTTCCTTTATTATTAAAATTTGGTTTATTGTTATGCTGTTAAAGAAATTTATTAATGTTACTCTTGAAAGTGTTTATTAGTATTGGCCACTTCAATGGTATTTATCCTTATTGTTATTTATTTAAAGAGATTTATTACTGTTACTCGTTTGAAAATATTTATTACTTGAAAAGTGTTTATTAGTATTGGTCACTTCAATGGTATTTATCCTTATTGTATTTATTTAAAGAGATTTATTACTGTTACTCGTTTGAAAATATTTATTACTTGGAAAGTGATCAAGGGAGATGAGCTTGGCTTGGATACATATTGGATGCACAATTTTGCACATAGTTAAAGATGTATTATTTTATCTTGAAAGAAATCCTGCGCAGTAGGAATGAGTAACAACTGTGGTGGGGATAGTGCACCTATCGCCACAATGCATCACACGCGTAAGATTACGAGAGGCGAGTACGCTGCACAAGCTGTCTGAAAACAAATCTCACTCTCGAAGCCAGTATTGCAGCTCTTATTATCTAAGTTGCAATTCTTACCATCGTAGTAATCTCCGCGCTTTTTTTGTTTTTTTGATCTTAAATAGTACTTAGGCGTTTGGAACAAAACCCTGTTTTCCTCCAGCATGCATGATAAAAACTGTCGGCCTTTCGACATCGGTGCAGAGTCCCTGTAACGGTTCCACTTCAGGCATATGGCCTAGTATGTACTGTGTTTATATGTTTCATCCATGTAAACTATATAAACTGCACTGCGATATCTCTGAATATTTCGTAAACACTTACGCCTTTTTGCCGCATAGTACGACGTTTCTTTAAAATTTGTCTGCCGCACTTGGTTTTCTTCCGTAGCTTCAAAAGAACTATTCTTAATGTTCAGACACTGCCTTGAAAGTCAATGGAATTTTGAAGCTTCATAAGTTCTTTCTTCAGAGTTGGTCTTCGTTTTTCTGTGTTTTAAAAATTATTCACAGTTCGCTAACTACTTCTGAATTATAATCACCCAAATTAGATGTTGTGTATGTTCTTAAACTTTTTTAACTGGGAATAGAGAAGGACGTTGTCGCACGATTACCAATGGTTTTTCTTTTCCTTACTAACTCTCCTAAACTGCTTTCAGACAGAACTGTTGCCTCAGATACCCTTTTCCAAATTTTCAAAGCGGATTTCTCAAAGCGGAACAGATCATTGTTGCTTTTTCATGAGCCTATAGACATTGGTTATTACTTCTCGTGCTTGTAAATGTAGCACCTTATTTGATAATGTGCTGCTAGGAGGTGTCATCTCTAAATGCTCTCTCGGAACCAGGAGACAGCACATTTTCAAACAAGTTGTAGTATTACTCAGTAGCTCTGCACTTGTTTACTTGCTCGCAACTGATACACAACTGACCTGCCCTCCCCTCCAGTTACGACCATTCTGAAGTGGACTCGTCCACATACCACTGTGCATCACTCTCTATCAAGATATAAAAATACATCTGCACCTTTCTAAGGGGAATCATGCACCTCTTTGTTCACTATGTGACAGCAATCTGTGGGTGTGCCATCAAGAGATGGAGAGTGTTACTCCAGCAAATCTTAGAAACTTTCTGCAACTGCCAATCAGTATTATAGGGGTCCTGGAAAATGATAACCAGCGTCGACAGGCGTTTTAAGTTTTTATCTGAAGTGAACTTAAAATTAAGAATTTAGTAATATATATCAGAATTTCATACCTTTTGACACATTTTTTGTAAGTTCGTCTTGGTCTCTGGATTCTGCCATCACTAGTTGTTAATATCAGTTTCTATTTGTGGTAATTCCTAGGACTTTTCTCTTCTGTTCAACTTTATCTTTGGCTTTTGCCATGATTTGTTTTTTATACGGATTCGTTTTACAGGGGTGATTATGATCAAGTAGTTGAATGTCTTTAACCCTAGAACACTAACCCTACTCCTATAGTATATAAACACTAAGCCTCGTAAGATTTACTACTGTTTATTTCCATTAAAATACATTACTATTATCTCACAAATTTTTATGCTGCCTCATAAAACATTGTCTTGACTCACTTATAACTGTCTCTCATGTCTCATAGCAGTTTATTGCACCTCAATTACAGCAATTTTTGCAGATATTTGCCCTATGTTCTTTGTAGTATGCACAGTGATATTCATTGCAGTACGTTGTCATTTTTTTAAGAGGACAGACATGACAAATTGTTCTCTTGCAGGTGGCCTATGGTTCTTGCCTTTGGGAGGCTAACTGTTCTGGGCGAATAACCTGTATCATTACCCAGAGGTGTGTTTGTAAGCTGAGGGTCCCCTGTCTCTTTGCTATCCACGGCATGGAGAGTTCAGACAAGCATATTAGAAAGTCTTTTCTTGCTCATTTGTGCGTCCCTTGGCACTGATTATTGCAAGCGTGGATAACCCAGACATTTACACAGACAATATTCATTATGCCATAAAACACAGTGGCTATCGCTATGTTTTCCGGCTACAGGAGTAGGTGCTACACATCTGATTGAGGACAGCCACTCCAAGTTTGGTAGCATTATAATCTTCTATTATATCTGGTTTATTATTGGTGCTATGGACAGTGGGTTGATCGTGAGCCGTTGACAATAAAACAACCATTTTAGTTAGAGGAGGCTTTTCATCGCTGCTTATACACATACCAATGTTTATCCTGCCATACCTTCACCATCTGTATCAGTCACTATTACATGATTAGACTCTACATTATCAATTTATTCGTCAGAGCTAAAATAAATATCGGGGCCATTTTCTTCTTCAAGAAGCATTGCCATAACTATTTCTCCAAAATTTGGGTCGTCTGCACGAAGAATATTCATCTGAAACGATTGAAAATAACGATTCAACTGCTTTCCGGAACTGTTACTACACATTCTGCTTTCCTGAATTCAGATTACAAAAATTAATTTGCTTCCTTGTACTCACCTGTTCATAAAATTTATGACAAAACACTTACAATGAATTGTTGCATCCGATTTTGACAATGCACACTCACTGACCAAGCTCCTCAAAAGCTAGGACAAAACTATAGGAGTAAAAGCAGGATTGCCAATCATGTGTAGTAAAAATGACAAGACTTAGTGTTTTAGGGTTAAATATATATCATATTTCAGCAAAGAATGAATTTGTAAATGCTGATTAAGAGATGCTTGGATATATACCACAGGAACTGGAATATACAAAATTGTCCCTTGTCTTATTACAAAGGGGCCACATATCACATAAGTTTGCTTCAATTTTAGTTTATTCATCCTTTATAATTATTATACTATGTACTTTTACACAATGTCATAGGACACGTTTAGGACAGTGTTTGCATTGAAATACAACAAACATTGAATTACAAAGCTATTCAATATAAAATAAATACTAACATACAGTTATGTGTTTTTTGGAGGAATTTAGTAACAGTGACGTCAAAATTAATCGTAAAAACTATTTGTAATCGGTTTACTCACCGAGTGTTTCAGAATGTTAATTTAGAAGGACATTTGTTCCAGTTTACCTAAAATCTTTGTTACACTTTCATTTTGAAGGGTTTTACCAGAAAATATTATGATGAAATTATGGGTACTGGAAATTTTCGAGGAGTGAAGATAAAAGTGCTTTGTTGCTAATGCTAATTAATGCTTTTCTGCATTAACTACGAGGTTATTGTTCTCAAATCAGTAGAAATATTGTGAATTTTATCTTCTACCACTATTTTCAAATTAGTGAAAGAATTACTTACCAATAATATATTTGTATCATCAGCATACTGAGTAACACTACCCGATGGTTCCTTTAGTTTCAAATCATTAACAAAATGAAAGAATAAAATTGGTCCTAGGATAGATCCCTGGTACTCCACTCTTTATAATTTGCTCATTTGAGTAACACTGGTGTATATAACTTCCATTTTCATTTAATTTAACAAATGTAGTTTCCTAATTGTTCTTTGCTATCTACCTTGGTTATTGTATTAAGAATGTTCAGAGCCTAAGATACTTGAGATTGTGTTACAATTTGCAAGTAGTTTTAATTTTAGCTTTTGTATTAATTATTTATGAATGGTTTCCTGAAAATCAATACAATACAATACAATACAAGGTTTATTAGCTATAGGAATTCATACATAATTATAGGCATTGTCAATATACTTAGAGTATTTTACAATATTTACAATTCATCCATGAGGTATTTACAATCTAAAGTTTACAGATAATTTATGCAAATTACTATTCACACTTGGAAACATTAAGACACTTGAGTAAATAGCAGATAACTCAGTTATGAATATTTATGCAGACACTGACTCTAGTATTACACGTAATCTTAATGCTTTGGATAGTTTAAGTCCTTCATTGATGAGTCTTCCAATCTCAAATACATGAAACAAGAATAGAAATATAACACATTAGTATATTTAGGTACAACAAACTGATTAATTTATACTTTACCTGAATTGTATTCTAAGCATTGATTTACTGAGTAAAACTGAATTTTTTTTAAAGAAATTATGTAGCTCTGCCTTAAACTTATTTATAGAGGATATGCTTTTTAATTTATTTGGCAAGTGAGTGTATAGCTTTAAACCTATGTATTTGACAGAAGTTTCAAATAGTATTGTTTTATGAATATAGGTATGTAGTTTGTCTTTACTACGTGTGATGTGGGTGTGTATTTCAGCATTTGTAACGTAGTTTGCAGTATTAGTCTTCATATAAATTAATAACTGTTTCATATATAAACTTAGTAGGGTCAGGATATTCAAATCTGTGAAATGATATCTGCAGCTTTCCATTTTTGGAATACCAACCATAATTCGTATTACTTTCTTTTGTAGCTTAAATATGACCTTACTATTTGTAGCATTTCCCCACAATGGTAGTTCATATGATAGTAGTGAATGAAAGTAAGCAAAGTAATGTTCTGAGTGCAGTAAATTCTACTTAAGGCTTCAGCTGATGTAAAACAAAGTTTTAATCATTATTCATGTTCTGGAAAACTGCTTAAATGAAAATTGTATTTTTATGCTGTAATTTTTTTAGTTACAAATATTATACCAAAATATTTTTGAATTTTTTTTAAAAAATGGTTTATAAAATCTTTATTAAAACCATTAATTACAGCAATGTTAATAATGTGTTTCTATTCTATATTAAATTCCTCTTTATTTAGGTGTATGTTTATTAACCTATAAGTCATGCTATTAAAAACAGCAAATTTATGTGAAAAGGAGTTGACTTAGTGTGGTAATTTATTCATAATAACGGGTCATTAAACAACTTCCTCTGCAGCTGATTCGTGGCTTCAGTGCCACATAAATTTGGATAGATAGATACATAGATACACATAGATTTCTTCTCATTTTACGTCAACCGACCAATTGTTACTGTCACATATAATTGCTGGCTGCCAGTAGACCAGTTGTCACAGTGATGCAAATATTCAAATATTTATGCGGTGAATTACTTACATTACTATTATTTTTAACTCACAGAAAGTTATAACCATACGCTCGTAGCAGCTAGTGCTGCCAATGGAATTCCCGTCTTTAGGGGAATCTTGGTTACACAAGTACTGTGGGTTGACTTTTTGATGACCCGTTACTTGGATTGCTTCAGAGTCAATAGCTTTGGCTTTTACAAAAAGATTTTCACTATCATTTCAGTTGCTGACAATTGCAAAACAGTTTGAAGGTATTTAGTAACAGTGATGTCAGAATTAATCTCAAAACCTAATTATATAACTAATTAGAAATATCTCAAATTATATAAAAAAAGTGAGTGACGAGTATCAATAAACCAACTACAAATAGTTTTTGAACTCAATCAATTGTTATTTTAGGTTCAATAATGTGCTATTCTATATGTCAGATGCCTAATGCTTACTAAAAAAGCTTGCGTATTATTAATATTGCTAGTTAATAATGTTTCTTTACGTATTTACTCAATGTATCATATATGATACAGCGGGATTTGAGTGCTACGGTTAGCGCGACGTGAAATTAGGATTCCTTCACCATTTAGTCACATGTAAGGCAATTCTTTGTGTTAAAAGAGGTACCTTTGGCCAAATTAAAACATAATGATGCATAATGACTGCTGTCACTGTTTTACACATTTTTTGTCATTTGTAAACTTTTATAGGTTACGTATTAACCCATTTTGTTATTATTCTGCTTAGGTTTAAATGAGGCAGAAATTATACAGCTACTGGAGAAACCCTTTGATCCAAATATATCCGATCTAGAAATTGAAGATGGTGAACTCGAAGCTGACATTGAAGGTCCTCAATCGCAAATTCAGGTAGAGGACGAAACTGCAGAGGAGGAGATCAAACCAGTTGAGCCTGTAACTCTTTCCTCTGCAAGAGACCCAAACCAACGTTGGAGGCATACAGTTTTATTGGAATTAAACATTACATTACATTACATTACATTTTTCTTGTACTGGGAGAAAAGATTTCTACAACCAATCAAGATGAAAACACAAACAAGTTTCCTACACAAAGTTACGGAATTAAAAACAGATCTGAATCTTCCTAATTCTAAAGAAAACATTTTAATCAAAGAAAATCCACTAACTTTTGAACCAATTAATATTCAATTAGATTTAGAACAAATAGTTACAAAATCTGAAACTTCCAAACCTGTACTAAAAGCAGTAGCATTAGAAACTGTGAACAATAGATACCCACCTGAAGAATGGTTACATATCTACACAGATGGATCTAACTTGGACAAAAACTCAGGTGCAGGAATTAAGTGTGCACTGTTCTCATTCTATCAACCAGCAGGATACCACACAAGAAATTTTGATGCAGAAGTAACGGCTATATATATTTCACTCCAACACCTTCTATACAGAATAGATAAATTCAAAAATGCTGTCATACTTTCTGATTCTAAAGCAGCATTATGTGCAATAATTTCATATAAAATGAGGTCAATCCAAATTAAAGAATGTCACAAAATGATCCAACAACTTCAAAAACTACGGAAAAGAATTATATTACAGTGGATACCTGCACATTGTGGAATTGCTGGAAATGAATCAGCTGATTTACTTGCCAAAAACGGTGCAAATTTAATTCAGAACAAAAATAAAAACTTACCCTTTACATCCATAAAAAGATTAATCAAAAGCAAATATAAAAACAAACAAAATCAATCAATATCTAACAAAGCCAAAGATAAAAAAATGGAACATTTTAATTAAAAATCCAGAAATTATTCCAGAAATCCCACGTAAAGCTGCAGTAGCAAACTTTAGATTACTTACGGAACATGCTTATTTGGCCAAACACTTACACTTACACAGAATAGGAATTTATACAAGTCCAAATTGTCCTCTGTGCAACAAAGAAGAGGAAATGACTGAAGAACATCTTTTAACCTGTGAAGTCCTACCTGCCGGACTCACTACACAGAAATATTGGAGAGCAAGAGAGCTAATGACTTCAATCCCAAAGCTTAGCATTTGAAAACAACAGCAACATTACATTTTTCAGCAAAACCAATGTTCTACAATTGCTTTCAATTCTTAATCTGGCTATTAGTTACCAGAGTAATTAAGCATAGAGATGTAATTATTACGTTGATGCTCCTCTCTGACAAGGATTTATCTTTAGGAGGACCTAATGCTTTTGCATCAAAGTTTATTATCTTAGTGACCCGCTCCTTCTCCTTGTTTAATTATCTAATTAATAACATGCTTTCCTTCAATCCCTGTTTCAGATTTTCACCACACTTGCCTGCTGCTGGTTCAGGAATGTGAACTACTGATGAAAGCTGTGTTGCTGATGGAGTACAAAGTCCCTTTGAGTATTTTAATCAATATTTAAATCATCAATTTTTTTATGACATAGCTGAAAATACAAATAATACATGTTAAGAATGCCAGGTTTTTCTTTGTTTTACAACAGAAAGGAACTGTTTCAAGAATTTTCATAAATAAAACATTTTGGTGTATATGAATATTGATAACTGTCAATCTACTTCATACTGGCACATGCAATCTATTATAATTCATGAACTACAAACTAGCCAATAAAGTTGAATTGGTAAGGGGAAATTTATCACATTTATTTATCGAGATTTAAATACGACTCATCTATAAATTAATAAACATTTATTTATGTTCACTTTGTATAAGTAGAAACCTAATGTATCACATGTAATACATGCTCTATAGACTTTATGAATAAAAGAAAAAAAAAGTGATGTAAATATCAGTTTCATAGGCTTCTTATAACACACTGACAAAATTTTCACTTCAATCAAAGTGTAAATTTAAGGTTGACTCATTTGCCTAATTTTAGTAACAATGGCACTCCACTTTCTGAAATACTTCTTTTTATTCTATATGTTCATAAGCAAAACCTCTTAATCTTACTGAATACTGCTTATTAATGAGAATATTTTATCTACTGTGTTGATAGCTTCTGAAAAATCCAAAAATAAACTAACATTTTTCTGGATAGAGTCAACATGAAAAATTCAATGCCATGGCCGGGATTTGAACCACGGATCTCCTGGTTTCCGTCCAGTCGCTCTTAACCTTTGAGCTACCATGGCCAACGTGCCTTCCTGACATTAAATTCTCCAGTTGACTCATATATTACCTGGTAGACCACTAGGGGCTCTCGCATCCGAGATACACCGTTTGTGGCGACTTACTATTGTAAGTACTTAAGTCCCAGGCTTCATCATTTAACTCTTATTATTTTAGTCAATTGATGGAAATTAATCATTTCTCCACACTAGCCGTATATAGGCTAGTGTGGAGAAATGATTAATTTCCATCAATTGACTAATATAACATTTTTCTTCTTACAATTACAGATGCACATATATTTTTAACAAAATCTGTTATTGCTATGATTGTGGATTTTCTTCACAACAAGCCATTTTGATTCTTTTTATAGTTATGTTCTGTTTTGCTAGAAAACTAGTGAATCTTTCGTGCTTTAAATTTTCAAATATTTTTGAAAATACTGAGAGAAGCAAGACAGATCTGTGGATAGCTAATTCATAGATTTATGAATATTTCCATTGCAATGTCCCTGCTTTGAGGTTTATATGGTCTAGCGACAGAACACTTACAAGTTAATTTAATCACAACTGAAGCATCCAGAAATATGCAAAGCCCTTACAATATTATAGATGCTGCTCTAATTTCTCTTAGTTTTATACTTTTTTTTTTTGCAAACGTTTTAATACAAAAGCATTCATATATGCATTAGGGTGCATTTGCTGATTCATTCCAGCTTTATTTGAAGTTGATACAAAATTAATGATAGTTTAATTTATAACTCTAGCTAATATGGTATTAAGAATTTATGTTTACAAGTCAGAAGAACATATCTGACATCAGGGGTGGTTCTTCCTTGATGCATTTGAATCACCGAGCCACCTACTTGTTTTTGAATAACTTATATGGTTATGTTTTATGTTCCAGCATTTCATTTTTTTTTATAAAAGTTCTCCAAGTTATATTTTGTAATGGAACCGCTCTTTTGGCGCTCGTGTGTCAATAATGCAGTTAGCTTACTTCCTGACTGGTGATTCGTTTTTAAAAGGCCAAGGTGACCGTAACACATGCGGCAAGAGAGGAGAAGTTGGAGGGGCAAAATGGCTATAGGTTTGATTCATAGAAGCTATATATTTCACACAAACTCGTATTAGTAACACAATACAGGACCTTTTTCCTACTTTTTCGTTTATTTGAAAAGAAATTTGTTGGTAGAAGTGGTTAAAGCGAGCCCCGCATGTCATGTGACACTGTTTGAGTTTGCAGCCTGTGTAAAAATGTAATTTTTATGTGATAAGTGATAATTGTCTGATACAGGAAGTGTTTAATTTTTCATATTTAAGGGATTTACAAAGACACATGACTTGGTGTGTCTCCAAACACTCTTTTCTTTATGGAAAAATGATGACAAATGCGTGGTGATAAATGTCAGTAGGCCAACACCAGAGCTACATTTAGAAAAACTTTGCAGCGGAGCATCTTCAAAATACAACCAGGAAATTTAAGACTGATTGGTAAGAGGAACATAATTGTATCGGATTGAAAGATCTGAGAAAAAACGCTAACAAGATTGCAGATGGTCTTTGGGAAAGCTCACATCTATATATTGTAAAATGCAATGAGAACGTTAAGCTTAATGTGCTTTTCATGGAATATCCCATTAGGAAAGTACATAAGAAATGACATTTCATAGACATAATGAAAGCGAGGACTCTTTAAATAAAGGTAATTTTAAGGAACTTTTGGATTCATATACATAAGGAAGCTTTATCAAAATTCAAGGCCATTGTTGCAGTATCAAATCTGTTTTTGTGATGCTGATTTTGCAAATTTAGCAAATTAATTCACACAGAGCCACGCCTAATGCACTAGGGTGCACTTGCTGATTCATTCCAGCTTTATTTGAAGTTGATACAAAATTAATGATAGTTTAATTTATAGCGCTAACTGATATGGCATTAAGAATTTATGTTTACAAGTCAGAAGAAGATATCTGATATAATAAAATTTGGTTGAATTGATGTACTACTGAAGAAACAAGACACTCAGGAAGAGATATGATGATGATAGTTGGCGCTACAGGCCATGTAGACCCTTGGCCTCCCTAAGCAACCTTTTCCATTCTACTCGGTCCTCTGCTTTTCTTCTCCAGCCTTTAATCCCCAACTTTCTCAAGCCGTCTTCTACATCATCTACCCATCTTTTCCTGGGTCTTCCTCTTCTCCTTCTGCCATCCAGCTTTCATATGAATATCTTCTTAAATACACTGGTTTCCAGCATTCTCTGCACATGGCCAATCCACCTTATTCTTCCTTGTTTAATTTTCACTACTATATTTGGTTGTCCAAATAGGCACTGTAACAAGTTAGTCCGCATTCTCCACCCATCCAATTCCTTTATCACTCCAACTATATTTCTCAGGATCTTCCTTTCCCACCGTAATAACCATTGTTCTTCTCTGGTTGTCAACACCCAGCTTTCTGAACCATACATTACTATTGGTCCCAGTACAGTTGCATATATTTTAATTTTAGTATTCCTACTGACGTTCCTTGATTTAAACATATTCTGCAAGGCACAGAAACATCTGTTACCACTTGCAATTCTTTCTTGAATTTCCACTGATGTTTTATTATCTACTGTTACTATAGATCCCAGGTATTTAAACTTTTCCACTCTTTGGTATTCTTTCTCATGTAATTTAACTGTAGGTTCTCTTCTTCTTGCATCTCCATCACCTCCCATCTTCTCAAAATTTTTGTTTTACTAATGTTCACTACCAATCCTAGAGCTTGTGCTTTCTCTTCCAACACTACATAACCTTCCTCAAGAGCTCTTATATTCCTTGCAAGAATTGCCACATCATCAGCATATGCCACTATTTGTACTGATCTGGAAGGTATTGTTTATGGGTAATTGTCGGATTACTTTTTCCAGTGCTAAATTAAACAGTAGTGTGGATAGTACATCGCCTTGTCTCAACCCCCCCTCCATGGTAAACATACCTGATAAATCTTGTTCCATTCTAACCCTGCATCTTGTAAATTCCATTGTCATTCTTGTCAATCTCACCAGCTTCTGTGGTATTCCGAACTCTCTCATTATGTGATAAATTTTAGCTCTATCCTGGCTATCATACACTTGTTTAAAATCTACATACAGCTAATGAAGCTGTCTGTCATATTCATAAAACTTTTCCAGTATTTGTCATTATATAAAAATCTGGTCTAATGTAGAGCATTGTTTCCTAAATCCTGCTTGGTAATCCCCAGGTATCTTTTCTAACCATCGCTCCAGTTGTATGGCAAGTATCTTGCCAAAATCTTTGTAAGTTCCATGAAGAGATAAGATGGGTATACTAAAATATACAGTAGTGAAGACTATTATTGCATATTATAAAGAACATGCCAGAAGCAGGAGCTTTAAAAAATAACTTTAAAATTTTATATTAGATGATGCACTTACATTTCAGGCAAACAGCATGATGTATTTTGAAAACAGCTAATGTTATAGTAAAATTATTTGACTAAAAGTATGTTTTAATGACCCCTATATTTTTTCCTAAAGTAAACTGTTGTTTATTAGTTATACATTTTATAAAGTTCATACACAATGAAGAGGATAAATTATGCACATAAAATTAACAAATATTTTATTAATAATAGACATATATTAAACATAGGGTATTTTCATAACACTTTGAGCATTTTTCATTTAAAGAATAATTTGAGGCGAGAACACCTTCTTGATAATCTTTGCATACCATTACTATGATTTTGCTAAATTAAGAAACCAAGATTTTTTTATTCAGATTTTTAATCTTTGTTTTACACTCTTTTCTTTTATATATAGCCACAGGCCTTTATCTAAGTCTATTTTTTTTAACACAATGAACCTCAAAATGTGTATTTCTGTTGAAATATTGAATATAAGTTGAACTGAATACATGACTTCCTCCACTTACTATAGGTAGTAGAGGAAGTGAAAATGTGAGTTCTTTGAGCCCTTAATTTCTTAATTACTGCAAACATACAATCTTGTGTTCAGATTTAGGGTTATCCACCAGGGTTTAAATAAATTGGATTTTAACATAGTCCTTGCTTATCCTTAATGTAGACTATTGGATAAAGCATTTGCTTAGTTGAATCAAACTGAATCTCCGTATTAAAATAAAGTTTATTCTTTTAAACATATTTTTGTATTCAAAGAGCTCCAGATTGGTGCTTGTATCACTAGTGTGTTGATTTCTCTCCTAATAAAGACTCAAAGCACATAAAGACACAACTGATATGGGAATACAAAGACATCCATAGGAGCTATCTATTTGATGGAACTATTCTCTGCACTTCCCACAAGACGTATGAAGTAGCCCTAATAATGAGAATTTTCTATAACACTTCAGTTATACTGACAGATTATCAGAACTCACAGCTCTGTTTGCATAGTTTACACAGAATATGAAGACTGTTCTCCATCTCATTCTTTTGCTTCCTCAGTGTTTCTCCTTCTATGCCTTATCTCACTCACTGTATTTTCATTTCTTCATTTTGTTCTTCACATAATTCCTTCCTCTCAATTGCCAGTATCTCTCATTTGTATAAGATGCATGTTATATATGTTCTTATTTCTGTAGACTTTCTTATATACGTGAATAATAGTAATAATGCAGAAATGGTAAGACCCTCTTAATGATTCATTTAATTGTAATTTTGTAAATAAGAGTTGTTAGAAACATGTTCATTTACTTTTGTTACACTTAGGATGAACAGTAAAAACAAGAATGCATTAGTCGTGTAAGAAGAGGAGATTGAGCAGGTTGAGAGCTTTTGTTATCTGGGAAGTATTATTTTCAAAAATGGAGCAGTGACGAAGGACGTTGAAAAGAGAATCAAAAAGGCAAAAGGGGCCTTTGCCTAGGTGCGACGAGAATGGAGATCTTGTGAAATATTGTTGAAGACAAAGCTTAGGATCTTCGACTCAAATGTCAAATGTAAATGTGTTCTCTTTTAAGAGGAAGATGGCAGCACAAATTACAAGAATGCAAATATTCATCAATAAAAGTTTGAGGACTACAAATGTTATCTCAAACCAAGAACTATGGCAGCACACCCAACAATGGAAAGCCAAGATAACCATAAAAGAAAGGAAATTGAGATGGATTGGACACACTCTGAGAAGAAGTCCACAAGTTGGAGAATTTAATGTCATGTCAGCAGGTTGGCCATGGTAGCTCAGTGTTTTAGAGCAACTGCACGGAGAGCAGTAGATCCGTGGTTCAAATCCTGGCTATGGCATTGAATTTTTGAGTCTGACTCTACTCATACAAACCTTAGCCTACACAAGGCTAGTGTGGAAGAAATGATAATTTCCATCATTTTATTTTGTACAAGATTATCTGAATGAAAATTGATCCTGATGATGCTTATGTAGCTCTGTAAGTAGAATCTAACTGTTCCAATGACAAATCATTGCCAATAAATCTTTTATGCATGTTCAAAGGCTACCTTTTAATTACTATGTATTTAAGAAATGAAAATAAATGGTATCCCGTGCAAAAAGGTTGAGAGATACTGGCAAAAGTCAAATGAAAGTTGATTAAAAAGTGTTTAATTTTGTATCATATATAATTATCCCTGCCTTGTTTTTCATATTGCCTGTGTGTAACGTGTGTCTTATATTAAATTTTCAAGTGTGTATGCTATTAAACCATACCTCTGGAGATGTTCAATGTTCACAGTCCTTTCTGGCTACAAGTGAACCCACTGAATGCAAATCAACCTAATCTAATCTAAACTAATACGTAAAACATATGTTCCTTATGTCTTTGTTGCACACAATTAGCACTGCTTGTAGCTTCTCAACACTCACACTGATACACACTTTGAAATTCTAACCCTGACAACTGAATCTGGCTGATTGTGGCACTTCCTTATAAATTCTGTGCCATGCCAAAATGGTTCTGCACACTGAATTATCTGGAATTGAGCCAGTCAACACTCTGTAAGTCAAGGTCTCTCAAGAAGCAGCAGCGGTGGAAGATCGAAAGCCACAGATTTTCCCATCTGGTGATGGGAGCACAGCAACTGTGTTTGAACTATCTGGTGGAAAAGGGTGACTTGCTCAATTCTTCTGTGGCAAGTATGCTGCAACAATTTTTCAGTATCAGTTATTCATGTAAAATGAAGAATTACCAGGAAGAATTACAATTTTATTATATGTTCAGATTAACAACTGCAAAGTGTGTGTTAAAATATATTAAATTAATAAGAGCTGCATTATACCACATATAAGGTAAACAATCCTTCAAATAACTGATTTTGTAACATGCTGCTGGCTGGCAAAACTGGCTGCTTTGTCAGTGGTGTGGGTGGCAGCAAGTCTATAGTAAATATAGTAGAGTTTATTGTCCAAGTTTATTCTAACATGCATAGCATAAAAAGGTAACTCATGGAGAGATGGAAAATTAGTTGTATTTCTGATGTTTTCCGAGAGAGTGCTCCAGTAAGCTGTGTACATCTTCAGTTCTGTGTCAGCTCTCCATGTAGTGTCATTTTGATTTCAATTTACAGATACTACAACAGCATATTCAAGGTAAGCACATTGTAGAAGCTGTGAAAATTTACTTCAGTAATATTTTGAGTGATTGTTTATGTTAATAGTAGTGCTGCGGAATAAACATTTCAGTTTATTGTGTATCTTTGGACTTTAGGGAATATGGCTGATGCCTGTTTGTTCATGCTAGACTTCCCCAGAATGCATTAGGTTGGTGTGTCATCTCTCCCAGAGAATCGGTATATTTGGCACAAATTATTTAGGGAGAGATGGTGCATGCTTTCCAGGCAATACATAACTGGCTGTATACGAATTTCATGAACTGAAGTATTATAATATAACACTCTGTTTTAGTAAAGAAGCCCAAAAGCTTAAATATGCTATTAAGAATCTGCTTTTGACTAATTCTTTTACTTAATAATTATGAATAAGCACAATTACCTTAGGAACTATTCATTTCAACAGAAATTTTTTTAAAATAACTATCTCTGAACAGTCAGCCTTTTACTTTATACCGTTATAATTAGCTGCTGTACGTTCCATATTATCTTTTACTTCAGGATATGCCAAGGAAATACCAAAGAAGGATTGGAGTTTAATCTCGAAGACAGTGGGAGGAGGACACCTTACGTGAAGCAGTAAACAGAATTATGAAGGGAGAAATTGGCATCAGAGAAGCTTCCAGATACTTTGGAATCCTTGAAAGCACTATTCGAAGAAGAAAATCTTTGAAAAACTTAAGCAAGTCTTCTCTTGGTCCAGAAGGAGTGTTCGGAAAGGAAAATGAGAAGGAATTAGTAAAGCACATAAAAAGACTTGCTTCTTTAGGATTTGCACCAGACCGAAAATCAGTGCAACGCATAGCTTTCCAGTTTATTCAGTCGCTGGGCTTGAAGCATCTATTCAACATGACAAAGGAGGAAGCAGGTTATGACTGGATGTTATCATTTTTGGAAAGAAACCCTGAACATAGTTTGAGGCAAGCACAAGTACTTTCTGAAAACAGAGGCCAGGGCTTATATGGACAAGAAGTAAAAGGATTTTTTGACTTGCTTGAGAAGGCCTTAGCAGAACACCAGCTGTGTAACAAACCTGGTAACATATTTAATATGGACGAATCAGGATTTCAAATTATAAATAAGCCAGGGAAGGTTCTGACAGAAAAAGGAGCCAAGAATGTTTGTGTCCTGACGTCATCAGAGAAGGGAGAGACTATAACAGTGATTGCTTGCAACAATGCGGAAGGAAGATTTCTCCCACCAGTTCTGATTATGAAAGGGACAAATAAGAAGAGAGAAATGTATGTAGTAGTAGTAGTAGTAGTAGTAGTAGTTTTATTCATCCGTTAAGTCAATACAACGACATTGGATACGTCAATACAAATATTTAGAACAATACAAGTAATATAAGTATAAAAATAAAAAATAAGTTGCATCAAGTGTAA
Source organism: Mantis religiosa (assembly GCA_030765055.1). NCBI lineage: Eukaryota > Metazoa > Arthropoda > Insecta > Mantodea > Mantidae > Mantis > Mantis religiosa. The sequence goes on along the minus strand of CM060948.1, from coordinate 260,512,305 downwards.
TTAATAAGATCTAAGCATGAACTCATAAATATATATAGTTGCATGGCTCTACAACTACACAGCATTTAAAATGCATCACAAATATATACAATTATATGGCCAGCTACAGTGTATCTAGAAATTCACTTATATCATAATATGAATCACTTAATAAAATTTATTTCAACGATAGCTTGAAACACCTCATGGATTTTATGTTTTTCAGATTGCTGGATTACCATCAGGTTCTGATGTATTTATGAATCCAAAATCAGCGTACATCAACACTGAGCTCTTCATCAGATCGTTTAAGGAAATCTTTCTTCTCAGAAACCCTGCTGGTGTCACTCTGTTAATTGTTGATGGACATACATCCCACTGTGGCTCACTGGAGCTTCTGGAGATTGCAGACAGAAATAGTGTAGTTTTACTCTGCTTACCAGGTCACACAGCTCATGCATTGCAGCCTTTGGACAGGGCATTTTTTTGACCACTGAAGCAATACTTCAACCAAGAAACAAGAGCAGCAGTTGGGAATGAAGGGAAGCAGGGTCTAACCAGATCCAAAGTAGGATACCTCCTTGGAAACGCATGGAAGAAAGCAGCTTCTGTAGGAAATTCACTCAGTGGGTTCAAACAATGTGGAATATTCCCCCTGAATCCTCACACCATACCAGAGCACTTCTTTACCATTTCTGATGTTACTGAAAGTGCCACACCATCTTCACTGCACTACCCTACAGTAACACAAGCACCAGTGCAACAATTGCCAGTCAAAAACATGGATATTCCTTCGACCAGTGGTACACAATTTACAAGTCCAACTAAGATGTTGGAAGAAGTAAGTCCTGTACCTAATCATCCACCCAAAACCACAAACCAGAAGAAGCAGCCAGCAGTGGAATTGACTTCAATGGAAAACTTGGCAAGAAAAGGCTCTGTTTAAGGAAAAAGAACAGGAGAGAAATAGAGCCGAAAGAGAAATGAAGAGAGCAAGACTTGAAAAACCTGCATTAAAACATAAAATTAGACAGATAGGACAGAGCAGCACAGATACTAGTGATGATCAAGATCCTCCATCATCGGATACAAACAGGTGTGCTGAGTGTTGGGAAAATAACTTCACAAAAAAGAAGAAATCTGACTGGGTGAAATGCTTGAAGTGCGAAAAGTGGCTACACAAAAATGGCACTATGTACAAAAAAGCAGGTCTGTATAATGTTTGGGGCAGAGATGAACTTAGAGAGAAGAACTTGAAACAGTTAAAATAAGGAATATTTTATTTCAAGATACCATTTTGATAACGCTGTACGATATATTTCTTCACACCAGTATGAATTAAGAATAAATAAGTGAAAAAGAAATGAGTTTTATTGAGTGCACCATCTGTCCCATAGCCTGCGCCAACTTACCCAAGAAATGAGGGAGAGACAGCACATTGTAGTGTTTATTAAAATCATGTTTTTTATAAACTGAATGAAAACTTTGTGCATTGTGGTTATATAGTATACATCAAGGATCTCAACCGTAGGCAAATCATAATGTTTTACAATTATAGATGGCTAGTGGACGGAATATTAAAAAATGTGTGCCCTCTCTTCCGGAATGTCCCTACTTAAACAGAAAAGTAAGTTATTCACACATATTAAGCAAGGAGTTGTTGGAACTGCCTCAGTTCACTGTTCAAGCATTTCTGACATCTACTTGGGAAAGTGCTTATTGCAATCTGCAGATCCCTGTAAAAAATGACACCAATTTCTTGAAGATTATTATTTTTGAGTTCACTGAAAGGGTGTGAATAGGTTTTCTATACTTTATCCCTTAACGCCCCCCAAAGTGAAAATCAATGTGGGTTAAATTGGGGGAATAAAGGCGCCATATTTGTTAATGATAACTTATCTTTAAACACCTCATGAATTTACTGAATAAGAAGTTGGGATTTTTCAAGTGAATTCTAGAGACTTTTCTAGTGAATATGTGATATTGCATAGCTCTACTGAAAGTTCCTGAAAAGCATATTTTCCCTCAGTTAATTGAAAAGTTGGGAAAAAAACCCTTTTTGGCGGAGGAGCTCTTGCTCTGCTTTACTTAATTTTGTTCATTTTTTTATTTTTAAAAGAATTAATAGAATTCATCCAAAATTTTCATCAATTTGATTTTTCTCACTCATAGAAGGGGTGCAAAATTTTTGGCACATACTTCTCACAGTTAATTGTTTCATGGAAAAAAAAATTCTCTTACCTTTAATAGCACAATATGCTCCTAATTATTGGTCATTTATGAGCTATTTGTGTATTACATTAACCTTTTCAAAAGTCCAATAAACGGACATTTTGTGAACAGCTAACATACCCAGTTATATGGAACTATATTCATGTGAAAGAATATTAGATTGGGTAAATTTCTCCATCATGCAAACCATTCAAAATCTATTCACAAAACAGGAAACATTTTATAGCATTACATAATTTAAGTTTTTGCTTTATATTAATTTTATATAAATTTACTAATTTCACAGCCACTTGAACAAAGCCATAGGTAATTTCCATTTACTGAGAAAGTTGCCAAACGAACTCTAAGAAATTTATCCAGAGCATTTCCAAAGTTATCCAGACTTTTTCCTGTGAGTAATGTGTGTGGTTGTCTGTTTTTTGTCAAGAGCACTTCTGGTTTCATGAAATTTATTTACTAATCGATGAATTGAATTCTGATTGGGAAGATCAGGAAATATTCATGAAAGAATCACCTTATAGCATGCATGAGTCACAAATAAAGACTCCCTGGGGAATAGAATATTTGTATTGTTCCATTTTACTTAATACCTTTCAATCAATTCATTGTATAGCATCATGTAATAAACACATGACAGATAAAGAGATAGGGAAACAGACAGACGGATAAATGGATGGGTGGGCAGGCAAATGCTTGGAGAGGCGAGTGGGCAGACATGCAGGTAGGTAGCTGGGTGGGTGGTTGTGCGAGTACTTGTTTCATCACATACATTTACGTTTTGGGCAAAGGGCCAGAACACTGGCGATTCGTCAAAATGGATAATAAAAAGTATGATAATTACAATACAAAATATATGATAAATATTAAAAACATATACATATATATATATCAGAAAGTTATATACACAAGTTGTTATGTTGAATTATTATACCATATCTAGATATGGTCCTAGAAATTGTCTTCCAAATGTTATTTGTACAATATTTCAAATCACACTGAGCCTTACACAGTAGAGAGGAAACGTTCTCCATGCTTCTGCCAACATAGTAAGCTGGTCCCACCATTTTTCAAGCATTGCTCACCTTGTATGATAGTAATTAAACTAATTTGTAATAATATTATACAACTGAATATTTACATATATATGTTATGCGTGATTGGAAGAATTTAGTAACTATGTTAAAGAAGTTCATAGTTCCACTGCCAGAGAAAAGAGAGCAGAAAATAATAGACGAAAGTTGGACCTTCAAGGCTGATAATGAATGCAATGGCTTCCGAATCTAGTCCCTCAATAGTATAAAAATGTAAGTCACAAAGTGATAAGAAGCAACTGCAAAAAACACACACACACACACACACACACACACACACACACACACACACACACACACACACACACACACACACACACACACACACACACACACACACACACACACACACACACACACACACACACACACACACACACACACACACACACACACACACACACACACACACACACACACACACACACACACACACACACACACACACACACACACACACACGCACGCACATATATATATATATATATATGGGTTTTTATTTATAAATTGCTCTTTAGCAGCTATGTTTCTCAGTGTCCCATTCTATATTGGGCATGAAAGACCATTTCATTTTGCTAAGAGACCTTTTTGTCAGAGTTGAATATATTTTAAATGTCCTGAATTTGCAACACAGTACCACTGGCTTTACTTGCGTTCAAAAGGAAGCCCTGCTAGGAATTTTTATGCCTGCAAAAATTCCTCACCTTCTGTGGGATTTGAAACTGCTATCTCAGGATGTTATTCCTAGATCACGGAGGATGATATTCCAAAATTAATAAACTTGGCACTTTTAAAATAAATAAATGTTACATTATTATTTAACGGGCTGGGCTATAATTAATGTAAGCAAGCATGTAGAATGTTCAAATTCATTCAAAAAATTAGTAGAATGTTTGATTATTGTTTTAACATATACCAATTAGAAACATACCATTATATACCATTAGAAATCTTCCACAAAACATGGTTTTGCAATTAACACAAATGATATATCCTTCATAAATCAAAATTTATAATTATTAATATTTATGCAGGTGACAAATCTTATCATCTATATCACAAGAATGTTAGTGGCACTTTTGTTTTATTTCAGCAAGTATTGTTGCAATTTTGACCCCTTTCAAAATTAATATTATATCACTGATTGAATGTACTTGGTCTTATTGGGCATGTTCTTAACACTGCTTTTTAAAGCCAATGCTGAAATGAACGTGTATAATTAATCCTTCTCGTTTAGAGTGCCATTGTTATAAGTACTAACTAAGGTCTCAGCACTGTTTATTCTTGAATCCTACATTTAACATTTCAACAGTCAGTTAGATATGCATTTCTGTATCATTACTAAAATAACAAAAGCTGATATAGAATTAATATACATGTGACTATTCCAGCATGGGAATTCTTGGGATGTAACATTTTATTGGCAGAATTGGCAAAACCAAAATGAATTTTTAACATTGAGCTTAAAAAGCATTTTAGGAACATCAATATCAAACAAATTGACAAATTGGTAGTAATGTACCATTTTTAGAATAAAAATCATTATATAGAATAAGAAATCCATGTATTAAAAAGTGTTCAGTCTCCAACTGCATTAACCATGTAGGAAAAGATATTTATAAAGAAATATGAAGGGAAACTCATTAATTTCAACCACCTTTGATGAGAATCCGAGCTTCAAGTTCCTCAGGACATCAACGAGATGCTCCAATCACCACCAGGGAGTTCAACCAATCAAAATTCAGCAGTCGACATCAGCTGAGGATATTAGGAAGCTCCTAACAAAATGCATTCTATGCGAACAGTAGCCTTATATGGAGCATGGAGTACCAGTTTTACTCAAAATGATATTCATTTCATAGTGCATACTCATTAAGAATATATTTTAAACACTTGAAATTTCAAACTCTTGCAGTGCAGGGAAAATGTTAGTTCCACATTTCTTAAAGCACTGTCTATGCATGGTGAACAAAAACGACTGACTTTGAATAAGTGTAAATTAACTCTCAAAGTAATTCATCAAAATGTTAATGTAATAACTAACAAAGTAGACCAGTTAGAATTTCTAATTAAAGAGGAGGATCCTGATATCTTGGTGCTCACAGAGCATGGGCTCAAAAGTCCTGAGATTGAATGTGTTTGTTTAGGTAATCTAAGCTTAGCAGCCAGATAATGCAGGTCAATTAGGAATAAAGGTGGTGTTGTTATGTAAACTAAAGATGACTGTAAACTTTTTCTTAATGGGAACTGCCCTACAACTTTAAATTTAGATAAATATTGTGTTGAAGGTGACATTGAACTAGCCGGTGTCAAATTTAAGTATGGAGCCATACCATTTTATATGTTAGGAGTATAGAGACCTCCTAGCGGTAACCTTAAGATATTTTTTTGAGCAATTGTCTGAACTCTTAGATAATTTAATATCACAAAATGGATGTTACTTGACGGTAGCTGGAGACTTGAATATAAATGTTTTAGAAACACATACCCATGAATACAAAAACCTCATGAACATCTTAAACCAGTTCGGTTTAATATACACTATAAAGGAACCCACAAGAATTACAAACACAAGTAGAGCAGCAATTGATAATATAATTACTAACGTTCCTTCCCAATTCTTAAACTCTCAGGTACTGCATACTGCAATTTCTGATCACTCCGCTCAGTTTGTGGTCATGTCAGATTTCAGTCAAAAAGATAAGTTCGCTGAAAATACTGTACCTAACACCACCAAATGGGTCAACAATTGTAATGACCTAAATTTGTTAGCCCTAAATGGTGCCCCGAGTAAGCTGGACTGGAATGAAATTTATAACGAATTAGATACCAATTAGAAGTTCTATGCTTTTCACAATACTGTGACTTTGTGGGTTCGTGAAATAAAAAGTCCAATTACACCACTCCAAAATGTGCTTTATTTCCACCGACTTACAGTTTAACTCTTGCCAATTACACAGAATTACTTGCTGCACACAGTTACAATTCACCAGTCCGTCCGTTACCGTTCCGATGCACGTACACAATTCCACACAGTCTTCTCGTTCACAATCCTTTCGTTCATTAACACGTCACTGACTAACACTGCCTTCTTACACCAAGAACTGTCCTCACTCACACACTAACCAACTGACTGACTCACTCACTGACTAGCTGCAACCCTTTTTATAAGCATCTCGCCGTCTTCTAGACGTTTCCAGATGATGAAAGATCCCGTAATTTCTGGAACCAGGTGGAAGAGAAACAGACCGCACAATTATGTTTCTTTCCCCAGTCGTCCCTGTCACCACTATAAGACAAACGAGGGGAGGGCGTAGCTAACATTGACCTCCCCCGTCTTCCGCTCCCAGCTGCTTTACAGGGTGTTCCAACGGTCGCGTTACACTGCTCCCTCCTCAAAGCTGTTCGCCCCGAACAGCCCCAACGTAGCGTGCTAGGCGGTCCAGGTGTACCACCAGCATCCGCTCGGAGTCTCAGCCAGAAGTAGCGCTGCCGTAGTTTGCGAATCATTCGGTTCGCTCCCAGGTGTCCTCCTGAAGTACCGGCGTGCACTTCCTCCAAGACTTCCGGGACCTTGCTCCGGGGAAGTACCAACTGTCCTCTCTGCGCCTTCCCATCGGGTGACTCCCATACCCGGAACAGCACGCCCTCTCTGGTCTTCAACGAGTCCCATTGGGCCCAGTGCGACTTGTAGGTGGCGCTCCTCGGTGCGATGTCCTCCCAGGTTGGTCTCGTCCCTGCGTCCACTTCCCTCAAGAGTGGCCCCAAGTCTGCGTCCGCCAGCTGCTCCCTCCTCGGGCCTGCGCTATCCCAGCCTTCAGCAGGCACTGCCACAACTACTCGGACTGCTGCGGCACGCTCCTTCTCTTCCACTCTTGTGCGCTCATGGCCGTCCTGGATCTGCGATAGGACACCTCCAATGTAATGGTCGCTAGCGTCGGTGTCCACAATGAAGGCGCCACCCGGTTGTGGGAAACCCAAAATTGGAGCACTGCACAGGGTCCCCTTCGGGTGCTGGAAAGCGTCTCCGGCGTCCTCCGTCCACACATAAGGCCGGTTTTCCTCCGTCAGGCGGGTGAGGGGTTTTGCGATGTTGTCGGCCTTTTCCTCTAAATCATTAAGGCGGTCGTCTACTTGGCCCATCTGCTTGCCCAGCTCCGTCACGTCATCCCTCACGCCGGCCAACTGTTCTTGAAATTTGGCGGCGAGAGCCTCGTTCGCCACCTTCATTTCCGTGGTCAGTTCAGCCATCTTTGAGGTCATTGTCGTGGCCAAGTTGTTGTTAGCCGTTTCTATTTTTGCAGCGAGGTTTTCATTTGCCGTCTTCATTTGTTTCAACTCGGCGGTGAGGTTGTCGTTGGCCGTCTTCATTTGTTTCAACTCGGCGGTGAGGTTGTCGTTGGCCGTCTTCATTTCCATCATTTTCTCCAAAATCTTTTCCAATGCCGCGTCCATGGTTGTAATGTTCGGTGATGTTTTCCCGCTTCCTGACACCAGCGTGACTTTGTGGGTTCGTGAAATAAAAAGTCCAATTACACCACTCCAAAATGTGCTTTATTTCCACCGACTTACAGTTTAACTCTTGCCATTTACACAGAATTACTTGCTGCACACAGTTACAATTCACCAGTCCGTCCGTTACCGTTCCGATGCACGTACACAATTCCACACAGTCTTCTCGTTCACAATCCTTTCGTTCATTAACACGTCACTGACTAACACTGCCTTCTTACACCAAGAACTGTCCTCACTCACACACTAACCAACTGACTGACTCACTCTCACTCACTGACTAGCTGCAGCCCTTTTTATAAGCATCTCGCCGTCTTCTAGACGTTTCCAGATGATGAAAGATCCCGTAATTTCTGGAACCAGGTGGAAGAGAAACAGACCGCACAATTATGTTTCTTTCTCCAGTCGTCCCAGTCACCACTATAAGACAAACGAGGGGAGGGCGTAGCTAACATTGACCTCCCCCGTCTTCCGCTCCCAGCTGCTTTACAGGGTGTTCCAACGGTCGCGTTACAATACATTAATGCATTATTTTGAGTTATACTGCCCAAAAACTAGAGTTAAGAACAATACTATTTCAAACTCTAATAATAAAATTGGCGATTGGGTTACACCCAAAATTAAACAACTGCGTATTCATTTACATATTGCTAAAGACAAAATGGTACATGGTAGTTTAAAACTTGAAAACTTCAAAAAGTTCAAGAATATATATGACAAAAAGATTATAAAAGCCAAACAAGACTTTAGCAGGAAAATATCTGACTCAGAAAATAAAAGTAGAACAAGCTGGGACATTATAGATAGATTTAGAGGTAATATTAAACCGAAAAAGAAATAACCTCATTGAAATTAAGTGAAATGGAAATGTCGTAAGGGACCCTTATGAGTTTGCGAATATTTTTAATAATTTTTTCGTTACTACAGGTCAAAGTATTTCTAGAATTCCAGCAAATCAGCATAATTGTAGTATCCCAAAAGTAAAATCCAATAATTTAACCAGTCACACATTATTTCTATGTCCAACCAATAAAAAAGAAATTATAGACATTATAAATGGTATCAAATCTAAAAAGTGTCGGTCATGATAATATCCCAAAAAAAACTAATAAAGGGCATTCAAATTATCTATAGCTAGCCCTTTAGTGGACATTATCAATTCAATGCTTCTGAACGGTATTTTCCTGCACAGTCTCAAAATTGCAAAAGTTATCCCGGTGTTCAAGAAAGAAAATAAACAAGAGATGGAGAACTATAGGCCTGTGTGTGTATTACCTTCTCTTGCTAAAGTAGTGGAAAAGGTAATTTATTCTAAAATCTTCACTTTCCTGCAAAGTTTTCATCTTACGTCATATTGTCAAAATGGATTTGTCCAAGGAAAATCTACCTTATCAGCAGCTGCAACATTCTATGAATATATAGTTGACAATATTGAGGCAGGTAATTTTGCAGCAGGCATTTTATTAGACTTGTCTAAAGCTTTCGATTAGGTCGATACAACAATTCTACTCAACAAACCTGAACATATTGGGCTTAGGGTTCTAAGTAACAATTTGATTAAATCCTACATGTCCAATAGGATGCAGTATGTACAACTGAAGTGTATGCAGGGTGAATTCGTTTCTAAACGTGAAGAAGTACGGTCTGGCGTGCTCCAGGGCTCCATTTTAGGGCCATTATTGTTTATTCTGTCACCCGAACGTCGGAAATCCCTATAGAACCGGCCGGCAGCAGCAGCAGCAGGAGATGGTAGCCGTTCGGCCAAGCCCACTCATTTGTTTTACAGCGGTAACGAGGGGTGGCTGGAAAAACATCCCTGTACCATCTCTTTCCGCTCCCCCTGAGTTCTCGAACTTACAGGATATTTCATCTAATCCGGAACTTTCTAGATTGGCCAGTTGGTTCTATATAAGCAACGCGTCTGGCTGGAGGTCAGTCAGTTCTTGTCAAGCAGTCGTGAGGATCGCCCAGTGTAGGAACGCACTGCGTACGTGCATCGGAGGAGCCTACGTAATTGCGAGTGCAAAGTGGAACTGTAACGCACTGACTGGTGAATTGTAATTGTGTGCTTTACGGAACTGTGAAATCGGCAAGTGTTCCGATTGTAATTCGGTGGAAATAAAGAACATTTTTGAGTGGTGTAATTGGACTTTTCATTTCACGAACCCACAAAGTCACACTGGTGTCAGGAAGCGGGACGACAACATCACCGAACATTACAACCATGGACGCGGCATTGTAAAAGATTTTGGAGAAGATGATGGAAATGAAGGCCGAACTGACATTGGAAATGAAGATGGCAAATGACATCACCGAGAAAAGTGGAAAAGAAGTTGGAGACGGCAAATAACAACTTGGCCGCGAAGATGAACGAGTTAACAACAAAAGCAGACGCGGCAAATAACAACCTCGCCGCAGAGTTGAAACAAATGAAGACGGCCAACGACAACCTCACCGCCGAGTTGAAACAAATGAAGACGGCCAACGACAACATCAGCGAGAATATGGAAGTAATAAAGACCGAATTGACCACAGAAATGAGGGGAGCGAACGACAGTCTGGCCACGGAAATGAAGGACGCGAACGAGGTCCTCGCCACCAAATTTGAGGAACAGTTGGCCGGCGTGAGGGATGACGTCGTAAAGCTGGGCAAGCGGATGGGTCAAGTAGACGACCGCCTTAATGAATTAGAGGAAAAGGCCGACAATAACGCCAAGACCCTGAACGCCGTGGTGGAAGACGTCGAAGAACTTGCGAGCCGCGTTAATGAGCTAGAAGGGAAGGCCGACAATAGCGTCAAGTCCCTGAGCGCCATGGTGGAGGACGTCGTCGGCAGGAGGTTGAAGGATTTGAAGGTCGACGCACCGGGACGCGACACAACATCGGAGTGCGTCAAACCTCCGAAATATGACGGCGCGTCGACGTTTGAGATCTTCCGCCGCCAATTCGACGCAGTGGCCAAGCACAACAAATGGTCACCAGAGGAGGAGGCCACACAGTTAATCGCCAGCCCCCAGGGACGGGCCGCGGAAGTCCTAAACGCGGTGCAGACAACGGCGACGCCCAAGGACATCTGGGAGGCCCTGGAGAATCGTTTCGGAAACCACCGCTTAGGCCGCAGCGTACCGCAGCAGGCTAAAGGCAAGGTCACAGCAGCCGGGGGAGACGCTGAAGGAGTTCGCCCTGGCAGTTGAACAACTGGCAAGCAAGGCACTAGTCGACCTCCCACCAGAGTTCGTGTCCCGGGAAGCTGCAGACACCTTCGTTGACGGTGTACGGGACACGGAGATTCGTCAGCGCCTAATGCTCGGCGATTAAAAAACAATCCAAGAGGCACTAACGGCAGCATTAAGGATGGAGGCGGCCAAGGTAGAAGCTATACCGACGTCGAGAGCGAGGAGTGTCCGCTACATACACCGGAGACACAAGACCAACCGAGGGACGCCGGCGAACACCTAGTGGCCTGTGTTGGGGGTGTGGACAGCCCGGACACCTGCAGGGAGTTTGCTGACACCAGGAAGGGCAGCCGGAAGAACGAGTAAGGCCCGGCGTGGCGAGAAGCACGTTGGCGCCGTCCACACCATCTCCTCGAGTGCCACTGCGCGCCGTCAGCTGGCGGATTGATGACAGCCTCATCGCGGACGGCTGGGTAAGAGGAAAGCCGTGCCGTGTGCTGGTGGACACCGGGGTGGCCGTGACCATCATCAGACCTGACGTGCCGAAGGGTTTGCCGACAAGGAAGCAGAGCCGGCCATACCAGCTTGTCACGGCATCGGGCGACAACTTGCCTATGGAGAAGGAGGCCCTGCTGAAGCTGATCTTCGGCAGGAGCACCGTGCGTTTGTGGGTGTTCGTCGCGAAAGTGGCTTAGGAGGTGATACTGGGATTGGATGCCCTCAGAAGCCATGAAACGACGGTCGACGTCGGCAAGAAGGTCCTGCTGCTCAACGGAGAAGAGGTTATACTCCGTCAACCAGAAGAGCGCACTGGAATTTGCAGGGGCGTCTTGAATGAAGACGTGGTTGTCCCTGCGAGGAGCGAGGTGGAAGGCCAGAGAGCCAGGAACATGATGCTGGACCAGAAGACGCCTGTACACGGACTGTGTGTAGCCAGGGCATTGCTGCCGTGCCGAGAGGAGGTGCCAGTGAGACTGCTAAATCCAACGGACACCGATCACGACGTCCAGGCCGGGACGGAGTTGGGTATGTGCAAGCCCGTAGTGAGCGTAACATCAATCGACAAGACACAGGAGCCGGTGCCGACGCAACACCTGGGGCCTCGGCTAGAAGGCTTACTGGAGAGGGCGGCCAACCACCTGACCGCAGAGCAGCTGGAGAAAGTTCGACAACTGCTAAAACGATACCAGCGCGTCTTCAGCCAAGGTGATAGTGACTACGGCCGCACGGACAAAGTGCCTCACCGCATCGACACCGGGGACGCCCGGCCTATTCGGCAACCACCTAGACGCGTTCCGCTGGCGAAGCAAGGGGCGGTACGAGACATGCTGGAGGACATGAGATCCAGGGGAGTGATTGAAGAGTCGGACAGTCCTTGGTGTTCCCCTGTAGTCTTGGTGACGAAGAAGAACGGCGAGCTGCGCTTCTGCGTAGACTACAGAAAGCTGAACGCTGTCACCCGGAAGAACTGTATTCCCTTACCCCGGATTGATGACCCCCTGGACATGCTAGCTGGTGCACAGTGGTTCTCGACCCTGGTCCTGAATTCGGGCTACTGGCACGTAGCTCTAGACCGAAGAGACAAGGAGAAGACCGCATTCTCGACAGGCCAAGGGCTCTCGCAGTTCACGGTTATGCCTTTTGGGCTCTGCAACGCACCAGATACCTTCCAACGTCTCATGGAGTCAGTGATGAGAGGGCTGACTTACGACGCCTGCCTGCTATACCTGGACGACATCATCGTCGGAAAGACTTTTGAAGATCACCTCGAGAATCTGAGTAAGGTGCTACAGAGACTTCAGGCGACCAACTTGAAGCTGAACGCGAAGAAGTGCCAGCTCTTCCGCAAGGAAGTGAACTACTTGGGCCACATAGTCTCAGCAACCGGAGTAGCCACAGACCAGGAGAAGACACAGGCTGTGAGAGATCGGCCGCGCCCAAGGGTAAGAAAGAGTTGCGCAGTTTCCTGGGGCTGTGCAGTTATTAACCCGCTTCATAGGGTTCTCCAACATCGCCAAACCCCTCACCCACCTGACAGAGGATTACCGGCCTTATGTGCGGACGGAGGACGCCGAAGACGCTTTCCAGCACCTGAAGAAAACCCTGTGCAATGCTCCAATTTTCCACAACCGGGTGGCGCCTTCATTGTGGACACATACGCCAGCGACCATTGCATTGGAGGTGTCCTATCACAGATCCAGGACGGCCATGAGCGAGTGATAGCCTACTACAGCAAGACGCTATCCAAGGCAGCGAAGAACTGCTGCGTCACCCGACGAGAGTTACTGGCGGTAGTAAAGACCTTGGAGCACTTCCACAAGTACCTGTACGGTGAGCCATTTCACCTGAGGACTGACCATTGCGCCCTAACCTGGCTATTGAGCTTTAAGAACCTGGAAGGCCAGACAGCACGTTGGGTCCAGAGGCTGCAGGAGTACAACTTCACCTCGGAACATCACAGAGGGAAGAGCCACGGTAACGCAGACGCTATGTCCCGAAGACCCTGTCCAGAAGATTGCGGCCAGTGCACAAGAGTGGAAGAGAAGGAGCGTGCTGCAGCATTCCGAGTTGTCACGGCAGTGCCTGCGGATGGCTGGGATAGTGCAGGCCTGAGGAGGGAGCAGTTGGCGGACGCAGACTTGGGGCCACTCTTGAGGGAAGTGGAGGCAGGGACAAGACCAACCTGGGAGGATATCGCACCAAGGAACACTACCTACAAGTCGTACTGGGCCCAATGGGACTCGTTGAAGATCAGAGAGGCCGTGCTGTTCCGGATTTGGGAATCACCCGATGAGAAGACGCGGAGAGAACAGTTGGTACTTCCCCGCAGTAAGGTCCCGGAAGTCCTGGAGAAAGTGCACGCCGGTACTTCAGGAGGACACCTGGGAGCGCTACTACTGGCTGAGACTCCGAGCAGATGCTGAGAGATGGTGCCATCATTGTCATGTGTGCGCGGCGAATCGTGGACCCCAGACTAGGAGCTGGGGACGCATGAAGCTGTATAACGTCGGAGCGCCATTCGAACGGATCGCCGTCGACATAGCTGGACCATTTCCGATGTCCGACCGAGGCAACAAGTACCTGATAGTGGTCGTGGGCTACTTCACCAAGTGGCCGGAGATGTATGCCATCCCGAACCAAGAGGCAAAGACAATCACAGACTGCCTCGTGGAACAAGTGTTCTGCCGATTTGGGGTGCCGTTAGAGCTCCACAGCGACCAGGGCAACAATTTTGAGTCCAACCTGATGAAGGAGGCGCTACAAAGGCTTGGGGTGAACAAGACCCGCACGACGCCTCTACATCCCCAGTCGGATGGCATGGTTGAAAGATACATCAAGACCTTAGAGGAACACCTGAGGAAGGTGGTGGCCAGCCATCAGCGAGACTGGGACGTCAAGGTGCCACTGTTCTTGCTGGCCTACCGCTCGTCAACACACGACACCACGGGGATGACGCCAGCCAGCTTAATGTTCGGCCGAGAGTTACGCCTCCCTTGTGACCTGGCTTTTGGAAGCCCTCCGGAAGCGAAACAGCCAGCGACCGAGTATGTGGAGCACCTGGTGGACCATCTCCACGACATGCACGAGATGGCTCGCCAGAACATTCAGAAGGCGAGCGACCGCATGAAGACCAGGTATGAAGGGCAAGCCAACAACCAAGGGTTCCAGCAAGGTGACCTGGTCTGGTTGTACCGTCCTACCCGGACCAAGGGATACGCCCGAAGCTCCAGCGGCCATGGCATGGACTGTACCGGGTGGTGAAGAGGATTAACGACGTGGTCTACCTCATCCAGAAGGTTCCCCGAGGGAAGATGTTGGTGGTAAACCTGGATCGCCTGGCACGCTACGATGGTGCTGTTCGGGACGACCAGCTTTGAGGAGGGAGAAATGTCACCCGAACGTCGGAACTCCCTATAGAACCGGCCGGCAGAAGCAGCAGGAGACGGTAGGTGTTCCGCAACGCCCACTCATTTGTCTTACAGCGATAACAAGGGGTGGCTGGAATAGCATCACTGTACCGTCTGTTTCCGCTCCCCCTGAGTTCTCGAACTTACAGGATATTTCATCTAATCTGGAACCTTCTAGATTGGCCAGTTGGTGCTATATAAGCAACGCGTCGGGCTGGAGGTAAGTCAGTTCTTGTCGAGCAGTCGTGAGGATCGCCCAGTGAAGGAATGGAATGCGTACGTGCATCGGAGGAGTCTACGTAATTGCGAGTGCTAAGTGGAACTGTAACGGACTGACTGGGGAATTGTAATTGTGTGCATTACGTAACTGTGTAATCGGCAAGTGTTCCGATTGTAATTCGGTGGAAATAAAGAACATTTTTGAGTGGTGCAATTGGACTTTTAATTTCACGAACCCACAGTCACAATTCTGTATATAAATGATATAAAAGCTGTGGTACATGATAATGTAGCTTTAAGTCTGTATGCACATGATGCCACATTGGGTTTTAGCAATAGTGATTTAGTAAATTTAGAAATTGATGTAAACTTGACCTCCAATATCGTGGCACAGTATTTTAATGATATCAGGCTGCGTACCAATGAACAAAAATGTAATTTCATTCTTTTTGACTATAAGAAACCTCAATTTGAAACTCAGCTTAATATGTGCAATAGTCTGGTTCAATGTGTGAGGACAGTAAATATTTTGTGTTTAGTCTTCAATGACAAGTTAACCTGGAAAAACCACATCGAAAAATTAGAAAATAAATTAAGTTCTGGACTTTTTGCCTTGCGTTATATTACCAATTTTCTCTCAGTTGATACTAGCAAGTTGGTGTATTTTGCATTAATATATTCACACATTGCCTATGGCATTGAGCTATGGGGACACACCTCTAAAGTAAACTTTAATAAAATTTTTCTTCTACAGAAAAGAGCTATAAGATATCTGGCAAAAATAACACGGACTACTACATGTAGACCCTATTTTAAAAAATTAAATATACTTACAATACTTTCTGTATATAATATGAATACAATATCTATTAATGCAGATATCCATAATTATGAAACAAGGGGTAAAAACAATTATATAGTTAAAGGTCATAGATTAAACATTTTTGAGCACAAGCCCCAATACCTAGGTTCTAAACTATTTAACAAGCTTCCAAACAGCCTAGAAAATACTGTGTCAGCTGCTAAGTTTAAATCGAAACTGACAAAGATGCTGTTAAGTAGAGCATATTACAGTATAGAAGAATATTTTGATAACTTTAACGATCTAGAATAGATTGTGTGTGTGTGTGTGTGTGTGTGTGTGTGTGTGTGTGTGTGTGTGTGTGTGTGTGTGTGTGTGTGTGTGTGTGTGTGTGTGAGAGAGAGAGAGAGAGAGAGAGAGAGAGAGAGAGAGAGAGAGAGAGAGAGAGAGAGAGGATGAAATTTTAATCCTTGACTATGTTCTGTGAAACATAATATATACTATCTGTATTATGTTATAATGAACAATAAATTGATTGATTGATTGATTGGTGGAGTAGGAGGTCTCAATATGTAAACATAAACTTAATTGATAAAAGTAGAAGGTGTTGCATAAGTAAGTGATGCTTCAGTTTTTGAAATAACAGGGGTGGACCTGTCTGGTCCATTGTATCTGCGTGGAGGTGAAAAAGCATGGATTGTCATATATACATGTGCAGTATTCAGAGCTGTGCACTTTGAGTTGGTCAAGTCTTTGTCCATTCCTGGGTATACTTCTACTACCTTTCCCATAGGCCAATCAATCCTTCGGGTGTTGTTACTTCCGACAAGAACGATATCTCCAATCTTCAGATCCTTCTGTAAATTGCTTTTGTTCTTTCTAGATTTAAGTATCCCAAAATATTGTGATCTGAATCTTCTACGTAGCTGTTCTCTAAGAAGTTGCACATGTCGAAATCTTTTCCCTAAAATTGTCTTGTCTATGCAGTCGATGTCAGGCACTCCTACCCTTGAGATATCATGCAAGAACATAGCAGGTGTCAAGGCTACCATATCCTCAGGATCTTCAGACAGATAAGTTAATGGCCGAGAGTTTATGGTTGCCTCACAGTCTGTTAACACTGTCAACATTTCTTCATAATCTAAAGATGCACACCCCAGTTCTCGACTCAATAATTTCTTCAACATCTGGACTATACACTCCCAAAATCCTCCCCACCAGGCTGCTGTAGGGGGATTGAATTTCCAAGTAATTCTCATATTAGTTGTTTCTTTGTTCAATGTTGACCAATATAGCTGACCAAATAAATTGTCTGTCCCCACAAAATTGGTTCCATTGACACTGTAAATTATGGCTGGTCTTCCTCTTTGAGCAATAAACCTTCTCAATGTTTGAGGAAACCCTGAAGTTGACAAGGTCTTGACCAACTCAAAGTGCACAGCTCTGAATACTGCACATGTATGTATCACAATCCATGCTTTTTCACCTCCACGCAGATACAATGGACCAGCCAGGTCCACCCCTGTTATTTAAAAAACTGAAGCATTACGTACTCTGTCTTCTGGCAAAGCAGCAACTTTTGTGTTAATTCTTTTTGAGATGTCTCTTGCACCTGATGCATCTAGAAATAACTTTTTGTATGGTTTTTCTTCCATTTATGATCCAAAATTGTTCCCTTATTGTGGAAAGTAGGATTTGTACTCCAGCATGCAATGATTCAATATGTTTCTCCATGATAATCATATGAACTAACTTATGATCAGAGGGCAACAGAATTGGTGCGAGGAACCCATTTTCATCCCTTTGTGTTATTCTGGTTTGGACTCAAAGTAATCCATTTAGGTCTTCAAAGACATCTTAAAGGTGCATTCTCTGCCATCAAAGCTCTCTTGCTTAACAATCTTCAAAAGTTTTATTTCAGCTTTTTGGAGTTCTTCAACATCAAGTTCCTTTGCATCAATTTTCTCTCCTTCAGCTCTAGTATTGTGTATGAATCTTAGAATCCATGCAGTCATTCTGATAGCTTTAGTGGAGCTTGAAAAATATTTAAGGTACCAATTCTCTTCTGTTCTTGCAGAAACTAAGACCATCGAAATCCCCTTCTTGCGCTCTTGATTAATTTATTCTTCATCAACTGCAACATTCTCTTTAGGCCATTCAGATTCTTGGAGCTTCAGCCATGGTGGTCCCTCCCACCATTTCGATGACAGAAGTGTAGTCGCTCAACATCCTCTAGAGGGTAGGTCAGATGGGTTATTTAATCCTGGTATATGGTACCAGCAGTTAGGATCTGATATCTACTTAATCTCTTTCACTCTATTTTGAACAAATATCCCCCAAACATCTTTTTCTTTGATTCAGTGTAGTACAGTCATGGAATCAGACCAACAAAGGGACCTTATATTCTCAACTCCTAAGTGTTCCTTTACTGAATGAGCAAGGCGAGCTCCTATAGTACAAGCAAGGAGTTCTAGTTGTTTTCTTGCG
Source organism: Mantis religiosa (assembly GCA_030765055.1). Classification (NCBI taxonomy): domain Eukaryota; kingdom Metazoa; phylum Arthropoda; class Insecta; order Mantodea; family Mantidae; genus Mantis; species Mantis religiosa. The sequence goes on along the minus strand of CM060948.1, from coordinate 260,493,899 downwards.
AGGTGCTACACAGGACTTTGTTTGAAGTGTTACGTGTGTTTTCTGACATTCTTCTGAACGAAGAAATATTACCGCCTCATAAGCCAAATGACTAGCATCATAGAATGTGTGAAGGCTCCAAGAGTCCTGGGTGTTGCTTGGAGCAATTTGCCTGGAATCTTTATTTCATTTAAGACTTCCACTTCTTCTTGCCAACTTTCAAACTTCCTTTTCCCTCTTCCATTTCTTCATGCCAGCTTATTCTTTTTTTCCAACTTTCTTGTAACAGCACTTTAGGTAGAAGAGAAACAGGGCAAGTAAAACCTATAGGATCGAAAATCCTCTGGGCAGCTGTTAAGAAATTTCTCCTGGGGACTTTTTTGCCATTTGTAATGTAGTTATTTTTCGCACATGATATTATTTCTTGTATTTTATCCCAGCAGAGTCCTAATACTAATGTCATATCGGGCAAGTTACTTTCTAATGAACTTTGTCCTATATATTCCCAATTTCGTACTTCAAACTGTGCCTTGCCTACCAATGACATGGCTTCTTCTATGAATGTGTACAATTCTTTCTCAGTAGTCACGGATGTGATGCGATTATCCACATAAAAAGAGTGCCTCAACATCTCTGCGGTTTCTTCATGTTCTGTAAATCAAGATCTAGTACACCTTCGAGCAGAAATGGGCTACAATTCAAGCCAAACACTACTCACAATGCCGCAAAATTTTCAAGTGACTTCTTGCATCGTCCTTCCACCACAGGAATCGCAAATAATCCCTGTCTTCTTCTCTGACAGATATTTGTAGAAATGCCTTTCTTATGTCCGAGATGACTCCTATATTTTTCTTCCTAAACATTAAAAGCGATGCTGGAATTTGTAACAATAAGTTAGGCCCTTTTTCCAAACATTCATTCAACGAAGGGGCATCTTTTGATTTTGACGATCCATCGAATACTGGTCTCACATTCCTGGTGGATTTTTCCTTAAAGATTCCTCGATGTGGCAAGTAATAACAAAATTGGTCCTCCTTTTCCTCTAAAATTTCTTCAATTACACCTTCATTTTCCCATTCCTTGAAAATGTTTTCATATTCTTCATAATTTTTCTCCTTCATCAGTCGGTTGGTGATGGATACTAATCTTCTTTCAGCAATCTCCTTATTATTTTGTAAAAACTGTCCACTTTCCAGCCGTGGTAATGCTACTTCATACCTGACACTATCAGTAACCTTTACTTATGTAAGTAGTAGCGACGTGCTGCTTCCTCCAACTCTTATCTGGATTTCAGCTCTGATGGATCAGATATACCAATAGCTTCTAAGTTCCATAGATCAGGTATGGAAGCAGATTGGATGAACAGAGAAGTAGTTTCTCTTGTTAACGAGTCATTCTTCTTCACTTCCATTTTTCCTGTCACCGTCCATCCGAACTTCGTCTTCACAGCAATCAATCCACATGCCAATTTATGCACGTCGCCCAATAGAATGCAACTAGCAACATCAGCTCCCAACAGCATCTCCACTTTAGGTGGATCCGATCCCATGTCTGAAAGCCATATCTTCTTCACCTTCAGTTTTTTCATCCATGGTCCAAAGTTTAACCTGGGGATCTTCCCACAAATAGTTTTCTGTCCTATCAATTGCAGAGCAGCCGTGTGTGAGCCTTCACAACTGCTAACACGTACTTCATACAAACTATCCTCTGGTTTCAAGAAACAAGAACAGTACACTAGGGCATGCAGTTTATTGGAAACCCACTCACGACGATCATAACTAAACGCACGAAGCTGCCACCACAAATCCCAACGTATGGGGGTGCTCGACACATTGGTCCACAGAGCGTTGGCCATCTCGGACCCTCAGCACTTATCTCAGCACCTGCAACATCTGCGACAAACTTTTCGTCAGACCGGCCACTCTGAACCCGATGTCAAGAGGGCCCTCGCAAAAGCCAAAAGAGTCGGACCACACATACATAGCTCCACTGAAAAGCCAACTGCTATAGACTGTATCCCATATACCGGCAATATTTCTGGAAAAATCGGCAGAATACTGGCAAGACACAACATAAAAACTATTCATAAACCGCCTACAAAAATCAGACACTTGATGAGACCGGCAAAAGACCAATTACAACTAAACGTTCCGGGGGTGTACCGCATTCCATGTGAATGTGGAGTGCCGTACATCGGACAAACCGGCAGGACCATAGCTACCAGGATTAAAGAACACGATAGAAGTATCAGACTGTTGCAACTCTATATGAACGGTGCCGAGCATGAAATTCAGGGAGAACTGGAGGCCTCCAGAATTTCAGTGGCGCGGATTGCGCAACTGCGCCAGTTCAACAAGAACAGGGCACCCCTCCCACGCTACCTTGTTGAACTGAAGACTCAGGAAGACTATCACAGGCTACTGCAAAAAACAACCGTACTATACACACGAGTGACAATAGAGGAATACCGTCCGCCCCGGTTCCCGAAGCAGTGCGGCAAATGCCAAAGTTTGGGTCACTTGGCCTTCAACTGCATGGCGGCAGCCGCCTGCTCGAAGTGCGGGGGTGGACATGGCTCCCAGACCTCCCTCCTCTGTAGCTCGCGGGGGCACGGTGCACGCTTTCGTGGCTGCGCCGTGTACCAGCGTCACTTAGCTGCGCTGCGGACCCCGGACTCCAGGACACGGGAAATCACTGGGAGAAGGCAGGGACCTCCAGCCGCTAAAGTCGGCCTCACTACTAACCCGGCTCAAGCCGGGGCCAGCGTGCCCCCCTCCCAGGCCAACATTGGGTGCTAAGGCCACCCATCATATTGCTGCAGCCCCAAAACAAAACAAACGGGAGGACACCAGACAGTCCTTCCCGAGACTTAGAATGAGGATGGGCAGCCCGGAATGGCAATTCAATATTGAAATGTGCTTCCTAGGGCTGGAGATGCTACAACAGAGACCTGACGACAGGGGTACCACCATGCAGCTGTATTCACAGTATTTCCATTTACTGCTGAACACGGATGGTAATTCCACCACCAGCCTGATGACTTGGAATGCCCACGGACTAAGACAACGTAAAGCTGAATTACTAGACTCCTGGCCAAACACAAGATACAAATAGTGCTCATACAAGAAACACACTTAAGCCCGCGGGACAGATTAAACCTACCAGGGTATTACTTGTACAGAAATGATCGCGATAGACGGGGGGGGGGGGGGGGGGGGGGGAGAGGAACAGCTATAGCCGTCCATAAAGACACCGCGCACCACCAAATACAGCTCCCACACATCCAGGGACTAAATAAATAAATAAATAAATAAAATCTGAATATTCTACCCCGGCACCTAGACAACTATACCGGGGCATGTATCCAAATTTTCTCTTTATTTTTCCATAAAATATTTACAAATGTTATAATTATACAAATCTCTCAGAAAACTACTCTACAAAACTAAAATGAAATAAAATAACAGAAATAAACACAAAAAATCAAAAAACAAAAGAAAACAACTATGAAAATTACAAAATCCTTATTTCCTAAATCTATATCTAAATCTACTAATTCTGTAGTCCACCATGGCCTCCGCCATCACTCTCTCCCACCGCCGCCCATGCAGTCAACTCCATTGTTTGATTATTCAATAATTCTTTCCGTCTTATCCTATTTTGTATTCTAGAACTCCTTCTTGGATCTTGTACTATTCTTCGCCTATTATCAACTCTTTCTCCTTTGAATATTTTTACCTCCCATGCTTTCTTACTTACAAAGTTAGTCAAAACTTGTAATTTATTTACTAATTGTTGATCTCGAATTATGTCATATACGATATATCCTGCTAGCGCATGCCTCTCTTCTTGTTGGTGAATTGCATATCTTCCACATTCAAATACTACATGTTCAGGATTATCTTGTTTGTTACATAATTCACATATATCATTTTCAGTTTTATTGATTTTCTTCCAATAGGTCTTATAAGGTCCGTGTCCTCTTATATAATGTATAAATCCCTTTGTTGGTTGAATAAAATTCAATTTTAGTCTCTCTTTGACGTTCTGAAAAATTTCAAACACTCTTCTACCTTCTAGACTTTCTGTCCATTCTTTTTGCCATTTATCTTTTAAACTATTTTTAATCACCCAAGATTTGTTTGTTCTGACTCCAGTTATATTATAAACTTTTTCTAAGTTTCCTTTTTTCGCCCAAAATTTTGCGCCCTTCAATCTTATTAATAAATCAATCGGCCAAATGGCCGTTGTTACTAGCAATGCCATAGTTGGTGTTGTTTTTACAGCTCCTGTCAGACGTAATAATACTTTTCTTTGCGTTCTTCTCAACAATCTTCTTATTTGCACATCATCCATCCTTTCTGCCCAAACTGCTGCCGCATACGTCATAATTGAAGCAAAAATGGTGTTATGATATATCTGTATGTTACGCAATGGAAGTACAAAATTTAAATTGGTTATTCTTGCTAGCTTTAGCATTATTTTCTCTGTTTTCTGCCTAATATACTCCGTGTGTTTTCTGAAATGAAATTTTTCATCTATCATGATACCCAAATATCTCATCTCTTTTTCCCGTTTAATGTTCTGATTATTTATCTTCACTGTAGGATCCCGCTTTAAATTTCCCTTAAAAAGCACATAATTTGACTTGTTTGGTGCAATTTTTAGTTTTGTTCTGAAACACCAATTTGATAATGTATTTGTAACTTCTCTTGCTTTATTTTCTAGCTCTAGTCTGCTCTGTCCATCCATCATTATGACTATGTCATCAGCATACGCTATTACATCCAAAACCTTATGATCTCTTTCCAGTAGTTCTAATAGATCTTCTGATAAAATATCCCAAAAAAGGGGCCCCAAGATAGAACCCTGAGGGCAACCCTTGGTTATCTTCTTCCTAGTTTCAAAATTTGATCCACCAATGAATACTTCTCTATTGGAACAATAATCCTTTAATAAATTATAAATAGTACTTGAATATTTCTTGTCTTTTAAAATGCCGAAAAAATACGGCCACCATAAATTGTCAAAAGCGCCCGATATGTCCACAAATAATCCAATTACATAATCCTTTTGGCTTTTTGACACTGTTTCTTGAATTTTTAATATTGCATCCTCAGTTGAATATCCCTTTCTGAAACCAAATTGTTTATTATTCATACCCAGCATCAACCTATTCTCCATTATTCTTTTATATATTAACTGTTCAAAGATCTTGCCAATAGCATTTAATAAACATACTGGTCTGAAAGATTTTGGTTGCGTTCTGTCCTTATCTGCTCCTTTGCACAAAATTACAACCTTTGCCTCCTTCCACAAGTTTGGAAATCTCCCTCTTGCCAAACAATCATTAAACAAGAAACACAAAAACAAGACAATTTCTTCTCGTAGATTATACAAGACTTCATTTATAATACCATCTGGACCAGGTGCCTTCTTCTTTTTTAACTTCTGCAGAATTAATTTTATTTCTGTAATATCAAAGGGATAAACAGGATTTCCTGTATACTGCAACATCATCTGGTTTCTTTTTTCAACATGAATATCATCATCTTCTTCCTCTTTATCATCTGGCAATAACGTATGTAATAACAATTCCACCGATTCTTTCCCACTTTCTGTCATCTCTCCATTACCCTTATCTAATGTGGTTAAGATTTCTGGCTTCTTAATTTTATCAGGCAAGTGCGATTGCCACAACAATTAACAGCAAAAACATAGTTATAATTTCTGCCTACAATCCGCCGGGTGACATAATAACTGCTGATATTAATACACTTCTCCAATTACATCACAGTATAATCATCTCAGGAGATCTCAATGCTAAACATCAACTGTGGAACTCAAGGACATCAAACAGCGCTGGGAAAACGCTCTTGAGACATGAAAACGTATCAGATTATATCATACACGCTCCCACAGAGCCAACATACATACCATTCCACACGACCACTTCACCAGATGTGCTAGACATTATTATAGAAAGGCAGGCCGGCGCTCGTACCTCACTTAAGGTCGGTAACGATTTATCATTAGATCATCTCCCGGTATTAATATATCTAGAAGGCTCGCTCCGAAGCGTCCCGACTTGACCTAGGCGTAATTATAATAAAGCAAACTGGGACCTCTTCCAGAGGACGGTAGATGATGAAATTTCTGAGATTCAAGCCAACTCGGTTGAAGACATCGATAATGCAACTAATAAAATAGAGGAAACCTTGCAATACGCCACAATGGTGGCAGTTCCGCTACAACGGCAGCATAAAGTTAACGAACGTCTTCCAGTCGATATACAGCACTTAACAAAACAACGCAACCGAGCCAGGAGACATTGGCAACACACTAGACAGCAGTCAGCGCAATTGCAACTTCGAATGCTGAATAATGAACTGCGCGAACGCACAGCAGCAGTCATTTCGGAACAATGGAACAACACCCTAGAAACACTAAACGCATAAAAAATACTGTATGGAGAATAGCCCGATGCCTAAATAGGGACAGGGTTACCACTCCCCCCCTGCATATAGGGCAACGCATTGCCACAACAGACGAAGAGAAGGCAGAAGCACTGGCAGAGGCCCTTGAGAATACCTTAACACCAAACTTAACGCCATCATTACCCACGTTTATCAGAGAAACGGAATTCCTTACACGAAATCTACACGTCAGGACATCACATGACCAAATACGAAAAACTCATCCTGCTGAAATACAATGGCTGATAAGGCATCTTCCTAAACGGAAAGCACCAGGACCCGACAGGATCCCCAACATTGTTCTCCAAAACTTGCCACAAAGCGCGTTGCAAATTCTATCTAAAGTTTTCAATCTCTGCCACCTGCATGGCTACTTCCCCACCCAGTGGAAAACAGCAAACGTTCTGCACTTCCCAAAACAAGGTAAAGACCACACGAACCCGAACAATTACAGACAAATTAGTCTACATAATAGTTAGTTACTAACACTCCCCACATGGCAACCTTGGCCTTCGGGGTAACCTCACCCCACCAAGTGATGACCGGACCCATTTCTCAGGTGGAGGCACCCAGAGGGCGGTGTCCATTACCTCCGATGATAGGGTGATAGTGAAGATGGCGGTGAGGTGAGAGGACCTACAGTTTTTACCGTGGACTCCGAACCACGTTGGGCATAGGGGATACTTCACGTGTGCTAGACAGAGGTGAAGGCGTGGATAGGGCCGACTTAAAATCGCCAACCCCAGAGCCGGGAATCGAACTCGGGACCCTTAGAACGGGAGCCGCGAACGAAACCACCGCGCTACCCCGGCGCCCTTAATTAGTCTACATAATACAATGAGCAAGTTACTGGAAAAAGTAATTGCGAAACAAATGAATGCGTTTGTAACAAGACACAATCTGCTCATCCCCGAACAGTTCGGATTCAGAGCTAAACACTCTACTACACTTCAGCTCATACGCCCCACGGAACACATTACGAAAGGTTATAACATAAAGAAATCAACAGGCGCTGTCCTGCTGCATATTGGGCGCGCCTTCGACCGCGCATGGCACGCGGGCTTACTGCGCAAGATGGTGGATTACAATTTCCTGGACACTATGACTAAAATAGTCGCAAACTATTTGCGAGAATGAACTTTCTGCTCAGTCACAAATAACGCTGTATACACACCCCGCCCAATAAAGGCTGGTGTCCCACAAGGCAGCATATTGGGGCCACTTCTATTCAATTTATATATAAATGACCTACCTAAAAATCCAAGGAGTACGTACTTTCTTTAAGTAGACGACACCACAATCATGGTCCAATCGGGTCGAGTAACATTAATACACAAACATCTACAGGAGTCACTTAAACAGCTAGAGCCGTGGCTTGCTAAATGGCGGATCAAAGTAAACACCGCCAAAAGCGAAGCAATAATATTCACAAAGCGTAAAAAACATTACCATCAGAATACTGCTGGTTGTTCCCGGGCATGTTCTCCGTGGTCTGTTGGAGTAAGAACCAACCGTTTCGTCCACAACTACGGCAGACATCATCAGTGGCGCGGTCGAAGCTTTCTTGCAGAGGGTTTGGCTGCGTCTGAAGCGTTCAGCAGACCAGCAGCAGAGACGAGTCGTCCAGGTTTACCTGGACGGAGTGTTTGCTGCCCAGCACCTAGCCGCTTATTGCGTCTTTATCTGGGCAGTATAGAAGAGTCATCATTTGTCTCAGGCGGTTGTTTTCGGCAGTAGACTTATCTAGCCTTGTGCGCGCAATCGCCCCGTGGGGGGAATGCACCAGTGCTGGCTGCGCTCATCCGCCTGCCTGGGAGGCATCTGAGCACAGTCCGCTTAACAGTCTAGAGGGAAAGGAACAGTGTTTAGGTATTGAGTTTCCTAAGCCCATTTCTGGGCTTGGGGGGTTGAATCCAGGGGAATGTGGCCCTGTTAAATTCTAGTTACCCAAGGCATCTTTGGGTAACCGGTAGCTCGGTCGGCGGCGAGGAACCCTGTGGTCGTAACGGCCAAGGGTGGTCACCAGTATGTTTGGGTGGGAGTCCAGCCTATCGTAGGGTCTTTACCTTTGTGTTTCAATTTTACACATAAGGTATGTAACAACACATCTTTTGTAGCACTGTGAATGTTCATGGATATATTCCTCTCTGTTTTCTCTTGGGTCTCCAGTTCAGATACTGCTTGTGCATTTTGCGCATTTAACTGTGGACACATGATAACAGTATGCTGCCATTTGCATAAATGGCACTTCAGGTTTACTTTACAATTTTTGGCTCGATGATCTAACCTCAAACATGAAAAGCAGCACTTTTCTTTTGCTACCTTGTTGCGGTTTTCTTCTAAGCTAATCTGCTGGGCAACGTGACACTCCTTGCTGTCGTGTAGTTTACTGCAAAAAATGCATTGTTTTCTTTTCTCATCAGACTTGCCAGCAAACAGGGAATTGGCAGTGGACACATTTTCATTTTCAAATTCTCTTCTTTTAGTTCTTTCCTGCTTTTTCTTTTTGAATAAATCAAAGCCAGTTTGGGCGAACTTAATTCTTTCTTCTCCTTCTACTTCTTTCCGGAGGAAATCAAGAAGAGCTTCCAATCAGTCATTTCATACAATTGTCTGGATCAGGATTCGTCACTGATTGGTTCCTAAGCCATGCCCTTAAAACCTCTTCTGGCAAGCAGCGGAAATAACATAGATGCATGTTTATCTCTAATTACAGCAATGGATTCTAAAGCTCTCAACTGACATTCTAGCTTATTATACAATGCAGCAATTCCCGATTTGTCATTCTTGCGGGTTGTATTTTGTGTCACTAAATTAATAAGCTCCCTAGTATAATGCTCAATCAGCAGATCTTCACGTCCAAACCTGTTCGTCAGAGTTTCTATCACTTAAGGATAATTCTCTCCAGTGGCCGGGAAACTGTTGACCAGCTCTCTAGCTCTACTATTTGGCTTTGTAATTTCTACTAAATATTGAAATTTGTCTTCTGGTTCAATTTCGTTATCTCTGTGGATTCTTTTATACATGCTCCAGAATCCTAACCAATCCTTGACTTTGCCGCCATATTGGTGTAGCTCCAACTTCGGTAATTTCAGATTCTTCTTTTGTGAACTTGAGGAAGCTATGGAGATATGATCTGCAACTGTTTGTCTACCATTAGAAATGCTTGACATTCTTAACCTAATCTGGTCCATCTTATCTCTATAATTCTCAATGGTATTGTACTCACGGTTATATGCATCATCATCATCATCACATTCTAACCACAAATCAAGGATTTTCTCGTCTAAAGATGATAACTCAGCAATTAATCTCTCTAACTTTGCATGCATCAGGTATGTAGCTTCACTTTCTGCTTGTTCACTGGCCAAATTCTCAGTCAATTCATTATATGTTTTTGTAAATGATGCACGTATCGACTTACGCTGTTTTTGCAGCTTGTCCATTTTTGTTGTTGCTTACCTTGTAAAAGGTATCACTGTCACGTCAGGGTCATCAAATTGTTACATTAAGGGACTAAGTCACTGATCTAGTATTAACCAAATTAAACTTTCACTGCAGAAACTAACAAACATTTATTTTCTTACAAGCCAAACTTACATGTTTCTTTTTTTCCATAGCAACAAAACACAAACGTTCTTTACATTATAGCTTTAACTGTCCTGCCAACCTAAACACATTTCTTTTTCTGTCATAACAATAACCAACCAGCTTGTATTGTAAGCATTGAAAATCTTTCTTAATGATCACTATTTTCATACTTTGTGTTGCAACCCTGACTTGAAGTACTTGATCTGTTGCAGGTTAAGAATGTTATACTGTAGATATCATTTAATTGAATTTTTCTTAACTGGTTATCTGTTATAATACATTCATTTTCTTCAGGAGTATTAAAGAAGCTGCATTCATTTTACATTAATACCTTTCATAAATTTAAATTCAGAAAGAACCAAAGTGCTACAAATAAGTGTTGGAATTGCATATGTCAAATAATATAGAGTCAAAAACTAATGATTACCATAAAGCCAAGCCAGTAAGAGAATCAATTTTTGGTTGAACAGCATGATAATTATGTAACAAATATCTTAAATGTTAGAGAATATTGTTTTACTGCTACTCATTAGCTATCAATTTTATGTTAAAAGACTTATTGAGTCATACTTAAAACTTAAAGCTTCATTCACATCACTATTAAAAACAGAACATATTCGGAACTGTCTCAGTCCCATCCTCAGTTGATTGGCAACTGACCACTCTCTTAAAAATTGATTGTCATGTGAATCTCTTGTAATTGGCTCTCTCTCTCAGAAATTTTTTTGCATAAGTTCATCAGACCACTCACTGATGGCATGTCATAATTTAAAATATGTGTAATGTGTTTTACAAAAAAATCTTCTCCCATGTTGTAATTTCGGCTGCGCCGTGGCTCAGTGGTTAAACCGCTTGGCTGTCACCAAGGCGGCCCAGGTTCGATCTCAGGAACTGCAAAGTAAGATTTGTGGTGGACAACACGGCGCTGGGGCGGGTTTTCTCCGGGATCTCCGGTTCCCCCTGCCATCTCATTGCACCATCACATCTCATGTATCATCAGTGTCATCGCCTGCGGTGCCATATGTAGTGGGTGTTAAACACTACACATTCACTCATGTTGTAATTTCAAGTTTGTTATTAATAATTTCAGTAATTTAATTTCCTCTCTGATGTTACCATTCCTGGCAACTTCATTATTGCATCACAAAACCAATTTTTGGGGCTACTGCGCACCCACTCATGGACAGCTCCCCGCAATTCTTCATTCTTACCAAACCTTTTCCCTCCCAGCACATTCTTCATGCTATCAAAGAGAGCATAATCAGACTAAGTGAGATCCGATGTATATGGTAGGTGTGGCACAACAATGAAGCCAAGTGATGCTAACTTTGCAGTCATCTTAGTGCTGGTGTGTGGCTGGCATTGAGGTGTTGGAAGAGCACTCCTTTGGACCACTGCCTTTCGCCGTTGCTGAATCCTGCTGTTGACAGCCACACCTTGTGGAAGCCAGTCCATTAACAGTATGCCACAAGTGTCCCAAAAGTCAGAGATCATCTGCTTACCTGCAGATGGGGCAGAAATAAATATCTTGGGCCTGTCTTCTGTGCAGGAGCTTCCTGGTCACAAACTGTATTTAAACATTTATGAATATCTCTTGTTTTAACTCCTTTCCTCAAAAACCATGCAGCCCATTTTTGTCCATGATAGTCACCTTCCATGTTGCCCATGGATTTCTGTACGTGATAGCTGCCCTTTCACTATACATTGTGGTCACAGATGCCATCAAGCATCTGTTTGGTGTACTAGTTTCAGGTTATTGTCCTACAAGCAGACGTGCTCATAGATTGAGCAGTATGCTTGAAACGACATAATTGTAAATCATTTCCAAAGGCAACCCCCCCCCCCGTATTTACGTTCCTTCTATTGCTTAACTGAACAAGTAAATATACATCTATCGATACATATATGTGTTTAATCGTTCTGTTTACAAGTGAATCAAACTTTCTGGGTTAAATTTCTTTATTTGTTGAATTATATACTTGACAGTATCAAAGAAATTATTATTTGGTATGCATTAATGACTGAACTTAGATTGTTAGTGTTAGACCTATAATTATGAAGGGTAAAGAACAGGTTTATTCACTTGAGAATAGGACTCTGTCAGGCACAGAAGACTTCCTTACAGAATATATATAGCTGTTGCTGTTGATAAGTTTAAGCACTTAAGTTTTGGTCATCATATTCTTTGTATAAAAGAAATTGATTTAGCAAACATATGTAGTTCATAGAAACGTGTTGGACCAACTTAATTCCAAGTTTGGAAGTACAGCACAGAAAAAGCAATGTTAACCAAGAGAGAATATTGCAAACATTACTCACTATAACTTTCACTTATTGTAACAGTTACTTAAAGTAATGCTAGCTAATTACATTACTTTTTAAAGACCTTAACACTTAGATAATTATTGACATTGCTGCCTTGGATTAGATTGAATGAGAAGCAGACGAGATTCTACATTGAAGAAAACAAGTAGGCTATTCCTCTGAGAGGAAGGAATGAGATGGGAGTGACCTATGGGCATGCTGAAACCTGGACTAGTGGCGCGAGCCAGCATGTGGGTCCCTAATATGAGTTTGATCTAATTCATCTGAGCACTAGTGTTTGCTGTGCAGCTGCTAGCTGCAAGGGGTTTGATACCAGACTTTTCCAGCAGGTTAGGCAACTACAATGCCACCTGTATGCCAAAAACAGCAGTTATAATGCACTAAGTCCTCACATAGCAGTATTTGCCCATCATTGATGTTTCTGACCCCGAGGGATGGAAATGAAATGCAATGGAAGGATGGAAAACGATAATAAGTAACATATCCAACATAGCATTATTGTAGTGCCCAAGGAATACAGCAAAAATACCTTCGGTCAGATTGGATCAAACCCTGGACGTCCAGAATGAGGCTCCCAAGACTTACTCAGTTACCTCACTTGGTCATTTCTGCATTTACTTCTCCTTAGATTGTACACAAGGTTAAATTATTTTAACTATGAATTTATAAAATCATTTCAAAAATATTTCCCTGCGCAAGTGCACATTAACTAAATAATATACTTATTTTGCACAAAGTAAGCATTGGAATTTGTTTTCATTGATTATTGTTTCTTTAAGATCCAATCAGAAAACTTTGAGTACCAGGATACACACAAAAGTGTGTATAAATTTAGCATTTTGACAAAGAAGGACTTGCAATTCTCTTTATAATTCTTGTAACTGCATAAGTGAACAGCATTTATATACACTTTATTAATCTCCTTAGCTTTTCATGTATGGAGCTGATTGAGGTTAGAGATTTAGATAGATATGAATGTGTTTTATTTCTTTAAGTATGCTTCTTCAGTTTAAGATATTACAGAATTAAAATTCTCTTTTGTGACAAATTAAAATTATGATCCTTGTAGGAAGAAGTACCTCATTGCATCTAGAAGACAACATTAGCAACATGACGTAGCATACCATTTATTGATTACTGTCCACAATTTCTTGATAATGCCTTCAAGTGGATGTGAAATGCCTTGAAAGAAAATTTGTGGTATATGAAATACGGAGTGTCTCAGTCAACTCATTGTATAGTTTTAATTATTGCATTACTTCATGATATTAATTCCATTTTATCTTTTCCAATTAAACTAGTTCGTGTCAACTATTGCCCTTCTAAATACATTGTAGAGAAAATGAAACCATTCACAATGTGGAAGAATATTAAAGACTGATTAGTTATAGCTTTAGAAGATATCTGTCGTAACATTATTGAAGAATTAAGGTCTATCAGTCTGTCAACTTACACAGCTACTGAAAGACTGGTCCAACTGAGTTCTGCTCTAGAGGCACAGTTAATGAATACATTAAAAAAGCATGAAGTGATACTCTTTGGCATTAGATAAAAGTATAAAAAAAAAGATATAGCCCATTTAGCCATATTTATTAGGGGTGCTGATGAATACTGAATGTGACAGAAATACATCTGGATGTGCTACGACTTAAAGATCACACACGTGGTTGAGATATTTTTGAGGAAGTTTTGTAAATTGTAGCAAAAATTGAGATGTCATGGGTAAACTTAGTCACTGTAGCCACTGATGGGGCATCTCAATGTTAAGAAAGATGCCTGCTTCGGCTGGACTTTTGAAGCCATTTTTAAATGAAACAGATATGGATTAAAAGGAGTTTGAAGTAGTACATTGGATGATACACCAAGTGAATTTATGTGGAGTATCTGTAAATATGAAATATGTGTTGGTTATAGTAGTAAAGGCAGTAAATTTCATTAAGTTGCATTCCTTGTATCATAGACAATTTGCTGAATTCTTTAATGATCTTCATTCAGAATATATGTTTAAACCTCTCCCCAATTACTGCAAAGTCAGATAGTTTAGTAAACAAACAATGCTGAAAAGGTTTTTCTGTTCCTAATGACATACCACTTTCTTAGAATCAAAGGTTATTCATAAATGGGATGTATGTGGATATTCTAATGTTTTATACAGTAACCTCACTGATTTGTTTCATTCTTTTTATCTTAGTAGGGTTATACCTGAGTTATCTGATTCACAGTGGACTAGTGACTCAGTATTTTTAGCTGATATAGTAGATCATTCTCAGCATTGCCCGCTTTGGTAGCGTAGATGGTAGCATGTCTGCCTCACGTTCAAGAGTCCTGAGTTTGAATCTTGGTCAGGTGAGTTACCTGGATAAGGTTTTTTCCGGGGTTTTCCCTTATTCTTACAGACGAATGTCAGGTAGCTCCAAGCTCCATGGACCCTGGACACAGTTGAGCATCATTTCACTCATTTCATTCACCGTCCGATATGACTTACCGTTGGAGAACATAAAATTACCAAAAAACTCAGCATTCTCAATCATATATATACAACTGTAAGGAAAAGATATACAATTGTCATCATGATAAACAGTGTGAATAAATTACACATGTGGAGCATGCAGCTGGCAATGCAAAATGTAGATCATGTCTTCAATTTGTATTTAAGAAATCAAGTAGTTGCATCTATATCCATCATAATGTTAAGTTTGCAAAACTTTCACTTGGAGTTCAAAACAAGATTTGCAAACTTAAAACAAATGGATAGACATTATCCTATTTTCCAAACCATCGTCTAATGTTATAGAACCTCCTATTAGTTTGCAATTAGAACTGATTCACCTAAAAAACAGGAAGTCTCTAAAAGCATCAGGTAAAAATGTTAGAGATCTGTATTCAAAGCTACCCAAATTGATAAATTATGGAGGATGTATGAAATCAATGTTTGACGTAACATAAATGATCACTTTAGTTTTTACTTTACATTGGGCAAGTACTTCAGAATCATCATACAGAAACTAGTACAAAATAGATGTCTAAAATCTAGTAATTGTGCAGAAAACTTAATTTAAGTGATGTGTTTGAATCACCGACTCATTACTTTCAAACAAAAATTCCTTTAAATACAATGGTAAGTGGATTGATAGAGTCGACGTGAAAAATTCAATGCCTGGCCATGGCATTGAATTTTTCATGTCAACTGTATCAATCCAATCCCTTAGCCTGTATACAGCTAGTGCAAAGAAATGAATAATTTCCATCAATTAACTTAAATAAAAATAGTAAGCCTTTGTAAATTTACAAGATCTTAAAGAACTTAATTGGAGAAGGATAGTTATATTGCTCTTATTGTTGGCAATTATGATTCATTTACTAAAATCATGACGTAGTACATATATTACTATTTCAACTGCTAAGCCATTGAAACAAGCTATAGCTATGTAGAGGCAGAGTGGCTGTACATTTAACAACCGTTTTTCACACACACAGAAGCCTGAGTGGGGTGGTTACGTTGTTTTCCCTGCATTATGAGTTCCTGATGTGTTATAGTTCTAATAAAGCATATAAAAAGCATTAAACTTAAAAAGTTTTATATTCCAAAGATACAAAAAACTAATTTTAAAGATCGTAAATATAATGATGAAAATATTCATCACTATTCAATGTATAGGGATTCTAGGTCCCTGTTTCTTTACTCTGATATACCTATCATTCACATTAAAATTGTGTGGAAAAAATAAACCAATTTATCCTATATTTTTTCAGTTTATGTTTCAGTTGGTTAGGTGTTGGCCTACAAATTTTAAAGTCACAGGTTCAAACCTAGCCCAAACTGATCATTTTTAGCACACTTATAGGTGATAAAACCATGTTGGTAGCTTTACTGGTATGTAAAAGATGGCCTACGGGATGAAATTCCAGAGCACTGATGTTGCTGATGTGAGAGTTTTCTCAAAACTTGATAGATGCACAAAATCCATGTCTGAGAAAAATGTCTTTTTCTATTTATTGGCAATACTAAATGGTTAGAACAGCAAATATATTAATAATTCAATTCTCCTTCCTGAAACTGTTTCATTGAGTGTGAAAAGAAACAAATAGCATAGTTTAACTAGTGCAAATTTGAGGTTTGAAAACGCATAGTTTTTTCAAAAATCAATAGATGCTGATTAAGTTTTCTGCGTGAGCGACAAATTCACACTTGAAGTTTTATTATTTTTGTCATTTATTGTTTTTGTTACTTTGTATTTATGTATTTATTATTTTGTTATCTTCACCTTTTCATAATACATAATGTATTATACAATCAACATATTAATGTATATAAGGATTATTTTATTGGGTATAAACTTAGTAACTAAGTACTGCTATATTCAAAATAACAATATTATGTTCTGATTTATTTATATAACAAACATATTGAATACATACAAAGAAATTTCAAACAATATGAATATGTAAGCCTTAACATTTATTAGTATCTTCTAGTACATCTTTGTAAAATTCTTTTGCAGTTTCCGGAATTTTAAAAAATTCAGCTAGATTTTGAACATCCTTTTTTTTTCTTTGCTAACTCTATTAATTTTGTGAACATTTTGAGTTTCAAGCAGGAATTCACTACAGGACTTGCTGCGCAGTTTCAGCACATCCACCTCCACAGGCAAAGTACAATATTGTCACAAGTGACTGCATTAATTAGTACTAATAACAGTTGATGTGACTTCAGTAGTACGTGTGACGTCACTCCCCTCACTCCATGATTTGTTGGTTAAAAGTTTGCATAAGCGAGTTGCTCGCTCTCTCTCGGACTAGCTTTTGGCTCGGATAGACGCATTTGTAGGCAACTTCTTGAAGTCAGGTAAATGGCCGCTATGGCCACCTTTGTAATCTGCTTATTTGTTGTAAATATTCTTATTAAGTGAATTCTACATTTAATTAGCCTTACCATACCTTTGTAGAAATGAAACCTAATAGAAAATCCCAAGCTCTCGCCAAGCATGCATTCCCTACCAATTGAGCTACTCTCCACTGTGTACGATCTGGCCATGTGCTCCTTAGCTTTTACAATCCATGGTTAGGTTGTCACAATATATATTTTGAACTTCTACACATACCTTATGGTCTTCCTTTAATTGCTTGGAATTATATTCACTGGATATAAAGCCAAAGTAAAGCCAAAGCAAAGCCAAAGCAAGGTTAAGGTAAAGTCAAAGGAAAGTTATAGTAAAATAAAATACAGTTTTTGAAAGGGCACTGATGACCATGGAGTCGAGTGCCCTTAAGTATAAATCATCATCATCATCATCATCATCATCATCATCATCATCATCATCATCATCATCATCATCATCATCATCATCATCATCATCATCATCATCATCATCATCATCATCATCATCATCATCATCATCATCATCATCATCATCATCATCATCATCATCATCATCATCATCATCATCATCATCATCATCATCATCATCATCATCATCATCATCATCATCATCATCATCATCATCATCATCATCATCATCATCATCATCATCATCATCATCATCATCATCATCATCATCATCGTCATCATCATCATCATCATCGTCGTCGTCGTCGTCATCATCGTCATCATCATCATCATCATCATCATCATCATCATCATCGTCATCATCATCATCATCTGCTGGGTATTCATATTGAAAGGAAGCGTTTACTTCAGTGCTTGGTTTGCTTTCAATTCCTTAATTTTCCAGTCTTTGAACAACACTTTCACAGAGCCCTGATTTTGCCATATCTGATGGTACTCATCATATTCTCTTTTTTCCTTAACTCTTTTTCAATTCTGCCGAAAACTGTCAGGAGGCATACAACTGTGCCCACTAATTGGATAGATATGTGAAATGTAGGAAAATGTTTTACTCTTCTCCAGGAAAGCAATAAGCATGAAGCATCATCACACTATTCTCGTTCTGACTACAGCAAGAGTCTGAAAATAAACAAATGGTTAGGAGTGTTACTGGACATCCTTTCTTCCAGTTCCAACAAGAAGTGGTGCAAAGCTGAGGCAACCTGGTTGCAGCCTTTAGCAGATTTAGTTTCCAACCATGTATACAAGGAAATCCCGTCTTTGTTCTGGGTGTTAGATGGAATCATTATGCATAGATTATACAGCCACACCTGCCTGGCATAGAATATCTTGCTAACAGAAAGTTTAGGCAGTGGCTGATTCTGCTGCATATCAAAACAAATGGTGATAGCGTCGGCATTTTCCTCATTCAATAGCTGATAGAACCTTGAACGCAGCTCGTGCAGTCTGTACATGGTTCTTAATTTGTCTTTCTTTTTGTCTCAATCTTCATCAGTCCCATTGTGCAGGTTGAGTATGTGTCAGTGTGTGGTGTACAGAATAAAAGATTGAAGAAGTTGTAAAATATATATTTATATTTTGACAATGAGCAGACTGTTAGATTACTTAATCTTCTTTCGTTGCAAAAGTTGGTCCACATTTTTCTGCTATTAAGTTCTGGTGGTAAATATCTTCTTCTTGATTTTGCTCTTTCATAATAGCTTTCTCTACATCTGTACTTCTTTATGTCTTGCTTTATAGCAGCAGAAATTCCCTTCTGTAGTATTCCTGTTCAGTCATCTCCTCTAGTTGCCTTTGGCGCATTCCCAGATAAGTTAAATTTTCTAGCCAGGAGAGATAATCCATCTTTTGACACCCCTGTGATTCCTTGGAAGCTTGCAGTGCATACTGACAGTACTTGGTCATTATTAGTTCTCACACTCTATTTAATGCTAACAGCCTGCTTTCTATTTGCAGCTACTTTCTTCACCACTCTGGGATTAGGAGATGTAATACTCATGTATTTCGTAAGGAATTTCTCTTGATCTAGTTTGTTGAGCACGGAAAGATGTTGGTGAAATCCACTTATATCATTATAAGTCAAATCAGCTACATCACAGTGCTTATGCCTTTTACTTTTAGGATTTCATGGAGTGCACTCGAGAGCATGAAAACATGAAATTGCTAGAGTATTAGCTTTCCTTGACTTTCATTTTGATTTCTTTCCTTGTTTTTGCAATTCCTACTTCCCGTGCATTCTACGACTGGTACGGTTTCACAATCTGAGCTCCTGTCCATTGTGCATAGTAGTGTCTTAACATTTTCAGCATTGTTAATAGGATTTTAAGCATATTTAAATTGGTATACATGACATGAGGAGAAGCTATCAGATGAGTATGGTTGGTCATGAATAAACAGTGAGAAAACTATTTAATGCATGATGTGACTGATGGAAGTTAAAATGTTTTACAGTTATATTCTAAAATAGGTAAAGTGGATACCATGTCCCAAAATGGGCCTCTGCATTTTTGTACAACATTGCTCAACTCTTTTAAAACCCTTTTTTAACTTTCCTTACATGCCTACATACATATACATGAAGCTTCTTGAATATTCATGGTTTGGAAGGGTTTGTTTGCATTTTTTATGTTCTATCGATGGGGTGTATGTACACCATTGCATGTGTCATTTAAATGTACCTTGGTTCAAGACAAGAAGGTTGAATCAGGGCAATATATTGCTTTGTTTCTGATGGTGATGTTAATCATACCAACATCAGCTGCTACACATTTGTTGACACCTGTAATAAGGAGTATAAGCAAAATTTTGTACTGACTTGAATCAATATTTTATCAGCAAAATATATTATATAAGCAAATCGGTAAACCAGTGTAACATCTCTTCATAAGCTTTTTTACATAATCGCAAGGTCATAAATAATACTTGTTCTTTGTATACCATTACTTTTAAATACATATTGCATCCAGGGTATACCTTTAAGAGCTTAAATTCTAAACATATATTTTACATTAGTATGAACTTGTTTAACTCAGTGACTACTAAAATTATTGAACTTTTAACATCCTGTATAAATGAGTGCCTTGCCACAGGAGTGCTTCCTGGCTCAATAAAGTCAAAGTTGTATCTATGTTTAACAAATGTGACTCAAAAATCCTGATAATTATTTCTGTACTGCTAGTTTTCTTCCAAAATACTGGAAGAAATATTCTTCCAATAATATAAAAATTATTTGTGGTTGGTTTATTCTTCCAATAACTTAATATTTTGAAAGCGATCACCTACTTACTCATTCACAATATGGTTTTGGAAAAAGTGATATGTACTCTAGATGCAATAGAAAATCTTATTTAACTCATTGCTGGTTTTTAAGATAATAGAAATTCCAGTGTAATTTTATATGACTTATCCAACGCTTTTGAGTGCATACCTAACCCATTAATCCTGTTTCTATTTTTCATTTGTCATCATGTATGATTTCCCTAGTAATTGTAACACTTAAGGTACTACTACCATACTATATAAAACCAGGAAGAATATGTATTCTCATACATATTGCTTTCTACCAGTAAATGTAATACTCAGATTTTAACAGAAATATACATTCTGAGGCCCTCTTACTGCAAAAGAAGAATTTTTAAAAAATTGTGTGTGTGCATGCATGCATGTGAGTGAGTGAGTGAGTGAGTGAGTGAGTGAGTGAGTAAGTGAGTGAGTGGTGTAATATAAAAATGAAAGGTTGGTTAAATGCCGAACTTAGTATTTAAAAATGAAAATGAAATGTGTAGTGTTAAATGCCCACTTCTACTACATACGGCACCACAGGCGATGACACTGGTGATACATGAGATGAAGATGGAGCACCGATGGAATGAGATGGCGGGGAAACTGGAGATCCCGGAGAAAACCTGCCCCAGCGCCGTGTTGTCCACCACAAATCTCACTTTGCGGTCACCTGTTAGTATTTAAGTTTATCACCTTCCAAAGATGCAATATACAGATTTTCAAGAAAATGTTCCTAGTCCAACTTAACTTTTATTTCAAGCATTGATTGATTTACTCCTAAATGGGTTGACTGAGTTTCTTTATATATCCTATGTTAAAGACATTTTCACGCAAATGAAATACATTGAATTTTCTAGGAATATTCTCAGAAGTCCTCTTCTTTCTGGATGACATTTGCTTAACTGGTAAACTGTAAGATATAATTAAAAATCCTTCTATACAAAACATGTAGATCTCATTCAAACACACAATTTACGTAAATTTGCACATTTTTGTGGAGTGAACCATTTTTTTTAGATATTTCTTGTTACTTATCACAATTTTCAATACTTATACTTTCTTCAGATAGGAAGTCATTATTCACTTTTTAACTCTTGGCTAAGCAAACAAACTTAATTTCAAAGAGAATCACATATTGTCCAGCTATTAAAATATTTGACTATCACTTAAAGTCTAGTGTGTTCACATACTCCCTGTACACCTACAAAAAATTAGCCGTGAGATAATTTTTGTAAATGTTTATCTCAATTCACATGAAGTAAAGAGAGGAACACTCATTTGTAACAATAATTTATACAAGAGTAGAAGAAATAATGTGAGTGCAACACATAAAATTTTAACTAATATCTTATGGGGTTCTTATTTGGAGGTTACAGTTTAGGTGTTTCCTACAGCGTGGTATCAACATACAAAATGATAGGTTGCTAAAATGCAAAAAGGTGGTTTTATATAGTTGGATAAGTTCAGTTATCTGCCTCCAAAAGTAAAGTGCTAGCTTTAGCAGATTTGATTGTAGTTTATTATGTTGACTGACTGTCCTTGAGGAATATTTTACTAACATCTTAAAAATAAGCTTTTTAACAATTTCTCTGTACACAATTATATCTAGTATTAGATTGCATTTGTTTGTATATAAGTAGGTATATTCATTCACTATGTATATCTAAATCCATTGAATACATGATAGCAATTTTTCTAAGTACGGAATTAACTTACTCAGATGGGGAACTATAACTCGTCACCCATGGCAGAATATAAGCATGTGTTTGCTTAAGCCTAAGAGATACATATTATGGTAGCAGTCTGTTAGCTACTTAGGTACTTCAGACAGACTTTTCATTGTACCATTTAAGTCTTGCCTGGCAGTTCACCTGCATTCAGATGTTACTTTCACCATTTACTTTCTCTCATAATTAACTAATTAATGCAAGTGGACAGAGTGTTTCATTCCATTCACAAATGTGATATCAACAATTTAGAAGAAATGCACCACCCATTACCAGTTTCACAAACACTTATCGGTAAGTAAGATGTTATCATGTAGCTAAATGCCGAAAATTAATATCATGACATAACCTGAATTGCACCTTTATACATATTCATTTATAATTAAATTTTTTTGATTAATCTAGCACTTTATAATGTATGTATCAAGGATGTTTTATATGAAAAAGCATTAGTCTCATTAACCTTGTTATTTATTTATAAATGCAATAACGACGTTTTCCTGCTTTATTTTGGCTACCTCATCAACTCAAGCTACCAGGAATGCGATGGCAGAAATCGAAAGTACAGGATTAGTGGAAGTTGTATATATTTGTTGTTTTGGTGATGTGCAGTGTTCTTTATGAACACTATTAATGTAGCACGAAGCTTTCTTTCTCGCCTATACAGCAACTTATTGTGTCATATGTTCAGATATTTTTTAAAGTTTGAGTTTCATTCCAATATCAGTACAAAATTAACAAAACCTTTGAGGAATATTGTGACCAACATGTTATAAATTTTCAGGAAAAGTCAAGATATTTTATGCAGTTAACTGGACATATTTTTTGGTTTTGTGTTACAGGTTTTAAATTTAAAATACTTGAGTTATGTATAACAATCCATGTAAAGTAAGTAGTTTCTAGTTTAAATTATTGCAAAAATAATTTTCCTAAATTATAGCTTTTTTGTAATTGTCATTGATTTCCATGTGTTCATATAATACAACATTAAGCTAAAATTAAACACTATGAATATCATGTGATTTCTTCAATATTTAAGCTTTGTACAGTCATGGTGTGGTTATCCTCCCCTGAACAGGATTTAGACACTGTAATTGATTTGTTTTGGAGGTGAGGTTAATTTAGTCCATATAATTAGCTATAATCACAGATAGAAGAACTTAAGCAATTGCCTATTAGTTTCATAGATATATCTCTTTACATTTGTCACAAATCTTTAAATCTCATGCTTTTTGTACTAACATGTGTACAACAAACTTATACATGAAGATTTTCAAAAAGATTGTTCCATCTCAGACTACCTCTAATATAAAACATTTGTGATTTCAGCCACAGTACTTTTCATGGATTAAGTAATCTAAAATATATAAACTCTTTATAAGGATGTATTTGCAATGTTTCGGGGCAGCATCTGTTTTCGATAGTACGATGTCACCCGACCGTCGAAGTAGCGACTAGCCAGCTGGCAGTAAAAAAGAGACAGATAGCGTCCAAGCCATGCCCACTCACGTGACTGGTTGGCACTTGCTGAAGGAATGGTGGAGAGGAGGAGACGGAGATGGTCTGGACGATACTCGTTCCACCGCAAGGATCCGTGAGGCTTCGTTTGGCTTCGTGTGACGTCGTCAGGTTTCGGGAAACCTCCAGAAACAGCGGGCTAAGTATAAAAGTGACTGGTTTGGTTCACTCAGACGTTGACAATGTCATAAATTGGTAATCACTTACACAAACATTTATATTACTGAAATAAAAGAGCAATTTTAACTTGATCGTGATGCCAAACTAATGGATGAGACAGATATTCAGGCACTCATCGGTGCACTGTTTCTAACTGGTGTCTTGGGAAATAATAGAAAAAACAACAAACAAGCATGGGATACTTCCAATGGTTCTGGAGTCGAGGCATGATTTAGCAGAGGGTCTTCACAGATATTTGTTCCTTATAATGTTGCCCTCGATTTGATGATGTTGACAGTTGACATACTAGACAAGCTTTGTGTCAAGTACGATGTTGCTTGTAACACAAGATGTTGGCCTAAGGTCATTTTCTTTAACTTACTCAACATAAGTGCGATCAATGCCACGTTTACTTTCTCTGTGAATCAGAAGTATAAGAAAATCAAATGATGTTTGTTTCTTGAGGCAATATCCTGGGAGATCATTTAGCCTCAAATAGAAAGAAGAGCAGAACTTAACACTATATCAGTCTCACTAAGAAAGCGTGCTAAGATTCTTCTCAGAATTGAAGACGTTTGCAGAACACAAGTCACATAGCTTGACAACAAGGTAGGGAGGTGCTACTTATGTAGACAAAGCAAGGATAAATCTACCAAAAAGAGTTGCAGCATGTGGCAACAAAAAATTTGCAAAACCATTCCATGGCAGTGTATAAAGAGTGTCTAAAGGAGGAATAATTTGTAAACCAAATAACATTTTAGCCTTGTGCCATATTTTGAGACTATTACTAGACATTCATATGGCTATTGTTTGAGCACTGTAAGCATTTAACACATTCTGTATCAGATAGTTTTGTTTTCAATGTTATTAAATGATTCATGAATGTAAAGAAACACTTTAAATGAGTTTACCATATATTTTAGGCGATACATAGTATAATTTAATTGAATACCAAATTATCTTGAAACAGTTCCTAAAACTCAATTTTAATGTAAGTAAACACTATAAAGAAATAAAGGAATATTCCAGAAGGTTATTTAAACAATTATAAACAATGCATAAAGTACATTTTATATGGGCTACATATGTAGCCCACATAACCACTCACATCACAAAACATCACACGACTAGTCGAGGGTTAACAAGTTTTAAGTGCAATTGTGCATAGCAAGGAATTATTAAAATGTCATTGTTTCCTCATCACTAGATGCCATTTTTACTTTCATTTCCAGTATTCCACTTATTCTTAAACCTTGCCAGCTGCAGCTAGGACCTAAAGACAGAGTGTGGCATGATCTCAAATTAGTAAAGCTTCATAATAAACAGTTGGTTATTAATCATCTTCCTTCTTAATATATATAACAGTGTCGAGGCATATCACTTAGGTCTTCTTCAGTATAGGGGTACTATGTTTTAAGTAGTAATGGGTAATGGAAGATAGTATAACCAAAAGAAAGCAGCTTTAGCTAAGGGTAAAACTGTCATGAAGGGGATGGGAGTATGTGTATTTAAAATATTAAGGATACAAATTAAACATTTAGAAAGAGTGTATAAGGAAATAGTGGAAGCCAAAATGCTATATGGGATAGAAGTATGGGCATATGATAAAGGGTGGCAAGGGATGGACTTAATATTTAGAAGCTTTGTTCAGTTAATTTCGGGTTTACCAGTTGCATCACCTGTGCGGAATTAGGTAGAACAGGAAGAAAAGGGCTAATAATTGAAAGACTAATAAAAGTTTGGTATCAAATGCTCTAGCATTGGAGGACTAGAATGTAATATGAATGTATGATTATGTAATAGAAAACATTAGTGCCTTATAGTTGGGCTTTATCTATACAAAGGATTATAGAGGAAATAGGAATGGGGAATGTATGAAGGGACAGAGAAACTTTATAAGGAAAGTTTTGGAAAGTGTGATCAGATAGAGAATTGAGGATATCAATATACAAGAGATATTTAGCAGTATTAGGGACAAGGACAAGAGACAATATTAGGGACCGCATTGTACAGGCAAATCAAAGAAGACTGGGCTAGGGAAAAATGTATTGAAGTATGTAATAAATTGAAAAGGGAAGGATGGGCATGGTTTAGATCTGAAGCATTGAAATTACGGGGAAGAAATGGGGAATAGACCCACAGAAATGCCCATTATGCATGCAAATGGAAGATGACCTACATTTTATTTTGGAGTCACGAAGTCATTTATTTTTTGTTTTGTTTTGTTTGTTTGATCCTATTATTGAGTAGCGCTCTAGGACATTGAACACGTCATACAGAAAACAACCCTCATCAAAGCAAAATAAAACATTTTAATTATCACCACCATACATCAAAACATGCCCTTTTCTTCTAATTTTTTATGCTCTTTTTTTATCACCACCATCAAACGTATAACATATGTAACATTTTAAGAACTATTACTACTACACATAATATACAATTATTCATTCTAGAAAGCTAGGTAAACTATTCGTTTATGGAGATGATAATACAGTAAATTGAATACATTGATACATTACATTCCCTTTATAGCACAGGACACTTTAACAATCATCCATAAATTCCTGTACTAAGTAATAGGTCTTGCTGGATAGATAGTTTTTAAGAGCAGACTTATATATTTTACTTGAAGATAGTAATTTTAAGTATTTTGGAAGTGCATTGAATATTCTGACACATTCATAATATACTCCTTTCTGGATACAAGTCAATCTGGCACTGGGCTTATGTAAGTCCATTCTTTGTGTAGTATTTATGTTATGTATATTCACATTTTTTGTAAAGCAGTCTTGACATTTTATGAGGAAACACATAAGCATAAAGATATATCCAGAAGAAAGTGTTAAAATATTCAGCCTTTGAAATAAATCCTTACATGGAGCTGTAACGTTGATGCCACATATCGCTCTGATGGCTCTCTTCTGTAATATAAATACTTTGTTAATCCCCACTGAATTACCACAAAATATCAAACCATATTTCATTATAGAACAAAAATATAATATACTTGTTTTAATGTCTGAATTAGACAAAAAGAGTTCAACAACCTAAGCGCAAAAGAAGCCGATCTCAACTTGGGTACAATACTCTCTATATGAGATTTCCAATTAAGATTTGCATCAACCTGCAAACCCAAGAATTTAATGAGGGAAGTCTGGCTGAGCACAGTCTTATCAGTGCCTATGCTCAAAGAAAGATTTTCAGAACTTATACAACTTTCTTTATCCATAATAACTTCATATATTCCCTTCTGTATAGTAATATTCATATAAACAAGTTTCATCTTTTCATATTACATTATGACAAATTCTTTACTAGAAATAATCTCATGTTAAGCCACATAAAATTGATTCATGTGCAATACTGAAAACAAAGAACATGTTACTAATGAACCCAAACAGAAAAAAGAAGGAGCCTTATAAGATGGCTTTTAGTTGCTGCATGACAGTTTAATCTGGGAAAACTTAAAATATAGCAAAAAATATTCCTAAAACAGCTAATCCTGCAAAATTGCTATTCAGCAGTTAATGTAGATTTCGGTGAGCTCCATATTTTTCAGACAAGTTTTTGTCTCTCTTTAATGATTTGACAGTACTACAAAATTACATCAAATTAATTCAGAATGAAGGGATTTAAACAGGATAGTAATATAAGTTGAGCTTGAGGGCGCACAACTGTTGTTGTTATTAGCGCTTCATAGGCTATATACAGAATATTCAGGATATGCATTTTATTAAGCATACAAATATCTTATACCTACTCTTATATGTTTTCAATCAGAATCATTAGGAGCATTTTTAAAATAATAAAAACTAACAATATTTTTGAGGTAGAGGATAGTCTTATAAGGGGAGGAGAAGGTTTTGAAAATACTCATGTTACAGCCTCAACAGATGATGATGATGATGATGATAGTTGGCACTACAGCCCATGTAGGCCCTTGGTCTCCCTAACCACCCTCTTCCATTCTACTCGGTCCTCTGATTTTCTTCTCCAGCCTTTAAGCCCCAGCTTTCTCAAGTCATCTTCTACATCATCTACCCATCTTTTCCTGGATCATCCTCTTCTCCTTCTGCCATCAAGCTTTCCTATGAATATCTTCTTAACTACACTGGTTTCTGGCATTCTCTCACATGGCCAATCCACCTTATTCTTCCTTGTTTAATTTTCACTACTATATTTGGTTGTCCAAATAGGCACTGCAACTGCAAGTTAGTCCGCATTCTCCATCCGTCCAAGTTGCTTATCTTTCTAAATATCTTTATCAAAATCTTCCTTTTCCATTGTAATAACCACTGTTCTTCTCTGGTTGTCAAAACCCGAGTTGCTGAACCATGCATTATTATTGGTCTCAGTACAGTTGTATATAATGTAATTTTAATACTCCTACTGACGTTCCTTAATTTAAAGATATTCTGCAAGGCATATAAACATCTGTCACCATTTCATCTCCATTATCATTTCATATCATCTCTCATCTGGTGATCTCTTTCAAGGTAGAAATGTCGGCAGCAGTCTCAGCGCTGCATGGCAGGTTGATATGCTCCTGGTACACTTCCTCCTCTGGTAGGGCAGTCTCCGAGTCAACCTAGTGAGCCGTTTCAGGACCACGGTGGGTGAGATAGTGGTTGTATTGGCCTGCCAGGGAGCTTCCAACTGGTCAATTATAAGGAACCTGCCCTCTACACCGTCGTGACTATTTGGGTCGGCTGCCCTCTGTCTCCTCTCAGCTCGTTCTTCCTCCTGGGGATGCCCCACTTGGGGCATAGGTACAATAGATCAAGACTGGTCACAGTGCCGAATCCCCTCCATATGATTGTAGCCTTTCCTATCCGATGTTAAGTAGGCACTAAAATTGTTAATTTTAAACATATCTCTTTTGTATGTACAATGTACATATTTCCTTTGACATAGTTAACTGTGGTTGTTGTAGTGGATTTCTATAATATAGTGATCATTTCCTTGAAATGCTCAGGTTATATTTATCGGATAACACAAATAAAACTAAGTAGAGGCAAGTGGTTGATAGGTGCAAGTTGTGCATTACATTGTATCAATTATAGCATAATTTACCGGTACAAACAGTACAAACATTTTTACTTCAACAATTTTTCCAGAACTTGCTAACTACAACTTATCATAATCTTTGATCTTTAATGAATATAATACTATAAAATTAAAAATTGATCATGTGAAATTATGTTTTTGATCATTTATCAGAATCTATATCAAACATTAGTAAATGAGAAACATATAAATAATGCTTTAAACTTTAATAATATCACACAGGAAGACTGATATTATTAGCCCTCTCTCTGTCAATGTCGTAAAATCTTAGATTGGCACACAGTATGCTAAATCATTTAGTTTCTCCAAAAATAGATTATACATTGTTTTTTTCTCTTTCCTTTTTTTCTTCAAAGTTAGTTTCATAGAATGTGTTACCACTCTCTCTAATCTCAAAATGACACATTGGTTTCTTAATATATTCACTTCATTTTGCTGAGATGGTTTTCATGTTTCAGTAGAATGGTATCAATCATAGCTCTGGAGCATTTTTTCTCAGGTTTGAGGACTTTGACAACTGTTGGGAGTAATATCAACAGTAGTAAAAATGCTCCCACATATTGGCCAAATGGTTACTAAACAAATTCAATAGCTTCCCAAAGTTTAAAAATGCAAATTTAATAAATTCTTTAGACTTAGTAGAAAAACTTTAAGACATAAAGCAAGACAAAAATGACAGAATGGTTTCATTTCATGTCACATGATTATTCCCAAGCATATTAACAGAAGAATGACAGACTGTTAAAAAACTTGCTAACTACAGTAGAAATGCAAACAGTAGATGCAGAAGAATACATCTCATTAACAAACCTATGCATTGAAAAAATCATCTTCAGCTTTAATGGTAAATACTACAGGCAGAAATCATGGTTATCTATGGGCAATCCACATTCATCTTTTTTGGCAAATTTATTTATGAGTTCATTTGAAATACACGAAAAATATGGCCATCCCATAGATCTTCAGGGTTTGGTACCAATATGTTAATAACAACTTTGCAATAGTTCCAAATAGACAATGAGATGCATTAAAACCACCCAGTTTGCAAGAAAAAGCTATAATATTTACAATAGAAAAGAATCTCAATGGACAACTCTCTTTCTTGGACCTAAATTTCATCAGGAATGACACAAAAATAAAATTTGGAATATACAGGAAGCCAACACAGTCAGAAAATATATAAAAAATCATAGCTATAACCAAATTACATGTAAATATGCAATAATAAACAATCTTACAGGCAAACTAGTTAGCATACCCATGGATAAAGCAGAATACTACAAAGAACAAAAAGCCATACTTCACACATAGCAGAAGAAAAAGGATACAACAAAGGTCTGATATTTAGGAAAATTAAAATAGCTAAGCTAAAGGAAACCATTAAAGAAGCAAGCAAATTCACTAATAAAAAAGAAATAATAAAAAAAAAACTAACAGTATATTCAGATACTACCCAAAAATATTTCATAAATTTAAAAAGATCTTTAATAAACAAAACATTATATTGGTACCTAGAAATAGACACTCAGTATTAAAATAGTTAAATTAAAAAACAAAAAATAAAACACCACCAAACAAAACAGATCAGTAATATACCAAATAAGTTGTAAAGTTTGTGAAAAAGTCTGCATAGGACAAACTAAAAGTAAACCTAGAAACCAGAGTCAAAGAACATTTCAGGAAGATCAAATTGGACCAGGAAGACAAGTCTGTAATGGCATTTCATTTTTGAAATAAAAACCATAACCTTGACCGAAATCCAAAAATATTAAAAGGTGTGATAAACCTAGCAAACTGATGGCTTGGGAGAACGTCTTAATATGGGAATATAAATTCAGAGTAGTAATCTTTGAATCCCATCAATCAACAATTTGATAAAGAAGTTAATAATTCCACCACCAGACAGAAGACCGCAGGCAACAACAGGTGACAGTTGGACCTTCAAGGTTAAAAATGGAAGCAACACTTCTCAAAGGTAGTCCTTCAAAAAATCAAAATATAAGTAATGGTGTGAAAAATTGACTACAAATAGCTTTACTAATTAAGTGGAGAAGGACTTTCTTGACAGTCTGTCATGTACAAAGTACCTAGCAGTCACTACAACCTCTGGTAATATAATGCTAGTTCCTAGATGATGAAATCTTTATGACGATATGCAATCATGAAATAGGTGAAATGGTGGGACCCAGCCGGTGGTATCAGGGTGTTTTTCAGATATAAGTAAATTAGCAAATAATATTTTAGTTAGTTGATGGAAATTAATCATTTCTTCACACTAGCCGTATATAGGCTAAGGGTTTTGATAGCTAGAGTCAATATAGATAAATAGCCATGGAATTGAATTTTTCATGTTGACTCTATCTAGCAAATAATAGTCTACCTCCATCACATATAATTTTGTCCTGATGGAAAGGATAAAAATGCACAATTGCTGATACATTAGGTAAAGGATCTCCTTTTTGCAAGATAAGGAAGCACTGATCTTGGAACTTGTAGTCCCAGTAGTCTCTTGCATTGAAATGAAATGTGTAGTGTTTAACGCCCACTTTTACTACATGCAGCACAGCAGGCAGTAGCCTCTTGCAGTCTGAAACTCTCATGCTTTCAGTACACGAGAAAATTTCTATTTTTGTCTTAAAGCAGATAGTAACGAGAAAGTCCAGTTGTGTGGAATAGCTTCTAACAACAACAACAATGTTTGCTATATCCAGCAAATGTGCAAGTGTGGTAATCAGCATATTCTATTTTGCTGCTCTCTTTACTTCAGTTAGTGCAACTTCTGAACTAATTTCAGATGGCCAAAAGATGCTCTCTGCTCTTGGTTCATTCCACCAGTAGTTTAAGATACTTAAGTCCTCAGCTTGAATGCAGTGAGAGATGTTCTGCTGAATTCTGTGTTCTTGGATAGTGTCGCCAGTCATTGTCTGCTTCAATATTTCTACAAGTTTGTGGCATACAGAGATCTTCTACTTATTGGGTTCTTTATTGATCCAGTCAGGTGGTGTAACTCTGGAATCGCACCACATATTGCCTTAGTGCTGTCAAAGTTAGTCAGTTGGCAAAATTATTGAATAAGACAAGCACCAAGTAAGGCAACAAGCAGCTCCAATCTGGAAAATGTGACCCTTTTGACGGACACTAATCCAGTCTTTCTGCAAGCCAATCATGTGTCATGAACTGACCTTACACATAACACTGCATCATGGGCTTGTTCCTAAAGCATCACATAATAGGTGTATCAGTGAAATGCTTTGCGTGTTTATGCTTACCATTTAGGAAAATGTACACCCTTAATGATACAAAGACTTGATGTCTAGCTTTGTCACCTGTGTGCAAGATCCAACAGCAGTATTTTATCCCTGTCCAACTTTCATACCCAAATGTCTTCAAAAATTACCTTGCTTGTGATCAATAGTGGAGCTTATAAACTTAAGCAGATGATATAATTTGGCTATTCTACAGAGAACATTATGTTTTGTTCCTGCTTTCTCTGACAGCATCTCAGAAATGTTTTGTGCACTGGTATAGATAAAGTTTTTCTCAGTATCCAAATTCATTTCAAGGACAGTTATGACATTTGATTTCTCTATTTTTGAACTTCCATGTTCACTTCAGAAATTAAAAATTGGAGATCCATTTTAAGAGGAGAAATTAAATGTTTCTCAGTAGTGCTGTACATTCGTTATATAAGGTAATGGCAGGAATGTATTTTAAGCTGCCTTAAAATCATTCTTGAATGTTGAGTGGCTGAGAATTGTGGCTCATACTGCATTTGAATCATAAAACTGTTTGGTTGCCTCAGATAGTGTAGCTAATAACAAGAATGGACTCCAAATGAGGCCAAATGGAAGACTTGTAAAGGAGTGTAATATGTTGCTGTCTTTGGTCTTAAAGAAAAGAAAAAATCCTGGTTTCCAATATTCCAAACTTGGTTGCCCTATCATTCAATGAGTTCTATAAACTTGATGAAAGCAAACACTGTTATAACATTGACTTCTTTTCTCTAGAAAAGAAGCAACTCAATATTGCCTTAAGTTATGGTAATACCCAATTATCCAGGAAAAAACATACTAAATAAATCAAAGATAAAGCAACAAACCATTTTAAGATATTGAAAGCACTTGCAGGAACTAAGTAGGCTTCTTCAAGGTGTGCATTAAATACCACATATAATACATATATAAGACTAGATCTTAAGTATTGTGGAAAAGTACTGATAATACCACCTTCAAACTCTATGGCACTTGAGTGCACACAAAATCAAGCTCTTTGGTTAATTACTGGGGCTATTGGACTTGCTTGCCGGACGCGAGAGAGGTCGGACGTGTTAGTGCGCGCGCTCGTAAACGAAGATTATAGATATACACATGTATCGAGCGAGGATATGTGCTTTCGATGCCAGCAAAATTAAATTTAAGACGAAAGAACAAGGCACGATGGGCATAAATTGGTGGTTTATCTTGGTAATATGCACTCTTTTGGCTATTGGAGGACAGTGGTGGCTGGTGGATTAAATTATTGGTGGTGCACAAATGAAAAATAAAATACAGAGTAGTAGTGACTCTATTTATACAGAAACTCTGCTCTCCTCTCCTTAGACCTGGCGAACCTATCGATAACTTTTGCGTTGAAGTCGCTGATCTTCATAACAAACTCCCTCTCAATTGAAAGCATTGCTAATGCTGACAATCTGTCCTGTGACATTGTGTTCCTAAGGAAAGTTTTTACTCTTTTTAAAGTTGAGAAACAGCGTTCTGATTCAGCGATAGATATTGGCATAGTTAACAACACTCGCAGGAGTTCGACACATTCACTGAATGTAGCACATAAATTGTTTTCCTTAATGAAGTCCATAAAGCACAAAGCGCCGGACATTCCACGAAATTCTTCTCGACTGTAAATTAGTCAGTTCTGTACGAATTTTCGCTCCAATGATAAAAGGATAGAACCTTATTGTTTCTCTAAGGGAATCCTCTGGAAATGTCTTATCATAGTCGGAGAAATTTTCTAAGTCGAGGCTACAAGATGCCCCGTGAAGACAAATCTGTCCTTTGCTTCTCTAAGAATGTCACAGACTTCAAGAGCTTCTCTTCTTTTCACATCATGATCTTCTATTCTTCTCTTCTTAATTCAGTTTCTTCGTGTTCCTCAATATCCACGCTATTTCTTACATTTTGCACTTCCCTTTCAAATGCGTTTAGCTGGGCGAGGGCAAATGTTGCAGTGCGGTCTCGTTTCTGCAGCTGATTGTACAAAATGTCCACATGGGGCATGATCTTGTGGAAGAAAGACAGCCAGAATACAAAATTATCTTCTTTCAAAGTGGCCATAAACCCAGAAGCCTGAACAAGTGTGGTGTTGTTGTTTAACAGAGCTCACTTGTGAATGACCTCCATGCATTTAATTAAATTCTCCCTGTGCTCGAAAATGCTATTGACGGTCCGTGTATGAAAATTCCACCGTGTCGGAACAGAACATGGCAATCGTTTCTGCACAACTTCATCGAGCACAGCTGTTCTTTGAGGAGAATTTGACAAAAAAATGTGCATATTCCTTGTAAATTGGCAAAAAATATCCTCACACTGGTGTTTACTGCGGCTGCATTCAGCATTATTAAATTAATTTTATGTGCATGGCAGTGTATATAAGAGGCACAAGGATACTTCTCTTGCACAATTGCCTGAACACCGTGTTTCCTACCTCCCATGACGGATGCACCATCATAGGTCTGTGCTATAAGTTTATTCGAGCACCCTGACAGTTGCAGATCAAGTTTAGATTTAATGACTGTGGCAAGAGAGTCTGCATCATGACCAGCAGGTCGAACAAAACTCCAAAATCGTTCTACGGCTTTGTCCTTCACAAGGTATCTGTAGATAATAACCATCTGATACACTGAGGAAATATCAGTGGTTTCATATACCTCTAACATATGCTGAAGAATTTCGTTTTGTATAGTTTTTGAAGTGCCCTTAAAAACAGTTGCTTTTTCCATATGACCCTTCAGGACACTATCGAGACCAGCGCTGTACTCTATTAGGCCTCGAAAGATACCAGGGTTTTGTGATACATCAGATTCATCGTGACCTCTCAAAGCCAGCTCAAATGAGCCGCAAAACCGCATAAAGTTTATTATGATACTTAGGACATATCTATTCTGCGTAACGTTATCGTTATGCAGCTGTATGTTCCTTCTGTATGCACTGTCCATTTGTGCAGCAATATTTATGTTGCCATACATTGCTAAACTTACTGCATTTTTTATGAGACGAAGAGAACTCATGCTTTTTAAGACGGTCGTTGCATGTGTTGTATGTCTTTCATACCTTGCTTCATCCAGGAATCATCTCCTCCAAAGAGCAGGCATGGGAAACAGTATAAAGAGTTATTAACTTCACATCCACATAACCAGTCGTGCTTCTTGTACGTGTCGGGGTTGAACTTCCTATTGAATGTTATAGCTTTTGACTTAATCGTTTGAGTTATAGAAATGTTTGGCGTGGGCCTACCCATTCGTTTCACTTCAGATTTTTCTTAAGCACTCCGTTGCGAAAAGGGCTTTTCCAGTAAAGATTGCACGGTATTCATTCTATCAAAATTTTAAAAACGTACAAAAACAACACCTCACAATAAGCACTATAAATAAAATGTTAGAATACTCAGTTTAACCTTAAACAAAGCTTTCTCAAAGCTCTGGTAGCACGAAACCACACTACCGAACAAGAAGACACACAGATCCTCAGCCTGAATGTCACGCTATAGCCGTTGCTAAGAGTAGGAGGAGCTAGGTTTATAAACCTCCATTTAAGCAATGCCTAAGAAGCCACTCTCACATCTACACCTTCCCGCAACCCCTTCAGAGAGCTAACATTTGGGCGAAATCGGAAATTAACACTTCGCTGCAAACCTGGAGGCTCCTACAGCTAACCTCTGTTTATTTCGAATTCTGTGGTCATGGACAGCTACAGACGATAAGCGTAATTGAAACATGTTTGTATATAAACAATGCAAACAAGCACAGCTTAATGTGCAAAATGACCTGTCGTATATTCAAAATCAGCGGGTGTAGCGCAAACCTGCAACCTTATGGAGGAAACGCCCCTGGACTATATACTATTTGACTAGTTACTGCAGACATTTATTTTGTTTTTGCATATTGTTGTTTTTCAAATCCAGCAAAATAAACCAAATTCCGCACGACGGAGGGGCTGTTGTGATCCTAGGGATTGACAGCGTAGCTGACTATAATATATCGCCATTTCATGTTCCCAAGTTTATTACAGGTATAATTACGAACATGCACGCCTCAGGCTCAAGAGGTCCCAAGTATGAATCTAAATCGTAACGAGTAACCCGTATAAGTTTTTTGCGAGGTTTGCTCTTATCCTAAAGGACGAATATTGGGTAACTCTAAGCCCCATGTAACCTGGGCTCATTTGAGCCTCATTTAACCCATTTAATTCATTGTCCAATAGACTTAACGTAGGAGGGCATAAATCAAATTAAATAAATAAACAAACAAATAAATAAAACGAGCAAACGTGGAGGTGGAGCATGACTGGTGTCTTCCCATCCAGAACTGCCACTGGAGTGCAGCTCAAATCTCAATAGGACAGATCGCATGCAGTGATCGCGAGGAAGAAATTGAACGATCGGCACGCGCGTTCAGAAAGCATGTCGACCTAGAGGTCTTTGCCTGGACGCGTAAGGTGTTTAAGAAAAGATTTGCTATGGCTGCCCTGGAATGGTGGTGTCTCTGCCACCCAGATTTTTTTTTTTTTTTTTTTTTTTTTTTTTGTAATTTAAGTCCTCCAACGTCAAGTCATATCGGACGATGAATGGAATGGGTGAAATGATCTTCAAATGAGCCCAGGGTCCATGGAGCTTCGTCTTTCAGGATAAAAGAAAACCCCGGAAAAACCTTATTCAGGTAACCCAGCCCGACCGAGATTCGAACTCGGGACCTCTTGTACATGAGGCAGATATGCTACCACCACGCTACCGAGGCGGGCTGTCACCTAGAATAGGTCAGACCCAAGAGTGCTGTGAATCAATAATAGCGGATAATAATCGACTTAACTCAGTAAGCCGATTCCGCTTACAAAAATTAAAACAATATAGGGAAGAATAACGCCTAACACAGCACAGTGGTGTCGCTGAAGGTGAGTCCTGCTGTTTGGAGCAGGGGCCTTCGACTTGTTGCCATACCGGGACACTGTCCCTTACTGGCATTATGATGGAGTTTTATTCATCGGGCGGTGGTTAAATGGTTGGATGTTTGTCCTAGGGTTTTTTTTTTTTATGATGATGATGAATGAGATTAGAAGATATTTGGATAAAGATGGTGTATGATGGGTGTTAGTATTATGGTAGGCCTAGGGTGGCTCGTGGGTGTTTGTAGGTAGCCCCGGGGTCTAAATCATATTCCCCGAGACCCCTGATGAGATGGTTGAAGCTGGATGGTAGGTTGGAGTAGAATTTGTATGAAAGAGTCTTGATGTAGCTGGTGAGAGTGGGAAATGAAAGGTCGTTATGAATATTGGTGTTGGGGATGTACCAATCGGCTCCTGTAGCAATGCGGAGAAATCGGTTCTGCAGGACCTGGAGTTTGTTTAAGTTTGATGATGCTGCAGCACCCCAGACTTGACATGCGTAGGTGATAGCTGGTCTCAGAATTTGCTGGTATATGAGAAGTTTGTTTCTGAGGCTCATGGGTGACTTTTGGTTGTATAATGGGTATAGCATACCCATACGTTTGGTAATTTTTGAGGCTACAGATGTAATATGTGTTTTCCAGGTGAGACGCATGTCGAGCTGGACTCCAAGGTATTGGGCCTGATTTCTCCAGGGGATGTCTTCTCCTGCTATGTGGAGCTTTGGGACGTCGTGAACTTGGCGACGGGTGAAGGTTACTGCCTGTGTTTTTGTAGCATTTATGCGTAGGCGCCAGGTGAGGAACCAGGCGGAAAGCATGTCAGCGTAGCGCTGAAGACGTTGTACAGCCGTGAGGTGTTTACAAGAGGCTGTGGTGATTGCTGTGTCATCAGCGAACAGGTACAGGTTGCAGCTCCAGATAGTGGGAAGGGTGTTGATATAAGTTAAGAATAGAAGGGGTCCAAGTACACTACCTTGGGGTACCCCTGCATTGATTAGGTAGGGTCGGGAATAAATGTCATCTCTGACAACGGAGAAGGTGCGATGGGTAAGGTAATGGTTGACAATGTGTATTACGTAGGGAGGAAAGTTGTAGCTGATTAATCGATGAAGAAGGCCTTGATGCCAAACTGAATCGAAGGCCTTTGTGATGTCCAAAAATAGAGCTGCAACATACTGCCTGTTATTGAAGGCTCGAGTAACTTCATCAACCAGACGTAGAAGTTGGTGTGATGTGGAGTGGGAGCGGCGAAAGCCAAATTGCTCTGGGCGAATGATGTGTAGCTCGTCCAGTAGGTTTTGGAGGCGATGTTGCAGTACTTTCTCAAATAATTTACTTATGGCTGGTAGCAGACTAATGGGACGATGGTTTGAAATTTGTTTGGAGTCCTTGCCAGGTTTGGGGATAGTAATGATTTTGGCATGTTTCCATTTTGCAGGAAAGTAGGAAAGAAGGAGCAGGCTGTTGAACAGATGAACAAGCAAGGCTATCCAGTTCTGCGGGAGTGCCTTGAAAGCAGCGTTTGGTATGGAGTCGCAACCAGCAGCTTTGTAGGGTCGGACTGAAGCTATCAGACCACTGACCTCAGCGGTGTTTGTGAGCGGCACTTCGGCTGAGTTGTAGGGAGAGGCAAGAAATTGATGTACCACTCCTTCAATTTCCGCTACTTGCTCGTGGTCAGGGGATTCAGCTGGATGGAAGGTAGCAGCTAAGTATTCTGCTGTGAGTTCAACTTTTTCCCTGGAAGATTGTGCCACTCTATTTCCATTCATAAGTGGCGGATCTGAGATGGGTATGCGTAGCATAGCCTTGGACATTCTCCAGAGAGAACAGTCTGTGGTGTCGAGGGTACATAGTTTCCTTTCCCATTCGTTATTGAAGTGGTCTGCAAGTTCCATCTTCACTGCAGCCTGGAGGCGATTCCATTCCCTCTTGTCTTGTGGCTGGCGGGTATTTTGGAATTTTCGCCGTGCTGTGTTTTTGGCCGAGATGAGTTGGCGCAAATGTTTTGGGATGGGTTTGAGGGGACTATATGGGGATTTACGGGCAGGAGTTGCTTCACGCATGGCCTCGGCCATGTTGCTAGTGATGAACTGCTCCAGGTTATCAGCTTCTGCTATTGTTGTACAAGGGTGAATTTCGGCGGGTTTGTCGGCCATGATGTTTGAAAATTTGCTCCAGTTGGTCTGTCTGGGATTTACGTGAGAAGGTAATGACTTGGGTGTGAGTTTTGCCTTATATAGCAAGAGAACAGGAAAGTGATCGGAAGAGAGTTCGGGAAGAGAGAATATAGTTGGGTGACTGCGAATGTTGCATAGGAGTGCTATGTCCAACCAATCAGGGGGACTACTATCACCATGAGTTATGGTGGGGGAGTTGGGAGCAAGGACGGCCAGGTTCTTACGTTCTATGTAGCGCTCCAGTAGGCGTCCGCGACTGTTGGTGATGGTGGAATTCCAAAGCGTGCTCTTTGAGTTGTAGTCACCCATGGCTACAGTGGGAGAACCATTGAAAATAAGGTCCAGGTCTCTCTGTGAAATTGGTCTACTTGGTGGGATGTAGACCGAGTAGATATTAAGTGGTCCTCTGTCGGTAGCGACTTGGATTCCTGTACCTTCAAGGCCGTCTGAAACAGGCAGGTGTAGGCGATGATGGGGGATGTGCCTTTGGATATAAACTGCAGTCCCGCCATAGCCATCTGGACGATCAGTTCGATAGCAAATCATTCCTGGAATGGTAGCCCTATAGCGTGGAGCTAAGTGTGTTTCTTGGACAAGGAAGATGTTGATTTTGTTGACAGCGATGAAGTTTGTGGCTTCACGTAACTTTTGTCGTAGTCCATTGGCATTCCAGGAACAAATGCGTAGGCTGGTGTGGTTGCTTATTATATTATTGACGTCCGCCATTGTTGCCCATAAATACAAAGACGGTGTGCACCAATATTGTTTGTGAAGGAATAGAAGGAGGGCGGATGGCTAGTGCATCAGCTAAGGCAGCTGCAAAGTCAGCTTGCAGGGCGAGTGGAATCCTGGACATGAGGCTTAAAAACTGCTCATCAGGAAGGGATGGTTTGGAAGTCTGTGGAAGGTTGTGGTTTGTGGTGGGGCGAGCCAGTTGCCGCTGCTGCATGGGCGTTCTGGTGTCGGCGTTAGTCTGTCTTGATGGGCACGTAGGTTTATTGGCCAGTGCAGATGGAGCTATTTCTGATGGTCCGTTAACAGGTGGACGTTGTGGTGGCGTTGGTGGCTTTGGTGGAGCTGGTGTGGATTGTGATTGCGCAGTTGCTTGCGGCTCTGATTGATGAGGTTGCAGTGGGTTTTGACTTCGTGTAGCAGATGCGGCAGCTGCGTAGTTTGGGAATTGTGGTCTAGTAATTGGAGGGAGACCAGGGTAGCGAGTACCTTTGAATGCTTCCCTGGGTATGCCTTGTGGGTTTGGTATCTTCGGAGCAGCGTCAAAACGGGTGCGTTGTCCAGCCTTGTTGAGCTCCATTTCTATTCTGGCCTCCTGCCAGATAGGGCACTTCGCGTAGCGGCAGGAGTGCTCTCCTCCGCAGTTACTGCATGTTGGTTTAGATCCAGCAAGACCTAGCCTCTTGCATTCTGGGCGCTTGTGGCCTGAGTCACCACAGTAGGAGCATACCGGTATAAGCCTGCATCCCGCTGCACTGTGGGTGAACTGTTGGCAGTTCGTACACTGTAATGGTCGTGCAGGCGGTCGATATGGTTCAACCCTTATAATGGCGTCGAACATGTGGGTTACCTTGTAAATATCGCTTGAGCGCGGCTCCTTCCGAAGGGCTACTCGGAAATGTGGCAGCTTCTGCTGCGTCGGTGAGCGGTTTGATCGGAGTTGTCCAACACGCTCAACTGGGTACTCCATCTTTTGTAGGAGGTCTTGGACTTCTGCCTCTGTAACGTACATGGGTAGGTCCTTCAATGTTACGTACATTAGCTTCTCCTCGGGTAATAAGGTGGTGAGGTATTGTACTGTGTGATCGGTGAGGAATTTTCGTATGGTTCTGTGATCGGTAGGCGTTTCGGGAAGGAAGGCGATAGACCCACTCATGTTTTTTATGGTGAATTTTAATTCTGGGAAACCATCGTGTAATGCCTTTGTCAGTTCTCGGGCTTGGCACGGATCTCTTAAGAAGATGGGAGTAGTCTTATTAGATTTGGTTACTCCTTGTGGTTGTGTGGTAGCTTGTGCCTGGTTGAGGTGTAATGGGGCTGCTACCTCTGCTACTTCCTGTTCCATGAGTTCAGCAGGGGGTGGGGGAGGTGTAGAGCATTTACGCCTCTTTTGGTTTACGGCTGGTAATGGTGGGAAGTCCTCTGGTGTTTTTGCTTCAGAGAGAGCTGCAAAACTGTTTGATGTCGTTGGTGGTGGCGCTAATGCGCTGTGGTTAGTTTCCTTGGCAGTTCTTTTCTGCGTAGGTATTTGCCAGGAGTTATATTGCTCTTCATGATGTGAAAGGTAACTGGTGATGACATCAATTCTCTGGCGGTGGAAGGAATAGATTCTGAAGGCTGCAGCCGTGACGCAGACCTCTTCAGAGTTGGGGACGGAAGACATTTCGGCATCTGCCTGATTCAGGTATTTTGTCCTAGCCTGTCTTTCCGTTTTGAGGATCCGGATATCGCCTCTGGATAGTGGGTAGCTGGGTTGTACGATCAAAGCTGTCCCCATGAAGGTTGAAATATCACCGCCTAGCAGGTAATAATTTTCAGAGGCTTGTTCCACATAGGTTGCAGGTGCCTCTGTTGCAAGGGGGTTAGAAGCAGTGGTTGCGCAGGTTGCGTGATCTGCAGAAGGGTGTGTAGATGCCTTCATGTTGGTAGGATTTGGGATGTTAGCAGCCGACATGATCAGATGTGTGGATTGACCAATGGGAACATCCAATATAACGACCAATTAGGAAGGGTAATGCAGTGACCAATGGGGGGGCAGTATGATGATAATGATGTAACAGTGTGCTGTGCAATGAAACAAAAGTAATGATTATGTGTGATAAGAGGAAGAGAAGAGTAGAATGATTAAAGAACAAGTCTAGGGTGTCAATAGACGCGAGTAATAGAGGACCTACCCCTAAGGGCGCCTAGAACCAGTCGCTATGACTGTTGGCTGCGGTCTTATTATTCTGCCCAATCACTTTGTTATAAGAAGCTCTTGCAGGCTCGGATCCTTTTTTCTCGCCTCAAAGAGGCTAGTCAGGCTCTTCTGTGCTTCTGCGATGCAAGCTGATGCTACGCCTAAGCTAAACGAGACGAGACGAGTTCATGTGAAGAATAACGCCTAAAGTATGCCTACTCTACTTATACTGAAATCCGTCGCTCTTATGATAGCTATACTTCTACATGACTGGTCATAATTTTGGAAATAAAGACAACGTTAACTATTCTATTCTACTCCTCTCTTGTGAAAGGAAATCTAAAGCATTAAATGAATAAACTAAAGGATACTTCTTAGTACGCATTGTATTTCTGCTTCTATTTTGAACGATAGCTTAAGTAACTACTGTGCCGCCATCTCTGTGAAATCTCTGTCAAATGCCTTCAAATAGTTCAGGATTTTCCACACAGATGTCGGAGCAGTAACATTGCATCTAGACTGCCTCTAAATAACTCTGAGGGGTAGTGGACGGTAGTGGAGACGTGAGCGGGAAAAGAAAACACTGCCATGCTTGTTAAAAAGTGTGTATGTACGTATGAGTGTATGTTGTATTTATTTACACTTCAAATTCCTGGGACGTTCCTTTACAATTATTCTCACTGATTTCCTTTTGTTTAAAAAATGGTTTGCACAGATTCAGTGGGCCTCAAGGCATGTATGCCTGATAAAATCTTATACTGAATTTTCAGATGCACTGTAATAATGTGCCTACTACGTGGTAAAGAACGTAAAAATATTAGAAATGAATTTTTGCATTTGACTTGAAAGAAAGGGAAGGATAATTATACATTCTCCTATATTAGGGTTCTAATAAAGTGTGTTCCCGACACCCACGGGGAATTGGGTACCTCCGGCCAGGCTACAGCCGCCCGAAGGGGGTAGAGTTTTGCCTCATAAGTCCCAGGTACTAGCCTGCAGAGCTAGTAAAAGGTGTGCTAGATCACCAGGCGGCCCCACCGATGTTTTCGGTAGTCTTCCCTGCAGGGTTGACGCGCTTAAGAGGAGTATCCACTTCCATCCTGCCT
Source organism: Mantis religiosa (assembly GCA_030765055.1). Taxonomy (NCBI): domain Eukaryota; kingdom Metazoa; phylum Arthropoda; class Insecta; order Mantodea; family Mantidae; genus Mantis; species Mantis religiosa. The sequence continues at coordinate 260,450,574 of CM060948.1, read as the reverse complement.
TGACGTTGTCGACAATGGGCCCGAGGGGGGGGGGAGGGATTTTTAAGTAATAAGGTATTGCCCTATGGAAAGACCCCCAGAGTTATCCATCGCTTCCAGGTTGAAGGAGGCCAGGGTCCTTGGACTTTAGGGTCTTTGAACTTTTGGGTAGATCCTCTGCACTTAACTGAAGTTTTAAGTTATTAGCAAAAGTGTGTGAATTGCATACGTTCTCAATGTTAGATTAACAATCCACACGGTGTGGCCCAGCTCTTGGAAAAATTGAATGTTTGAGTCGAGAGGGAAAGCAGAATATGTCTGCTTGTATTCATACAGTGTGATCTGAATAGAGGTCATTAACAATGTATGCAAATGAATACTCGATTTTCGTTAATTTTTCAAATCTATCAACATTTGAATACTGAGTGGAGATTAGTTATCCTCTTTCATCTACTTCCCTCCCATTTACTCATTACTTGATGGTCTCAAATCCTTTTTGATACGAAATAAAGCCTTAAAAGATATGTTCTGGTACAAGTAAAAATTTTAAAAAATAAACCAAAAAATAATAAATACTGATAATGTTGCCATAGAATTAAAAATATTTTGCTATAAGAAGAAAAGCAAAGAAAAGCTGCGTTCAGTTGCCTGCGTGGAATTTTTGAGTCCAGCTTTCCAATGTTTCTGCACTTGATAACAAACTCTACTCTCTATGCTCGCAGTGCTTAAAGGCAACTTAACCAGAGTGGAGTACCACCAAATAAAAGTGTGTGTAATTAAAGATTTCAGATGAGCCTATTCCCATTATATACATGTTTTATTACCAGTCACAAACATGTATGAATTTGCAAACATTAGTGCCAGTTCATTATGGCAGTTTCAGAATTATGACAATGATGTATTCTCTTGTTTGGCAGTTGCTAGATATCCAACTTAATGGATATGCAATAGCTAGTGGGAGATACGAGTATATTACTGATGATATTTCAGGTTAAATGCAAATTTATGTCATTTAAGTGTGTTATGCTGGACTTAAATTTCTGGGCAGTAGATCATAATAAATGCTTCCTTCTGTGCTTTGTAATAACTTTTATAATTCCAACTTTACTACACATTCCTGTTTCAAATTACTTTTGATCAGAGAAGCCTCCTTAAAGCCAATATATATGAAAGATACAGAGTATGGATCTTCATATGAAAGATATTTATAATTAGTTTTCCCCTTTGAGACAATGGTATAAATACTTTTACAATGGCCACAGAATTTAACTTATTTGCAAGTAAACCAGATGACTATAAAACATATTGCAATTGCTGGAGGGGAAAAGGGTGTTGTTTTCAGTGAAAAAAGGGGGGGCTTAGTGTGGCTTCTCTGTATCATTTTGTCATTGTAAAAATGACTTTTATAGCGTGATGCCAACCTAATCTCACAATTAACTAGCTATCTTTTAACACTTTGAAAAACAGACACATCATAGCAAATGTTTCAAGCTTTAGGTAGAAAAAGACACCTTTTTCAAAATTCACATAGGGGTAAGGTTGGTGTTACATGAGTCATTTGTACATGTTTAAATCTATTGCACGCTTCCCCATATTAATAATTCATTTATAACACCACATTCTTGGTGACTGTAGTGTGTATAAAAACAATCATTTCTGTACTGTGTCAGCATTGTTACGTGGCCATTGTAATTTTAATTAACAATAAATCAATAATGTTACGTAACATTATTGTATCATTGACTTTAGGAAACCTTTACCGATTAGCAGATCCCAAATTGCAAATTAATTAACTAAAGGCTTAAAAATATTTAGGTAGGTGATGTTTTCTGGAAAGAATTTAATGGTTAACAGTCACAAGACTAGATTATTTTCTAACCAGTTCTAGAAATTGTCAACATAAAGCTTGCTATACCTCCCTTCTATTAGTCAAAATATGTACTCTTTGCACACAATTCTGAGAAACAGAAAGAAGGCCATCCTCCCCTCTATGAAGTGGATTAGAATGTTTGCTTTACATTCAAGGAGTTCCAAGTTTGAATTACCTGGATAAATTTACCTATGAAATTTTTGTTTATCCTTCAAAAGTGAATGAATGTTGACTAAAGCTTTCAGATCTGGGATATTGGCCTCATTTGAATATTTAATTTATTTACCATCAGCATATTATCTAGCTAGTTAAAGCCATTTGAAACTTTTTTAAAGAAACGAAAAAAGTAACCAGATAAAATTCTGTAAAATGTGGAAAACAATTCAATTGAAAATCTGTGAATATTTCCAGAATTAAATGATTTAAAGAAAGAAAAAAAATTATTGAAATAAACATGTTTCAAGTTCATGAGTAGTATAAAATGGATTAATGTTGGTCCAAGTTTCTGTTCAAAATATCCCAACTCCAAGTTCTTAAGAAGCAAAATATTAATTAATAAAACTATTTGTAGTCTGTTTTTCACACTATGTCTTTTACATATTGATTTCCTGTGGGATTAGTTTCAGAAGCTGTTGCTGCCATTTTCAACCTTGAGAGCAATAGCTTCCGAAACTAGTCTCTCAACAAATGAAAATGTGACATAATGTGAAAAACCGACTACAAATAGTTTTATCAATAAATTTGGACATCACTGTCACTAAATTCCTCCAAACACACGTAATACACAATATTATTTATTCCAAGAGCCATGTTTTGATAAATCATTGATTCCTATTTAGGTACACTTTTAGAAAAAATGTAATGACCTGCTTGAAATATGCAATTTTCCATTATAACACACTTTACATGCTCAGACCCAGACAGCCTCCTACAAGTGATATAGCTCCCTTTGTTACTGAAATTATGACTGCTTACATAACGTACTTCAAAAGAGCAGATCAACTGTAAAGAGACAATATTTTCTTTTTACTGCCATTAAAATAAGAATATGGCCATAGTACAAAGTTTGAGCTACCTCACTAAACTGTTATTTATTTATGAAGTGCTAATTAAATGTGGTTTAGTGGCTATTCTTGGCAGTATAGTCTTATAATGCTCGCTTATCACATAGATGGCAGTTTAATTCACCACTTTAAAAAAGTTGAAAAGTTGCATCTAAATAACCAAAAAGTGGAGGTGGTGAGGGAATTTGACTATTTAGGGATAAGGCTGTGGTACAATGGAGGCTGGGGAGCACATGGGAGAAAGATAAGAGTGAAACGGAAGATAGCAATGTCTGGGGTAAGGAGCTGTTAATATAATTTACCAGATATGTCAGTAAAGTGGCATGAAAGAATCTATGAAGCAATAGTAGAATAAAAAATGACATGGTGTGGAGCAGTGGGGGGGGGGCAATGAGATAAGCAATCATGTTGAACATACATATGAACAGTTCTGTAAAGAGATACTGGGTTTGAATAAGTCAACACCAAATGGAGTAGCTAGAGTGGAACTTGGAAGACCTTGCAGGAGTGGGGTAGTTATAGAAAGATGTTTAAAATATTGGTATAGCTGTATAAAAAAGGATGATGATAGTACATTAAAGATCTGTCTAGAACATCAGAAGAATTCAACATGTAAGGACAGCTGGTGGGCAGAGCTAGAAAGAATGCTGATTAAAATAGGGATGGGGGATATATGGCATGAGAGTTGAGGCAGAAACCTTAGGTTTCCGATGCTATAAGCAAGTGAGGAAGTAAGGAATGTGTCATGTGAGCAAAGGAACCCAAAACGCGTGAGAAAGGGAGACAAGAGGACAAAGTTCCCCTTAGGAATGCAAGACGGTCGAGAAATGTGAGAAAAGGTCAGAATGTGCCCCACCATGAACCCAAGGATCAAACCCCGGTGGGGCAAAACTGAACTGCTGCCTAGATATATGAGAGGGTGAAAGACCAATCAAATTAAATATAAGGAAAACAAACCTCCAATCAAAAATGCTATACATCACGTGATACGGGCAAAACATTCATGAACTAGAAAAGAGGAGATAGATAAGCCCACATAAGGGGGCACAAAAGGACGAGGAAAGTCATGACACTTCATCTTGGAGTATTTCAGCATGTGCATGTGCAAAGTGTGTAGAGGGGACTGTGCAGAGAAAAACTTACAAGTACGTGCGGGACAGGGAAACGTGGGTAGCTTGAAGAAAAGCATGATGCTGACGAATGGCGAGCAAGTGTGATAGGGAGCGATCTTATAATATAAATGTCACATCAATAAACTGGTGAGAGAAAACAACAAGGAAGCATTGTGCACTTCAACTCAAATGCTGGACCCTGAGACAGAGTATACTTATGCTCACCCTGACCTGCAACGGAGAACAACCTGCTAGTTCGGAACATAATCTGCTATTCTGTGATTGCATCCCTGCCACAACCATGCTAAATGCCTTTTTCCTGAACAAGGTTTGCACCCACGGATTCTTGCATCATAGTGAAAGAAATGTAAAAGGTTTTTGGACAATTATTATGAATAGGATAGGGGACATTGACAGACAAGTGACGTGGGGAAATCTGTTAAGTAAGAAATAAATAAATGTATACCATATTTACTTGAAAATAAGACCATGTGTTTGAAACAAAATTACAGCCAAAGAGTCAGGAGGTTCTTACAGTTGCATACTTTGGACTGCAAAAGATGGAGTTCTTCTTTTGGTAGCTTTAAGCTTCTCACTCTGGTTTTGCCAGTAATAAAACATGTTTGGTTGTATTGAGTATTCTCGTCCTGCTGCTGGTACACCATTCCTTTTTTTCCCCCTTTTTTTATAGTGAATTCCAAAACACCTAACTTAAAAGCTCAGTGAAACTTCATCGCAAATTCATGTTACCGATATCACCTACAAAACAAGAGAAACTCACTTACAGTAAAGCTGCTGCAATTTTAACCAAAGATTTCATTTTACTAAACTGGTAAGAAGCAAGCAGTAACCTCTACATACCTTGGGTAATTTGGAAGATGCTGCTATTAGGTGTGTGAAAGTCAGTGTCTCACCCCCTTCCCCAGCTACCTGCTCCTTTCTTTGCAAACAAGTGAACGGGTAGACCTTGTCCTTGATCAACCGTCTATTGACAACTGTATGTATTATTGTGAATCTCAAAAGGTTACCCTGTCTATATCTTTGCTAATACAAACATCACAGATAATGCAGTGATTATTCTCGGAAGAGTGAGAAGGTACTGGCATGCTTCTTGGATGTGTGCTAAGCATGAATGAATGCATCACTTTAGCCAATGGAATGTGCAAGAATCATAAATGACAGATGGATGTTATGTCCACATAGAGTAATCAGTGCATTATCTGAGAGGTTTCTATTAACAAAGATTAAAGCCACGGTAACCTTTTGAGCAGCACAATAATACAATATCTAAGAAATTCTGAAGAATGGATGTTCTTGGAATTACAGCCTGTCTCAAATTAACGGACTGGGTCTAACACTCACATACATATTTTTGTTCCATTAATTTGCTCTCAAAACGTGATAGGTCTTATATTTGAGGGGGTTTTATTTTTAAGTAAATATGGTAATTTTAATCTACCTTAGGCATGTCAAACATCTTGGTAATCTTCTGCAACTTGGTTGAAGGTCATAGGTGCTCTTTTGTTTTACATTTGTTGTAAACGGACCCCATTCTTTTACTATCTCAAGACTTTTACTTGAATATGGCAGGTGTGCTTGTGCCCCCCTACAGTTTTAATTTTACAAAACTGAAAGTTGCAGTTCTCAAACAATAATTAAATATCAGTGAAACAGGAGCACTGTCAGTTGGTGTGTAACCTAATTAATGCTGTACTTAGGCATATTGTAATGTATCAGAGCCTCCTGCTAAGGAAATGTTGAAGCTGAAGACTCCATACATCTTAGAGGGATGTGAACTGAGAGGTAGAGCAACCTTCAGGAAATGATGATAATGGTTAATACCCAATCCTGCACCGAGATGACGTTCCAAACACAGAATGTGATGTTAAGAGAGTTGTTATAGTATTAATGGAGACCACTTGGAGATCAAGGATACCAATATCATGCTTAGAGGTGGTATCCTTTCAGTCTTCTGTGCAACTTCTTGATTTTCCTGTCATACACTATTTATATATGCAATCAATATCACAATATTGAGTCTGCAGCCTTAATTACATGATTTGACAACCTATTTCTACCTAATGTGGTACTAAAGAGGGCCACCACTTGAAGTAGAGGAATGTTTGCTGACATCAAGTGTTAGCATATGAAAACTGTTTTGTTTAACATTAAATATTATGATAAAGGTGCTTGCATTGCCCTTATTTTAGAGGTGAGTAATAAATACTGAAACTTAATTATGCATCCTTATTATCACTACAACTCATACCCATTTATATTCATCTTTATTCATCCTTGATATCTTGTACAAGATAATGGACACGTCAAGTACAATATAAAGAATAACATTACATAGTAACAGGTAAAAAGATTACAAGAAATAGATAATGAAATAGTTTAAAGAACAAAAGTGTACAAGAACATAATATATCATACAGCAGAAGGGAAAACTAACTAAAAACTCTTGTACAGAATAAAAACATTCTTCAATTAAGAATTTTGTAAAGTAGTAAGATAAGATAAGATCTTTATTACCAGCAAGAACTACAACAATATATACATAAACATACAGAAGCATTTCAAGACCAGAAGACCACCATTTTATGTAAACTCAAGATTTAAAAATTCCTGTATTGAATATGGCATATGGACTAGGAGTAGCTCATTTAATTTAGTTTTAAAATGTTTCTTAACAAGTGAATTTAAAGAGTATGGTAATTTGTTGTACAAACTAATTCCTCTACGGGCGATCCTTAGGAAATTTCTCCGACTATGATAAGACTTTCCAGAGGATTCCCTTAGAGAAACAATAAGGTTCTATCCCTTTATCATTGAAACGAAAATTCGTACGCAACACCAGCTTCACATGGCATTTCAGGATACACCTATCATTGTACATATAATGATAATGCAATATCCATTCCATGCTGCCTTATATGGCCCTTCAAACTACTTCAAAGACCCTGCTATAACTCTGAATAACTAAGTGCTTTACTCTGGAGTAGGAACTAACACTTAGCATTCATGGAACATTGAAACTTTTTCAGATTGTGATACAAAGTTTTCTAGTCTAAAGAAAATTGCACAAACAGTGAAGTGCTATAACTAAAAACATGTCGTAGGAACAATATTCATGCATGTTTCTGAGTTAATAAACAAATATGATAGTTTGGTAAGTGTGGTACTTTTAGGTGGGATAGTGCTACTTCCAATTTTGGAGGGCTTTCTTCTAAAGCATGCAAAACTTAATCAGGACATAATAGTTGTTGGATGTTGAGCCCATATTTTGCATAATTCCTGATGAATCCACAATCTGCAGAGAAGAACTGAAGGATTTCTGAGCTGTTGAGATTCATTATCAGCAGCCTTTCAGCCACGGCAAAAGCTTGAAGAGAATGTGCAATTATTTCCAGCTTTGAAGTCATAGATTTCTTTTCAGACAAAATATGTAGAATGTAGAACTATTTTCTCTGAACCATTTTTGATTCCTTCATTTAACTATGCATATTTTTCAAAAAATGTTTCACTAGTTGAAAAAGAAAACAACTCATCATTTTTAATGTCAGCACTGAACTCACTAAAAGAGAGAGTTAATAATCTATTTATGCCTCTTAAATTCAGTCTTTGAAACCCATCTCTAAAACAGTATTCAGAATGAATGCACAATGTTTATGTTTAGAAGGTTTTTAATTTTATGAAAGTTTTATTGAATATCTGAAAAGTGGATGAACCCTATGGAGAAAATGTTTTCATTTGATAAAATTTCAAAATATAAGGAATAACAAGTTTGAGGAGGTCCTTCCTTGTCCTGAATATTTGCAATCCAAGGATGTATACACAGATAGTAGTAAATTTTTGGTAAGTTTTACAAAGTGAAAAAACGTCTATTTCTATTGTAAAAAATCTTCACTGGATAATAATTAGTTGAGTGACATTTTTTAAAAGTTCCTGTGGTATACAAGCATGTACTTGCTATTGCAAATAGCAATAAAAGACTGAAAGAGCAGTTTAATAATAGTAATAATGATGATAATGATGATGGTGATTTATACAAAAACAGGAAAATTGTAAATTTATTATTGAATATAGACAAATCCGTAGTAGCTTCTTGGCCATAATGTATTATTACACATTTACATACTTATTACTACACTGAGCTGCTGGTTACCCTTGGGCCCAATAGACTCAAAATCTGAAGTTGTCGAGCTAATGGGTCCCTATTGGCAACTTATCTAAAATAACTTCATCTTCATTTTCGTCATATTAACTTATCTTCCCCAACCATTTGGCTCCTACTTCGCCCAAAAGGTTCCCAATTTCAATTAAATTTGTCCTAGTTTTTACACTCATTAACTTCATTGCTTAAATTTCTTTTGGTGGCCTTGCCCATTCTTTTTTACATAACTTCTCCCTAAGCAACTTAGTTTCTTCACATTCTAAAAGAAAATGCCATTCTTTATCCCTTTGGTGACACAATGGGCATTTCTCCAGATCCCTCCCTCTTTCCAAACCCTTCAATTTTACCACCCCTGATCTGGCCCATGCAAAGCATTCTCTTGCTACTTTATCACAAACATCAATGTATTTTTCCTGTTCCACATCACTGTCATCTCTCTATAAATTTCCAGTGAGCTTTTCAAGTTGAAGCTCCCTAACATTTCTTGCCTTTCAATATCTTCCGTTCTTAACCTATGTTCTTTCCAAAATCCACTTTGCAATAATTCCCTGTGTTCCCACATGACACCAAACCCTATTTTTAACATCATTTCCTTTATGTTATTTATCCATGAATCTTTCTGATTTAGTCTTTTCTGTGCTACCAAGCATTGGCACAGAATATTCTGCTCATCTAAACTCCTAATTCTTGCCCAATATTTTTAACACCCTTTCTACCATTATCCCTCTAGTTCCCAGTCTTCCCAATTCTCCTTGCGCCGCTGCATTTGGCGAAGCTCATGGTAAGCCCAAAACTTGTTTGCAAAAGTTTCTATGTATCACATTCATATTTGCACCTCCCTCCTCCAAATCCCATATTTCTACCCCATAGAGCATTTTTGCTTCTACTACGGCTGTGTAAATTCTCTCCAGCTGTTTTATTTGTATTCCTGGTAATTTATCTAGGCATGCCTTAATAGCTTTTAATGCAATTTTACTTTTTGCCATTGCCATTCTCTTCTGCTCTTTCCAACCCCCCTTACTATTTAACTGTACTCCTAGATAGTTAAATGTATTGACCACCTCAATTTCTCTTCCTTGCCAGTACCATTTCTCCTCTTTCCTTAACTTGTTGCCTTTCTTAAACATCATAATTTTGATTTCGTTTACATTAATTCTAAGGCTCCATTCCTTACAAAATTTATCTATTGTTCCAAATGCTCTATCTATTCCCACTTTGGAAATAGCTCCTGCTACTAAATCATCTGCAAATAGCAACCCTGGCCATAATGTATTAAATATGTGTAATATGGATGAGTAGAGCCAGACTGAAAAATTCAGTGCCGGGATTTAAACCACGTATCTCTCGGTCTCCATCCGATTGCTCCTAACCATTGTGCTACTATGGCCAACCTGGCGATATGACATTAAATTCTCCAACTGACTCGCATGTTTCCCGGTAAACCACTAGGGGTTCTCATGTACAATGAGATACGCACCTTTTGTGGCAACTTACTGTGCTGTAAGTCCTTAGGTCCCAGGCTTAATAGTTAAACAACTATTTTTTAAGGTAAAATGGAAATTAACAATTTCTTCCACACTAGCCGGCTTTACCCTTTGGTAACCTTTGGACGTGTTAGACTTAAATCACTGTTCCTCTTCTCAACTGTACGGTCCTTCGCTGGTTGGAGCTTGCAGCAGTGCTCCCTGGTCAGAATAGGGCGATGCGCGCCCTCCACGCAAAATCTCTGTCGTAGGCTGTCTGGTCCTTCCGGGTCTTCGCCACTGGATGTGTTGACCGGTCGCCTTGTGCACTTCTTGACAGCGTTTCATGGGTTTCATGACCGCAGACACTCTTGATGCGCTTCCGCAAACATCTTGCTTCTGGTCTTACTCTTTCCGCCGCCACCACCCCGGGTCATCAACCAGGCCGTAGAGTCCTCCACAAATTATTATGGTTGTTTACATCATCAGTATACACCATTTGACGTCCGTCGGCTTAGTCGTGGGCAGAGTCTCATCAGATGCCCCAAGTGGCTGCATCCCCAACATACTCCATTAGGTGACTGACTTTCTCAGTCGACTTTTCATCTCCATCGTAACGAACACTCCCGTCCTCCAATACAGAGATGCCGGTTACCTCAGGCGCTAGCTGCTCTCTCCTAAGGCTTGCGTTATCCCGTCCACCGCAGGCACCACCAGCTCTCTGTCTTGGCGTAGTCAACCCCTTGTTAGGTGTCCTTTCTGGCCACACGCTGGAGTATTTTATGGACAATGTTCAGAAATTTGTGGTGCAAATCATAGATTTATACCTATTGTAATGACACACACACCTCTGGGGAATCGTTGATGTCTTTGGGCTGATTCTTAGTATCCGAAGATCGAATACTGATATTCAAGATTCGCCGCTAGTGTCCCCTCCTCAAGCCTGTGCTATCCAGTCCATCTGTAGAATCCATTCGCTCCTCGACTCCGTCTTCCAGGATGATAAGCTGTCCTCCGAGGCCCTCCACGTCGTTATCTCCCTTCCTACCGCCGAGCGCTTCCACGTCATTCTTCATGTCCACCTGTTTTTTATTTGGGGGGGAGGCTAAATTTTTGTCTCTGTCTTCTCTATTCCGGATTTTGTCATACCCATATTGTCTACTCAGAATTGCATTTCACTTTTCATTTGTCTTCATTTTCATTGCCCATGACCATATCCAAACCGATGAAAAGGGAAGCTTTGGTTGTGGCTCAGTAGTGGGTACAAGCCGTTTGGGACCAGCCTTGCGCGCACTTTCGAGATGGTCGAAAGGAGCCTATTGGGCCACTAGCTGGAAGGATTCATTAAATCTTTCCCTTCCAAAGGCAAATCATCCGGGTCTATCTCCACTCTCTTGCGAAGTACGCCAGGGCGAGACACATTATAGACATCCTTATCAAAAAGAGCACAGCGTTGAAGAAAAGGTGGTGGAGCGGAAGGGTGTCAACCCATTAGGTCCCGCTGTCACACACCTCTGGCTAGCTTTAGCGCTCACTCACTGTGTGTGAGTGGGTGAGTGAGTGAGTGAGGGAGGGAGGGTGAGAGGGAGGAAGTGAGCGAGCGAAGCAGGGAGAGGGGGAGAGACCAGCAAAATGCAATTAGATATAAAGTTGTTAGGATCCGTTCATAGCATCAACATCAAATTTGACATCTTACTAGGATATAACCAAAACATGAAGGCTAATAGGAAACACTAAAACTTCTTAATCTAATGTGAAATATATATATATCCAGAGCTCCTTTTCTGGGGCAATTCTAGAACCCTAATAAAGGAGAGTGAATTCTTCCCTTCCTTTCAAGTCAAATGCAAAAATCCATTTATAATATTTTTACGTTTTTTACCACGTAGTAGGTACATCATTACAACCATCTGAAAATTCAGTATGAGCTTTTATCAGAAATACATGTTTTGAGGCCCAGTGAAACTGTGCAAACCATTTTTTAAACAAAAGGAAATCAGTGAAAATAATTGTAAAGGAACATCTCAGGAATTTGAAGTGTAATAAATACAATATACACTCACATATACAACTTACAAACAATATTTAATATCTAGAGCTGCTGAATCAAGATATTTAAAATATAAGCAGCAGGTTAAGTTTCACCCATTTTGATTCTTTCCCGCTCATTCTAAACTTTAACTTTTGCAAAATGTGTCTTTTGTTCAAGCCACATTTTCCATGGGTTCAAAAATTCAAAACACCTCTGCTTAGAAAGTAAATAAGTAGCAATATTGGTTTGTATCTGTCAGATATTAAATATTTAACTGTCCCTTTTTCTGAGTACATACACAATTATTTGTTTATTGACAACTCTGCTGGTTACAACTGAAAGGGTTCACGTTCAGTACCTCACAGCATTTATAAATCTTCCGTACACAGCGTTTTAACAAATATGGCAGTGTTTCCTTTTCCCGCTCACGTCTCCACTGACGTCCACTACCCCGCAGAGTTATTTAGAGGCAGTCTAGATGCAATGTTACTGCTCCGACATCTGTGTGGAAAATCCTGAACTATTTGAAGGCATTTGACAGAGATTTCACAGAGATGGCGGCACAGTAGTCACTTAAGCTGTGGTTCAAAATAGAAGCAGAAATACAATGCGTACTAAGAAGTATCCTTTAGTTTATTCATTTAATGCGTTAGTTTTCCTTTCTCAAGAGAGGAGTAGAATAGAATAGTTATCATTGTCTTTATTTCCAAAATTATGACCAGTCATGTAGAAGTATAGCTATCATAAGAGCGACGGATTTCAGTATAAGTAGAGTAGGCATCAATACTTTAGGCGTCCGTCTCATTCGACGCTTGCCACTCGAATGCTCGGCATCGCCCGTCTCGAGTTCTTTCAGTGCAGTCCATTCGTCGAGAGAAGCAGCATTTTAGACCGGTTGCGCCAGTTCTTCAGGGCACGAGCACGTGGACTGTAAAACGCGTGCTCTGGAGTGTGCCCATAAAGGAAGCAGCAGCCCGGCGAAGCAGCGCATTCTCTCTACGCAGCGTAGCCTGCGCAACAGCCTTCTTCTGCAGGCACAGCAGCGCCTGCCCTCTTCCAGCCAGCAGAGCCTTCTCCTGCACTGGCAAGCAGCAGCAGCCCAGCCAACCCTCTCCTAGCAGACTTGCTAGAGCTAACGCGTCGAGCAGCAACTCCAGAGTCCAGAGGAACACAGTACTTGGGACCGACAGACACACAGACGAAACTGCAGGCCCACAAGGTCAAAGCCAAGGGTCCCGACTTAGGTTGGGACCCGGGGTCCGCCCCAATCGGCGCGTGTAACAGCGCTCGACCCTCTGTGGGGAGCCGGATGGCACCTGCTACAGACTCAGACAAGCCAAGTACCAGCCGCCAGGTAAGTCCTGACGAGATGACTAGTAGAACCTCTGCATCCTCATCCTCTTCCGGCCCACGGGTGAACCTCGTGAAGGCCAAGGCCCAGGCACAAAAGAAACAGAAGAAGGCCTCCCGCCTTCTTAACCAAGGGATAGCTGTCCCGATCTCTCCAGTCCCCAAACCAGGGAGCTCCAACACCATCACCCCCCTCCAGGGCGTCTCAACTCCCCTACCGGAGAGCGACACAGACGCCGAAGGCTTTGTCACCGTGCAGGGAAGGCGCAAGAGGCCCTCCGGTTCGAAGCCGGAGGGTGCTGCTCCCGGCACCCCTGCAGTGCATGCGGACGCCAAGAGCTCCCGCACACAAAAGGCGGCCAGAATCCCGCCAATTGTGTCGGACCCGTTCCCCAACCACATAAAGGTTATGAGGGAACTGAGGGCCAAGCTCCAGGCTAGCTTCCAGGCCACCCGTTTTCCAAGTCGGGTGATCCTAAAGACCACGACCCCGGAGGACCATGAAGCCGCCAGGGGGGTGCTGCGCGAAGCGGGGATAGAATTCCACACGTTCTCGCTGCAGCGACCTAACCTGGTGCGCAGAGTCATCCGAGGTCTCGGATCTGACACCGACCCAGAGGACATAAAGGTGGGCCTGGCGGAAGAACACGGCATTACGCCGCGTACCGTGGTCCAGCTGACCAAGCAAGTCCGCGAGGAAGGCAAGGAGCCCGTAAGGACTCCCATGCCACTATTCCTCGTAATAGTGGAGAAGGAGGGCGAAGGTCTTCCCAAAATTGATGAGGTGTCCCACCTCTACAACACCAAGATCAGAATCGAACCGTACCATGGCAGAGAGGGGCCAGCCCAATGCTACAGGTGCTTGGGCTTCCACCACTCGAGCCATGCGTGCGAGAGGAAGACCGCCTGCATACGATGTTCAGGCCCTCACCACGTCAAAGAATGCCCGAACCCCAGAGAGGAGAAAAAGTGCACCAACTGCCGAGAGGCCCACATAGGCATCTACGGCGGCTGTCCCGCTAGACTGCGAATAGTGCAGGCAAGACAGGGCAGGAACGAAAACAGGGAGCCAGCACAAGTTCGGCCTGGAGTCAGTTTTGCCCAGGCGCTGCGCAAGCAGGAACAGCTGCTGCAGCAGGCCGAGGCAAGCCAGATTCCGGCAGCGACCCAGCCAGTAAGCTCTGGAACTACCGCCAAACAACCACCAGCTGCATCTGCAGCAAAGCCACAGCGGCCTCCTCGCCAGAAGAAGGCCACCGCAGCCCGGCGGGAGAAACCGCCGGCAACTGCGGCAGCAACGGCCGGGCAACCAGCCCAAGAACCTGCGGGGAGACAGAGCGGCCCTGCCGCCACTGCTCTCCCCCCTCCACCAGCTCCAGCTACAGTGGCTTCAACAGCCAATGAGGGAGAGGCACCCCTCGCTACAACACCTGCGCCGATTTGGGACACTGGCGTCTCAAACGAGGACTTAGCGGAGTTCCATGAGCTTTCTGCCTGGTTCGCCGAACTGATTCATCGCTCCCTCCCCATTCTGAGGCGCTGCAGGGAGCAACTGAGAGATCCCCGCATCCCTGCTCTGCAAAAGCACAGCATTCTGCAACAGACTGCACGGCTCCTCTTCCCTGACTCCAGCTCGTAAATGGCGTTGAGAAGAACTCAGCGAACATTGAGAGCCGCGTTCTGGAACGCAAACGGAGTCCGGGAACAGAGACCGGGCATCTTGGAGTTTGTAAGTGACCACGGGATTGACCTCCTTATGGTATGCGAAACGCATCTGCATGCTGGTATACAATTTAGCCTGCCAAGTTACGCCGTCCACCGAGCCGATAGAGTCGGCCGGCGGGGCGGCGGTACAGCTATATTCATCAAAAATCACATCACCCATACTCCCATTACCATCCCCCCGCTTCAACACTTGGAGGCGACCGCCATAAGGCTCTCCTTGGGCGGTTCAGACCTAGTGCTTGTGGCGGTGTATGACCCGCCCAACCATCCCTTCTATGAAGCGGATTACAGGGCACTCCTAAACCTAGACCACCGAGTGTGCATAGCCGGTGACTTCAATGCCAAACACCCAGGATGGAACAGCCGAACCCAGAATGATAGGGGAAGGAGCATCTACCGCTTCATCTGCGGAGATCCAACCCTTCATGCGCATGGCCCGCGGGGTCCAACGCACTTCCCGCCTCGTGGCAGGGCGGACGTCATAGATTTCGCAATCACCAAGAACATTCCATTTCATCTGGACCTCACGGCGGTGAATGCTCTGGATTCTGACCACAACCCAGTTGTGATCAATTCAGACGTTACCGTCGCAGCTCTGGCAACGGCTGACTGGGTGGATGAAGTCGACTGGGATGCCGCCATTCTTCACATCCAAAACTCCGTGGAAGCCTGCCCTCGAATCGACTCTGTGGAGTCGCTCGAGGCGGCAGCCAGGGAGTTCTCCACATCCATCCTCAACGCGGTCCGTGCTCACACACACCGCATCCCAATAGACACGCCAAACCCCACAGATATCCCAGGACCCATCAAACAACTCATAAGGGCTAAAAACGCCGTAAGAAAGCTGTGGCAGAGATTTCGCCATCCCAGGATAGGAGAAGTACACCAGAGGTTCAAATCCCTGGCAAGACGACTCCTAAGAGCACACCGCAAAGAGGCCTGGGAAAACATGTTAAGGCAAACCAATCTCCAGGAGAGAAAACCATGGCGAATAGTCCGTAGCCTGCGGAAAGACAAAACCGTACACCAGCACCCCCTACATAGCCCTAGAGGTCGACTCGTCTACGAGTCGAAAGAAAAGGCAGAGGCGCTAGCAGATTATCTGGAGGCTCAGTTCCAACCCAGGGTAGAGCCAATGGACGATGACCATGCTGACCTCGTGGAACAGGTGGTGGAGGACTTCCTAGAAGCTCCGCCCCCTGACCACGAGGAGTTCCACATTCCCATCGTTACCCCTAGAGAGTTAGCGACCACGCTTAACTCTCTAAGAACCAACAAAGCACCTGGGCAGGACCGTGTGACAGCGGAAATGCTCAAGCACCTTCCACGAAGAGCCGTGATTCACTTAACCCGGATTTATAACGCGTGCCTATACATGCGCCACTTTCCAGCTATCTGGAAGGAGGCGCGCGTGGTGTGCGTTTTAAAGCCGGGGAAAAATCCGGTTTTTCCTTCCAGTTACCGATCAATCAGCCTTCTCCCAGTTTTATCGAAGGTATTCGAAAAACTGCTCCTCTCCCGGCTCCTTCCTCATCTGGAGGAAAGGGGCCTAATCCCGGAACACCAGTTTGGCTTCCGTTCTGGCCACTCCACGACCGAGCAGCTACTGCGGGTTGCCGAGAAGGCCTCCCTGGGTTTCCAGGAAAGGTCTAAAACGGTAGCAGTGCTGCTCGACGTGGAGAAGGCATTCGCCACTACCTGGCATGAAGGACTCATTTACAAACTCCTGGAGCATGAAATTCCCCGTCCATATATTTCCTTGGTGGCCGGTTTCCTCGGAAACCGAAGCTTCCGAGTAAAGATGGAGGGGAAGCTGTCCACCGAGCGGCCCATTGGCGCTGGAGTACCGGAAGGCAGCGTGCTGTCGCCGGCGCTCTTCGCAGCTTACATGGCCGACATCCCAACTCATCACAACACCCAAACCTGTCAGTATGCGGACGATCTCATGATCTTCGCAGTCAATAGGAATACACGGTACAGCTTCCGGCAAATCCAAACCCAGCTCCGGGCCATTGGCGAATGGAGCGCAAAATGGCGAATGGCAATTAACCCGGAGAAGAGCTCTGCTATTCTCCTGGCGAAAACCATAGCCAACCGGTTGCAGCAGAACTTCGTTTTACGGCGCCGTCGAATCCCTTGGGTGCAAACGGCGAAGTATCTCGGGGTGACGCTGGACCGTAAGTTAACTTACGTTCCGCACGTCAAGGGCAAGGTCCAGCTGGGGCACGTCGCACTCCGGAGCCTATACCCTATCTTCAGATCAACCATGCCGATCCGTCTCAAACTCCAACTGTATCGGGCGATCATTCCGCCTATGATTCTGTACGGCTGTGAGATCTGGGGAACAGTGGCTAATACCACTTTCGTCAGACTCCAGACGCTGCAGAACAAGGCACTACGCATCATCTACGATACAGGCTGGAGATTCCCGGCTCATATCCTACATGAGCACTCCCAGATCCCGTACATTGTCGACGTCATTCGCGAGAGGGCACGATCAATGTACGAGAAAATCCAAATTCACCCCAACCCTTTAGTGAACTCCCTGGGAAGGTATGACCCGAGAGATCAAAGGCGCTTGCCGTCCTTCAGACTGCCGAGAGACGTCCTGGGACCCCTTGGGTAACCCAAGGAAAACCCCAGATATCTCTGGGAACAACTTCTACGCCAAAGGACAAGCGCTACACAACCCGTATCCAAAACGGGGCAAAAAACTAATTCGTGTCTCCCAAAAAGGGAGAACGATTAAGTACAGCTGCCCACGAAAAAGAGGGGCAACCCATTCCAAACCTATCCAAAATTTCAAACAGTAAACAAATTCAAACACCCCAGCAGAACATGGATCTACTAGTTCATTTCGCAGGTTAAGCCGCAAAGCGGCTAGGTACTGCGGCATATGACACCCGGACGGGGAAAGCCCCGCCCGACTAGGACTACCTCTGGACCTCTGGACTTTAGGCGTTATTCTTCCCCATTTTGTTTTAATTTTTGCAAGCGGAATCGGCTTACTGAGTTAAGTCGATTATTATCCGCTATTATTGATTCACAGCACTCTTGGGTCTGACCTATTCTAGGTGACAGCCCGCCTCGGTAGTGTGGTGGTAGCATATCTACCTCATGTCCAAGAGGTCCCGAGTTCGAATCTTGGTCGGGCTGGGTTACCTGGATAAGGTTTTTCCGGGGTTTTCTTTTATCCTGAAAGACGAAAGTTAGGTAACTCTAAGCTTCATGGACCCTGGGCTCATTTGAACATCATTTCAATCATTCTCACCAATCGTCCGATATGACTTGACGTTGGGGGACTTAAATAACAAAAAAAAAAAAAAAAGAAAAAAAAATCTGGGTGGCAAAGACACCACCATTCCAGGGCAGCCATAGCAAATCTTTTCTTAAACACCTTACGCGTCCAGGCAAAGACCTCTAGGTCGATATGCTTTCTGAACGCGCGTGCCGATCGTTCAATTTCTTCCTCGCGATCACTGCATGCGATCTGTCTTATTGAGATCTGAGCTGCATTCCAGTGGCTGCTCTGGATGGGAAGACACACGACATGCTCCACCTCCACGTTTGCACGTTTTATTTATTTGTTTGTTTATTTATTTAATTTGATTTATGCCCTCCTACGTTAAGTCTATTTGACGATGAATGAAATGGGTTAAATGAGGCTCAAATGGGCCCAGGTTACATGGGGCTTAGAGTTACCCAAAATTCGTCCTTTAGGATAAGAGCAAACCCCGCAAAAACCTTATACGGGTTACTCGTTACGATCCAGATTCATACTTGGGACCTGTAATAAACATGGGAAAATCAGATAGAGATATATTATAGTCAGCTACGCTGTCAATCCCAGGGATCACAACAGCCCCTCCGTCGTGCGGAATTTGGTTTATTTTGCTGCATTTGAAATACAACAATATGCAAAAACAAAATAAATGCCTGCAGTGACTAGTCAAATAGTATAATTGTAGTCTATGGTAAACCTTGATTGTTATGTGATGCTATGAATGGATCCTAACAACTTTATATCTAATTGCATTTTGCTGGTCTCTCCCCCTCTCCCTGCTTCGCTCGCTCACTTCCTCCCTCTCACCCTCCCTCCCTCACTCACTCATTCACCCACTCACACACAGTGAGTGAGCGCTAAAGCTAGCCAGAGGTGTGTGACAGCGGGACCTAATGGGTTGACACCCTTCCGCTCCACCACCTTTTCTTCAACGCTGTGCTCTTTTTGATAAGGATGTCTATAATGTGTCTCGCCCTGGCGTACTTCGCAAGAGAGTGGAGATAGACCCGGATGATTTGCCTTTGGAAGGGAAAGATTTAATGAATCCTTCCAGCTAGTAGCCCAATAGGCTCCTTTCGACCATCTCGAAAGTGCGCGCAAGGCTGGTCCCAAACGGCTTGTACCCACTACTGAGCCACAACCAAAGCTTCCCTTTTCATCGGTTTGGATATGGTCATGGGCAATGAAAATGAAGACAAATGAAAAGTGAAATGCAATTCTGAGTAGACAATATGGGTATGACAAAATCCGGAATAGAGAAGACAGAGACAAAAATTTAGCCTCCCCCCCAAATAAAAAACAGGTGGACATGAAGAATGACGTGGAAGCGCTCGGCGGTAGGAAGGGAGATAACGACGTGGAGGGCCTCGGAGGACAGCTTATCATCCTGGAAGACGGAGTCGAGGAGCGAATGGATTCTACAGATGGACTGGATAGCACAGGCTTGAGGAGGGGACACTAGCGGCGAATCTTGAATATCAGTATTCGATCTTCGGATACTAAGAATCAGCCCAAAGACATCAACGATTCCCCAGAGGTGTGTGTGTCATTACAATAGGTATAAATCTATGATTTGCACAACAAATTTCTGAACATTGCCCATAAAATACTCCAGCGTGTGGCCAGAAAGGACACCTAACAAGGGGTTGACTACGCCAAGACAGAGAGCTGGTGGTGCCTGCGGTGGACGGGATAACGCAAGCCTTAGGAGAGAGCAGCTAGCGCCTGAGGTAACCGGCATCTCTGTATTGGAGGACGGGAGTGTTCGTTACGATGGAGATGAAAAGTCGACTGAGAAAGTCAGTCACCTAATGGAGTATGTTGGGGATGCAGCCACTTGGGGCATCTGATGAGACTCTGCCCACGACTAAGCCGACGGACGTCAAATGGTGTATACTGATGATGTAAACAACCATAATAATTTGTGGAGGACTCTACGGCCTGGTTGATGACCCGGGGTGGTGGCGGCGGAAAGAGTAAGACCAGAAGCAAGATGTTTGCGGAAGCGCATCAAGAGTGTCTGCGGTCATGAAACCCATGAAACGCTGTCAAGAAGTGCACAAGGCGACCGGTCAACACATCCAGTGGCGAAGACCCGGAAGGACCAGACAGCCTACGACAGAGATTTTGCGTGGAGGGCGCGCATCGCCCTATTCTGACCAGGGAGCACTGCTCCAACCAGCGAAGGACCGTACAGTTGAGAAGAGGAACAGTGATTTAAGTCTAACACGTCCAAAGGTTACCAAAGGGTAAAGCCGGCTAGTGTGGAAGAAATTGTTAATTTCCGTTTTTCCTTAAAAAATAGTTGTTTAACTATTAAGCCTGGGACCTAAGGACTTACAGCACAGTAAGTTGCCACAAAAGGTGCGTATCTCATTGTACATGAGAACCCCTAGTGGTTTACCGGGAAACATGCGAGTCAGTTGGAGAATTTAATGTCATGTCGGCAGGTTGGCTATAGTAGCACAATGGTTAGGAGCAATCGGATGGAGACCGAGAGATACGTGGTTTAAATCCCGGCACTGAATTTTTCAGTCTGGCTCTACTCATCCATATTACACATATTTAATACATTATGGCCAGGGTTGCTATTTGCAGATGATTTAGTAGCAGGAGCTATTTCCAAAGTGGGAATAGATAGAGCATTTGGAACAATAGATAAATTTTGTAAGGAATGGAGCCTTAGAATTAATGTAAACGAAATCAAAATTATGGTGTTTAAGAAAGGCAACAAGTTAAGGAAAGAGGAGAAATGGTACTGGCAAGGAAGAGAAATTGAGGTGGTCAATACATTTAACTATCTAGGAGTACAGTTAAATAGTAAGGGGGGTTGGAAAGAGCAGAAGAGAATGGCAATGGCAAAAAGTAAAATTGCATTAAAAGCTATTAAGGCATGCCTAGATAAATTACCAGGAATACAAATAAAACAGCTGGAGAGAATTTACACAGCCGTAGTAGAAGCAAAAATGCTCTATGGGGTAGAAATATGGGATTTGGAGGAGGGAGGTGCAAATATGAATGTGATACATAGAAACTTTTGCAAACAAGTTTTGGGCTTACCACGAGCTTCGCCAAATGCAGCGGCGCAAGGAGAATTGGGAAGACTGGGAACTAGAGGGATAATGGTAGAAAGGGTGTTAAAAATATTGGGCAAGAATTAGGAGTTTAGATGAGCAGAATATTCTTTGCCAATGCTTGGTAGCACAGAAAAGACTAAATCAGAAAGATTCATGGATAAATAACATAAAGGAAATGATGTTAAAAATAGGGTTTGGTGTCATGTGGGAACACAGGGAATTATTGCAAAGTGGATTTTGGAAAGACCATAGGTTAAGAACGGAAGATATTGAAAGGCAAGAAATGTTAGGGAGCTTCAACTTGAAAAGCTCACTGGAAATTTATAGAGAGATGACAGTGATATGGAACAGGAAAAATACATTGATGTTTGTGATAAAGTAGCAAGAGAATGCTTTGCATGGGCCAGAACAGGGTGGTAAAATTGAAGGGTTTGGAAAGAGGGAGGGATCTGGAGAAATGCGCAATGTGTCACCAAAGGGATAAAGAATGGCATTTGCTTTTAGAATGTGAAAAAACTAAGTTGCTTAGGGAGAAGATATGTAAAAAAGAATGGGCAAGGCCACCAAAAGAAATTTAAGCAATGAAGCTAACGAGTGTAAAAACTAGGACAAATTTAATTGAAATTGGGAACCTTTTGGGCGAAGTAGGAGCCAAATGGTTGGGGAAGATAAGTTAATATGACGAAAATGAAGATGAAGTTATTTTAGATAAGTTGCCAATAGGGACCCATTAGCTCGACAACTTCAGATTTTAAGTCTATTGGGCCCAAGGGTAACCAGCAGCTCAGTGTAGTAATAAGTATGTAAATGTGTAATAATACATTATGGCCAAGAAGCTACTACGGATTTGTCTATATTCAATAATAAATTTACAATTTTCCTGTTTTTGTATAAATCACCATCATCATTATCATCATTATTACTATTATTAAACTGCTCTTTCAGTCTTTTATTGCTATTTGCAATAGCAAGTACATGCTTGTATACCACAGGAACTTTTAAAAAATGTCACTCAACTAATTATTATCCAGTGAAGTTTTTTTACAATAGAAATAGACGTTTTTTCACTTTGTAAAACTTACCAAAAATTTACTACTATCCTTGGATTTCAAATATTCAGGACAAGGAAGGACCTCCTCAAACTTGTTATTCCTTATATTTTGAAATTTTATCAAATGAAAACATTTTCTCCATAGGGTTCATCCACTTTTCAGATATTCAATAAAACTTTCATAAAATTAAAAACCTTCTAAACATAAACATTGTGCATTCATTCTGAATACAGTTTTAGAGATGGGTTTCAAAGACTGAATTTAAGAGGCATAAATAGATTATTAATTCTCTCTTTTAGTGAGTTCAGTGCTGACATTAAAAATGATGAGTTGTTTTCTTTTTCAACTAGTGAAACATTTTTTGAAAAATATGCATAGTTAAATGAAGGAATCAAAAATGGTTCAGAGAAAATAGTTCTACATTCTACATATTTTGTCTGAAAAGAAATCTATGACTTCAAAGCTGGAAATAATTGCACATTCTCTTCAAGCTTTTGCCGTGGCTGAAAGGCTGCTGATAATGAATCTCAACAGCTCAGAAATCCTTCAGTTCTTCTCTGCAGATTGTGGATTCATCGGGAATTATGCAAAATATGGGCTCAACATCCAAAAACTATTATGTCCTGATTAAGTTTTGCATGCTTTAGAAGAAAGCCCTCCAAAATTGGAAGTAGCACTATCCCACCTAAAAGTACCACACTTACCAAACTATCATATTTGTTTATTAACTCAGAAACATGCATGAATATTGTTCCTACGACATGTTTTTAGTTATAGCACTTCACTGTTTGTGCAATTTTCTTTAGACTAGAAAACTTTGTATCACAATCTGAAAAAGTTTCAATGTTCCATGAATGCTAAGTGTTAGTTCCTACTCCAGAGTAAAGCACTTAGTTATTCAGAGTTAAAGCAGGATCTTTGAAGTAGTTTGAAGGGCCATGTAAGGCAGCATGGAATGGATATCGTATTATCACTATATGTACAATGATAGGTGTATCCTGAAATGCCATGTGAAGCTGGTGTTGCGTACGAATTTTCGTATCAATGATAAAGGGATAGAACCTTATTGTTTCTCTAAGGGAATCCTCTGGAAATGTATTATCATAGTCGGAGAAATTTCCTAAGTAGAGGCTACCAGATGCCCCGTGAAGCTAAATCTATCCTTTGCTTCTCTAAGAATAATGTCACAGATTTGAAGAGCTTCTCTTCTTTTCACATCATGATCTTCTATTCTTCTCCTCTTAATTCAGTTTCTTCGTGTTCCTCAATATCCACGCTATTTCTTACATTTTACACTTCCCTTTCAAATGCGTTTAGCTGGGCGAGAACGAATGTTGCAGTGCGGTCTTGTTTCTGCAGCTGATTGTACAAAATGTCTACATGGGGCATGATCATGTGGAAGAAAGACAGCCAGAATACAAAATTATCATCTTTCAAAATGGCCATAAACCCAGAAGCCTGAACAAGTGTGGTGTTGTTGTTTAACAGAGCTCTCTTGTGAATGGCCTCCATGCATTTAATTAAATTCTCCCTGTGTTCGAAAATGGTATTGACGGTCCGTGAATGAAAATTCCTACGTGTCGGAACAGAACGTGGCAATCGTTTCTGCACAACTTCATTAAGCACAGCTGTTCTTTGAGGAGAATTTGAAAAAAAAAATGTGCATATTCCTTGTAAATTGGCAAAAAATATCCTAACACTGGTGATTACTGCGGCTGCATTCAGCATTATTAAATTAATTTTATGTGCATGGCAGTGTATATAAGAGGCACAAGGATACTTCTCTTGCACAATTGCCTGAACACCGTGTTTCCTACCTCCCATGACGGATACACCATCATAGGTCTGTGCTATAGGTTTATTCGGGCACCCTGACAGTTGCAGATCAAGTTTAGATTTAATGACTGTGGCAAGAGAGTCTGCATCATGACCAGTAGGTCGAACAAAACTCCAAAATCGTACTACGGGTTTGTCCTTCACAAGGTATCTGTAGATAATAACCATCTGATACACTGAGGAAACATCAGTGGTTTCATATACCTCTAACATACACGTTTTGTATAGTTTTTGAAGTGCCCTTAAAACAGTTGCATTTTCCATATGGCCCTTCAGGACACTATCGAGATCAGCGCTGAAATCTATTAGGCCTCGAAAGATACCAGGGTTTTGTGATAAATCAGATTCGTCATGACCTCTCAAAGCCAGCTCAAATGAGCCGCAAAACCGCATAAAGTTTATTATGATACTTAGGACATATCTATTCTGCGTAACTTTATCGTTATGCAGCTGTATGTTCCTTCTTTATGCACTGTCCATTTGTACAGCAATATTAATATTGCCATACATTGCTAAACTTAATGCATTTTTATATGAGACGAAGAGGACTCATGCATTTTAACATGGTCGTGCATGTGTTGTATGTCTTTCATCCCTCGCTTCATCCAGGAATCATCTCCTCCAAAGAGCAGGCATGGGAAACAGTATAAAGAGGTATTAACTTCACATCCACATAACCAGTCGTGCTTCTTGTACGTGTCAGGGTTGAACTTCCTATTGAATGTTATAGCTTTTGACTTAATCGTTTGAGTTATAGAAATGTTTGGCGTGGGCCTACCCATTCGTTTCACTTCAGATTTTTCTTAAGCACTCCGTTGCGAAAAGGGCTTTTCCAGTAAAGATTGCACGGTATTCATTCTATCAAAATTTTAAAAACGTACAAAAACAACACCTCACAATAAGCACTATAAATAAAATGTTAGAATACTCAGTTTAACCTTAAACAAAGCTTTCTCAAAGCTCTGGGAGCATGAAACCACACTACCTAAGACTAGCTAGGTTTATAAACCTCCATTTAAGCAATGCATAAGAAGCCACTGCCATCTCTAAACCTTCCCGCAACCCCCTCAGAGAGCCAACATTTGGGTGAAATCCGAGGTTAACACTTCGCTGCAAACCTGGCGGCTCCTACAGCTAATCACTGTTTATTTCGACTTCTGTGGTCAAGTACAGCTACAGACGATAAGCGTAATTGAAACATGTTTGTGTATAAGCAATGCAAACAAGTACAGCTTTAATGTGCAAAATGCACCTGTTGTACATTCAAAATCAGTGGGTGTAGCGCAAACCTGCAACCTTATGGAGGAACCGCCCCTATTGAAGGAGTAGAATTGAATCCGACGCCGACGATAGAACAGATAGGCAAAATGCTGGAAAATATTACCAAGGAAATGAAAAGTATGGAAAGCAGACTAGGAGAAAGAATGGGAGAAAACTTCGACAAGGTCAAACTAGCACTGGGAAAATTTGAGGACGAGATAAAGGATGAAATCAAAGAGTGTAAAAGATTATTACGTCTAGGAAACTTGGAGGAAGGAAACAGCAAACCGAATTTTATTATCTTTGGTGTAGAAGAGAAAAGGGACAGAGCCTGGCATGAAGTAGAAGAGCTATTTCAAGAGAAATTGAAGTTGAAGCTGGTGGGATGTGAAATAGTGGACTCTTTCAGGATAGTACGAAAAGGACCAAGACCAAGACCCATAACAGTTAAAACTGCAACAATGAAATTCAAATGGAAAGTGCTGAGAAGCAGTAAACAGCTTAAAGGGACAAAAATATTAATTGAACAAAATCTGGGAAAGAAACGGGGAATTAAAATCGATAGCACTAATGGAAATGAAAAAAGCAAGAGAAGCCGATAAAAAGGCCTTTGTTAAGGAAATTGACTTATGGATAGATGGTGTGAAACAGGAACTCAGTCAGCATTAAATAGCATGGGAGGGGAACTACATCCTACGTACGGCGCGTGGCAGAGATGGTATATCGTCAGCAGATGGTACTGGTCAGGAACAGACGAATACATACGGAAGCAACGGCGGTAACCTCAGAACAACAGAGCAGGGTGAGGGGAGATACGTCACCAGTGGCATCAATGTCACAACAGCATAGGAAGGGGAGTACAGTTTCGTCACCAGTGACGTCATAGGATAGGCCGGCAAAGCAGATGGCGCCATGCATGAGAGAAGATGCAGATGGCTCAAGAGATCAGCTGATGATAACTGCGGGAGGGGAGGCTAGTGGAACGACAGATAAAGGAGTCAGCTGGAATCAGGAAAATTTAAATGTAGTTTCAATGCCTTCGGGAAGTATTTTGGAGATAAAAGAGCGGGTGTGGACTAGACGGCAAGTGAATTTAGAAAAATACGCATTTGAAAGAAAGGGGTCAGTATAGGGATTCGAATTTTTGGTTGTGGCTTGGAATGTGGAAGGTTTATATGAAAAAGTGTGCAATGGTGAGGTTCAAACTGTGTTGAAAGGATGTGACATGTTATTGGTGGTGGAAACATGGTTAGAAAGGGAAGTAAATATAGTGATTCCAGGGTTTACTTTATATAGTATTGAGGGCGTGAAGAGTCACAGAAAGGGATAGGATGCAAAGTGAGAGAAGAAGTGAACCTATGGAGTAAATCGGTGTTGTGGCTATCCAGGAGTGGTATATTTAAGAAAGGAGGAATGGTGTGTATTGCTGTAGTATATAATCCACCGTCTACATCAGATTATTTTGATACAAATGTGTTCAGGAAATTAGGTTGGGGAATCCCGGAACTGAAAAATATATACAGAATTGCTAATTTGGAGGAAAGCAATATTATCAAGAAATGTTTTCTTTTGCAGATGAGAAGCAAATGGCAGGAGTCTTGGGCGCAAAAAGTAAGGGAACTTATGGAACAGATAGGTATGGGACATATTTGGAGAAACGAGGAGTATTACTATAGGTACTTTTGGAAAGAGATAGAATTAAGGCAGGAAGATTTAGATAGCCAAGTTATATTCACCAGTGTAAGGGAGAAAAGATAATTGAGGACATATAGGGAAATAAAGACAGAGAGAAGTACATAGATGTGTGTAATAAGTCAGGGCGAGAAGTATTTGCCTGGGCAAGAACAGGAGTTTGAAATTTGAAAGGTATTAGATATGAAAAGGATACAGGGAAATGCCCAATGTGTGGAGAAGAGGATAAAGATTGGCATAGTATACTTTATTGCAAACAAAGATATGGAGAGAACAAATTTGGCAACAAAAGTGGGACAGTTTTAGAGATGGGGGGAGGTATTAATAATGAAGAAAATGTTATTGGTAAAAGGAGAAAGGAATGTAAGAAGTATAGGTGAATATCTGGGTAAAGTTACAGAGAAATGGTTAAGATTGATGAAGAATAACTAACAATTAAGGGCAGGAAAACTAGAAGGAAAGATACAAGGGAGAGGAGGGTCATCAATACATGGAAAACCAGGGGTTATGTGTATTGAGACCGGGACTCGAGGCAAGCAGGTAGGACGGGTATATTAGATGTGAATAAGTCATTTTGTTATTGTGTGAAAGAAATGTTACAAATGTCAATGTATCAATGAAATTATATGTAGAAGAAAGATAAGAAATAAATACAAATACTGGGGCTATTAAAACTACCTCTATAATGTATGGAAAGGTAGAGTCAGACTGAAAATTCAAAGCCATAGCCGGGATTTGAACCACGGATCCTCTTGTCTCTGTCCAGCCGCTCTAACCATTAAACTACTATGGCCGTGCCGATGTGACATTAAATTATACAAGTGACTCGTATTTTTCCTGGTAAACCCCTTAGGAGTTCTCATAAACACATAAGACAACTACCTTAAAGGCGATTTGCAACGTGTAAGTACTTTAAGGCCCGGGCTTTATAGCTAACAACTATTAGGTAAATTAATGGAAATTAATTGTTCTTTCACACTGGCCGTGTGTAGGCTAAAGTATGGAAAGGTAAGAGTCAGACTGAAAAATTCAATGCCATAGCCGAGACCCGAACCATGGATCTTCTGGTCTCCGTCCAGCCGCTCTAACCATTAATTCTTTTTGTGGGATGCACCGCTTTTAATCCATCTTTAAAATACAAGGCCTAATCGTTGGCTGTGTCCCTTGGAACAACTGCCCATCGGTAACAATGTTTACTCTACTGTTTTGTACAACTTTGGATTTGTTTACGTCACATATTTTTTTCATAAACATTAAGGATATGTATGACTGAAATTTCATGAACATCTTCAAAAAATCGCATTTTCTTCTTTTTAGTCTATAAAATAGTGTTAGCCTTCCTGAATCCAAAGAATGCTTAGACAGCTTCCGCCAGCCATGTTTAAGTGCTCTAATCTAGTTTGAAAGTTACATGAATGCTAGTGTAAAAATGAACTCTAATTGCTTATCTTTGTTTTCTCGCTATTGAAAATTTCAGCAGTTTTCATCATTTAAAATGCTCCTTGCATCACAGTTTTAGTGTCAGACTAATGAAACTGGGGACACACGTCATAGAGACAGTGGATAGAAATTTCCCTAGGTTTTATTGTGAGATGCATTTTAAGCATACTTTCTTTACTTCAAAACACAAACATTTCAAATTTTGGGCAAAAAGCCATATTCATAGCTTTAAAAATTTCTGGAGCCCAAAGTTATTGAGACACAGAGAAACCTAGGTCAAATTCAAATAATGGACATATTGGGAACCTGTTCTTAAAATATTATACCAAAATTTAAGTTATTTTGTCGCAAGGTACTTTTTAGGTGACGAAACCAAAAATAAATAAATATGACCATAGTTTCCAAATTATCAAAGTGAAATTGACAAAATTTCGGCTATATTATATTTGCACTAAGTTACATCTGTTGTATAAATGTTAAAAAAGCTAGCGTTATTAGTTCAGGATTTCAAATTTTCAGTCATCCTTAAATTCAGACACACATTATTACACTCTAAGTCATGCTTTCAGACTCTAGGGAGGAAGCATGTAATTCTGACATCAGAAAAGATTCTATCCTCCAACCGGAAATCGAGCCTGAACCTCATACTAGACCATAAATATCAGACCACATGGCAGCCCTTAATGTTTCCGCAACTGAATCGTGGAGTTACGCACACTCTGGTGGCGGTAGTTTTAACTGGGAGGCTGCAACGGGTGGAGCAGATGCTGCATTATCGACTTTACGAAGGAATAAGTAGTGGATACACACAGATGGCACACTCATTATCTTTGAAGTCCCATTCATCCTCCCATGGGTAAATGGATTTTAATAAGAAGCAGAACATCAAACGTCTACTGTTTTACGTAATTGTAAATTCAAAACTATAAATTCTCGTTTTCGTAAAAGGTCTGGTGCTAATGTACCTAATGAGATGAAATTTAGATTATATAGTGGCTATGTAAGTAATTTCGGCTGACGTAAAATAATATAAAAAAAAAGATATACCTACATTGTGCGATTTAACGGTAAACAATTTTGTGTATGCGAGATGAATATCTTTAAGTCTTACGGTCCCAATCACAAAAGTTATTCGGAATAATATTTCACAAATATTATACGATAAGGCGTTTTATTCAACAAGCCATTTTTGTGAAAAAAAAAAGTGTAACTTTTCCATGTTAAAGGGAGCTTAGGTTGGGAAGATTTTCTTATTGCCTCTTTGGACGATCTGAAATTAAATTTTAGATAAATTCATTATTTTAGCAACTTTTCGTTTTCAAGTTATCTCCTCACATCTACGAAACTTTCTCTCAAAATGCTTTACTCACCCATCCCCGAAACTCAATACATAACTCTTCAGTATAATGCTCTTATCCAAATTTGAATGGAATGTAATACTTCCTCTAATTAGTGTAGATAACTAATACAGTAAAAACACGTTTCTGAGGTGTTTCCTTATGTTAGTTGTGCTCCGGCTTTCTGTGATAAACATTGTGAATTCATTCCGGCTCAGAACGATGTTGCACTAAGTGCAACAACTGTAGATTGGAGGCATGTAACAATTTCTTGCAGTCCGACGACGTTGGGGTAACCCAGGGATTTCCTAGAGCTGTTAAATAACCGTTACTTTTGTGAAGAATATACTGAAAACGAAGTATTATTTTACTTTTCCGACTGCTTACTACTAAATCGACATCGAAATTTGACTGAATATGCATGCTAAATGAAAGTGCCTTTAAAATTATCTCCCAATCCTGTTTTTGTGTATGTGCATGTGTGCATCTGGGTGTGTGTGTGCGAGTGAGCGCACGCGCCTGCGCGCATAGTTCCAAAACAATATTTCGGCTGAACACGAAATTTGTTGTTCAAATTCAGCGCCTTCCTAGGATGCTACGTGAACGTTTGCAAGAAAATCAAACTACCCTTTATATGAATAGGTAGAGTCAGATTTAAAAGTTAAAGTCATAGCTGGGATTTGAATCACGGACCTCCCGGTTTCCGTCCATCTGCTCTTAACCATTGAGCTACCATTGCAAACCGCCAGAATAACATTAAACTCAACTGACTCGTATTTTTCCCGGTACACCACTAAGAGATCTCGTAAAACAATGAGATACATACCTTCGGTGGGAACTTGCTATGCTTTACCTATCCAAATCTTGCCATACACTCGGGTAGTGTGAAAGAAGAATTGATTTCTACCCTTCTTATTCCCCCCTAAAGTGCTTTTCACGACTTATAAGTGTAATATGTACTACCATATACTTTTACCGGGAAAGCCGAAGTTATTTTTTTATTTTAAAAATTAAAAATTAACAGCAATCATGAATAACTGTTACTTAGATACCAATAGAACGCGGATTTTAAATGCCTTGGTCGTGAGTTATAAACTAATGTCCGGTAGCATACGCTCCCGCTATGGGTGCAAAACTTCGTGCTTAATTCTATGAAATCTGTGAGTTATAATCAGGGAGCAAATTTATAGGCACGAAAATGTGTGAAATAAGCAGGAAAAAAGGCACTAAAAATGGGCAATATAGGCACTTAAATAGGCACTAAAAATTTGCTAAGTAAACATTTGGAAATACACAATTTAAATAAAATGGCTCTTAAAATGCACTATAAATGCACTATAACAAAATGACAATCATCACAACGCTCCAACAAATTCAGTATACACATACTATTTTGCGGTTCCCTAGGCGAAATCGGGCCCAAATGACCTTGTTGTCGACGGGCCCTTAAACACCACACACTCACTCACCCCTAGGCGAAATAGTTCTACATTTATTCCAAATTTCATAAATGGCTCCACAGCAAGTTAAGATAACAGATACTATCGTATAATTATTTTTTTTTTTTTGTAATTTTTCGTCCTCCAACGTTAAGTCATATCGGACGATGAATGACATGGGTGAAATGATGCTCAATGCGTCCGGGGTCCATGGAGCTTAGAACTACCCGACATTCGTCTGTAAGGATAAGGGAAAACCCCGGAAAAAACCTTATCCAGGTAACCCACCCTGACCGAGATTCGAACTCGGGACCTCTTGAACGTGAGGCAGACATGCTACCATCTACGCTACCGAGGCGGGCATCGTATAATTAAAATACATATAAATTCACTTCTCTAACCAAGAACCATAATATGCAGAAAGGTATGAAGTAACTAACCATGTCACAGAACAAAAAAAACATAGATTTTGGGGTCGAGTGTTAAGGGAGCAACGTGAAATACCTAAAGCTTTTGTTAGATTTGATTCAAATTTATACCATTTATTTTTGTGATCGATCAAGAATGGAGTAACACAAAGTTTCAACTTTCTAGGTACAATAGTTTCTGATGAATTAACTGTTTATGTCTAAATTACAGGCGATATTCAAAATGTCCCTCATATTGCAATTTTAAAGTTAATGCTTGGGGTATAAGTTTGTGCACCCAGTTTAACCTATTAATGAACTGTACCCATGTAAAATATTTTTCTTCCATATCAAAGGGAAAAATTAGTCATATCTATTTAACAATTTGTATTTTCCTAAGCGTTTTCAGTAAGAAGTAAGCATTATAATCCTTTTCAATACAAATAACAAAAACACAACGAACATAAATGGGTACACTTAATATGCAGTTGCCCTTACAGGCATGTTTAGAATTTCATACAGAATAATATTAGAAAACTGCAGCCTGTGGAACATTTTGAGGTTAGCAAAATGTAGAAAATATGGAATCTGAGAAATCTGAGGTTAAAATTACGTAATAGCAGCTACGATGCAAGTATAGGGTTATTTAAATAGTCATGTGACATTTTCTGTTGTGCTGCTAGAAAAAAAACGTTATATTATTGAAGTATGCCTATATCAATTTTAAGACAAAATTAACTAAATTTGGGATTCTTTTAAGTTTTAGGCCAATTTGCACTAATGTGTCTTATTTATAGAAACGATTGTTGGAAAGATAAGAAATTCAAAAGTTCATCACAGCAATCTTAATATCACTTAAAATGATGTTACGATGTGTCAGAAAGATACAGAGCACAGAAAAAATAGCTAAAAGCAAAAGTTATAGAATCCTAGTTTATTTAAATAAAAACCCTAAATCCCCCATTGAAGACTAAAAAAA
Source organism: Mantis religiosa (assembly GCA_030765055.1). NCBI lineage: Eukaryota > Metazoa > Arthropoda > Insecta > Mantodea > Mantidae > Mantis > Mantis religiosa. The sequence continues at coordinate 260,418,000 of CM060948.1, read as the reverse complement.
AAAAAAATAATAAAGCACAGCATTTTAGTAAGCGTTTCCCGTTCATTCAAACAGAATTACGCAATTACGGCATTATGAAAAGAATTCTACTCGTATAAAGGCATTACAAGTACCTACTTGTATAAAGGCATTTCAGTAAAATTTTATACAAACCATTAAGATTTATAGGTCTGCAGTTTCATTTTCAGTGTTGGAAACAACACTGGAAGTCTCCAACCAATCGATTTCATGATTCCTTCAGATAAACGTAAAACAACGTAAGCATGAGAAGATCACAATTTTTTCCTATAGTCTGTGAAACCTAGCTAATTAAGTGCTGGCCTTACAATTTTGTAACCTGAACAGAGTCCCAGAGTAGTGATTTTAAGATTGGGTAAAGCAACAGCTTCGTGTAAGTAAATTTACAAACGCGTAGAAGAAATCTTACGGGAGTAAAATTCCTGCTTACCAGCGGTACTAATTGTGATCTGATATGATTGTTAACAGTTGACACCATCAGTAACTTAGTTAATAATTCCTACCCAAAGTATTGCTTTTAGCTCAATAAATAAGCCTTTACACCAGCACAAAAATATCATGCTACTGCATTGAAACTGCCAAAAGATGATACTCGTAACAAAATTGTGAAATTCAGTGCACTGAGTTTGCAAAGCTATACCTATAAGTTTCAAATAAATAATATTCGAATCAAGGTGAAGTGCATTATACGGGCTTGTTTAACTTTCAGACATGTTTTAAGCTAAATCTCAATGTAAAGTCGTATCATATGATGAAGAAAGTTTCACATTAGGCAAATTTGTGCTTTACTTTGAAAAAATGAAAACATTCAGTTTCTCTTCTTTTGGCTCTTTTCAACATACTAATTTGTGTTCTGTATAATGTTGCTACAGGGGCTGATCTTTACAAGGTTTTTGAAACTAGGATAATATAGTATTAATACAAACATGGATGATTAAACTCACTTGTTTCGCACAAGGCTGACAAAAGATCACTTTCCCATCTGTGCTGAATGATGGATCACCATTAAATCACTGTTTAAGGTACGCTTCTGTTGCTTCTCCGTTTTAGCATATTTGCGTAGGACACTGATCTATATGTGCACTTGAAACACTGCTTACAGAATGGGCTTTCTATTCCCCATATAAAGAGTGGTCATTTGTCAATCCATTGAACTATAATTTAGCTGGTCTTTGCTACTCTTCCTTGAGCGAATTCCAAGATTTTTCCATGACGTCATTAGTGCATTATGACACGTCTGTAAGGCAGAAACCGATCTGGCTAAACCCCATTTTTGTTTATCCAATGTGCAGCAGTAAGAAATGTCTCTTCCCCGAAAACTTCAGGTTGAAACTAACAAATGCAAAAGCTGTTGTCACAAATTACAAGCAGAAGAAATTGACTAGAAAGGCAGATTTTGTTACTAATAAGCAGAGTAAGCACAAACGTATGAAATAGGCACTTATGGCACTATAAAACTAAGTAATTAGGTTAATAATTGTAGGAAAGATGCTTGTAACTTAAAAGCCTACGTTTCTGAACAAAGGAATAAAATACAAATAGGGCAATATCCGCTCCCTAGTTATAATATAGGTTTTGGAAATAATTACAATAAACATACATTAATAAATCATACAAAACTTTATTTGTGGCTAAGGAATTGTGTGGAATTTTACAAAACAGGCGACACAAATTCCGACATTACACTACACGTTCTGTGCGAACGCGAGAGTTGCAAGAACCATCAGTACTACGGTGTAACTGATTTGTTGGAGCAATCACGTGATATGGACCGTCCAGTCTTATGAAATCAGATATCCTAATCCCTGTCGTGCTTCATTACGGAGTTCGTCTTCCACATTTAGGGCCTTTGCATACTTAGTGAGGTATGTGGTAACTAAAGGCCGGAGGCGTGTGCGTTTTTTCCCTACGTATACTGCACATGGAGTGTACTGTTATCGGTCGTACATGTAAACAAAGGCGGACAGGTATAGTCTGACCGTGGCAACCGTCACGCTGCCAGAGGAAAAAAAAAAAAAAAAAAAAAAAAACAGCGCGATATACTCTACACATTGATCTTGCGTCTGCATACACTTGAAAGGCAATGTTTCACTAGTTCGTAGAGTATTATGTTACTCTTTTTCGATGTTTGCGAATTTGATGGCCGTGCGGTACAGCTGACGTCATTCATACTGTGACTTTGTGGGTTCGTGAAATGAAAAGTCCAATTGCACCACTCAAAAATGTTCTTTATTTCCACCGACTTACAGTTAAACTCTTGCCAATCACACAGAATTACGTAATGCACACAATTACGATTCACCAGTTCGTCCGTTACAATTTCACTTGCACTCGTAATTACGTACAATCCTCCGAGGCACCCACACAGTCTTCTCGTCGTACACTAGCACTGCATTCTTACGCCAAGAACTGACTAACTGACTGACTGACTGACCGACTGACTCAATTCACTCACTGCAACCCTTTTTATAGGAATATCACCGTCTTCTAGAAGTCTCTGGTTTCCGTGAATCCACGGGAAGGTTCCAGATGGCAGTGGAAGAGGGGAAAGAGGCGGCCAGTGACAAGTGGCATTTTCCTAATCATCCCCCTCAGTTAGTGACAGAGACTAATGGGAGGGTGTGGTTGGCTGCATTTGGCCCCCTTACTCAGCTGTCGTTGGTTGCGCTTTCCGCTAATTGGGTGACACTGCTCCCTCCTCAAAGCTGGTCGTCCCGAACAGCACCATCGTAGCGGGCTAGACGATCCCGGTGTACCACCAACATCTTCCCTCGGGGAACCTTCTGGATGCGGTAGACCACGTCGCTAATCCTCTTCACCAACCGGTACGGTCCTTGCCATGGCTGCTGTAGCTTCGGGCAGCATCACTTGGTCCGGGTAGGACGGTACAACCAGACCAGATCACCTTGCTGGAACACTTGGCTGTTGGCATGCCTGTCATATCTGGTCTTCATGCGGTCGCTCGCCTTCTGGATGTTCTGGCGAGCCATCTCGTGCATGTCGTGGAGGTTGTCCACCAGGTTCTCCACATACTAGGTCACCGGATGCTTTGCCTCCGGAGGGCTTCCAAAAGCCAGGTCACAAGGGAGGCGTAACTCTCGGCCGAACATTAAGCTGGCTGGCGTCATCCCAGTTGTGTCGTGTGTAGACGAGCGGTAGGCCAGCAAGAACAGTGGCACCTTGACATCCCAGTCTCGCTGATGGCTGGCCACGACCTTCCTCAGGTGTTCTTCTAAGGTCTTGATGTATCTTTCGACCAAGCCATCCGATTGGGGCGGTAGAGGCGTCGTGCGGGTCTTGTTCACCCCAAGCTTTTGTAGTGTCTCCTTTATTAGGTTGGACTAAAAATTGGTACTCTGGTCAATATGTAGCTCTAACGGCACCCCAAATCGACAGAACACTTGCTCCACGAGGCAGTCTGTGATTGTCTTTGCCTCTTGGTTTGGAATGGCATACACCTCCGGCCACTTGGTGAAGAAGTCCACGACCACCATTAGGTACTTGTTGCCTCAGTCGGAAACTGGGAACGGTCCAGCAATGTCAACGGCGATCCGTTCGAATGGCGCTCCAGCGTTGTACTGCTGCATGCGACCCCGGCTTCTAGTCTGGGGGCCACGACTCGCCGCGCACACGTGACACTGACGGCACCATCTCTCAGTATCTGCTCGGAGTCTCAGCCAGTAGTAGCGCTGCCGTAGTTTGTCAATCGTTCGGTTCGCTCCCAGGTGTCCTCCTGAAGTACCGGCGTGCACTTCCTCCAGGTCTTCCGGGACCTTACTGCGGGGAAGTACCAACTGTTCTCTCTGCGTCTTCCCATCGGGTGACTCCCATATCCGGAACAGCACGCCCTCTCTGTACTTCAACGAGTCCCATTGGGCCCAGTACGACTTGTAGGTGGCGCTCCTTGGTGCGATATCCTCCCAGGTTGGCCTCGTTCCTGCCTCCACTTCCCTCAAGAGTGGCCCCAAATCTGCGTCCGCCAGCTGCTCCCTCCTCAGGCTTGCGCTATCCCAGCCATCCGCAGGCACTGCCGTGACTACACGAACTGCTGCGGCACGTTCCTTCTCCTCCACTCTTGTGCACTGGCCGAACTCTTCTGGACAGGGTCTTCGGGACATAGCGTCAGCGTTACCGTGGCTCTTTCCTCTACGATGTTCCAAGGTGAAGTCGTACTCATGCAGCCTCTGGATCCAACCTGCTGTCTGGCCTTCTGGTCGCGCCGTCACAATCACCTCGCTCCTCGCGGGGACAACCACGTCTTCGTTCAAGACGACCCTGCCGATTCCAAGGCACTTTTCGGGTTGACGGAGTATAACCTCTTCTCCGTTGAGTCGTAGGACCTTCCTGCCGACGTCGACCGTCGCCTCGTGGCTCCAGAGGGCATCCAGTCCCAGAATCACCTCCTCAGCCACCTTCGCGACGAACACCCATAGACGCACGGCACTCCGCCCCAAGGTCAGCTCCAGCAGGGCCTCCTTCTCCACAGGCAAGGTGTCGCCCGATGCCGTGACAAGCTGGTGTGGTCGGCTCGGCTTCCTTGTCGGCAAACCCTTCGCCACGTCAGGTCTGATGATGGTAACGGCCGCCCCGTTGTCCATCAGCACGCGGCACGTCTTTCCTCTTACCAACCGACCGCGATGAGACTGTCATCCATACCCCGGCTGACGGCGCGCAGTGTCACTCGAGGGGATGGTGGTGATGGCGCCGACGTGCCCCTCTCCACGACGGCCCTTACTCGTTTTACGGCTGCTCTTCCTGGTGTGGGCAGTCTCTCTGCAGGTGTCCGGGCTGTCCACACCCCCAACACAGGCCACTATGTGTTCACCGGCGTCCCTCAGCTGGTCTTCTGTCACTGGCGTAGCGGACACTCCTCGTTCTCGACGACGGGATAGATGTTACCTTGGCCGCCTCCATCCTTAATGCCGCTGTCAGCGCCTCGTGGATGGTTTTATAATAGCCGAGCATTAGGCGCTGACGAATCTCCGTGTCCCGTACCCCGTCGACAAAGTTGTAGGCGGCTTCCCGGGTTACGAACTCCAGTGGCAGGTCAACCAAGGCCTTGCTGGCCAGCTGCTCAATCGCTATGGCGAACTCCTATAGCGTCTCCCCCGGCTGCTGTGACCTTGCCTTTAGCTGGCTGCGGTATGCTGCGGCTAAGCGGTGGTTCCCGAAACGATTTTCCAGGGCCTCCCAGATGTCCTTGGGCGCCGCCGTTGTCTGCACCGCGTTTAGGACTTCCGCGGCCCGTCCGTGGAGGCTGGCTATTAACTGTGTGGCCTCCTCCTCCATTGACCATCTGTTGTGCTTGGCCACTGTGTCGGACTGGCGGCAGAAGACCCCAAATGTTGACGCGCCGTTATATTTCGGGGGTTTGACGTGCGCCGATGTTGTGTTGCGTCCCGGTGCGTCGGCCTTCAAATCCTTCAACCTCCTGCCGACGACGTCCTCCACCATGGCGCTCAGGGACTTGACGCTGCTCTCGGCCTTTCCATCCAGGTTGTTAACGCGGTTAGCAAGGTCTTCGACGTCTTCCGCCATGGCGTTCAGGGACTTGGCGTTACTGTCGGCCTTTTCCTCTAGGTCATTGAAGCGGTTCGCCAGGTCCTCGACGCGCTCGTCCACTTGGCCCATCCGCTTGCCCAGCTCCGTCACGTCATCCCTCACGCCGGCCAACTGTTCTTCAAATTTGGCGGCGAGAGCTTCGTTCGCCACCTTCATTTCCGCGGTCAGTTCGGCCACCTTTGCGGTCATTGTCGAGGCCAAGTTGTTGTTTGCCGTTTCCGTCTTCGCTGTTAATTCGGTCTTCATTTCTTCCGTCTTCGCTGTTATTTCGGCCTTCATTTCTTCCATCTTCTCGGTGATGTTGTAGTTGGCCGTCTTCATTTGCTTCAGTTCCCAGGCCAGGCTGTTATTTGCCGCTTCCGTTTTTGTTGTTAACTCGTTCATCTTCGCCAAAAGCATTTCCAATGCCGATTCCATGGCCGTAATGTTCGGTGACGTTATCGTCCCGCTTCCTGGCACCAGTGTGACTTTGTGGGTTCGTGAAATGAAAAGTCCAATGCACCACTCAAAAATGTTCTTTATTTCCACCGACTTACAGTTAAACTCTTGCCAATCACACAGAATTACGTAATGCACACAATTACGATTCACCTGTTCGTCCGTTACAATTTCACTGGCACCCGTAGTTACGTACAATCCTCCGATGCACTCACACAGTTTTCTCGTCGTACACTAGCACTGCATTCTTACGCCAAGAACTGACTAGCTAACTGACTGACTGACTGACTGACTCAATTCACTCACTGCAGCCCTTTTTATAGGAATATCACCGCCTTCTAGAAGTCTCTGGTTTCCGTGAATCCACGGGAAGGTTCCAGATGGCAGTGGAAGAGGGGAAAGAGGCGGCCAGTGACAAGTGGCATTTCCCTAATCATCCCCCTCAGTTAGTGACAGAGACTAATGGGAGGGTGTGGTTGGCTGCCTTTGGCCCCCTTACTCAGCTGCCGTTGGTTGCCCTTTCCGCTAATTGGGTGACAATACTCTGTGTCCAGCTATAAAGTTATAAAGGTATACCTTTTTATAACTTGTTTCACATGTTAGCGCACAGCTCTCCGGCCGTTAGTGGTAACTATATCTCCCCTGAATTCTGAGGTATGTTTCACTCTTCCTGATTTGCGCAAAAGAATCCAGGCGTTATGAACCACACTCTGTGTCCAAGTACCATGAAAAAATGGACCATCACCATATTTTACCCTCGTATCCCAATTCTCGACAGCGATAGGTACCTACATTTCGTCCATGCGATCTGTACCACCCATAAAACGCTCGTACTAGCCTATTACATTTGGATGGAAAACATAATTACTTTTCGGCCTGACTGTATCTGACGAAAGAGCACAACCCAACGAGCGAAAAGAAGGCATTCTTCTGTTGTCTGTGCATACCCATACGTCCCTCTTTTCATTTGCTTCATTTGCTGTGATGGCGACAAGGGACGATCTTTCGGTATTCGATTTCCTCGTATTGTACCTGTGCAACCACATCCTCCTCTGTGAAGATAGTTAATCAAGTTGAAACTAGTAAACAATTTGTCAAAACAAAACTTGAAGAAAAGTTACTTCATTACATCTGGCAGTTGGTCGGTCTATCACAACTACAATTGGTGCCGTAGGTTTGCTAAATTCGAACACATACTGACCATTAGCATTAGGGTTTTTGCCTTGATGGTTGTCGTTAGCCGTCTTAATTTCTTTCAGTTCCGCTGCCAGGTTGTTGTTTGCCGTTTCCGACTTCGTTATTAACTCGGCCTTCATTTCTTCCATCTTCTCGGTGATGTTGTCGTTGGCCGTCTTCATTTGTTTCAGCTTTGCGTTGCTTTCATTTTCGAGGTTTGTTCGGCCTTCATTTCCATCATCTTCTCCAAAATCTTTTCCAATGCAGCCTCCATGTCGTGTTATGTCGCAATTCTGACACCAATTGTGACTTTGTGGGTTCGTAGAATTAAAAGTCCGAGTTGCAGATATTCCAAATGTTCTTTATTTCCGTAGAAATACACTGTTCAATTCCCACCTAACAACATTACATCACATATACATCACAATCTTCCAAGGTCGATGACAATAACAAACAGCTCTCGTTACAACAAGGGCCCAAATGACCTTGTTGTCGACGGGCCCTTAAACACCACACACTCCCTCACTCGTTACAACAACACTTTACAGCTGTTTACTGCTCGCCTCACTTGTTTTACAACTCCCGCTGGCGTGTCACAATCTCACATTCATAAATTCGAGAGGTTTCTGGTACAAATAAGAAAACAACATTTCTCTGCCAATCAAGATATCACTAAAACCTTCCAAACGTAAAATCCTAACTGTGCCGGCAAGTCCTTTGCCTCCGTGATACACTATCCGTCTGTTATTTATCGGCGCTATCGTTATTTGCCGGCTCTTTGTGTACACTAGCCGCGCTATCGTAGATAACGGCTTCACGACAGTATTGAGACACCAAACTTTATAGCCGAATCTAATCGGCCTTATCCTAATAAACTGTTTTCTGCTGTGCCTACGATAATACAAAATAATACACACATTATATGCTAGATTTTGTTCTTCTCTGAACTGCTGCAGAATTATGCAGCTATAATTATGCTTAATAGGGGTCTCAGTTTCCGAAGTTTGACATCTTTCAAGATATTAATGTCCGCGCAATGATAATAAATATATATCATCCAACTGATATGTATGTATATCAATAAATATATTATCTGCCTGTACATTATCATTATCATCCTCTAAGATTTCCTCTAAATACTGTAATGCTTCCTGGATAGATAAGCCCCTAAAATAAATAATTGAAAGAATACACTAAAAATTAAAGTACGGATTGTATGAAATAAAACCTTATTAAAAATTTAAAAATTACGTGTGCACCTCATTTCTGTGCATTCGTTTTACTACATTTGCACTATAAATTAAGTCTTACGAATACAATTGTAATATACCGATTGTTACTTCTAAGTGAGCGGTACCATGCGGCACCACTGATGTTTTTATAGCCTCAAATCGCAAATATAAACTAAACGGCAGTTTTAATCGCTATCATCGCTATCATGCTTTTCCTTATTCATTCTGGGATATATTTCTCAGGTATAGTGTGAAAAAATTAATACATACAACAAAGAACAAAAGAATTACGTTATGCGACGAGCCATATGTTATGCACAAACTTTAAGCAATATAAAAGACTACACCATTGAAATCATAGTGGTCCAACTGAACTGTTGTATGTGTCAAAGAAAAGTTTACATCATTGATTTGCAAAGGCGGTAATAAAATAAAACACGACCCATCTTAAGTATTATTGCGTCACAATAACAAGAAAGCCAACTCATCGTAATGGTACCATGCGGTACAGCTAGGCCTTCACGGGTTAAGTTATTTATATGGCACGTAAAATGTACATGTTAAAAACAAATGCATCACTATCCCAATTATAATGATAAGCGAATGTCGAGTGAAATTATACAAACTATGTATCTCAATTGGAGATTAAAAAAAAATAAACGTTTGCATGAACAATTTGTATCGGCATATAAAAATAAACTACAGCAGCCAGAGAAAGTCATATGAATATATCACATAAAACCGTTTATAAAATAAATAACTTTGAGGTATTCTTATGTAATACAATAATATGCATTACTTTAAGAAGATATTTTATGGAGTTATGGTAACAAATGTCTTATATAATTATCTTGTCCGATAAATGTTGTAGACGGAAAAACAAATATATCAGACATGTGCTTCATATTTAAAAATCTGGGTAATTTTTATAACCGACTGATAAAGAGAGTGCTATGAAACAAAATATTTACTTACAATTTGTTTGTAAGTCAGTGTTGTCGTAATTTAATTCTGATTGCATGTTGTGACTGGTAAGGAATTAATAGTACTATAAGCACAATCTGACGTGTTACAAGCAGAGGACTTTCCAACTCTATTTCGATATCCTCTCATATAAAAGCTTTTTCCCTTTTCTCTTAATCAGGATAGAAATGCTTTCCTGGAAATTATTCTATACCTTCAAAATTACATAAAATCTGAGTACTCAGCTTTAGCACTGGAAAACTTAAAATACAGTGATTTATGTTGCAGAATTATATAACTAATATTATACAAATTACATACTTTAGTATTTTAATAATTTTACTGAGGTAAGATTTATCTTTATTATTCTACAGTTATATAACATATATAAAATTCAGTAAAGCTGAACCCTTGGACTTCATAGGTTATCTTTAGAAACTTTGTGGTGGGCTTTTAAACTGTAAGGCCTGTAACTTAACAAGGTTGAATTATGGAGTCGCGATTCAAATTCCCACACAATCCCGTGTGAGATTGTTCCCTTATTTTCTTCTATCATTAAAAAAAGTTGATGTTGGGCTGCAGTGATACCTAACCTTAGACTTGAAGTTTCTCTCTCAACTACTCTGCGTTGCTGCCAGCCCCAAGAGTGTGTTAATATATGAATAAAGTTGCTCAATACATCGAACGTATGACATATTAGTGTAAGAGTTTTAGGAGTCCTCTTTAAGAAAATAAAGTATAAGAATTGGTAGCAAATAACTGGTTTTCTGAGGTAAAAATTGTGCCTTGCATGTTCGAAAATTCTGGAAATAAATGCAAGGTATGCTACTCATCCTCTTTTTCGTTTATTCATGTCCTATTTCTCTGACCAAATTAAAAAGAATAATTTCTGCATTGAGAAACTTCAAAACGTGTGTCGAATTTTGTGTAGCGAAACACATCCTTTGCCGCCTGGGGCTAAGAGAGTGATAAATTGAAATTAGTAATCATATAAGCGACATTTATTTAATGAACTTAAATTAAAGTCTTTGGATGACGTTTTAAAGAAGCAGCACACTTCATAAAAATGTGAATATAATTCGAAATGAGGGTATTCAAATCGCAAAATACCCGTATTACAGTCAGAATCACACTCGCTAAGTTGTCGACATGTCGCAAAAAATATTTCTACAGATATTCTCTTCTATTTGAGTATTGTGACTGCGACATGTATTTGAAACGCTACATTTGGTATAAGGGAAAATTCATTCATATCGCTTTTGCAAGCTCAGCGAGTATTTTTCTTTTGAGTACATGATGTAATCAATTTCTTCCTTTGTGCATAGCATATTACAATGACACAGTGCATTAATATGGTTAAATCTGAACCCTAGATAAACAGAGATACACAAACACATTCCATTAGTCAGAGGTTCATAACAAACAGAAAGCAATGATCGGTAAATAGTTCAGTACTAATCTCCCTGATCGTGATACATGATGCTACGAATTATCTACAGTCAGTGGCTTCATCTGCTCATCTTTAAAATAGAAGTTGTAGCCCAGTTTATTAATTTGGTTTTCCGCGCAATTTAATATTGGAATCGTCAGTTCCCCCCAAGTTATTGGTCTAACAGGAGTTTCTGTCTTTTTCTTCTCTGTTCTTCCTTTTTCTATAACTATCTCTTTCCCTCGCCTTTCTTCCCTTCCTTCCAGTCTTGTAAATTTCTTCTCACACATATTACTCTCAATTTTCCTATCCCTCTGTCCGTCCCAGCGCTTCTCTATTCATCTTTCTTTCTTTCCTTCCTTTATACTCCATCTCTTCCTCTCCTCCTCTCTTCCTCTTTCTCTTTCCTTCCTTCCTTCTTCGCCTTCTTTCTTGAGAAATATTATGATTCGAAATTATAACCCGTTTAACAGTTAATATTTACAACGGTTGCGATTGTCATTTTGCCTCCAGTAATTATTTTATTTCTTATTTAATTAAAATATAACTTTTCATCATAATTATGGTTACATATTAAACCAATATATTTATATTGGAGGGACTATAACGTCCACACTTCCTTTTAGATAGTAAGACCGTGTCCTTTCTGATTAAACATTCGCGCATTGCTGAGCTCTTAGTAATTACTAGTCCTCCACTGTACATTTGTTATTTCTGTTTCGATAGTATGCCTTAAAGATTTAACCAAGTAGGTACTTATTTTTTTTCCTTTCTAACAATGATTAAAGATGGACCGGGAGTCCCATGTGTTGGAATTATAGAAATAAGTTGGAAGGTCAAAACAGCCAGACAACGAAAACCGCTGACTTACCTTCCTTTCAGACGCGCAGGAGTAAAGTGCAAACCAATACATTCTGGTTGCTAAAATTATGCCAGGTCTGTTCTCATATCAATATTCCATGTAAATAATAGTTTATTGAATTTTTTATCTGCTTTACGATTTATAAGAGGTTTAGTTGTTAAGAATTTTTATCTAGAGGTTTTGTTGATATGTTTGACATTCTCCTATGAACTACATGTAAACTCCAACAATGGTAAACAGGAAACTTGAGAATAACAGTGACAGAATAATTACTGATACGCATTTAAGAGACAATACTGTGCCTTTGTGGGTTCGTGAAATGAAAAGTCCAATTGCACCACTCAAAAATGTTCTTTATTTCCACCGACTTACAGTTAAACACTTGCCAATTACACAGAATTACGTAATGCACACAACTACGATTCACCAGTTCGTCCGTTACAATTCCACTTTGCTCTCGCAATTACATACAATCCTCCGATGCACGTACACAGTCTTCTAGTCGTACACTAGCACTGCACTCTTACGCTGCTCGCCAAGAACTGACTGACTGCCTCCTCGCTCATTGCAGCCCCTTTTTATAGGAATATCACTGTTTTCTAGAAGGTTCTGGATTAGATGAAATATCCCGTAAGTTCGAGAACTCAGGTGGAGCGAAAAGAGACGACACAGTGATGTTTTTCCAGACAACCCTCGTTACCGCTATAAGACAAATGACTAGGCGTGACGAACGTCTACCGTCTCCTGCTGCTGCCGGTCGAGTGACAGAATAATTACTGATACGCATTTAAGAGACAATACCATATAAAAATGAAAACATAAGAGGGAAACGATAGCATTAACATCTTATGATGTGCGATATCTTACAGACAATGTTTCAGAAAATATTTTGTTCTAAGAAATTAAATTTCATCGGAATTACTTGTAAACAATGTTAGGTCATTACATATGTGCTATTTAGCTTCTGAAAGAATCTCAAATGTTGCTATGCTTCTTTTACAGTAATTTTGATATCCGACTTTTGATTTTTGATTTTCGCTTGGGCTTATAGTTTTCTTAAGTTCTGTTGACAGACGATTTGTTTTCACCGAGCTTTACGAAGACAAGATAACAGGCACGTAAGGGCGTCAGCCAATAGGAAACGTCCCCCGAGAGGCGATGTTAACCCCAGTAAAGATACCTTGTATTTTATCTATGCCATCAGCATAGCTAAAAGCAATAAAAAGAGGGGGCGTGTTTATTTGAGATATCTAACTTATTGCTTCCTATTATGTTAAAAAGGTGCACCACAAGAATGTAAAACCAGTCAGGATCCGTGCTCTATTATTATTATTCAGCACAAAGTTATTTTATAGTGTAGTAATTACTTTTGGGTAATACTTAGGAGTTGTCAGTTCATGTTCAAGTTTGTAGTGACGTTTAGCTTCCAGAGGACGCTGCGAGGCACTCCAGGAGTTAGAATTCAGTTAGTAAATATGAAATAAAGTTCTGAGTTTACCACAGGATGCTTAGAACGACTTTTTATATGAATGCACTTACGATTGTTGTAGATGTTGATGAACAATGTTTGCTCCTACAGGTATCCGCGAGGCCCTGTGGATATACATTCAGAGTTTTTTAAATTATTTTATTTATGTGAAGTTGTGAGTTTTGACGCTCGTTGTGATAACTGACTTACAATTATAAGTGTTATGATGTTGAAGTTGTCCCGGGACGAGTGCTTATACGAATGAATTGAAGTAATGAGCTGTACTGTTGTCTGGGGGTTGGCCTCCCCCGTAAATATAGTGACAGATAGTATACTAAATACTGACAAATCCTAAGGTATGTTGACACTCTTTATTGTAATGAGGACTGGATGAGATCTTAGGATCAATTTATATACAAAGTTATACTCGAATCTTTTTCTTTGTTCATATGTTAATATAGGCGTATCTCTTATTTAAAAGAAAGGCCCATGCTTAGGTAACGTTTTCACAACTATTCTGAAAATCTTTATTGTTCATTTCATTAGTTTTGTTTGGTAATAACTTTACAAAGATTGTACGCCTACTTCGATTGACCCATATCGACAGGTTATACCCCGCCCCTTATAGTAATCTCATAAACTGGTCCTTGCCTTTGTTACATGTGACTCCATATTCAAATTTTGTGTTACCTTTAAACTGTTTCGTACATGTAATCTGACCTGTAACCCTCTCTTGTTCACTATATACTATTATGTAAAAGTTTACAGTATATGTCAATTGTGTCATGTGTATACTAGAAATTTGCGTGTCTAACGATTCAGACACTGTAATACTAATGTATCTCCACTGCTGGAACACTCTTTGTCAATACCAGCGATGGGTCTCCCGATAACCTGATGTTTAATATTTCTTGCTTAGTATGTTTATACTCATATCAATTGTAGTTGTATTGAAAATAGAATTCTGTTTCTTAATATTCAACATTGATAAAATGTACATTTATTCTAACATTGCCAGGTTACCCTAAGAAGTCCATCTACGGTAGCGCCATGTATTTATATAATGTTATTCTGTTTCCATAGGGTGTATAGGCCCCGACTACTGTTTTGATAATTAATTGGGTTACTTTGTTTTACCCTTGTAAGTAAAAATACTGGAATTGACATTAGAAGTGTCACGAGTACCTCCATATCTTTATTGTGGCATCTTCTTAATTAGAAACAATTCAATTTTTTTGCGATGGTTTGTTAGCAAAGTGGAGCAGTTAGGTATCCTATTCCAAAACCTTGCCGAGATGTCTTTCATCCGCCAAGAAAAGTTTTATTAGGTCATCTCAATGATAAATTTTATTGCCTGACGCAACAGGTACCTTTGCAATAATCATTTTTTGAGTTCGCCCATTTCATGCTCCGACTTAGCTACCTAATTGTTCCGACTACCATCTCAATTGCTGACAACGTATATACGTATAGATCTTACATTTTATCCTATATCATTTAGTCTGTGACACCTGTATGTCAAGATATGCCCTTGTCCTTTCCCTTCACTATCATATTTGTTTTTTCACCATTATACCTGATCTGAATTATTTGTTTCATCTTTCCTAATTTCTTTGACATCTGTTTTCGGACGCCTCCACGATCTGCATCCAGAGTCCAGAACACACCTGCCATCAGACCTTCAGTGGGGCACTTCCATGAGACACGCCTTAGTCGCCACCAGTGTTTCTGGGAAGCAGAACCAATCCGCTCTTCCTGGGTGGTATGATGGACGTTGGTTATAGCCGGAATTACAGAATGCGAGCAATTCTTACATATTATCATCGGCTTCTCTGAATAGACTTTATTTATTGGACATATCAACGTGATGCAGGAAGCAAGAGTTTACCCGCCTTGAAGTGAGAAAACAAGGCGTATCTTCAGCGGCTGTGTGCAGCAAACAAAAGACATATAATGCAGTCTGTGTTTGGTTCAATGTCTTCCTAAGTGTCCCACATTATTAAACATTTGGCATGATAGTGTTATGGTGTGTTCATATGGAACTTGAACTTTACTCAGCGACGGATCGTGTGTGGAGCATCGGATGTTGCTTTCGTTTGTAATTTTTTGTTGTTGTGTGTTTCCCTTTTTACCCTATTCCCTATCCTTATCTGACAAACTTGTTTTATTTACAGGTGTTACACTTTTTTGAATTGTTATCAAATCTAGCACGCACACACACACACACACACACACACACACACACACACACTTTTCTTTGTATGTAGGTAGGTAACTCCGCCTGGTGGCCTGCGCGCCCCAGCCCTTAAAATGATGCGTTTTAGGGTGTATTTTGAGATTATCGCTGTGGGCAGCGATATGAACTTCCGGGGGATATGTCGCGTATGCTTTGGTGAAGTGAAGGAACTTGATTTATTTTAGGAATTTATTTGAAATTTTAATAGCATGAGGTTTCTTTATACAATTGAAAGTATTAATTTGTGGAAGTAAAGATGTAGAAACCTCATAGCGGAATATTAGACGACCAACCCGTAATTTGCATATTTTCGGAGCATTAACCAGGTAAGAATGCCAAACGCAGCAACTCTAGACGTTGAACCCGGCAGTTAATAATGGAAGATCAGCAGGTCGTTGGACTTAAACCAACATGGCGGATGGAATGTTCCAGAAGCTTTTCTGCTAATCAAAGGGAAAAAGTCCCTAGGTTCAACGTGTGTTGGCCCGCTCTTTTTGGGCTTGGCCGTTAATACTTATAGCGGTGATATTATCGAAGCGCACGGGAGTCTAAGGTATATCGTTGCGGCCGGAGGCTACGCCAGTTCTCCACTTCACCAAGCTCCTCGAAGGTAAGCGCGAATGGGTCTTAATGTACTAATGTAGCTATCAACACCAATCCACCCAAAGTCTCTTCAAGACTTCGGGGTTGACTTGTATTGTAGAACAATATGATATTATAGTAAACTGGCGTTTCGTAGAAAGTTGCGCTATTTCTATCTATCTGTAACCTGACTACAAATTCCCTTTACCATTCATCTCTACCATCTGACCTTCTATCCTTTCAGCTACGCTCCCAGTTGCAAAGTATATTGTAAACCCTTACGGTAAACCACCTTTAAGTATACACAACCCTATCCATATCTTGTAGTCTAAAATCATCCCGGTTTAAAATCTATAATGCGACAATACATAGGACGTTTAGTTTTGGCTCTAATTTCCCAGTTTACTAATATTTTTGGGCAAAGTGATCTGATAAATGGGTTTCCCAAATGTTGACTTTGTGATAAATCACACCCTTACTAATGGCAATTTGATCTAAGGTAATTTTAGTAGTACTTGTGACTCTCGTTGGCAGATCTACCATCGGTTTCAATCCATATACATTTAGCAGAGTTATGAGATTAGTTTTAATATTGCTGTGTTCTAAGAAGTTGATGTTTAAGTCCCCAATCAGTACTATGCTTTTTCCTAATCTCTGAAAGTGATCTAATATAGTGTCGAGTTTATCAAGCAGTATGACGGGGTTGATTTGCGGATTTCTATAAACCCAGATAATAACGAGTTTGTTAGAAACCTCGATTATGCTACTTTCAAAGTGTTCCTGTACGTTGAGGGACTCAAACGATAAAACTGGCTTAGCTTTAATGCCATTTCTTATCATAATTAGCGATCCTCCATTTTTCGTATTATTCTACTGTAGCCATGCAAGACTTTAAAATCATTTCATTTAAATTCAAGTAGATCACTATTTGTTAGCCAGTGCTCAGTCAGACAAATAACATCTACATGTTTACGATTTTCCTCAATCAGTATCTCTAAATCAAGTAACTTGTTTCGCACACACTACATATTCTGATGGAATATGCTTAACAAATGTTTACTTCCACTGATGAATGAGTTATGTGTATTAATTTTGGAAGATATTTAACTAATGTCGAGACTAGTTTTACACATATTATTTGAAATCGGATTAAGTTTATTATCGTTAAAGATAGTATGCAATCACTGCGCCGCTGATTACTGCATGGATATTTTTTATTCAGATAGTCTATTGCTCTTCCAACCAGCCTGCTAAATTTTGCTGCTCCCCTTCTATTTAGATGAAGACCATCCCTCCTAAGATCATGGTCTCTTATCCAATAATTACCGTCCACAAAAGTGCAGCCACTTCGCTCACATAACCTATCCAAGGTTGAGTACGCTGCCTCATCCCTTCTTTGTATCTGAATAACTGATGGTACTGGCTTTGGTGCTGTAAAAGCTTTAACATGTTTCAAGTGTAATTGTGCATTGCAAGAAATTATTCGAATGCCAAATGTAAGATCATCACCATCATAATCATCATCCTATTATTATATGCATTTTTATTTTCATTTCAAATGTTCAACATATTTTTGAAATATGTAAAATGTCAGCTGCAGCTAGGACCTAAGACAGTGTGTGGCATGATCTCAAATTAGTGAAGCTTCATAATAAATAATAGGTTGTTAACCATCTTCTTTGTTAACATTTATATATATGAAAGTGTCTAAGCCTAAAACTTGTGAATCACTTCAGTGAATTTAGGGTTACCATGTTTTAAGGATGACCTTGATTATACTTGACATTAAAGCCATATAATGAGCATCCCATATATCATAAAACAATTGGAATCAATAGGTTTAGAAAATGGTGTGACGTGTTAAAGTGAAATTTGCACTGCATTGATGCATTATTGTGTCATGAATCAATCACAAATTTCAGGTTTTTCTCTGAATATACTTTTGTATACTTGTGCTGAAAATAATGTATGTACTATAGAGCATTCAAATTCTTATTAAATAAAACCATCAACAGAGCTGCTTTGTTCTCTTTTGAAAGAGATAGTGCTTTTTTGTACATAGTTGTTGGTGTCCTCATTTAAAAATTATATATGTTTCTTTAGTGTTTTTCTGTTGTATTTTACACTTTTATTTCAGAGAATTTTTAAACTTTCTGTGTACAAAGAAATTGCATTACACTTAACCTTATGGCATCCTTTCCTGTTTTCCTGTACCCACAAAATAATTATTTTAGTGTTAAGTTTCCTTTCTTTTAATTATTACAGTAAGA
>CM060948.1:260389764-260394764 GCA_030765055.1 Mantis religiosa | reverse complement strand
CGCGAACTACGTTCGAACTTGCGGTTGGTATTGATGATATTCACCAATATTTTGATTTAGAAGTCACCTCATGTTCATTCAGTACCACATATATCTTAGTAACCATCAAAATCCCCATGAAACAAACAGGATCCAATTGGGATATTTACGAATTTATCAGCACCCCATTTGCATGGAATAATGGCACCTGTAATATTCTGCATGACCACGCATTGGTCGCAGTCAGCGGAACTCATGTACGTCCCATAACAGGGCCGGATCTCAAACTTTGCGATCCATGTAATACTAAACAGTGTTATATACCTCGATTTAGCAACGACCTCTTATTTACACCCTTATGTGCTATTAAATTGTTACAAGGAATGACGGCTTCTGAGATGAACAATTACTGCCCCTTTAGATGTCATACGGGCAATCACATGATAATTATTGAAGTTGCTAAGGATGAATATGTTATTACTCACCCCCATGGATCCGATTGAACTTACTTGCAACCACACCACTCAGAATATCCCTATCCTACCCCCAAATTCTCCGGGAGCCCTCCACATCGCACTACCCTGTTCATGCGAACTTAAATTAGGTCACGTAGTGTATATCCCAGAACGCTTCCCTTGTTTTGATTCTGATTTCCCCAAACCCCAAACACTGCATCTAATTTCTGCAGGATGGACCTCTTTACCCTCCCTAAAGGTTTCCCCATGGACTACGACGGAACATCTCACCTTTACAAATCTCACTCAGTGCTTAAACGCAAATTGGTCCGTGGAAGTACCCCATCTTAATATATCACATTTACCCCCCGTTATTCCAAATATGCCTACTTTCAATGACCCCTCGCCGATGCCACACTTCCTTCTTATCTGGATTTCTCTTCTGACACTTCTTCTCTTAGTTATGTTATTTCGGCGTCCAGAGCTTCTAATTGCTACACGTATACCGGGGACCGTCGCCGCCGGACCGGTACCCACAGTGTCCCACGATACTCTTACTATTATTACCGGTATCGTGATCCTAATATTTCTTGCCATAGTAGGCTACCGATCTATGAAGTTGTGTTGCCAAATTATTCGTTGGCGCAAAGCCATGGCCCGCTCGCCGGAGACCATACAAACCGCCCCAACTCCAAGCGGTGTCTTGTTAGTTACAACCCCTAATCTTATGACTACCCCGTCCCCCCTAACAATCCGCCTTCAGAACCTTCCCTGGTATAGGTAACACACCTTCTTCGCTTCGTTTATCCCCCTCCATGCTTTTAAAATATACCAGTGGTACACCTTGTTTTTTATTATAAATCATCTCAATATGACCGTATATTCTCTGTGCTTAAAGGTTATAAGTTATGATCGTTGTAACCAAATGCTTAGGATTTGTTAAGATAATGTATGTTTGTAGTACCCTTTCACCTTAAGAACAACCGCGAGGCGTTCTTAGAGGCTATTTCTAAGTGTTTATAGATTCTATTAGTAATGTGTTCTGTTCTGAATCCATCGCAAGATTTTCGGAGACAGTTTTAGTGAATATGTATGCATATACCATGGTATCTTCAAGTTTCAAGCTTCCAAGCTATAAGAGTTTTTTTGTATGAACGACATAGGTTACATCCTTCGGTGGTTCGCAAGACCCTCAGGTTGTGTATGCCTCTCATGTTGATTTGATATAGATCAAGCTGTTATAATATAAAAAGGGATTCTTTTCGCGCAAGTGACTTTCCCTATAAATATTGCTAAGTAAAAGTTATATAATTACTGATCGGTGTAAATAAAGAAGTTGTGAAGACAAAATAGCATTAATGTTTGAATATGAGTGAGACCTGCGCAGTGTGTATGTGAAGTTTTGTGCTATGGAGGGAGGGCCCCCCTTCATTAGCTTATAATAAAGTATGATTGTGATTAGTGTAGCT
Source organism: Mantis religiosa (assembly GCA_030765055.1). Taxonomy (NCBI): domain Eukaryota; kingdom Metazoa; phylum Arthropoda; class Insecta; order Mantodea; family Mantidae; genus Mantis; species Mantis religiosa. The sequence goes on along the minus strand of CM060948.1, from coordinate 260,392,861 downwards.
GAATAGAGATAACCACAAATCCTAAGACCATATAAGAAATTGTATTAGCTATGATCATTGAAGAGCAAACTCAATAAACGACTCAAATCATGTGATAAGAAAAGCACAGATTTTTTTTAACTAAGGTGTCACCTAAGGTTCTAAGTCATATAATTCAGCTATGTTTCCCCAATTCACCTTTAAGCATTGATAAAGAAACCCATGACTTATATTTATTGTTTATCAAACAGACTGATCAACTTGATATAATTATCGTGGTATGCTATTCTAAGGGCACTTCCTCTTACACCAGTCAGTTTCTCCACCATTTATTGAACTTTTAATTCAACGGGCAGCACATAACTCAAATACATCCTCTGACAATATTCATTGTGGATCTGAGACATAAACAATGACCAAGATTAAACTAATCGTTATATCAAGCTCTGTTTACAGATCACAGCACGATGAGATCTACAACCTACAAACCCCCTCCCTTCCTTTTGCTATCACTCATAATTACCATGCTATAAAAGCAAGCCTAAATTTGTTAGGGATTAATAAACAAGAGAAGACTTAATGATTTTCAATCAACATTTCATTTATAAGACAACCCAATGCACTGTAATTTAATACTTGTTTTTAACATACAGTGACAGTAGAGTACATCATATCTCCAGATAATAAGATCGATATCGTTTATCGATATCTTTGATCACACTTTTTTGCGAAAAGAAGAAAAAAAACATTATACCTCTTGTTTAAACAATCAGTGCTAAACCAGCATATGTCAGAGTTACTTTTGCTATACTATTTATGTAAAAAGATAAAGTCATAGGATATCCTTATAGATTGTAAGATGATTGTATCAATGTGACTTCAATTACCACGTATTATGAAGGTATGTTATGGAACTCTAGAAGCATCAAGATTTATTGTAACAAAATAGAAAGACATGGTTAACTCTGATATTTGACTGATTTTATGACAACAGTAGACATTTGTTAGGCGTAGGTCTAATCCAGTATATAGGTGCTATTATGGCAAGTCATTAGACACGATTTTTGTAAATAATGCCCTATAATTTATAGCAAGTACTACTCATTAAATGAACTCCATTTTTCTTTAGCTCAATTGTTATCAATATTATTACTAATTATGTATAATTCAATTGTATGATGGTTTTATGAAGAATACTTGTAATTTACTCCAAGTTTATCACTAATGTGTGAACAACCATATTTAAGTGGAACATCTATGCAGTTTCAATAGGTTATTTGCTTATGTAATTCAGCCATAAGGAAAACATAAAATTTCATTTTTTGTTTACTTTATAAATTTTAAATTTTTTTTCCTTCTTCCTCTAAAACTAATTAATGGTTCCACATAATTCCATACATGTTCCATTTATGTTAATTATATATAACCATAATTTTTAAATAGATATAAGAAATATTCATTTGAAATGTAATACCTGAAAAGCCCTTTCATTTAACTATATTCCCGTGAACTTTAACCCATTCTCACCCCATAGAAATATTCTTATGCATCAATCCTAACTCTGGATCATTTGTTTTTCTGTTGCGGCATGGATGAACAAACACGTGGAAGCATCAGGAAACACCACCACCATAAGGAGAAAGCAGAGGAGACACCAGGGACCCTAGCAGTTACACTTTCCTGGGAGAACCAAAGCACCCCAGATGACAAAGTATCACAATAGGAGTGGCACTCAAGACTACTCGCGTCTGGAAAGGCACTTAAATCTTTCCAAAGGACCTCCTCAACTTCATGGACTCATGGCGTTCGCTGTGAAACCCTGGGTAAAAGCCAAAGGAACTCTACCCAGCAAACTTTTACAGTGGCTCAAGTACAATGACTTATAAATCACTCTTTCGTGTTCTCATTGACTCATCTGCAGGAACTCAGACCCAGCTGAGGTAGGCGAGTGTAAGCTAAGCGGACTATTCTAAAAACCATAAACTCCACTTTCAAACTTTTCATCGGCTCTTAAGTACAGACTTTCCCAAGAAATACCAAAGAGCACCGTACGCTTGAACACGATATCATATAAACAGCAAGCCACAACCGAGGTTCTTCATCAGCTTCCCTGTTTTAAAAGACTAAGTACAGACTATCAAACTGGAGCAGGAAGCACATTAAACTTTTTTCTCTTTGAAGTTTATATTACTTGTGACAGCTAGGGCCTTGTTAGACAAACTTAAAGTAGTAATTTTAACCCTTCAGTGACCAAGTGTTGTGAAGTGTCTCCGAAAACTATAAACTCATAGAGGTGGAACAGTGTGTTTCTATGGAACTTTGGACTTCATTCAGCGTGGGATACTTCGAAACCAATCCGCATCATTTCATCTCCATTTCCTGTCCTCTGATTTTCTTTTTCAGGTGTTACACTTATGACTTTTCCAAAAAAAAATATGTACATGTAAATGTTTGTATTTTTCCACCTGGCAAGTATGCTCTATTGCCTATGTGCCCAGTACAACATTTTCGGAAGTGTAAATTATTATCTTATGTATTTAAAAATGTGTATCTCATAAATGTTACCAGTCGTTTGGAGTTGCTGAGGGCAGCAAACTCTAGGCGAAGGGGATGTGTTGCATGTATAGGCTGAGCTAGATTTGGAAATTTCGGTAATCATTATTCTGTAACATGTATTGATTCTGACACAAATGTATGTCAAGCGTAAATTCTGCTGACTGGCAAAACATGTACTTTGGACTGTTGGCTTAAGGAAATAATTCACATGTGACCTAAACTGTTCTGCTGAGCAAACGAAATAATTGTTAAGTAGGTTAATTAGCTTAGGTAGGTACAAAATTAACAGTTAGTGGGAAACCCTGTATTGACTTTTTGGTAGGACCCCCATTTAAGCTTGGTTGAGTTAGCCCTCGGGGGAGAAACGTCGCAGGTATGCCAGAGGAGACCTTATGTTGGTCTGTGTGAGAATCAACAAAAGTTTATATAAAGTGCTACTACGAATACGATAGCCCGCCGGTCTTAGCAGATCATACATCCTTCGACAGCCCAGCCATACAAACAACACATCGCCAAAGGTAAAGTTATATCAAGTTATTATGTCATTAAATAGTACCAACGC
>CM060948.1:260312264-260387264 GCA_030765055.1 Mantis religiosa | reverse complement strand
TTATTATTACTATTATTATATAACGTCAGGGATGCAGCTAATTTGACCACTGCAGTGCCAAGCCATGGCGCTTCCTATTATAGCAGAACGAACACTTGAGGAACTGCTAATATTTTGCTTTTGTTGTCTATTTTGATTCCCTCTACCATACTTCCGTCGCAAGGGGGAACAAAGTACACTGAACAGCTGAACATGCCATGGCCCACAAATTCATTCGAGACACTGTACGTAGATTTATTGGAATGTACAGGAATTCCTGCCGGAGAAAATTCCGGCATACCGGTGGTGCTGATATCTTGCTGGCAATTGACAACGCCGTTAACAAACATTTGTTTTTTAAATAAGGTGGCACCACCGCACTGAAACGTATGTAAGATTTACTGTGGTTAGCAACTCCAGGAGGAATGGATGAGGTAAAGGACTACATAGACCTGCAAGGCCGCAGGAAGGCAGACGCGAGGAAGTTCCTTAACAGTTTCGTGCTGGAATACCCGTCCCACTACTGGAGCTATCCAGAAAGTGCGGAAAGTGCGATGAACGATTCGCACAACCCAGAAGCTCTCTGGTGTTCATGTAAAATACTCTTCACTAGGAAACGGAATATTCGCCATCTGTACGGTGGCGGTTTACGACATGCAAAGTAGAAACACAACTGAAACATGAAAAGGAAACTTAATGAAAAGTGAATGAGGGGAAGGATATTACGGTAGTTAAAAAACATATGTGCCTACCCAGCAAAGTAAACAATGAAATATTCTAGGTCAGAGTGAATGGTCGATGGGAATCGAATTACGGACCTTTGGACTGCGAGCCTCACACGCTACGGGGAATGCATCTTGTTTGGCCAGTTCAAAGATACTTGTATGGGAATTAATCTAAAATAAGTACAATTGCATGGCACTATGCTGCAAAAATAACAAGAAAAATACACGGACGCACGCGCGCACACACGCACACACACGCACACACACCTCTTTGTTTCTTACCACTTGTGCTGCTTCAGAAAGGAATCAGAAAGTTAATTACATAGTGTAACAATATATTACTGTTAAAATGTAGTTATAAGTTATTAACCTCCCTTATTTACTTCCATAAAAGAACATAGCATATCCACCTAACTAAACAGCTTCAAGCCCTGGTACATCCTCTTTAAGACTCACTGTCCATACTGTTTAATTGCTTATACTCTATATGGAGCCTGAACTCCCACATGTTTTCATTTTTAGATCACGAAAGCGTTTGCTTTGAATTTTTGTTACGGTTTGTAAATGAAATCATGTACGAAAACTGTGGAGCATGGGATTTTTATACTAGCTGTGCTCGTGATTTAATTTCTTCCAATCAGGAAAAAATCCTACTTCGGCCACAAGTTGCGAAAATAATAATTTTACACCTTTTTTTCCCTATCAATTTACGGAAATTGTGGGTAAGCTAGCAGAAAATCGTTCAGGCTGCTGTCAACGTACTAATGATGAACACCTTGGATTATCCATCCAGTTGGAAAATAACTTTCTGCTTGGTGATGGAGATCCATACCGTTGATAACTTCACCGAACAGATGACAACCATGTATAAGTAATTTGTAAGTAATTGAATATTTACTTGCAAAAAGGGGCTGACCATCATTTCAAACTTTGCAAGTAGGACCAATAAAGCAATCTGGCATGCAGAATAATAAAGTAGGAATACAACCATTTTACACAACCACACTGTTTGTATTCCATTTCAGTTTTAGACTAACATTGTAGCTAATGTGAACAGCAGCAGTAAAACGAAAACGGCTCATAACACGTGACCTACTCCACATGGAAAAGTATTGTGATGTCTCTGATTGGTTGACGTTTGATTTGAATCGATTACTACCGAATGGAAGCAGCGTAGCAAGAATTCTACTCCCGTCAATGGAGGATGCGACCGCATTTTCCACATTATACCTACAAGGAAATATTAATAAACAATTTCTGCAAAAGTTTATCTGAATATAAGTGAAGCAGGTAGAAGAAGAATAAGTTTTAGCAAGAATAGTTTGCAGAACACTGCATAGAAAGTCATGTGGATGTGATACGTCATATTTCCTATATTACGGATGCCCACCTAAAATCCAGTGTTAAATTGTCTCTTCTGTAAATTCTATACAGAGAAGCACTCAGAAACACGCCCATCCTAAAAAGAGGTTGATATATTTATTACCCCCTACGGTGGTGCGTTTAAAGGGCTTACCAAAGATGCAACTATAGTCAGTAAAACACAAAACAGTTCCACAAAAAATATGGATCTAGGGGTTAACCCATGCATTGTGTTGCGGGCTCACATAAACGCATGCAGCCGGAACGATGCTCCCCGTTTTTAGTTTTTGGTGCTTGTTATCGACTGCTCAACAGGAAATTCTTAACTGTTAGTCATCAGTGGTCAAGATAGTAATTTTCCAAGCGTGTCATTTATCCTAAGTCACTAAACTAGGCCACGAAGGACGTCATTATTTCGAGTAAGTGGTATTTTGAAAGATTCAATTTCTTGAACCCACAAACAAAATGTGAAACCGAAACAGAATTATGTAGCACATGGAAGCGTTAAAGAGCGCACAAAAGCTGATCTATCATATTTTTCTGAGGACTGCCCCGTCATTAGTTTGTTTTGGTGGCAATGGGTGCATTCTTATCGCATAACGTATTTGGGTGGCAGCGTAGAATACCCAACATGGCTGCACTTATACCCAACATTTTCTGACGAGTTGTCCTTAATTATGTAGCCGATTATTAGACAAATGACCGTAGAATTGGTAATTTCCTCTTTGGTGCTCGCCTTCAGAAGTTCAATATATATTACTGTTGTTTTTTCCCAATATTGTACACAAGTGGAGAATATGCGACTTATATCGTAATGTAATTTTGAATCAAGGTTAATACAGAGATAAGAAACCAGTAGATATTAACTTAATGTATGGCGATATCAAACTGAAGAAAACTGTAAATGCAAAATAAATAGGAGTACGCTTTGGTAAGAAACTAACTTGGAGGAACAATACAGAGTGCATAATTGGTAAAGTTACTAAAAGATATAAATTACTGAAAAGACTAGCAGCAACAAAGTGGGGTAGTTCTATAACAACATTAAATGTTACCTTTAACACCTATATACAACCGATCCTAATATACTGTGGAGAAATTCTAATAAGAGCGTCAAAATCTATTAAAACACATTTGGAACAACCAAAAACCAAGCTCTGCCGTTAAAAATTGGATTAACGAAAACTACACCATTTGAAGCTCTACATATTTTCACTTCTAAGAAACCAGTTATAACAGAACTTGAACAACAAGCAGTACTTACCTGTGAGAAACTAGAGAAGCTTCCAGATTCAGATAAATGGGTGAAATATAAAATATCTAATCTAACTATGAAAACTCAAGCTGGATTTATACAAGAAGCAGTAAAATTAATAGAAAAATAAGAAATGCCCCAAAACAAAAATATATGATATAAGCTCAATTGATAATTTCAGCACTGATTTAATCTAAATTTAAATAATTCCATTTATAAAAGAGAAACTTCTCCAGACATGGCCAAGGCTTTAGCTTTAGAAATTGTACACCCAAATTACCCTTCTGTAAGCTGGACACATATTAATGTAGGTGGCTCTCTCTTAGATGAATTTGGAGCTGGAGCTGCTGTAACGTGCGGATCCCTCTCTATCTACAAACATGCTGGAAGAAATACTACAAATTTTGACGGTGAAGAATTAGCCTTTTTCGCTCCAAAACATTCTTATTTCACTGCAACGATGCAAGAATATTGTTACTTTGTCAGGTTCTGAAGCAGAAATACAGGCTGCAGAATCCTAATTTCATTAAGAAACATAACATTCTAGAAATACGAAATATAAACCAGCCCATTAAAAACACTTGGAAAACATATAGTATAGCAATGGATTCCGGCCCATTGAGGAGTTAAGGGGAATAAAAGGAGTGATATATTAGCAAAAGAAAGAAAAAGAAGATGTAAAACTAAACAGAAAGAAACAAATGTCTTTAATGAATCAATTAAAAGGATTATAAAGAAAACTTTTTATTATAATTACAAATCTGGACTAACTGAACAAATTGATAACCGAAATAAATTTCTAAAAAATCCCTCCCTAATTGCGGAATTGCCTCGCAAATCTGCTTTTGCCATGATGAGGCGTACTACAGGACATGATTGCCTAGAAAACAACTCCATAGAATTGGCGTACTAACTTCTCCAAATCATCTACAAAACTGTGCAACTTTACAAAATTATCAAGATATAAGTTCCAAGTACTGGGAAGCCAGATGGAGAATGACTTCATTGTTGATTCTAGAGCTATAGCGAAATACATACATAATATGAATTTCAGGGAATTTTTATCAAGCCGCTTATTATTTATTGCCACTTTTGATTAAGCTTTAGGTTTGTTTAATGTGCTGTTACAGCAAGCACCCACGCGCGCGCATGTGTGTGTGTGTGTGTGTGTGTGTGTGTGTGTGTGTGTGTGTGTGTGTTTGTGTTTGTGTGAACAGAATAACACAGAGATGAAAGTCAGATGAATTAAAAGGTTCATTTTTAGGGACGCATAATGAAAATTGTCACAAAACGGCTTTCAACCAAATTTTCTTTTGCATTGAACAATTTTTTTATTTTATCAGAAATGTTCTAAGAATTTGGATGAAGATGTCCTAAGTTTAAAATTTGGGATGAGAAAAATGGTTCGGCTTAAATTTGATGTGAATAGCTGGTGGCATCCTCTTGATTCTTATTTAACTTCCGCACCTCCCTGCCGACTGACTGGCAAGAGCTCACACCGCCGCATTTATACACGAGCCACTGTTTCTCGAAAGTTGCCGAAGCCACACGATCCTTCGTGACGTAGCGAGAACACCATGGAACTGTCTTTGTCTCTTTCTCCCTCTGTTGCTCTCTCTCTCTCTCTCTCTCTCTCTCTCTCTCTCTCTCTCTCTCTCTCTCTCTCTCTCTCTCTCTCTCTCTCTCCCGGCAAGTGCCAAGCGCTCATCCCTCCTTGGGCGTGGCTTGGGCGCTATCTCTTTCACTCCCCCCGCTGGCTTGTCGCTACTCCGACGATCGGGTGACAATATTTTCCATGGCCGGCCGGCATCATCCAATTGAAAAGGGTAGCATTATTTGAGCACCATGTTTGAACTTCCAGCCGGTCCTTGTAGTCATGGTTCTATGATCATTAAAGTGCTTGGGTTTGGTGTTCCGTCGGAAGAGGACTGCGAATTTCAGACCCGCTTCGGGGATAGATATTTTCATGCTTAAGTGTTTGTTTAGTTGGGTAGGTTAATTCCCCCAAATTTCCTGATCCCCCCATTTCATCTCCAATATCATTTCACATCATATCTCATCTGGTGGTCTCTTTCAGTGTAGAATTGTTGACAGGAGTCTTGGCGCTGCATGGAAGGATGATATGTTACTGGTAAACACTTCCTCCTCCAGTAGGACGATCTCCGGGCCGGCCACCATGGCCGTTAAAGGACCACGGTGTGTGGGATGCCGGTTGTACTGGCTTGCGGAGGAGCTTCCAATTTGTAAAAATTAGGGGCCCTGCCATCTGCATTGTCGTGACTTCTTGGGCCGGCCGCCCTCTGTCACCTCTCGCCTCATCCTTCTTCCCAGGGATGCTCGACTTGGGGCATAGGTACAAAAGACCAAGACTGGTCGCAGTACCGAATCTCCTCCGTAAGATCCCGTTCCGTCACGTTCTATCCTATCCCATCCCATTCCCATCCCATTCTATCCTATTGTATTCTATGTGTTTGTTTATATAAGCTAAAAAAGAAAATGATGACGTAACTGCGGTGAAATACGGTTGGGTTAGAATCTCCACATTTATCATATAAGTTCAGATGAAGAGGAAATAATAACGTCTTCCCATTAGTATATTGTAAAATTCCTTTATATTCTTTTATCGCTTTCTATGTAAGGGACTTACTAAACTGCAATTTGCTCCACCACAGAGTCTGCGAAAGAGAGGGAGACAGATATGTATGTGATCTGACATAATTTAAAAAAATAACAAGTTTGACGAATATTAATATTTTACTTAAGTCAAGCACTTTTCTGTATGTTTGAAGATTTGTAAGAAAATTTCCATCTTCAGTCACTCGTTATATATAGAAAACTTTTCGTTATTTCTATTTTCTATGAAATATCACTGGTGTTTTAATTATAATATAACGCACGTAAGATTTGAATGTGAAAAATAGTATATCCTCAACTATTTCTGCGAGTACATTGTTATATTCTTTTCGTATAATTGTACTTTTTAAAGTTGTATAATAGAGAAATAACAGGAAATGACAACAGTTGGAGACATATAGGGATTATTAAATTAATTTTCGGGGTGCTAGTTCCTTTTTCAAATATTTTAGTCGCCTATTTACGCGTTTTCAAGTACAGATTCAGATGGACCTTCTTAAAAGCTAGGATTTATCTTTCATTGCAAGAGCTGGTTCATTATTTCCAAATAAGTTATGCACCTAAGCACTTATGAGCTCTGCAACATAAAATTAATTCAGTTGTAACCTACAATTTCACAAATATGTACGTCGCACAGTTTCCAATCTACATACTACTTTATTTTTGATTTTGTCTACCTTTAAACCAGATTATTTTCAATATTTCATTCCAGTAACTCTTTGCGATATATTATACTTTACCGAGAGACCGTTCTAAATTTGCCATTATAAGTTTCAGACTTTATCCCGAATGCCGGAAGTAATTTTTTGTTCGTTATTCTTTTTTTCTCACGTCCAGATGCTCTACCGTTCCACACTTTTTCTTTTACAAGTTATATATCATCGCCTTTTCTCCATGTACCTTTAATGTTGCCTTTTCTCTCAGATTATATTGAAATATTACACTCCAATCTGGTAGGTGCAAAAACTGTCTCAATTCTCATTTTGTTACCGGCAAGGGGCTAGGCTGAAGCTGAAACATCTAAAGAAATAATATCATTCTCTCTTTAAGAAGTTTATAATTAAAAAGTTTATAAATAAGATTTTTACGAGCCTATATTTTAGTCTGTATTTGTCTATATATGTGGAGCTTGTTTTCAAGAGCCATATCATCCATGGAGTTTATTGCAAAATCAAAACAGATGACTATGTGTAATATGAGAACATAATGCACCCTATTAATATGAAATTTTTCTCTTTGAGTACATTCATCCTGTTTCCAGAGATCATTCAATATTGTTTTACGGCAGAAAGTACAAAAATCATCCCGATTTAGATACCACAATATACAACATCTGAAGTGATTCGCAATTGGTTTTGATTTTTGATGAAAGTATTTCAGTTAATTATTAAGATTAGAACAATAAATAGGTATATTCGAGATGTTTTGAAACACGTAATATTTAATGGTATATGCAATATACAGTATCAAGAATTGGAACCCATTCATAATACTATATTATTTAACGTTAATATGAAACACATAAAATGTTGTAGTTTTCAATGAGAAGGCTTCCTATATTTAAGTTTTTAGTAGGCTCAAAAATGATTTGAAGGCCTTTTTAATCTATATAAATAATTAATTAAGGTATTAAAATACCCACTTTAGAATAAAATTAGAAATTCTGAGTCTATTGCTACAGTAGTATATGAGGATAATATTGTGACTTTGTGGGATCGTGAAATTAAAAGTCCAGGTTACAAACACTAAAAATTGCAGTTTATTTCCGTAGAAACACACTTCGGTCAATCCCTACAGTAGCAAAATTATGTCACATACACAATACAACTTTCAAGGTCATCGACCACAAACAAAGTTCACACACTGTTCACGCACACGAGTCCAAGTAACAACTGTTCCCATTGACGAGCTGCGGCTTCCTTATTTATAACTTACTATCCGGAATGTTTTCAAACAATCAAGATGGCGCTAGAAGAAAGATGAACTCTCTAGAAATCCGTCTCCTTCCCCACACCATTTCAGCGAGCTTTTATTTCCGTAGTGCACTGCCCGTCTCCTTGAACTCGTCCCTCGCGTCGTCTCGCCTCACAATGTGTTCGCGATAATATTGTTATTAATTTCTATGATTGGGACAATGTAATTGGCTACTTATTTTGAAATAATGTTTAATAACGCAATTAATGCATGCGTCGCCCCATTCATAATACTGAATTATTTCATGTGAATTTGCTTCACATCCAATTTTGCTGCCAATTTGTATTAGACCCAAACTAAAGTACTTATAACTGCTATAAATTTATTAAATAGCCTAAAAGTATGTTAAAATGTGAATGATAAAATACCATGAATAGTGAAAGGAAGATATAAAAATATGAGTATATTACCTAGATTTTGCAATTATGAAACATTTTTCTTTTCTCCGAAATAAGCTTTGTTGGATCTTGTATTTTATGGAAACTGCTTCACATTTGCAAATTTCAACCACATCCATAGAGCATTGCATTCTACAGGTAATCAGATACATGTTTAACACGAGTAGTATTTTAAATTACAAATATGATGTCTTCAGAATCAAATATGCTTCTATGCATCCTCAAAATGAAGAACATAACAACAGGTACTGCTTAGTGTTTTAATTATAAATAAACCTAAGACCCATTATTTTGCTTAAACTGTTCAAAAGCTATAAATCATATGGCTATTAAATACAATTTATTTCTTTAGTATCATATCCCATTAAAAGAGTATAATACTGTTATTTATAAATGATTCTCTGGACGATTAATAAACATTTAGTTGAACAATTCGAAATTAAGTTAGGGGCAAAGTGACTGCTTCGTTCCACATATGAAAAGTAACCTTTTTAAACTCAATATTTATTCAAGAATTTAGTCTATGCAGGATTTTCACTTTGTAATTTGTTTAATCCTTTGAAGCGTGCAGACTCCCATTTTTCTTTCTCAAGCAGAAGTATTAGCGTCTTCTCAAAATTTCTACATAGAGTGCGCGCGTATGCATATACGTCTGAAGCGCTTAACTGAAAGAGAATTAGTCGAATACATCAGTTCCATATTTGAGGCAGGTACCACTTAGGTATAGCAGGAGGAGTTTTCACTAAATTCTCTGTGCAAAACCACCGTTTTTGTGTAAGCTATTCCATTATAAGAGAGGATTATAAAGAGATGGTGGCATAGCGTCTACGGTAATGATCGTAGGAACCTAAAACCCCATAGATATGCTAATTAAGCAATCTAATTAGGAATTTTGCTCCCTAAAAATAACGGTTCTAATTCTTACCATCAGGTGAACATATGTCATTGTAGATAGTATTTGGTGTGGGCGCAGGTAAAAGTCGGCAAAGAAGAAACACACGATAATAGCTGGTTCTGGCACGTTTATTACAAATTATGGTTACAACACTGTTCAGTACGGTTTTCACACTCAACATTTTGCATATGTAAAACAGCATGGGTCAACAGTTGCTCGCAGTGTTCTTATATTTCACGGTTTGGGCCTCGGCGGGTTCCACTTCCAAACTGCTATTATCATTCCGTTTGTCCACCTGTTGTTATTTACATTGTGACTCATAATTAGATCTTCCTTGGGTATCCTATTCTTTGACATTTTGTCCAAGTTTAATGTCTATTTTCTTTATACGTCTTAATTGTGTTATTAAATTCCTTTACTCGAAGTTCTTCGCGAAAACCTTTATTTATTTTCTTGTACGGTTTCCTATCTCTTTTCTGCCTTTTTAATTTTTTAAAGATTTTGTATTGACCCATGTTTTGGATCCGTATGTGAGAGGAGATATTGCCAATCACTTCCACATTTTAGTTATTGAATGCTGTTTCGGATTTTTTTTTAATGTCGATCTTAATATTCCACTCATGTAAGTATGGTTTCTATTTTCCCATGTATATCTACCTACTTCATTAGTGTGAGATATTTAACTTCCAAGAAAAGTTAAAGTTTATACATGTTCCAGAATTTCGTTTTCCAATACTATCTTTGAAGGGGTTGTGTTTTCACCTTAAAATTCCATTGTTTTTTCCTGTTGATATTTTCATGTTCAAATCTTACAACAGTGTTCAACGTATATGCCACATTTTGTGATTCATCTTCGCTTTTGAGACCAGGATCTAATCATTTGCAAATAAAACAAATTTTAGAATTCTCTTCCCCAGTCTTTTTTTCATAATTGGTACTATAGTTTCGTCCATATTTACGAAAAGTTAGAAAGGGCGTAAATTATAACGTGCGGCTAATGGGAGACAACCTCGTCGTACTCCACATATAATTAGTATCACCTCTCGCTGCTTCAAAGGAAAGAAATGTTTATCATTAATTTCTAAAACTAATATTTTGTCTTAAACTAACCTTTGAACCTTTGAACTAATGATTTAAAGTCTTATTTGGTAATTTTAAATTACTTTAACTTTAGTTATATTTACTGTTTACTCAAATATCCTATAATAGAGTATAATCATTAATAATGCAACATAAAACTATTTACACATGTTTTGTATTACTCGTATTAAATGTAATGGACTTCCTTTCTTCTCTAAGATCTTTCAAAGTTTAGCTTCCGATACCTTATGGAAATGTTTTCTGTAATCAGCTAATTAAGCTGCGTCTTCCAGGTTATATTCTGTTTTCCTATTATTTATTTTAGGGTAAATATGGTGTCTATGTAAACGGTTCCTTTTCTAAATTCTGATTGTTCCATCAGGATTATTGTATCTTTATTTTGTTTAACCTACAACTTACACTCTTGGCATAAATTTTATAGGTGAGCAGAGAAAGCTTATACCTCTATAAGTGTTTTGATATTTCTATCTCCATTTTTAAATATTGCCACCGTTTTCTCTTTTTTCTCTCCACATTTTGGAGATAACTTTGAATGTACATACAAAACATATTGTAGAAGTGTGACAAATGGTTATGATTAAAGTATTACGCGTTTCAGATATTCAAATAACAAATGAAGCATGCACCTTTAATTTTCTCTACGTAGTTAAAATCGCCTTCATTGCCATTGAGTTTCATACATATATAATTTCTATTTCCATGGATGGGACGCTGTAGTATTTACAAAACATACAGCTCATCAAATCTACAACATGGATCAAATAAGATTTTATTCCTAGTATGAACATTTTGCGAAATATAGAGTTCATAATCTTCATTTTCCAGGGCTTTAAGCATTACGGCTACAAGTGCAGTTCTCTCGTTTCTCTCTAATCCAAAGAAAAAGTAAGTATTGTCAATGCCGGCACCTGAAAACACTTGACTGTGATAAGTCTATTTGTGCCCTTCCACAGTATTCCATTGAAAATAATGTCTGCCCAAAATATGTAATGATTAACGCGAAGTAAATAGATAAACAAGTTTTCATATGATTAATTTGAGAAATAAATGTGAAAATAAATTACAGTGGTTAGAAAAAGGCGTATAATTGTGATGTATCATATCTGTTTTCTGAAGACAACCAACCACGAATGTTTCTCCATAGGACTTTTTTGAGATAGGGGAATTTCATGAAAACGTTCCTTATGCATTCTTAAAAGCTGTTTAGTGTTAATCCAACTTTTCTCCTTTTTAGTCTCTCTCTCTCTCTTTCTCTCTCTCACGCACACACTCACCCACACACGAAAGACAGTTAAGGCTCGGATTCGTAAACTGGAAGTCCGCGGTTTGAATGCTGTTAGGCCTATCTCCTCTGACTCGTTACACCCCCTCCACAACCTTTCCTTACTCAATCTAGACTACCGACACAGGTAGCCAAGATAGATAGTGTACAAACTCGTAACACCAAGACCGTCTTCCTTAGCTGAGGAATTCCACACTTTTCCTTAAGTCCTTGCAACTGGGAAATGACGGGATGATCCACCTCTACTTAGTCCAGAAATGTTTTTTTTTCCTTTCGCAATTGTCAATTAATTTTATGAATTATCAATGTCGACCGCCTATGGTATCTACATTATGTAAAAAGAATGGGTGTTAAAAACTAGTGAAAAGAAACCTCTAGGCTCTTAATTCCGAATGTCTTCCCTTAATTATCATTTCATTTAATGCAACATCAATATTCGCCACCCGCAATGTCGTATTAGTGGAATCGAGCGCCAACTATGTGCACGGAGGCAGGTGGTGATTTCAAGAAATCTCTTTACACATGCTTCTTGCGAAACGGTGATAATGAATTTAGCAGCTCAAAGCCAAACTTATACTGCCCTAGACAATCCGCAGAGAAAATGGGGACAATCACGATGAAGAAAATATCTTGAGAAATGAAAAAAATATTGAGTGGAGATGAAAATAGAATAGAAATGAGCTAGAAATTGGATGCAGTAAAACAAAAGGATCAGGAAATTAAAAGGAAAGAAGAAAAATGTAGGCCATTTTCAAACTAGTTTATGGCTGATTTTGCCAACACTTACTCGAGAACTCTACCTCGTTTTTCAGCAGGACTTCCTCCTTAATATTTCTTCCCCCATAAGAATAAATTATCCCCATTTTTAGCATTTTCCTCGCTGTTTCAGCTACTAAATTATTTCATATGTCTTCATATTTTTCTCCGTTCAAGGGAATTATTCCACCACGATGGACAGAAATCTCGCCACCGCACCGCCGTACGTCTCTTGCTATACCCATGGAACCAAAGTAGCGTATTTGTGTTTTGTTGTGGCGTATTTTCAGGTAGCAACATTTTAATAACGAGAGACACATGCAAAAATGGGAATTTTGTAACTGTATATCATGCTTTTAAACTAAAAGAAGAATGTCAACATCATGAAAATGGATACCTTTTAGCGTATTTTACTCTTGTAGCTTTCAGCATGTCTTGGATGTATGCAGCGTTCTGAAATTATTATGAATGAACGATGCACCTACAGATATACAAAAAGCAAAAGAAGCTCCTTTGTTACTCTGTATCGGGAGTGTTTTTTGACCTCGAATATATAACGCAGGCTTCTGAATAATAAGCTATCTGAAATTAAAATTTCATATATATATATATAAAGAAACAAATTAAAAAGTATTGAGCCAATTAGTTACGTAAAAATGTACAATGTAATGACGTATGCATGTATTTATGCTTGCATGTATATACGTATAGTGTAACAATCTAGGTGTATTTTAAATAATTTTATAACAGAATTTCATTAGAATGTCTGCAAAATTACATGGCTTAGTGCCTCCTTATACATGTTCTGAATAATCTTGAAATTTTTATTCTTGTATAGTCCTGCATGTATTGCTACATCTCCATATACTATTTCATTGTCTATCCGTTGTATTTAACTTGATAAATCCTTTGGAGTACACAGTTATTTATTTTCTAATTCAAGATTATTTATAAATAATAAAGATTGATTTCTAAATAATGTGCACCTTGCTTGACAGATAGTATTGTGACTTTGTGGGTTCGTGAAATGATAAAACGAGGTTATAAAACACAAAAACTACACTTTATTCTCCTAGCAAATACATTCGTCCATCACAATTTGCTAGCTAACCTCAAACTGTTTATTTTTCCTCTAAAAACTACTCTCATCTGTCTCACTTCCGGTAACGATCGGCCATCATTTTTCATCGGCTTCACGAGCCTACCACCAGGGTGACACTGCTCCCTCCTCAAGGCTGGTCGTCCCGAACAGCGCCTTCGTAGCGGGCCAGGCGATCCAGGTGTACCACCATCATCTTTCCTCGGGGCACCTTCTGGATGCGGTAGACCACGTCGTTAATCCTCCTCATCACACGGTACGGTCCTTGCCATGGCTGCTGAAGCTTCGGGCAGCGTCCCTTGGTCCGGGTCGGGCGGTACAACCAGACCAGGTCAGCTTGCTGGAACCCTTGGCTGTTGGCTTGCCTGTCGTATCGGATTTTCATGCGGTCGCTCGCCTTCTGGATGTTCTGGCGAGCGATCTCGTGCATGTCGTGGAGGTGGTCCACCAGGTTCTCCACATACTCGGTCACCGGCTGCTTCGCCTCCGGAGGGCTTCCAAAAGCCAGGTCACAAGGGAGGAGTAACTCTCGACCGAACATTAAGCTGGCTGGCGTCATCCCAGTTGTGTCGCGTGTAGACGAGCGGTAGGCCAGCAAGAACAGTGGCACCTTGACGTCCCAGTCTCGCTGATGGCTGGCCACGACCTTCCTCAGGTGTTCCTATAAGGTCTTGATGTATCTTTCGACCATGCCATCCGACTGGGGATGTAGAGGCGTCGTGCGGGTCTTGTTCACCTCAAGCCTATCTAATGCTTCCTTCATTAGGTTGGACTCAAAGTTGGTACTCTGGTCACTGTGTAGCTACAACGGCACCTTAAATCGACAGAAAACTTGCTCCACGAGGCAGTCTGTGATTGTCTTTGCCTCTTGGTTTGGGATGGCATACACCTCCGGCCACTTGGTGAAGTAGTCCACGACCACCATTAGGTACTTGTTGCCTCGGTCGGAAACTGGGAACGGTCCAGCAATGTCAACGGCAATCCGTTCGAATGGCGCTCCGACGTTGTACTGCTGCATGCGACCCCGGCTCCTAGACTGGAGGCCACGACTCGCCGTGCACACGTGACACTGACGGCACCATCTCTCAGCATCTGCTCGGAGTCTCAGCCAGTAGTAGCGCTGCCGAAGTTTGGCGATCGTTCGGTTCGCTCCCAGATGCCCTCCCGAAGTACCGGCGTGCACTTCCTCCAAGACTTCCGGGACCTCACTCCGGGGAAGTACCAACTGTTCTCTCTGCGTCTTCCCATCGGGTGACTCCCATACCCGGAACAGCACGCCCTCTCTGGTCTTCAACGAGTCCCAATGGGCCCAGTACGACTTGTAGGTGGCGCTCCTCGGTGCGATGTCCTCCCAGGTTGGTCTCGTCCCTGCCTCCACTTCTCTCAAGAGTGGCCCCAAGTGTGCGTCCGCCAGCTGCTCCCTGCTCAGGCCTGCGCTATCCCAGCCGTCCGCAGGCACTGCCGTGACTACTCGGACTGCTGCGGCACTTGTGCACTGGCCGCACTCTTCTGGACTGGGTCTTCGGGACATAGCGTCAGCGTTACCGTGGCTCTTCCCTCTATGATGTTCCGAGGTGAAGTCGTACTCCTGCAGCCTCTGGACCCAACGTGCTGTCTGGTCTTCCAGGTTCTTAAAGCTCAATAGCCAGGTTAGGGCGGAATGGTCAGTCGTCAGGTGGAATGGCTGACCGTACAGGTACTTGTGGAAGTGCTCCAAGGTCTTTACTACAGCCAATAATTCTCGTCGGGTGACGCAGTAGTTCTTCTCTGCCCTGGATAGCGTCTTGCTGTAATAGGCTATCACCCGCTCATGGTCGTCCTGGATCTGCGATAGGACACCTCCAGTGCAATGGTGGCTGGCGTCGGTGTCCACAATGAAGGCGCCACCCGGTTGTGGAAATCCCAAAATTGGAGCGCTGCACAGGGTCACCTTTAGGTGCTGGAAAGCGTTTTCTGCGTCCTCCGTCCACACATAAGGCCGGTGTTCCTCTGTCAGGCGGGTGAGGGGTTTTGCGATGTTGGAGAACCCCTTTATGAAGCGCCGGTAATAACTGCACAGCCCCAGGAAACTGCGCAATTCTTTCTTATCTTTTGGGCGAGGCCAATCTCTCACAGCCTGTGTCTTCTCCGGGTCTGTGGCCACTACGGTTGCTGAGACTATGTGGCCTAAGTAGTTCACTTCCTTGCGGAAGAGCTGGCACTTCTTCACGTTCAGCTTCAAGTTGGTCGCCTGCAGTCTCTGTAGCACCTTACTCAGATTCTCGAGGTGATCTTCAAAAGTCTTCCCGACGATGATGATGTTGTCCAGGTATAGCAGGCAGGCGTCGTAAGTAAGGCCTCTCATCACTGACTCCGTGGGGCGTTGGAAGGTAGCTGGTGCGTTACAGAGGCCAAAGGGCATAACTGTGAACTGCCAGAGCCCTTGGCCTGTCGAGAATGCGGTCTTCTCTTTGTCTCTCGGATCTAGAGCTACCTGCCAGTAGCCCGACTTCAGGTCCAGGGTCGAGAACCACTGCGCACCAGCTAACGTGTCCAGGCTGTCGTTAATCCGGGGTAAGGGGAAGCAGTCCTTCCGGGTGACAGCATTCAGCTTCCTGTAGTCCACGCAGAAGCGTAGCTCGGCGTTCTTCTTCGTCACCAAGACTACAGGGGAACACCAAGGCCTGTCAGACTCTTCAATCACCCCCCTGGATCTCATGTCCTCCAGCATGTCTCGTACCGCCCCTTGCTTTGCCAGCGGAACACGTCTAGGTGGTTGCCGAATAGGCCGGGCGTCTCCGGTGTCGATGCGGTGAAGCACTTTGTCCGTGCGGCCGTAGTCACTATCGCCTTGGCTGAAGACGCGCTCGCATCGCCTCAGTAGTTGTCGAACTTTCTCCAGCTGTTCTGCGGTCAGGTGGTCGGCCGCCCTCTCCAGTAAGCTTTCTAGCCGGGGCCCCAGGTGTTGCGTCGGCACCGGCTCCTGCGTCTTGTCGATTGCTGTTATGCTTACCACGGGCTCGCACGTTCCCAGCGCGTTTCCGGCCTGGACGTCGTGATCGGCGTCCGTTGGATTTAGCAGTCTCACCGGCACCTCCTCTCGGCACGGCAGCAATGCCCTGGCTACACACAGTCCGTATACAGGCGACTTCAGGTCCAGCATCATGTTGCTGGTTGTCTGGCCTTCCAGGCGCGCCGTCACCACCACCTCGCTCCTCGCGGGGACAACCACGTCTTCGTCCAAGACGACCCTGCAAATTCCAAGGCGCTCTTCGGGTTGACGGAGTATAACCTCTTCTCCGTTAAGCCACAGGACCTTCTTGCCGACGTCGACCGTCGCCTCGTGGCTCCTGAGGGCATCCAGTCCCAGGATCACCTCCTCAGCCACCTTCGCGACGAACACCCACAGACGCACGGCACTCCGTCCCAAGTTCAGCTCCAGCAGGGCCTCGTTCTCCACAGGCATGGTGTCGCCCGATGCCGTCACAAGCTCGTATGGTCGGCTCGGTTTCCTCGTCGGCAAACCCTTCGCCACGTCAGGTCTGATGATGGTCACGGCCGCCCCGGTGTCCACCGGCACGCGGCACGGCTTTCCTCTTACCCAACCGTCCGTGATGAGGCTGTCATCCATACGCCGGCTGACGGCGCGCAGTGTCACTCGAGGTGATGGTGGTGATGGCGCCGACGTGCCCCTCTCCACGACGGGCCTTACTCGTTCTTCCGGCTGCTCTTCCTGATGTGGGCAGTCTCTCTGCAGGTGCCCGGGCTGTCCACACTCCCAACACAGGCCACTAGGTGTTCGCCGGCGTCCCTCAGCTGGTCTTCTGTCTCCGGCGTAGCGGACACTCCTCGTTCTCGACGTCGGGATAGATGCTACCTTGGCCGCCTCCATCCTTAATGCCGCTGTCAGCGCCTCGTGGATGGTTTTATAATCGCCGAGCATTAGGCGCTGACGAATCTCCGTGTCCCGTACCCCGTCGACAAAGTTGTAGGCGGCTTCCCGGGATACGAACTCCAGTGGCAGGTCAACCAAGGCCTTGCTAGCTAGCTGCTCAATCGCTATGGCGAACTCCTGCAGCGTCTCCCCCGGCTGCTGCGACCTTGCCTTTAGCTGGCTGCGGTATGCTGCGGCTAAGCGGTGGTTCCCGAAGCGATTCTCCAGGGCCTCCCAGATGTCCTTGGGCGCCGCCGTCGTCTGCACCGCATTTAGGATTTCCGCAGCCCGTCCCTGGAGGCTGGCTATTAACTGTGTGGCCTCCTCCTCCGGTGACCATCTGTTGTGCTTGGCCACTGTGTCGAACTGGCGGCGGAAAACCTCGATTGTTGACGCGCCGTCATATTTCGGAGGTTTAACGCGCGCCGATGTTGTGTCGCGTCCCGGTGCGTCAACCTTCAAATCCTTCAGTCTCCTGCCGACGACGTCCTCCAGCATGGCCATGAGGGACTTGACGCTGCTGTCGGCCTTTCCCTCCAGGTTGTTTACGCGGTTTGCGAGGTGTTCGACGTCTTCAACCATGGCGTTCAGAGACTTGGCGTTATTGTCGGCCGTTTCCTCTAGGTCATTGAAGCGGTTCGCCAGGTCCTTTACGCGCTCGTACACTTGGCCCATCCGCTTGCCCAGCTCCGTCACGTCATCCCTTACGCCGGCCAACTGTTCCTCAAATTTGGCGGCGAGAACCTCGTTCGCCTTCTTCATTTCCGTGGCCAGACTGTCGTTCGCTGCCTTCATTTCTGTGGTCAATTCGGCCTTTATTTCTTTCAACTCTGCGGCCAGGTTGTTATTTGCGGCTTCTGTTTTTTTTTTTTTTTTTTTTTTGTTAACTCGTTCATCTTCGCGGCCAAGTTGTTATTTGCCGCTTCCGACATCGCTGTTAATTCGTTCATCTTCTGCAAAAGCATTTCCAATGCCGATTCCATGGCTATAATGTTCCGTGATGTTGTTATCCCGCTTCCTGACACCAGTTGTGGCTTTGTGGGTTCGTGAAATGATAAAACGAGGTTATAAAACACAAAAACTACACTTTATTCTCCTAGCAAATACATTCGTCCATCACAATTTGCTAGCTAACCTCAAACTGTTTATTTTTCCTCTAAAAACTACTCTCATCTGTCTCACTTCCGGTAACGATCGGCCATCATTTTTCATCGTCTTCGCGAGCCTACCACCAGGGTGACAGTATCATTTAGTTCAACTCTAGACTAGCTTGTATCCATAGTCACAAGTCAATAGTTTGTTTAGTTTCTGAATGAGAGCATTTCAAACAAGATAAGTGTAGAAGTTTCACGAAACTGGAGGACTTGAAAAACGAACACTGACGAAATACTTCATTTTGAAAGGCTTAACGGCTATAGAAATCAAGGAGGAAATGGACAGTACATTGAAAGACTCTGCCTCTTCATATACGATTATCAAAAGATGGCTTACAGTGTTTAAAATGGAACGTACGAGCACTAGTAATGTACCTCGCTCTGCACGCCCTGTGGAAGCCACCACTCCAGAGATCATTGAAGAAATTCAATGTTTAGCACTGGAAGACCGCAGACGAAAGTTGGTTGAGAGACTAGAGGCTGTAAATATATCAAAAGAATGTGCAGGTAATATTTTAAATAATATTTTGGGCTTTCACAAGGTCTGTGCAAAATGGGTGCCGCGTTTTGACACCAGATAAAAAGTTGCAAAGAAACCTTTCTGTTAAGGATTTGGAGCTCTACCAAAAATCCCAGGATGAAACTTGAATACATCACTACACTCCAGATAGTAAATGATAGTCAAAACAGTAGATTGCGCCAGGTGAACCAACTCCAAAAGAGGCAAATTCAATTCTTTCAGGTCACTAGGTAATGACGAGTGTTTTCTGGGATGCACAGGGAATTAATTTTATTGATTATTTGGTAAAGGGTAAAACTATAACTGGTGACTACTACGCAAGCTCACTGCAAGGTGAAAAGTAAAGAACCTCATTTGGAAAAGAAAAGAAATCTCGTTTCTTCCCTACAATACTCCACTTCGTCGTTCAGTCTTTGCAATGGGCAAAATGTGCAAATTAAATTTCGAGTTGCTTGAAAATCCACCCTATTCCCCAGACCTATCACCCTGTTTCTCCCATATGTTCCCATACCTCAAACAATTTCTTGGAGGACGAAGATTTCACAGCAACGAGGTCACTGATGCGACAAATAGCTATTTTGAGGACCATAATAAATCGTACTACAAAAATGCTTTAATTAAATTAAACACCTATATTCCAAATGTATTAGCCTTTCTGGACAATATGTTGAGAAACTAAGAAAAATCAATTTAGATATTTCCTTTTCTTTTTATTCTGAGGGCCGGGACTTACCAGACGACCCTCGTAATTTTCTTGCCCATATTGCCAGATGTTCTTGATTCTTTAACATTGGTTCCGCTCTTCACGCACAGAATGAGTCATATATTGCCTTAAACCTTCTGGAAATATGGCCGGAATCTTTCACCTCCAGTCACAATCATTGTCAGATTCGGTATCATTCAGAGTTTTGTTTTCAACCTCTGCTCTACACTGGGGAAGAAAGACTCTTATGCTACCGCTTGTGGCCCGCAACCACCTCAGTTCTACAATTGCTTCTGCTCTGCTCGTAAAGCTGACTAATCGGGATCTTCTTATATATTTGAAGATCTTCGCTTTGCGCATCCAGTTTTGTTGTAGCGTCTGCTTCCTAATACCCAGGGTTCTCAATGTGTTCTTTGATCAAGCTGATTTACACTTGCCATACATCAAATGTCAAAGAGTTCTCATTATTTTCCTTATTTCTTTTACTAGTGAGCTGTGTTTGTTCATATTGTTCAATGATAGAATACATATCATACTGTCGATATAGACTGTTGCTTTTTTCCTTTGGTCCCGTTCCATATTGATCTCTTGCATTTGGTGCAGGGTTTTTAGAATGGTTAGCTTCCTGGTTGTTTATTTGCACATCTTGCCTTAAGATGGTATTGCAGTTGGCGTTTTATTTCTTCATCTTGGTGTATGACAATTCCGGACCCTACTTGTTTTTCCGTTTTACTGCCATCTGTATAGATTTTTCCATTTGTGATGCCGGTCTTCTTTCACCGGATTTTTCTTGGAAACTTCTGGTGCATGTAGTATTTCACAGCCGAGTCAATCTCGTTGATTCCGAATTTTATAGTCTTCTTTATGTTGCAATGAATAATAATAATAATAATAATAATAATAATAATAATAATAATAATAATAATAATAATAATAATAATAATAATAATAATAATAATAATAATAATAATAATAATAATAATAATAATAATAATAATAATAATAATAATAATAATAATAATAATAATAATAATAATAATAATAATAATAATAATAATAATAGTAATAGTAATAGTAATAGTAATAGTAATAATAATAGTAATAATAATAGTAATAATAATAATAATAATAATAATAATAATAATAATAATAATAATAATAATAATAATAATAATAATAATAATAATAATAATAATAATAATAATAATAATAATAATAATAATAATAATAATAATAATAATAATAATAATAATAATAATAATAATAATAATAATAATAATAATAATAATAATAATAATAATAATAATAATAATAATAATAATAATAATAATAATAATAATAATAATAATAATAATAATAATAATAATAATAATAATAATAATAATAATAATAATAATAATAATAATAATAATAATAATAATAATAATAATAATAATAATAATAATAATAATAATAATAATAATAATAATAATAATAATAATAATAATAATAATAATAATAATAATAATAATAATAATAATAATAATAATAATAATAATAATAATAATAATAATAATAATAATAATAATAATAATAATAATAATAATAATAATAATAATAATAATAATAATAATAATAATAATAATAATAATAATAATAATAATAATAATAATAATAATAATAATAATAATAATAATAATAATAATAATAATAATAATAATAATAATAATAATAATAATAATAATAATAATAATAATAATAATAATAATAATAATAATAATAATAATAATAATAATAATAATAATAATAATAATAATAATAATAATAATAATAATAATAATAATAATAATAATAATAATAATAATAATAATAATAATAATAATAATAATAATAATAATAATAATAATAATAATAATAATAATAATAATAATAATAATAATAATAATAATAATAATAATAATAATAATAATAATAATAATAATAATAATAATAATAATAATAATAATAATAATAATAATAATAATAATAATAATAATAATAATAATAATAATAATAATAATAATAATAATAATAATAATAATAATAATAATAATAATAATAATAATAATAATAATAATAATAATAATAATAATAATAATAATAAACTGCCTGAAGATGTAGGGAATGCCAAAACTATGAAATCTGATTGTGACTGCTGGAAACTTTTCGTCAGTGATGATGTTCTGCATAATTGTGCAACACACCAACAGACGCATAGATGATTTCAAAGTGAAATATGAATGTGAGACTGAGAGAGATTGCAGAGACAGACATAAATGAACAGAAAGCCTTTATTGCGTTATTATATCTTGCTGGTGTGTTCCGCGGAGGTCGGCAAAATATTCATGACTTCTGGACAACAGATGACCTTGCTGTCAATATTTACGGGACGATTATGTCCGAGAAACGCTTGCGATTCATAATAAGGTGCACTCCTTTTAAAACAGTTGAAAACCGATAGTAAAACACAATTAACCTCATTAGCTCATCGATCAGCAAATATTTGTCTAATAATCATGTTAGGTTACATAAATGTCTGTTGCGAATACTTATTTTAGAGTTCAGGATCGCAGAACACGTGTACTTTGTGTATGTACAAAATAACACAGAAATGGTTCTAAACATTTGTATGCTTTTATCTCTCTGAAGTTAATCCCGCTTAAGTATCGATTAGGAAACTGCTTACAGTGCAATAACATCCAAAAACCTCTCTCCACAAATCAGCAGCATAAGAGATCCGTTTCACTGTCAAAGTCACTGTACTCTTTGTCCCTCTTCCCCACCATGTGTTAACAACAGCATCGTTCTAGTTTCAGACTGTAGGAATGGTTACAAATCTATACATCCTACACTTCAAACCTAAGAACTTCTAGAATCTCAAAACCATGCCCTGCACTGCACAACAGATAACTACTGGGTCTCAAGTGTTCAATACTGCTATACGAATACCTTATGACAATCCTGTGTAGGACACATTTAATATAACTCATATTGCTTGATTTCACGCTATATACAATTTGTTAGAGTTATTACAATTGATTTAAAATAAATTAACAGCTTCTTCCGGAATTTATATTTTTCCCATAAAGCAGTACCTAAATAGCACTTCATTAAAGCAGTAAGATAAACCGGAGTTTTTTTTCTGTAATTTACGTCCGCCCCAACGTTAAGTTATATCGGACGGTGAATGAATTGGGTGAAATGATGCTCAAATGAGTCCAGGGTCCATGGAGCTTAGAGTTACCCGACATTCGTTTTGAAGGATAAGGGAAAACCCCGGAAGAAACCTTATATAGGTAACTCACCCTGACCGATTCGAACTCGGGGCCTCTTGAACGAGAGGCAGACATGCTACCATCTATGCTACCGAGGCGGGCAAGATAAACCGGAGTATATGACCTGTAATACCAAACACAAACGAACAGAAGAGGAAAAAATATGTCTCACTGATTCTAAGTATAGTTATTACTCACACTACAATTTTCTCTCAAACTCTGTTCTTAATCATTGATTATGACCAATTTTATTGATATGTATAATTTTAAATATTATTGTTATCTGTGCAAAATGGTGCAATTTAGGGTAGCTACAAAATAAGAATGAACATGGTTTGAGCCAATAAAGATATCCCACTGTCTTGGTGTTGCCAGTTCAACGGCTAATGGGCGACAGAGATAGAGGTTATATCTGCCTTTGTCTCAACCTAGCAATTATAATACATATGCTGAGATGTACAGTGACACAGATGCTGACAGAGAAGTTCGCTTAATATTTCAGCATATGTGTGAGAACATACACAAAGATTATCGCACAATCTGAACCTTAAAACCTTGAACTGGAAACAGTTCGCTTACGTAGCTATCGTTCATATGCACACTAAACAAAATCATTCAAATTAGGTGCGTTCTACGAAATAAGGTGTTTGCTACAGTGAAACAAAATAGTGATACTTCAACTGTTTGTGAATATAGTTTCTATTTTAATGATGCCATATTTGTATACTGTCTGTAATGGACTTTAAACCAGCTACTCTCGGCGTTTCGAATGGGCAATTGGTTTTTGTATTTGAAGGAATCAGTTCTACAAGGTAGTTCGAACTCAGTTACGCCGGAAAATAACTGAAGGATGCTGGAATCTAATAGATGTGTATGTGAAGTGCAGAGCGCTGCTATTGCGTTCTGTGTTGGGCGCACTCATCGGACAGGGAAGACGTCAGGACATGGAGTTGGCATCGCCTGACGTCCTCAGATACCGCCACACCTTCTGCATTTCGAGAGGTAGTAAAGGACTATGAGCATCTTTTGCCCTGGATTACAACGGAGTTAGGATGCAAGAACAAATACTTGAACATGGAGTTGGTAAAGGAGTGTTTGTCTGTGCCAGCAATTGTTGCAAAATATCCAAATACAACATGGGATCGCATATGGAAAATTTTTCGAAACACCTACGCTCCACTTGATTGGAAGGTTAACGTGTAATTCTTTGTGAATGAAATAATCCCTACGAATTAAAGAAATGTAAACATAATTTAGCAACAGTCCCATGTGGTAAACGTTGTGGAAAAAAGGACATGAGATACAGAGAATTACCACCTGCAAAAATGTATCTGAGATGAGGAAATGGACTAAAAATAAAATCGGAGTACTGGTTGGAAGCAGGGCGAAATATGCCGCAGTGTTAGTAATTCTCTCCTGGAATATTAAGAAAGGCAACACTGCACGGAATGAAATGTGGTTGATAACGGCTTTCTACCATTATTGCCTGAGTGCCGATTGCCCTAATTTATTAGCATTCAGAAAGTGGCTCAGAGCAGAGCGATACAAAGTGCGTAGACTTCATGATGTGTGGACCGAGTTAAATGATCAACTGGATCTCACTTGCTAATGTCACCCAATTATCGGGAAGCACCACAAACAACAGCTGAGAAAGGACCGGAGGCCACGCCACACCCACTCATTTGTCTCCTGTCACTAACTGAGGGGTGATTTAGGGAAATGTCACTTGTCCCTCGACGTTTCTCTCCCCTTCTCCTGTCCTCTGGAACGTTCGGGTGATTCGCGGAAAACCAGAGACTTCTAGAATAACAGGATATTCCTATAAAAAGGGCTTCAATTAGGAGTCAGTCAGTTAGTCGGTTCTTGGCGTAAGAATGCAGTGCTAGTGTACGACGAGAAGACTGTGTGAGTGCATCGGAGGATTGTACGTAATTACGAGTGTAAGTGAAATTGTAACGGACGAACTGGTGAATCGTAATTGTGTGCATTACGTAATTCTGTGTAATTGGCAAGTGTTAAACTGTAAGTCGGTGGAAATAAAGAGCATTGTTGAGTGGTGCAATTGGACTTTTCATTTCACGAACCCACAAAGTCACACTGGTGTCAGGAAGCGGGAAGATAACATCACCGAATATTACAACCATGGACGCGGCATTGGAAAGAATTTTGGAGAAGATGATGGAAATGAAGGCCGAATTAACAGAGAAGACGGAAGCGGCAAATAACAGACTGGCCGCGAAGCTGGAGACTACAAATAACAACCTGGCCGCGGAACTGAAACTAATGAAGACGGCTAACGACAACATCACCGAGAAGATGGAAGAAATGAAGGCCGAGTTAACCACAGAAATGAGAGCAGCGAACGGCAGTCTGGCCACGGAAATGAAGACGGCGAACGAGGCTCTCGCCGCAAAGTTTGAAGAACAGTTGGCCGGCGTAAAAGAGGACGTCACAGAGTTAGGAGAGCGCGTCGAAAACCTGGCGAGCCGCGTTAATGAGCTGGAAGGAAAAGCCGACAGCAGCGTGAAGTCCCTGAACGCCATGGTGGAGGATGTCGTCGGCAGGAAGCTGTAAGATTTCAAGGCCGACGCGCCGGAATGCGACACAACATCTGCGCGCGTCAAACCTCCCAAGTATGACGGCGCGTCAACGTTTGAGGTCTTCCGCCGCCAGTTCGACACAGTGGCCAGGCACAACGGATGGTCACTGGAGAAGGAGGCCGCACAGTTAATAGCCAGCCTCCAGGGAAGAGCCGCGGAAGTCCTAAACGCGGTGCAGACGACGGCGGCGCCCAAGGACATCTGGGAGGCCCTGAAGAATCGCTTCGGAAACCACCGCTTAGCCGCAGCATACCGCAGCCAGCTAAAGGCAAGGTCACAGCAGCCGGGGGAGACGCTGCAGGAGTTCGCCATAGCGATCGAGCAGCTGGCTAGCAAGGCCTTGGTTGACCTGCCACTGGAGTTCGTATACCGGGAAGCCGCCTACAATTTTGTCGACGGGGTACGGGACACGGAGATTCGTCAGCGCCTAATGCTCGGCGAATATAAAACCATCCACGAGGTGCTGACAGCGGCATTAAGGATGGAGGCGGCCAAAATAACATCCAGCCCGACGTCGAGAACGAGGAGCGTCCGCTACGCCGGAGACAGAAGACCAGCTGAGGGACGCCGGCGAACACCTAGTGGCCTGTGTTGGGGGTGTGGACAGCCCGGACATCTCAGAGAGACTGCCCACACCAGGAAGAGCAGGTGGAAGGACGAGTAAGGCCCGGCGTGGAGAGGGGCACGTCGGCGCCATTGCCACCATCCCCTCGAGTGACACTGCGCGCCGTCAGCCGGCGTATGGATGACGGCCTCTTCGCGGACGGTTGGGTGAGAGGGAAGCCGTGCCGCGTGCTGGTGGACACTGGGGCAGACGTGACCATCATCAGACCTGACGTGTCGAAGGTTTTGCCGACGAGGAAGCCAAGCCGACCGTACGAGCTGGTCACGGCATCTGGCGACACCTTGCCTGTGGAGAAGGAGGCCCTGCTGGAGATGACCTTGAGGCGGAGTGCCGTGCGTCTGTGGGTGTTCGTCGCGAAGGTGGCTGAGGAGGTGATTCTGGGACTGGATGCCCTCAGGAGCCACGATGCGACGGTCGACGTCGGCAGGAAGGTCCTGCGGCTCAACGGAGAAGAGGTTATACTCCGTCAGCCCGAAGAGTGTCTTGGAATCTGCAGGGTTGTCTTGAACGAAGACGTGGTTGTTCCCGCGAGGAGCGAGGTGATGGTGACGGCGCGACCAGAAGGCCAGACAGCAGGTTGCGTCCCGAGGCCGCAGGAGAACGACTTCACCTCGGAACATCGTAGAGGGAAGAGCCACGGTAACGCTGACGCCATGTCCCGAGCGCCCTGTCCAGAAGAGTGCGGCCAGTGTACACGAGTGGAGGAGAAGGAGCGTGCCGCAGCTGTCCGAGTAGTCACGGCAGTGCCTGCGGATGGCTGGGATAGCGCAGGCCTGAGGAGGGAGCAGCTGGCGGACGCAGACTTGGGGCCACTCTTAAGGGAAGTGGAGGCAGGGTTGAGACCAACCTGGGAGGACATCGCACCGAGGAGCGCAACCTGCAAGTCGTACTGGGCCCAATGGGACTCGCTGAAGACCAGAGAGGGCGTGCTGTTCCGGGTATGGGAGTCACCCGATGGGAAGGCGCAGAGGGAACAGTTGGTACTTCCCCGGAGTAAGGTCCCGGAAGTCTTAGAGGAAGTGCACGCTGGTACTTCAGGAGGACACCTAGGAGCGAACCGAACGATTCACAAACTACGGCAGCGCTACTACTGGCTGAGGCTCCGAGCAGATGCTGAGAGATGGTGCCGTCAGTGTCACGAGTGCGCGGCGAGTCGCGGCCCCCAGACTAGGAGCCGGGGTCGCATGCAGCAGTAGAACGTCGGAGCGCCATTCGAACGTCTCGCCGTTGACATTGCTCCGGAAGCGAAACAGCCAGCGACCGAGTGTTTGCAGAACTTGGTGGACCATCTCCACGACGTGCACGAGATGGCTCGCCAGAGCATCCAGAAGGCGAGCGACCGCATGAAGGCCAGGTATGACAGGCAAGCCAACAGCCAAGGGTTCCAGCAAGGTGACCTGGTCTGGTTGTACCGTCCTACCCGGACCAAGGGACGCTGCCCGAAGCTCCAGCAGCCATGGCAAGGACCGTACCGGGTGGTGAAGAAGATTAACGACGTGGTCTACCGCATCCAGGAGGTTCCCCGAGGGAAGAAGTTGGTGGTACACCTGGATCGTCTAGCCCGCTCTGATGGTGCTGTTCGGGACGACCAGCTTTGAGGAGGGAGCAGTGTCACCCAATTATCGGGAAGCACCACAAACAACAGCTGAGAAGGGACCGGAGGCCACGCCACACCCACTCATTTGTCTCCTGTCACTAACTGAGGGGTGATTTAGGGAAATGTCACTTGTCCCTCGACGTTTCTCTCCCCTTCTCCTGTCCTCTGGAACGTTCGGGTGATTCGCGGAAAACCAGAGACTTCTAGAATAACAGGATATTCCTATAAAAAGGGCTTCAGTTAGGAGTCAGTCAGTTAGTCGGTTCTTGGCGTAAGAATGCAGTGCTAGTGTACGACGAGAAGACTGTGTGAGTGCATCGGAGGATTGTACGTAATTACGAGTGTAAGTGAAGTTGTAACGGACGAACTGGTGAATCGTAATTGTGTGCATTACGTAATTCTGTGTAATTGGCAAGTGTTAAACTGTAAGTCGGTGGAAATAAAGAACATTGTTGAGTGGTGCAATTGGACTTTTCATTTCACGAACCCACAAAGTCACACTAACTTTCGCGTGGGTGTGCACGAAGTTTCTTTCTTATATGTTACAACAAAATGTAACTCAGCATGAAGACATAAAGTAAAACCAGACCTCCCACTCTTCCTTTCCGCTTTGTGATCCCGATTATTTATTTAAAAAATACAAAGAAGTAAAAGAATTCTCATCAGAATAAAAAAATTGACAAATAAGTTAAAAAAAAGTCAATCTGACGCACAAAAAGTGAAGTAGATGCTTTGGTTACAAAACAAAAAACAAAACAAAAAAGAAAAAGAAAGGAAAAAAGAAGCTTTTACACTTGGAAGAGCAAAACGCTTTGTAAAAAAAGGTTAAGCAACACCACTCAAATTGACGAGTGAGTGAGTGAGTGAGTGAATGAGTTAGTGAGTGAATGAGTGAGTGAGTGAGTGAGTGAGTGAGAGAGTGAGTGAGTGAGTGAGTGAGTGAGTGAGTGTGTGGTGTTTTAGGGCCCATCGGCAACGACCTCATTTGGTCCCGAAGTCAACACTAAGAGCTCAAAGCCACACAAACTAAGCTAAAAGGTAAAATAAAATAAAAACACCCGCCAATTAAAAGTACATCCAAAGGTTAAAAAAATAAAAAAGAATAAATTGCACGAAGTACAGAATAAAAAGCTAAAAACCAACCAATCACCAGACTAATAATTTAAAATCTCTAAAATTAACACAGATAAAATCCAAGTCAGACTTGTTTATTAAAACCGATTTCTGCAACAAACCGCAGTGCCTTAACCACGGCTACTGGGTCGTCCCCTAAAACACCGAGCAAGTTAGTCCCCAAGCCCAAACACTGGCGAACAGGAACGAACTACGGGCAATCGAGCAATACATGCCACACAGCAAGGCGTACTGCATACGGAACACACACAGGGGCTGGTTCCCCTCTTAACAGATGGCCATGAGTCGCTCGTGTGTGCCTAATTCTTAGCCGGGTGAGTGTCGCCTCGGCCCGCCGGTTATCTCTGCAGGAAGTTGGCCAGGGTTGTGCGCTCTCCTTTATCCCCCGGAGTTGTGTGCCGTCTAAAGCTGTCCAGGAGTGCTGCCAAGCAGATAGGAGTTGGCGACGGAAAAAACGTTGCACATCCTGGTATGGCACCGTAGTTGTTAAACTCTGGGCAAACGGCAAGCGGACTTAGCAGCCGCGTCCGCCTCCTCGTTCCCGGAAATGCCCACATGGCCTGGGGTCCAAGTAAAAACAAAATGGTACCCGCGACTGAGCATTTGCGAGATCAAGGCCTGAAATTTTTAAACCAGGGTGTGAGCGGCTATGTGCTGTTGCAAGGCCTGAAGAGCGCTTAGAGAGTCAGTGCAAACAATAAAATAGCTTGGAACTAACTTAGAAATAAAAAGGAGCAGAAAGAGGATGGCATACAGTTCTGCAGAAAAAACAGAGGTGGAGTCCAGAAGGCGAAATTTATGAGCCTCACCGTTAATGACGATTGCGCAATCCGTAGTGCTACCTAACTGGGAACCATCTGTAAAGGCCGGAACATAGGGTAATGGCCCAGCAGTTCGGCAAAAAGTTGCTGAAATACCGAATGTGGGGTAGCTAGTCTCGAATTGGTCGAAATAGCGAGATCGAACCGCGCAAGCTCGAGCTGCCATGCGGTATAAGAAAACATCTGTGACTGTCCATATTCACAGATACTTCATGTCGTAAACGACCTGGTTGGCTCAGGCGGCAGCATCTATATAACCCGTATTACCGGGATTCGATTCACGTAGCCAGCCTTCCAGTGTTTTCGGAGGGATGCTGCAAATCAATTTTTCAGCAATTTCATTTAGTTTACACTGTCGCTTAAGTTGATTCACGACGTAGCGAAATAATGAAATGTGAATTAATAGCCCCTCCTTTCCTACAGCTTACTGTCTCGACAGTTGAATATAAGACTACTCAAATCTCGTATTTAGTAGCAGCACTCACTACACGTCACATTAGTCGTCACAAACCCACTTGTAGAACAGCATTCTATCACACCAGAAACGCGTTCTCTAACTCCTTTGCTAACCCACTCTCCCGCGCAAGGAAGCTCGCTTGCACAGCAGCTGGTTATAGAGATTAGAACGCCCTAGAAGCGCAGAGAAAGGTAACTTCCAGAAGATTCTGGTCATCTGACAATAACGCTTCCGGTGTTTTAAGGTGGACGAGACCGCTAATTATGGTAATTTTTCTCTTCAACTGCCCACCGTCCACGTCCTGAAACTTAAGCCATGACGACTGAGTCACATAAGTGGACCTCAGTTTTTGGGTCCTTTATGGTTAATACACTGCTTTACGCAGTTCTGTGATGCTAGAACTTTCGTTCACAATAATCCGTGGTTAATTTTGTTCACACTTATATGCGAGGAGACATCTCAGTTACGTAAACAAGTATTTGCACATTTCAAATTCCTCTAAGAATTTGCTGTCAGAAGGACATAGGAAACTTGAACAGGATCTCATAACAAAATGTTACGTCTATTCCCTTTCCAGTTATCGATCCTTGGCAGCGAGCACGATGAATTTAACTTAAAGCGACGGGACGTAATGTGAGGTTAAGATATGCGTGTGAACTAAAAGTGTAATGAGTAGGGACTTTAACTTTATGTGAATGACTTTAGTTGGTAATTGCTTCTATTACTTCATGCTAAGTTTTCTCTTCGATAAGTTCCAATTATAACGTGACATCAAGCTTAATGAGAAGGAAACGACTGACAATGTTATAAACTTAAGTTGTGTCTTGTTAAGTCATGTTATGTCAACTTTAAGGTGCTTCGTTTAGTACACTGTTATAGACTTTCACGTTACGTGGCGCTAATTTAATTTACAATACCTTAACTGTACATATCCTTCTTTCCTAGACTGTGTTTGATTTTCATGTTTCGTGCGTTAAT
Organism: Mantis religiosa; assembly: GCA_030765055.1. Taxonomy (NCBI): domain Eukaryota; kingdom Metazoa; phylum Arthropoda; class Insecta; order Mantodea; family Mantidae; genus Mantis; species Mantis religiosa. The sequence continues at coordinate 260,356,009 of CM060948.1, read as the reverse complement.
TTGTTACGTTAAAGAAACCCTAAGCAAGCCTAGACTTTTACGATACGTCGCGTTAAGCTAAATCACGTTTCCTTAAGTTCATTTTAATCCCAGGTTTACCTTGAGTGGAAAACTTCATAAGTGAACACTAAGATGAATCTTGTGTTTCACACAATAGAATATTAATGCTTTATACAGTATGATCCAATAATCTAGTACTTTATTTCATAGCTTTATACATCTGAGTATGTATGATTAATATCGAGGTAAACGTTTACAGAAATTATTTCGTATGTCCTGCAGTGTGGCTAATGGTTTGAAATGTAATGCTCATTTTCCTAGCTAGGATATTCTCTTGAGTTCGAGGTTATATTTTGGAACTCAATGGAACCCACGTTGCTTTGGGTTTTGGGCCATATATGGAATCGATATAAGCTCAGTATTATTAGGTATTTCAGGATCTGTGATAGTGGTCTGTAGGTGACAAGAGCTAAATTACCATTGAAAGAAGCATGGTGTTGATTACACCATTTCCTTGTATCGTGACTTATTTAGTAAGTTGAGATAAGCAATACATGGTCTAGGGCTATCATAATGAAGTTAATTGCGTTAAATCTAATTGGTATCAGATATTAATAAGTTGGCATTTAAACAAGATGAGTGAAATTATTGGATTAGAATGTCTTTAAAACTGTTTCCTGAGTATAGAAATATCGATACTTGGTAGCTAGTTATTGACGTTCTGAAGATTTAATGCCTCAAAGATCTCTCAAGTCCCGAAATAATCACCTGCCAGTGCGACACTGAACAGCTATTAATTGTCTTCCTCCATTATGCGGCTTGTCCTAGTGATGTTTCTGTAACTCTTCTTTTGGCCCAATACGTAACGCTGAAAGCTGGTATTCAAAAGATTATTGGTTCTTTCCTGTCATGTAGTTATCATTTTATCTTCTCGTGTTTTTAAAGCGTAAATATAATAGGAAGAAATGACGTGATTCGTAACTAAGAACGTGAATCTGATTGGCCAGTATAATAACAATACTACACTTTTTCTGGGGTCACATAAAGTCTCTGGTATATGATACACCTATTACCTCAGAACAGGACCTGACTGCCCTAATAATAGCAGCATGTGAATTTATTCGACATACACAAGGAATTTTGAACAGAGTACGACAGTCGTTCGTTCGTCGCTGTCTACTTTGTGTTGAAAACGCAGGTCGCCAGTTCGAGCAGTTCCTATAAACCTTGCGCAGAGTTGCATTTGCTTTTTATTTTATGTAAGTTCGTTCAGCCTTTACACACCTCCCATTTAGGCGTACAGTATGTGAACGTTGCAAGGAGGATTGTTAAAAAGAATTGTAATTAATTGCACACACAAGGTGAGTGCACAGTAAAGTGCATACATTGATACAAGAATTAGAAGCTCAGACAAAAGACTTGAAAAAAACAAGGAAAAAAAGAAGCCTCTTCATTTTCGTGTATTGTGTACTCAAGTGTTATCAGTGGCGTACTGACACTTTAGAAACTTACATCCGTAACTTTCACATTTGAACCCACAAGCCATAGGTATTCCATCTCAAATTACTTGTTTGTAATATCTCCACTTCCTATGAAAATATTTTGGTGTACTTCATTAACATCCTGTGTATTAATCTCTAATATAAAAAATTAGCACTCACAGAACTAAACAAAAATAATGAAACTGAAGGAGAATATAGTAAGGCTGGGTAATCCTCCTTACATATGTGGGCATGAAGCCAACATTTTTTTTTCTTTTGTGGGCGCACTGAATGTGATTCTCAGCATTCCATTCTGTATTGGGAATGAGAATATAAAATCAGGTGTTTATTTTATTAGTCATGAACCTATATTAAACATATAGTGTTTTATGAAAATCGTTGGTTACTTGTAAGAAAATTAAAAATAATGAAATATTTTCAATTTAGTGGATAGTTTGGGGCAGAAACCATTTCATGGAAACCTTCTCGTGGCATTTTTGGAAGATGCTGAACATAATCACCATCTTTGCTACATTATCCGACTCTTCCTTTTTTAGTAATATTGCTCATGTGCACACAGGCACACAAATGCACACATGCACAATATGCATCCATTTGAGAAAGTGTCTAATAGGAGAAATCTGAACAGGTTTCCGACAGTAAAATCCGAACTAAGGCTTCATTTAGTATTTTCTAAACTGTAAAGATCCTTTTTAGTGACATTTAAGCTAGACACCGCGTCCAGAATATTGGTGCCTCTTGTTTATTTTTATATACAATATCGTCGTGGAGCGAGAGAGAGGGAGAGTGAGAGGCAAACGATACTGAACGCCAAGTACTAAGTTCCCCGGTGTTACTTTAAGGAGACTTGATATAATGTAACTGAATTACCATACTCCCTTGTTTTATTCATGAGGTGACATTTTTTCTGGTCTAAAAAGCGAGGATCCGAACAAAGTGAGTACTTGGCGCAGACGATATTTCAGAGTTTGTTTGAGAGAGATGGGTTACGTCCATCAAACCAAAGGATGTGTTTAATAAACAATGCTATTTCTCAAAGTTTGTCCATCATGTTAAAAGCATGTATAACCTGATACACAACTGCTTATCACCTGAGAAACAGCTGCTTATATCTGTGTAATTTATTTCCTATTCCGAAGGTTTAATGCCCAAAGCTGAATCTTTAAAAATAAAAGCGTTCAAATTTATGTTAAAGTTGCAAGCATTTTTAAGTGTAAATATCTTACTTTACATTGTTAAAACAGGATATAGCTTGTTGGTTTCGCAAACTTTTCTCATTCTCCCTATAATCAGTATTCCTCTTATCTCCGTAATTTTATTAATTCCTTTTAGCCAAGCTTCCTTTGGGCACTCTATATTCTTCTTCCGCTCTTTGGCAACATCTCTTCATGCTCTACTTATCTGATGCCTGTGGCAACATAAGATCATTGCTTCTTTCTTTGTATTGATTCAAGCTCTAGTATTTTTTTTTAGGATTTTACTACAGGCTCGTGGTTTTTAGAAACACAAATATGTGTTTTGACAAAATTTCGAACAATTTGTTCTTTAAAATCGTGCTAAGATTATCTAGCATATAATTTATTTATTTTTATCTCGGAAGATCTGTGTATTACAAAGTAGGAGGTATTACACCCTTACAAATATCATTGTCATAAAAAACGCACGTATATTTCTTATATCATACAGTATCTTAAAATTGATTCATCGATATGCGTAAAAATATTCGTGATGAATGTGTAGCCAAAAAATTAACTCGAAATAAGCAATTTGAATAAAAATATTTACTGCACAGAATCACGATTAAAAAATAATTTTTCAACAGATGATGATTTGTTTGGAAACTAAAATATAATCAAACAACCTGGAAGAATTTGGAAGCAGCTAACATTGAAATAATTGTTTGAATCTGAGCGAAATATAGATATCTTTGTTTAAAACGTTTTCGTGCACCTCTTGTGGTTTCTAAGATATATAAAACTTATTAAAAGTCAAGAGACCATCCATAAAAAACTAAAGATATGTGTTTTGTAATCGCAAAGTTGCTTGTTTGATGTTTCTTGTAATTTACGTCTCCCAACGTTAAGTCATATCAGACGATGAATGAAATGGGTGAAATGATGCTCAAATGAGCCCATGGTCCATAGAGCTTAGAGTTACCCGACATTTGTCTTTCAGGATGAGGGAAAAGCTCGGAGAAAAACCTTATCCAGGTAACTCACTCTCGTTTAACTCTGACCGGCCGTGAATGGCGGATTATCTTAGCTCGTAATTGTAAACTGGCGGCTTATGTTTTGGAACGCGATAATTTCGAGGACGAATTGTTATACATGCAATATTTTCACGGTGGTGACAATAATCGCATACCCGTTATAGTGGAAAGAGGAAATCCTTTTGATATGAACGATAGGAAATTTCAAGAAAGATTCCGATTATCCTAGGAAGTAGTGTGGTGGCTAGTGGACAAATTGTGTGATAGGTTAGAATTCCCAACAAACAGAAATAATCCGATATCACCACTGAATCGAGTATTAACAACTTTAGGATTTTATGCAACGGATGCATGTAATATACTAATCGGCGACGTATCAAATACTCATCGGACCACGGCGTTGCGTATTATAAACAGTGTGCCGCGAGCAATTATATACAACTTCCGGCAAGTAATGCTGATGTAAGGTCAGTCATTAATAACTTTAGTGCAATTAGTAGTTTTCCAGGAGTACTTGGAGCCATACATTGCATAACATAAGGATTCAGTCGCCTGGAGGTGAAAATGGCGAAGTTTATAGGAACAGGAAAGGTTATTTTTCACTCAATTGCCAAACTGTAAGTGATCATAATTTACTTATTAGGGACATTGTTGCAAGGTGGCCAGGATCGGTGCATGATAGTACAATATTTAGAAACTCCAGCCTAAGAGCAAAGTTTGAAAATGGAGAAATTCCTCATGGTTATTTACTAGGAGATAGTGGCTATGGTTGCAGACCATATTTAATTACCCAATTATAAACCAACAAACTGCTTCTGAGCAACGTTTTAACAATGCACATGAAGAACCAGAAACACAGTGGACAGGCAGTATGGAGTTTTGAAAAGGAGGTTTTCAGTACTGTAATGGGGGTTAAGATGTGACCTGCAAAATGCTATGTCAATAATCGTAGCCAGAGCTACGAGTTTCAGTTTCGAGGAAACTCCTCAAGATCCTGAAAGTCAAAGGTTGCTAGACCACCTGCAACGAGTGAGAGGAGCAGACATTGAGGAAAATGATCCTGTTCCAGCAGAACATCAAATGCATCGTAATGATGCAGTATCAGGAAGAGCAGTGTGACAGGCAATAATAAATCACCACTTTAGTTAAGATACGTATGTATATTTATTCATATAACATTTATTTACACACTGTTTTTATTTATCCAGTATTTTAGTTTTTCTTTTAGTACCAATAACTTGTACTCTTTTATTTCCATTTCCTCTTAACGTTCCTTTTTAATGAGGTCCAACTGTGTCGTGAGAACCTCAACTCGCTTTTCACAAGCATCAACTATGCTTGTTGCAGGTTTGGGTTTGGGTTGCATCCTGCGTTGCTGCCACCTTTTCGGCGTAGAGCTGACCCCATGAATCTCAGTTTCTTCTGCTGGCATGGAAGCTGGTGTTGCTTCCTGTAGCTGGAATTGCTGTAGTAAAGAAAAAAGGTGTTCATTTGCTTTCAAATGGCTTATTATTGTGTGTGTGAGACAATGAGAGAAATCATGGTATAATTATTTTAATACATAATATGTAGGTGTGAACATATGTGAGAGAGAGAATAAGAGAAATTGTAGTGTAATTGTATATTAGTAACATGTAAATTTTTTTTAATTTATTGTATTTTCTCACTCAGTATACCTATTTTATATGTAATAAATATAACTCTACTACAGGCAAAGTTATTGTTTAACGAGATTTGTACACATGCCCAAATATAGTTAAAGAAAAATACTGCCTTTCTGCCATTAAGAAAGGAAAGAACAAAAAGGTACTGCATACATACACAGCATTTCATTTAAATATAATTACAATTTGTAGAAAGTAAACCAGGGACAGAAAATTATAATCTTACATTAAAATTTTGATTTCCATATTGTCATATATCAAGTTTTCCCTGCTTCTGGATTTATGATTTTGTAATATTTTTATAACCGTTGTCAACATTAGTAACAATGCTACTAATAACCGGTGCAGCAAACTCAACTCCAATCACAGCAATGCAAGCCTTAACTAGGAGCTATCCAATACATCTAACTTTAGAGGAGCAGGCACTAACACAACATGAAAAAATGTTGCGGTTAAAAACAACAAAATGGCAGAAAAGATTACTACAACCAATCAAGATGAAAACACAAACAAGTTTCCTACACAATGTTATGGAATTAAAAACAGATCTGAATCTTCCTAATTCTAAAGAAAACATTTTAATCAAAGAAAACCCACTGACTTTTGAACCAATTAATATTCAATTAGATTTAGAACAAATAGTTACAAAATCTGAAACTTCCAAACCTGTACTAAAAGCATTAGCATTAGAAACTGTGAACAATAGAAACCCACCTGAAGAATGGTTACATATCTACACAGATGGATCTAACTTGGACAACAACTCAGGTGCAGGAATTAAGTGTGCACTGTTCTCATTCTATCAACCAGGAGGATACCACACAACAAATTTTGCTGCAGAAGTAACGGCTATTCATATTTCACTCCAACACCTTCTATACAGAATAGATAAATTAAAAAATGCTGTCATAATTTCTGATTCTAATGCAGCATTATGTGCAATAAGTTCATATAAAATGAGGTCAATACGAATTAAAGAATGTCACAAAATGGTCCAACAACTTCAAAATCTACAGAAAAGAAATATATTACAATGGATACCTGCACATTGTGGAATTGCTGGAAATGAATAAGCTGATTTTCTTGTGAAAAAAGGTGCAAATTTAATTCAGAACAACAGTAAAAACTTACCCTTTACATCCATAAAAGGATTAATTAAAAGCAAATATAAAAAGAAACAAAACCAATCAATATCTAACAAAGCCAAAAATAAAAAATGGAACATTTTAATTAAAAATCCAGAAATTATTCCAGAAATCCAACGTAAAGCTGCAGTAGCAAATTTTAAATTACTTACAGAACATGATTATTTGGCCAAACACTTACACAGAATAGGAATTTATACAACTCCAAAGAAGAGGAAAAGAAGAGGAATTGACTGAAGAACATCTTTTAACCTGTGAAGCCCTACCTGCTGGACCCACTACACAGAAATATTGGAGAGCAAGAGAGCTAATGGCTTCATTGCCAAAGCCTAGCATTTGAAAACAACAACATTAGTAATACTGAAAAAGTGTATCAAAACGTGGATTGGCACAAACTTGAACAGTAGCAAAAACAATAATCATTTGACACCTTTTGGAACCTGAACTTGAAATAAAGCTCTTAGAAATTTAAAAATATCAGCAAACAAGAATTAACAGCATGACACAATATATATTTATCAGTGAAAAGAGTACCCAAATGTTAAAATTATTTGTTAGCGTGAGACTCGTTTGTAAGTTCGAAAATGGTATTACATCATAACTATTGTGAACCACAAGAGTATTAATTTTATTAACATATGTTCTTCATCGCAAAACCTTACAAATAGTAATTTAACATAGAAATGGAATATACTGGTCCCCAGTTTGTTCAATATGTGTTCTAAAAATGAACTACAATCATCTTCAAAACTGTACATCAGTTCACAATATACACAACGATTATGAAAAATATTGGAGTGCAAGAAGATTAATGATTTAATTGTCAACCATTGGGTGTTAGAAAACAATATACCTATATCACATATGTGACAATATCAAATCATTGTCAACCACTGGGTGTTAGAAAACAACTTACCTATATCACATATGTGACAATATCAAATCATTGTTAACCATTGGGTGTTAGCAAACAACATACCTGTATCACATATGTGACCATATGAAATGAATTCTTACCTCAATTTCTATTACTGGAACCACATCACTGAAGGTTTCAAAATTTTGTGTAAGCTCTGTAACATCTGCAACAGAGAAAAACAAAAGTCCTTGTAATAACTATTCACATACATGTGTACATGTAAGATTTGAAACTCTGGCAGCGAACATTACTATAACATGTAGACATATATCTGCTCCATTTCATAGCAATTGTTTAGCTCATTACTGCTGATTATGGAAAGACAAAGCTGTCCTAATTGCACAAGCACCAGGGCCCAGTTCAGCAGTAGCCCAAAATATATTCTCTTTGGTATCCCAATGTGAGATCCATGTAATATCCTGCGTAAATATTAATAATACTTACAAATGGAGCAATAAACAAGTATACCACTACAAAAATAGTAGTTGGACTAATACATGCATTACATAGCACAATAGTAGATTATGACTAATGCAAATGGCATGTACTGTCTGTCCACCATAAGAAAGTAAGGCAGAAGAATGTGTAATGTAATTATTTTGTCTGTATTTATGCTTGCCTTCTAGATATGATAAAGATGCTAGGTTTATGAAAATACACAATGCTGTCACATAACTCACCCATACATAATCCCTATCTATCACTGCAGTTATTTAAACAAGCATTAGATCTGACAGCATGGGTGACTCATATGCATACACTCATTTCGTAGTAAACAGATCCACTAACAGAGCAGATAAACTGTTTAAGCCCCTCTCACTCTTGAGGCCTAGCTTGTCTTCTTGTGGTGGGTAGACAGTACAAGAGCAGTTATTTTTATCCACTACCAAGAAAGAATAACCTATAACACACATTTTAATTATTTTGCATTATTTTTCATCAAATGATGCAAATATTTCAATTTCAAGACATCAAAACATAACTGCCTTGTTAGCCCATTTCATGCAGTTTTCTTTTGATAGTGCAAATGTTATTAAAATGATTTGTTACTAATCCATTGCAAATAAACTCCATGAAAGTGTTGCTACCAGCACTATAAGCCATGACACCACTGAATTTTCTAGTTATAGGACACTCAAATTTGTTAAGATTATTACATACCATCTGCTGTTGCTGCCTGCTGGTATGTGGCATCACTATCGAATGAGTTCTCAAGGGGTGCTGCAGTTGATGCAAGCATCTCTTTTATTTTGGGATGTACAACATTCATGCACATCCTTTTTCCTCCTCCTGTTTTGTACACCTCCAATTTCTCATCGCCAATGTCTTTTCTAGCTTTTCTCTTTAAATTATTATCGTAGCACGTTCTTAATTTTGATGCAGTTCTTTGTGTTACTCCTAAACAAAAGCAATTTATTAAGACAAAAGCTGCAAAGCATGTGCCTCAGTATAATAATGGATATAAGTTACAAGTTGTTGTTTTTGTTCCTCCGGTTTTGCAAGAGCAAGTTTGCTTTGCATCAATAATCACAAATCCTTAAGTTACAAATTAAAGATTATTTTGTTTATTAACTGTAACAATTGCCACAATGTATCAGCGTTGTCGGTGCGCTAGAATTTCATTTCACAAGGCTCTTTGTACACGCAATATATAGGTATTATTTTACGAACTCTTGAGAAATAATTATAACTTTAACTGGAGGTTAGTTGCCGAAAATCATCTTCTGAAAACAACAGACTATTAAAATACTTCAGCCAAAATCATAATTTTGAAATAATGTAACATTTTTCGCGTACCTGGGTTGCTGTTAAATTGTAAGGTCAGCTGCTCCCACGTGGCCTCCTTGTTTTATTGTAACTCCATCAGTTCTTTTATTTTCTATAACTTCTTTATAGTGAGACGCTAAGTCTAACAAAATATCTACTTCGAAAGCAGAAAAGTTTGGAGTCCTCTTGCTCTTGGTTTCCATTATGTTTATATTCTGCTATAGCTGTTTATACACGTGTTACTGCTTGGACAAATGCTAAGCGAAAAAAACGACAAATGTCGAACACGAAGCGATGAACTTCCGGGTGTGTTCGGCAGCCTTCTTAACAGTTACATTTGAAACGAGCGGTGCGCTCTACGGCACCGAGTGCCTGCCAGATAATCACTGCCAACTAACCGACAATTGGCAATGGTGCACCAGGATGTAAGCTTTACCACGATCAACTTTTAACTGCGTTTAGGCAAACGTCTCTTGTGGGTTTGCTTAACGAGGTTGGTGCACACGGCCATAAGACTGTTACCTGATAGGCTGCTCCCGGATTTGAATTTAGCTAACTTGATATTAGAAAAGAACTGTTCGCAGGCGTATGTCGAACTAAACATACATAGTTATCGATGCAGCAAGTGCATACAACGTTGGAAATCTGGTTTGGGCAACACTCTTCTAAAACCCACAAGGGAACTATTACTATTCTCTCACCTAAACGTACTTGAGAGTTTGATGGCATTATCTCTGCTCTATGTATACCAAAAATCGGTTGCGGAGTATAGTTGGAAATAAACAAAAGTGAGTCCAGAATACGTAGGAGCTTATAGGTATAATAACACATCATTGTACAGAAGCGAGCATATGTTTCCCAATGCGAGAAGACTGGTCTACGTGAGGGAGGCGGGTTTCTTATCAATTAGTGGCGTCAGGACAGTTCAGTTTCCGTATAACTGACCAGCGAGTTTGGCGCACAGGTATTTAAGCCTCAATGGGAAATAAAAACAATTTTGCCACATGAAACGTAGGTGGTTCTATATAAGTCTCTAGCCCGTCTCGGTAGCGTAGATGGATAGCGTGTCTGCCTCACGTTCAAGAGGTACCGAGTTCGAATCTTGGTCAGGGTGAGTTACCTGGATAAGGTTCTTTTCTCCAGGTTTTCCCTTATCCTTCAAGACGAATGTCGGGTAACTCTAAGTTCCAAGGACCCTGGAGTCCTTTGAGCATCATTCCATACATTTCATTCACCGTCCGATATGACTTAACGTTGGAAGGCGTAAATTACAGCAACAAAAAATATAACTCTGTACTATCAACCTTGTATTTATCGATCATTTTAATAACGTTTTCTCCTCTCTCTCGCAAACCAGGCCTCAGCAATTTTAATCTGGCTTTCTTCTTTTTAAATACATTTCCTATACTCAAAGCAGTAGTTTTATCTGGAAGGAAATACTTCTACCTTTCATAGGTTAGCGATACTATAATGTTGAACTGCGTGGTATTTAAAATTAATATATAAAATTATTGTTTAAAATTTATATCTTGTTCCGAAAATAAATATATTAATTATTTCTTTGCCACAGTTCTCAAGAACAGCTTATATGAACATACTACGACAAATAACATAGCCACCAAATTGAAAGCTTTATATATATATATATATATATATATATACATATATATTATCTGTGGCTATATATTAGATTTTTAAGGATCAACGAAATATATAAAATAACTATTTTGTTTGATAATGACAGTTCATATACAGAATCCCGTTAGCGTCAACGACATCTCAGAGGTTTCACGAAGGAGTTCTTTAAATGTCAGTAAAGCTGGTATGATGCACTTCAGTTTTAGCTACACGTAGAAACCATGGAACTAAACCGGGCTTGAATCGCAAACTTGGGATCAGAATGCCAGCTTCTAAGTCAATGTGGTCAGCTTTTATAATGATGATGGGGATGGTGATGATGTTTTTTCTTTCTTTTTGTAATTTACGTCCTCCAACGTTAAATCATACCGGGCGATGAATGGAATGGGTGAAATTATCCTCAAATGAGCCCAGAGTACATAGAGATTAGAGTTACCTGACATTCGTCTCTTAGGATAAGGGAAAACCCCAGAAAAAACCTTATCCAGGTACCTCACCCTGATCAACATTCGAAATCGGGACCTCCTGAAACGTGAGGCAGGCATGCTACCCCCACACTACCAAGGCGGGCGATGATGGTAATGATGATGATGATGATTATGACAAAAGAAACCTAAAAGGTCAAATAAGAGTGTAACGCTAATCTAATGTGCATCTATAACAGAATTAAACATTTAAACAAGAAATAGTTTAGGTATTTGAAGCATATGTAGTTCGAAGCAGTGTGAAGCAATTATCTGCTTTGGAGGCTGTGAACATTACAACATTTCAGGTATCAAATTAACAAAAATATCACGAAAAATCAACTGTCATGTCGATGCCGTTGCTGAAACCGGTCAATTTAATAAGTTAGTGTTAGCACTTTCTTCGTTGAAGTATTTTAGGGAAATAATGTAGATTTACTTCAAGAATATTTTAAAACTTCCTTCTTCCAGTGAAGTTGTCTACATAGGCAATAGAACTGTCACTGTGGTTAAATGGACATGTGGTCGATGCACTCTGCAATTGGTAGTTACTTCCTCGGGGTCAAAGGTAACATTTGCATTTTATATATAAGAGCGGGAGGTTTGCATTTGATTTAAAAATGACAAAGAGTATCATTGTATCCTGCATTAGAGTGAATAAGATTAGAGAAGAAGAGCTTTAACCTCCGAAGTCACTCGGGGCCGTATTGTTGGCATGTGGGAAGCAGGTCTTGCTACTACACAAATAGCTAATTCTATTGGAAGAGGGCTTGACTGCGTTCTTTACTGGATCCGGCGGTTCCAGAAAGAGGGAGAAGAAGGATTAAAAACCCGACCTAAATCAGGAAGATCCAGGGTTACCTCTCCGGATATGGATGCAGCCATAGTGCAGACTTCCAGAGAGAATCCGTTCCGCCCTTCTACGTCAATCGTAAGGCATATGGGACTTCCGATAACGCCTTCGACTGTTAGAAGCCGTCTTCATGCTGCCGGGATCCACACTCGGAAGCCAGCTCGAAAAGAGAACCTCAAAGAAGCACATCAAGCTGCTCGTGTGGGATTTGCTCTCCAGTTCCTTCCAATGCCTCAAACATTCTGGGACACTGTAGTATGGACGGAGGAGAAAGTGTTCTCATCCGATGAAGAGGAGAGGATGATACTTTGGCGTCCAGACAAGACACGCTACAACCCAAAGCACGTACTAACCACAGTAAGAAGAGGCAGGATTAGCATCGCCTTCTGGAGCTGGATGACGGCTGCCGGTGTGGGTCAACTGGATCGTGTATACCCGAGAATGAATTCTGAGGAGTATGTGGAGGTGTTAGAGGGCTGCATGTTACCAAGTGTTCGTTCCGTATATCCTGAGGAAGATATGCCCATCATTAACAATGTTCATGATAACAGCAGCATTCACACTTCAGCATTTACGCGAGATCCTGAAGCTTCTCCTCTCCCTTGGCCAGCCACATCACCAGATCTGAATCTCATTGAACACATTTGGGCTATTATAGTTAACGAATGGGATTGCAGGGCAGAAAAAAAATCCTGAAAGCCTCGAGGATCACGTTCAGGAAGCATGGGAAAGCCTGTGCAGAGGACCTCATATTTGTGAATCTCTCGTCCCTTGTCTTCCTAGGAGGCTCAATACTCTTTCAGATGTAAATGGTTGGTGGACCGGGTTTTAAGCTATTAATCGTTTGTTCCGTATCCCGTATTATGCCATACATGTTCAAGTTAATATTTCCATCCGTTCCTTTCTTCATATGCACATAGGCATCGATTTAGAAATTGGTTTCAGTTTTACCTATATATTAATTATTTTAAATGAAAATTATCCTTTATTTTCTGTCTCAATAATTATCATCAAACATAAAATAAATTCAATTCTACAGTAAAATTAAGATTTAAGCATTTCACTTATCAGACAAAGAATTCGACATTCTATTGCAACCTCATATCACAAACTGTATAATTTACTACAGAGTGTTGTGCTTAAACCTCCTCCTCCTCCTCCTCCTCCTCCTCCTCCTCCTCCTCCTCCTCCTCCTCCTCCTCCTCCTCCTCCTCCTCCTCCTCCTCCTCCTCCTCCTCCTCCTCCTCCTCCTCCTCCTCCTCCTCCTCCTCCTCCTCCTCCTCCTCCTCCTCCTCCTCCTCCTCCTCCTCCTCCTCCTCCTCCTCCTCCTCCTCCTCCTCCTCCTCCTCCTCCTCCTCCTCCTCCTCCTCCTCCTCCTCCTCCTCCTCCTCCTCCTCCTCCTCCTCCTCCTCCTCCTCCTCCTCCTCCTCCTCCTCCTCCTCCTCCTCCTCCTCCTCCTCCTCCTCCTCCTCCTCCTCCTCCTCCTCCTCCTCCTCCTCCTCCTCCTCCTCCTCCTCCTCCTCCTCCTCCTCCTCCTCCTCCTCCTCCTCCTCTTTATTGCCATCGCCATAGTTATTATTGTTATTATTGTTATTATTGTTATGATCATCATCATGATCATCATTATTAATTAATAGTTACGTGTGACAATATGTGGCCCTGCCTTCAAAACTACCGTAAATTTAGGAGTTTTTTCATGTACGTGTTATATCACGGTACTTCAACTCAAGCAGTAAAAATATTAATATCGCTTTATGTTCTATGTGATTGATGAAATTTGTTTCATTTAATGTTAGTGTTTCCCTCTATATAGTGATATACCTTAGCAGTTCAATACAGAACAGTATACTACATATATCCTTTCGCTGCCAATTTCCCTACTGCAGCATCTCTAAACACTGTCTCCATAAATATTGTAACTTTGTGTGCTGGTAGAATTAAAAGGCCGAGTTGCAGAAATTAAAAATCTCCTTTATTTTCTTAGAAATACTCTTATAGATTACAGCAGTATTAAGTTACATACACTATCAGTCTACCAAGGTGATCACAATAACAAACTGTAACAATAGATTAAATCCTTAGCTCTCGTTACAGCACAGCTGGCTGTCTCTCATTTCACAACACTGTTTCACTATTCGCAACTCTCTGGGCCAATCGTCGCCTCTTTAAATACTTCACAGATAATTTCTAGATGATTTACAAATAAACCAGAACGCGAACAATTTCTATCAGTCCAGAAGTAACTAGAAACTTCCATTTATCTCAGTTTGTTTCGGCAGACCCTTATCTGCCTTGTTTTAACACTGTCTTTCTATCAGTTTATTTTGTTTAAACCAGCCACGCGATCGTAGATTCGGGTTCGCGACAATATATTATGAGTGCTCTTCCATTTCTTGTCACTAGGTCAGTACACCGGCGATCAAAATGGGAGGCAGATGTCGTTAATATCGTGTCGCGAAAAGGTGCTCTATGAAAGAAGGGCTCAAATACCTATAGAAGGTATTCTGACAAATTAATGTGGAGAGATTTGGAAATTTCATAATCGGAAAAAAAATCTGTCAGCATATATCCCTTAAGCTTAATGGTGTACGTTAGCCACGTAAAGAACGTTAAAGATAACCTGATCTTTAAATTTATTTGTAAAGTGCCTCGACTAGGAATACCCACTCCCCTTACACTGTTCTCATACCTTAGGCAGACAATTTCATGAGTTAATCATCTGTTTGGCCTGTTTAACATGCACTTAATATGACTGTTTATTTGTACTTTCAGTATGCGTCACAATGGTGAGGCGCACATACCTATGTTTATTACTAATAAACTAGTCGGGTAAACACTTTGATCACAACTATTCCATTTCGTGAAACGCAAACCGTAACGATATACGAGAAGAGAAAACCACGAGTCGGTTGGAGAATTTAATGTTGTATCGGCATGTTGGTCATAGTAGCTCAATAGTTTGGAGCAACTGGATGGACACCACAAGATCCGTGGTTCAAATCCCGGCTATGATATTGAATTTTTCAGTCTGACCCTACCCTTTCATAGTAACATCATTGTACATAAAAGAACATTCATCGCTCCAAGGAGCATTATACAAAATCCAAGAATGTCCACAAGTATTTGTCAAGCCCTCGTGCAACGAACAAAACTGGGGGTAAAATCATTGCCACAATGTCACACCCTTTATTTCAAAATGTTTGCAAAGATAATATTGTAGGTCTTGTATCATGAGATGGCTTCAAATTAGCTGCCAAAGCAGGGAATAAATATCGATCTCAGAGTTTATAAGAATGAGTATTGACACATAATAACAACAAAAAACAAATGATAAAAA
Source organism: Mantis religiosa (assembly GCA_030765055.1). Taxonomy (NCBI): domain Eukaryota; kingdom Metazoa; phylum Arthropoda; class Insecta; order Mantodea; family Mantidae; genus Mantis; species Mantis religiosa. The sequence continues at coordinate 260,340,511 of CM060948.1, read as the reverse complement.
AATGATAAAGGACAAATGATAAAAACAAAAGGTAAAAACAAAAGGTAAAAACAAATGATAAAAAAGAGAAAAAAGATAAAAACAAAAGATAAAAACAAATGATAAAAACAAAAGATAAAAACAAATAATAATTATTATCATAATATAGAGCTGGACCATATCAGCAATAGAAAGTAAACAATTGTTCCTGAAATACGACCTACTCTCATCTTTGGATGGTCTACTTAACTGCGCTTTGTGGTACAAAATGGACTTTAAGTACGCTATTGCGTTATACATTTGGGCAAGCAAAAACCCTTTTATTTAGACTTTCACAGTGACATATACAGTTGTGCTTAAGGATCCCCTTTAGTTTTCACACACAAAAATTTATGATTCAAATACCCATATGGGTATGGTAAAGATGACACTCGTGGTTAGTAAGTATATTTCTTGGAAGGTGTAACATCTGACACTACACCTTATGGCAGCTTTGCAATAATAATTTGCAATATGAAGATGGGAAGTGTACCTTACAGAATCGAAGTAGTGGATTGGACCTGTAGGCAAGTGAATACTTTAGGCTTTTTCATTATTCTGTAGTATCTTCACAAAATAGTATTATACTGCACTTTTGGATGACAATGTTTTAAAAAAAATAATTTTGTAGGTTAATATTTAGGTGACTCCCCGACAAGGCATAATTCAAATTCGAATGATGAGTTCATTGATACCATTTAATCACTCGCGTTGTTAAATTAATCAAGGAGTAATTATGGACGCCTTTTAACTGCTTGGATTTCCAGGCCCAATTTTTGTTTGGGCATGAAAAATTGCTTAACTGTTTTCAGATACGCTTCTATCAGCTTCGATAGTATTTTTTATGTACCGTAAATCTACCATATGGGGTCACCGACTTTACTTACATTCCAGAGATGGCCATGTTGTGAATTTTTACGCCAAAGGAAATCCATTGCCCTCCCCTGTGTTTGAACCCGAGATCTCGAGAACCGGAGACTAGAATGTCACCCCTATACCAACGGTGTCAATCGCAGTCCCGGTATGAGTCTGCCCGACTGCTCATCTATTCCCCTAGGTATTTTAAACCAAAGGGGAAGACAATTCCTATGGAAAATTGTCGGAAATAGTATACAGTACTTAATGTGCAATCAGTATGCTATGCTAAAGGGATAAGTCATACATAAACAATTTGAACAGGTAGCATACCAGAGTTTAATTTCGGAATATTTGCCTTCCTTTTCCCCATAGCCTCTAGACATTCAACAGATTCATTTTCAACCTCCAAGACTGTTGTCATGTAATGAAATAAAAAAGTCTACTGAGGCAGGTGTGGAGGAAGTACGCTTCCTTTTGTGGCTACGAAGTCCAAAATTTCAGGGTCAAATCATGGCTGCATGTTAGACTGTTATCTGATAGGCTGCTCCCGTATTTGAATTTAGCTAACATGATAACAGAAAAGAATTGCTCGCAAGCGTACGTCGAACTAAGCATACATAGTTATCGATGCAGCAAGTGCATACAACGTTGGAAATCTGGTTTGGGCAACACTCTTCTAAAACCCACAAGGGAAATATTACTATACTCTCACCTAAACGTGCTTGAGAGTTTGATGTCATTATCTCTGCTCTATGTATACCAAAAATCGGTTGCGGAGTATAGTTGGAAATAAACAAAAGTTAGTCCAGAATACGTAGGAGCTTATAGGCATAATACATCATTGTACAGGAGAAGGTTCGCACCGTGGCGTTCGGTCCGAGGCGACGGCAAAGTATTCCTGGCAAACAACACGGCGCTGAAGCGGGTTTTATCCGGGATTTCCGGTTTCCCATTTCATCTCATTACATCAGTACTCCATTTCATGTATCATCAGCGTAACCGCCTGCGGTGCCACATGTAGTTAAATACAACACATTTCATTACACAGCAGGTATTGTTGGCCCCTTATCGGCAGTGGTCCGCATATGGCATACGTAAGGAACGCCGTCACCCATATAAGGAACAGAGGCGACGAGCGATGTCCAGCAGCTACTTGAAAGTGGTCGCATTAGGCACTTTCTATGCTCAGTTTTAGCGTGTTAGGTTCTACTCCGCAGCAAATTTTAGTGCACATAAGGTATTTTAAATACAGATGGTAAATGAATGAATGAATTCATTAATTCATTAATCGTGCTTTCTAAAAGTAACATTGCGTAAAAGACTCCCTACAGGCTACTGCATTTAATCGGTGTGAGGAGATACATTCATATAATTTTTTTGGCCGAATTATTAAACAACTCATGAAATTCCAGCAAGTACACTGAAATATACATAGGCAACACCTATTCTAATCTAGAATGTTTTTTTATTGTTGCAAATGGCGTATATTTATCTGCGGTTATTACTATAATATATGCTGCATCATTTAAGAAAACAAATGTCTTTTACCAGTTAATTTATTATTATTATTATTTACTGATCGAAAAGTTTTTTTTTCATTTTGCCTTTAAACTTTAAATAGTTACAAAATTTGGACCATGAAAACCTTTTCCTTCGACAACTATTTGGAGGTTCACACTGCACATTCACTTCGGTATCTTCGTCATCAGATTCCTCGGGTGTTACGTTTTCATAAATAAGGCGTGATTTGGGAGGTCCTGCAATTCCAGAAGTGGAAGGCACATCCACTTCGTGTAGTTTTGTTATTGGTAGTCCATATAACTGGTCATTCATTTTATTAAGAAAGTTCTTGCTAATCTGTCTTATTGGAGCATCGCCCACCATAGATTCTTCAGCTGTTGCAGCATCAACAATTAAATTGTCACTGGTGGTATCAGTAGTCTGAAATGTAGAAGAATTTTGCGCCACAGAGAGTTCCGCGGTTGAAGATTTCTTATCCGTTAAATTATATATGTGTTCAATTTGCAGAGCAGGGCCAATCTTTACTACAGAGGCTTCTGCAGCTGGTGTCCTCGCAACTAATGTGCTTTTATTAGTTGGGAGTTTAGGAGCATCTTTCGGCACAAATTTTTCTGCTGCGGCCTGCTCCTCTGGCTCTTTAGAGCCGTCATCGTTCATATGATGTAAAGATGCACTCTCCGCCTTGGACTTCCCTGTATTTTATGTATTCAAAACCACGTTGTCTGAAGATACCGCTCTCCTAACGTCTAACTTTTCCGTGCCTGTTGGGCTCTCTTCACTACATGTAGGATTAATCGTCTGAAAAGGATTCATTTTAAAATTAGTAATTAGTTATTGACTTTTATAAACATGTTCTTTCCATTGATTTCTATTTCTTTCAATAGAAATCAATGAAAAGAACATGTTCAGAGGATGAATAATAACAGAATACCAAAAATAGCCGTACACTATAAACCTATAGGAAGAAGAAACCAGAGAAGACCAAAGAAAAGATGGGCAGACCAATTTGGACCCGGAATGGGTTAAACAATCCAAAGGCGTGATGTAGAAGAGGAAGACTTTTATAAACATAAATTATTGTTATATATTCTACATTTAATGATTAAATATAAAATATAAATTGCAACAAATATGCGTAACTCCTCTTAAAGTAAAAAAAAGTAAGAGAAATCTCGGTTCCTTAATGATACTCTTAAGACTATACTTCTAGTTAATACGCCACTTAAAATATTGTCACCCAATTAGCGGAAGGCATGACGGCAACAGCTGTGAGGAAACCAGAGGCAGCCGAGCCACCCCTCCCATTAGTCTCTGTCACTAACTGAGGGGTGATTAGGGGAATGTCACTCGTCCATGGACGTTTCTCTCCCCTTCTCCTATCATCTGGAACCTTCGCGTGGAAACTAGAAAAGTCGAGAAGACGGCGAGATGCCTATAAAAAGGGCTGCAGCGAGTCAGTGAGTCAGTGCTTGACGTGCTAGCGAAGGAGCGCCGTGCAACGGAAGACTTTACGTAATTGTGTACGAGCATCGGAACGTTTACGGACGAACTGGTGAATCGTAATTGTGTGCATTACGTAATTTTGTGTAATTGGAAAGTGTTCAACTGTAAGTCGGTGAAAATAAAGAACATTGTTGAGTTTGTGTAATTGGACTTTTTATTTCACGAACCCACAAAGTCACACTGGTGTCAGGAAGCGGGACGATAACCACCGAATATTACGGCCATGGAATCGGCATTGGAAATGCTTTTGGCGAAGATGAACGAGTTAACAACAAAAACGGAAGCGGCAAATAACAGCCTGGCCGCGAAGCTCGAGACTATAAATAACAACCTTACCGCCGAGTTGAAGGAAATGAAGACGGCAAATGAAAACCTCGCTGCGAAGGCGGAAACGGCAAACAACAACTTGGCCACGATAATGACCGCAAAGATGGCCGAACTGACCACGGAAGTGAAGGTGGCAAACGAGGCTCTCGCCGACAAATTTGGGGAACAGTTGGCCGGCGTGAGGGATGATGTCACGAATTTGGGCAAGCGGATGGGTCAAGTAGACGACCGCCTTAATGACCTAGAGGAAAAGGCCGAAAACATTGCCAAACCCCTCACCCGCCTGACAGAGGAACACCGACCTTATGTGTGGGCGGAGGGCGCCGAAGACGCTTTCCAGCACCTGATGGAAACCCTGTGCAGTGCGCCAATTTTGGGTTTCCCACAACTGGGTGGCGCCTTCATTGTGGACACCGACGCTAGCGACCATTGCATTGGAGGTGTCCTATCGCAGATCCAGGACGGCCATGAGCGGGTGATAGCCTACTACAGCAAGACGCTATCCAAGGCAGAGAAGAACTACTGCGTCACCCGACGAGAATTATTGGCGGTAGTAAAGACCTTGGAGCACTTCCACAAGTACCTGTACGGTCAGCCATTCCACCTGAGAACTGACCATTCCGCCCTAACCTGGCTATTGAGCTTTAAGAACCTGGAAGGCCAGATAGCACATTGGGTCCAGAGGCTGCAGGAGTACGACTTCACCTCGGAACATCGTAGAGGGAAGAGCCACGGTAACGCTGACGCCATGTCCCGAAGACCCTGTCCAGAAGAGTGCGGCCAGTGCACAAGAGTGGAAGAGAAGGAGCGTGCCGCAGCTGTCCGAGTAGTTATGGCAGTGCCTGCGGACGGCTGGGATAGCGCAGGCCTGAGGAGGGAGCAGCTGGCGGACGCAGACTTGGGGCCACTCTTAAGGGAAGTGGAGGCAGGGACGAGACCAACCTGGGAGGACATCGCACCGAGGAGCGCCACCTACAAGTCGTACTGGGCACAAAGGGACTCGTTGAAGACCAGAGAGGGCATGCTGTTCCGGGTATGGGAACCACCCGATGGGAAGACGCAGAGAGAACAGTTGGTACTTCCCCGGAGTAAGGTACCGGAAGGCTTGGAAGAAGTGCACGCTGGTACTTCAGGAGGAACCCTGGGAGCGAACCGAACGATTGACAAGCTTCGGCAGCGCTACTACTGGCTGAGACTCCGAGCAGATGCTGGTGGTACACCTGGATCGACTAGCCCGCTACGATGGTGCTGTTCGGGACGACCAGCTTTGAGGAGGGAGCAGTGTCACCCAATTAGCGGAAGGCATGACGGCAACAGCTGTGAGGAAACCAGAGGCAGCCCAGCCACCCCTCCCATTAGTCTCTGTCACTAACTGAGGGGTGATTAGGGGAATGTCACTCGTCCCTGGACGTTTCTCTCCCCTTCTTCTATCATCTGGAACCTTCGCGTGGAAACTAGAGAAGTCGAGAAGACGGCGAGATGCCTGTAAAAAGGGCTGCAGCGAGTCAGTGAGTCAGTGCTTGACGTGCTAGCGAAGGAGCGCCGTGCAACGGAAGACTTTACGTAATTGTGTACGAGCATCGGAACGGTAACGGACGAACTGGTGAATCGTAATTGTGTGCATTACGTAATTTTGTGTAATTGGCAAGTGTTCAACTGTAAGTCGGTGAAAATAAAGAACATTGTTGAGTTTGTGTAATTGGACTTTTTATTTCACGAACCCACAAAGTCAATATTTGTTATTTTTGATATAATTTATTTTCTGATCCCTACACTTTTCACAGAAAGAGACTAAAAAGAAAATTACTGGGACATAACACTCGTTATTTATCAACAGTTTTGGACACCAATTTTCTCCTAGTAGTTAATACATTTTGTCATACATTACATGCATTCATCTGCCTTAATTATTGCAAATTAAAGGCAAACAAGGTTTATTAATTGTGACCACAATGTTTAACATATTTTACAGGAAGTATCACTCAAAACTTGTACCACCATTATTTCCGAAATATGAAAGTTCTATTGACGTGTGGCTTCCCCAGCATTCTTTGGTATTTAGGGGCTCATAGTTTTAGACTATAAACAGGTTTTAATAGCACTTAAGCGTACTTTTGGAGCAAACATACCCTTTTGAAATGGAACAATGCCTAATTACATAAAACATCAAAAGTATGGTGAATTAGAATGTTAAAAGTGTTTTTCGCCTCTTCTCGGTAAAGTACAGATAAAAAAACAGTTTCAGAGCCTGGAAAGAAGTACTGCTGAGCAAGGTGACATGCATGGAAGTATTTAAATACCAACCCTTTAAGCTAGATTTTAAATGCACTTATGGTGGTATCGAGGATTATAACATTTTGGAAATTAGAAGGAAAATATCTGACAAACCATGGTTTTCATGACATTTCCGCAAAAATACAATGGTCCAAGACCTATAAATCCTGCGAAATTAAAGGACTTACAGGATTTGATTAATTATGTCTTACCAATTTATCATGATTATTATAAATTCTTAAATCTGAGGCCAAGATTCTCAGAATATTACTGATTTTTTGTTTTTATCAGCCGGACTACAGCTAAAAACCTTGCTCTTGCTCCTACTTTCCAAAATAATATACTTATTGAAAAGTGGAATAATCCAAAGTGTATGATGTTTAAAAATGAAAGAAGATATATTTAATTATCAGTTTCACCTAAAAAGTAAGTAAAATGTATTTAAAATAAAACTTGAGTAAATGCTGGCAAAAGATTAGCACTTTATTGTTATTATTTTATTTTTATTAATGTATTACATGTATTATTTATTTATGTATATATTATGCATATTATATAATTATTAATGTATAACCTTTATTATTTTTGTTAACATATATCAGTCATACTTTGGGGGCTATTAAGGATAACACTGATAAAATAAACTGTACCCTTGAGACTCATATTCTCATAAATGAAATAAAATAATGTTAACAGTTTCTTTCAGCCTCGTTCACAAAACACTGTTTCTCCATTTTTAAAAAGTGTGGGTCAACCCGTTTTTCCAGGCATGTATTCAATTGTGTTTAATATACTGACATGAGAAATGCAAGTCGGTCTGTGTGACACATTTGGTTAGGCGTTGACCTGCTGAATCCGAGACCGTGGGTTCAAAACTGTCCCCGAAAAATGGATTTTAAGTATGAATTGTATCACGGGATTTTCTTAAAAATTTCCATTTTACTGTAAAAATATGTAATAAATGAGCTATTATTGTATGGTATTTGTTGCAAAAAAAAATTAATAGTGTTTTTCTGCCTACTGAATGCTAAGCGCCAAATTACAGGGATACTTACTTGAACGTTTGCGATTATTGATTTTATTGCCTCTTCCTTTACTTTCCATCGCGAGAGTCAAACACCACGAAGAAATATAGAAATCTATTTCCACATGTTCAATCCTTCTTGTTTAGATAAAGAGACGTAACGCAACGTCAATACAAGGATCACAGTTCAAGTACTACTGCTTAAATTACAAGGAATACAAGGGATGTTTCTAGTAGAATAAATACTTTTATTTATTTAGGTGCAGAGGATCTACTTTTATTAGTCCTCGACACCTAGGACCAAGGACCCGGGTCTCCTTCTACCCGGGAGCGATGGAAAACTCCGGGGCTCTTTCCATGAGGCAATACCTTGAGTATAAAAAGCCCCCCATCGACTTCAACGTCAAGACAGGATGGAAGTGGATACGCCACTTACGCGCGTCGACCCCGCAGGGAAGACTACCGAAAACATCGATGGGGCCGCCTAGTGATCTAGCACACCTTCTACTGGCTCTGCAGACTAGTACCCCGGACTTATGAGGCAACCCTCTACCCCCTCTGGGCGGCCGTAGCCTGGCTGGAGGTAGCCAATTCCCCGTGGGTGTCGGTAACACACTGCCCCTTCGAGTCCAACACAATCCGAACAACTCCCTGTCAAGGAGGAGCTCGAATGTTCGGCCCGAGGTTCCTCTAGTAACGTCAGAGGTACCACGAATGCTAAGGGTCCGCAGAGCCCACTCCACTGCAGCTGAAGGGGACGGATCAATGAAATTAAAAGAACGTGTACTATACTTTTGATTATCAGACATACACTAGATGACCCGGGAAACTTAGTGCTGCCAATAAAACTTGTCGGAACTTATCTATATAAATAAAACAAATTCGGATTAGTTATTTGTTCTGCAAATGGTGGTGAAGTTTAAGTACAAAACAGTTACAGTTAATTTCATTGAAATATTTCTGATAAACAAAACTTTTCGTCTTTTTTTTGTGGTGCGTAAATGTATAAGATGGTAGCTATCCGACGCCCGAACACGCGACGTATAATTATTGCCCATTAGAGAAACAGAGAAATTCCAAGTTTATTCAGTAAACATCCAACGACTGCCCTTGCAATTTATTTATGATTATCGCAAAGGTCAAAACCATGGGAAATTATAGATTTAGATATAAATTTCTTAAAATCATAGGGTAAATCCATTGGAATCACCGAAATCACAAAGGAATTCAATTTTGTGTCAATTCAATTCTTATTCAAGATCTCACAAACCCAAATTATAAAAAAGGTATCCAAGTCTTCGCCAATATTTGACAAGTGTCTGTGGTCAAATTTTAATGTTATAGAGCGTTCAGAGCTTTTTCATAACAAACGATAAACATTATTTAATAAAAAATGGAAAGTGAAATATCTTGGAAAACTTTAGCAAGGTGTGGAGTATCTTTATAATTTGCAATGCCTTTGTTTTTCGAAAATACAAGGAGGTGAATGTGTTCCGTAAAATGTTTCGTATGTACTTATATATTTCGTTAATAACCCGGTAAATTATCACTACTGTTTTTTTCTCACCTTTTAAACATTTATTGGACTTCAAAAAATACTTCAAAACAAAAAATTGGGCAAATCGGTTCAGCCGTTCTCGAGAATTAGTGAGACTAATACACGTTACGTTACTTTATTCATCATCATCATCATCATCATCATCATCATCATCATCATCATCATCATCATCATCATCATCATCATCATCATCATCATCATCATCATCATCATCATCATCATCATCATCATCATCATCATCATCATCATCATCATCATCATCATCATCATCATCATCATCATCATCATCATCATCATCATCATCATCATCATCATCATCATCATCATCATCATCATCATCATCATCATCATCATCATCATCATCATCATCATCATCATCATCATCATCATCATCATCATCATCATCATCATCATCATCATCATCATCATCATCATCATCATCATCATCATCATCATCATCATCATCATCATCATCATCATCATCATCCTCATCACCACCACCATCATCATCATCATCATCATCATTATTATATTAGGTGTTTTATAAAAATGAGTAGTGCTATTCTAAAATAATTCTTACGTGAACCTATTAATTTTTCTTGTGCACAGAAATAAACCTTCATTAAAATTAAATTAAATGTGTGGTCTTTAACGCCCGCTTTTACCACATACGGCAACGCAGGCGATGACCCTGATGATACATGAGATGAAGATGGAGCACCAGTGGACTGAGATGGCGGGGGAAACCGGAGATCCCGGAGAATACCCGCCCCAGCGCCGTGTTGTCCACTACAAATCTCACTTTGCGGTCACCTGGGATCGAACCCGGACCGCCTTGGTCTAACCACTGAGCGACGGCGCGGCCTTAAAACCTTCGTTAGAATTTACACATCTCATTATAAGTGTAGAGACAAAATAAGACGTGACAATCATATTATAGAGAAGACAGGTTACTTTTAAGTAGATGTGGAACTCCACGCTTTATGCACGACTAAAGATAGTGACTAGCCACTGAATCTATAATTATTTAAAACTGGAATCAATCGCGAAGTATGTCTTGAAAATGAATAACGGCAAAAACATTGATATTTTAACGAGATCTATATTACTTGTTGTGTAGAAAGATTAACGTATATCACCTATAAAAATGTGTTTCACAATGAAGAGTGTCTTACAGACTTTTCCCAGAAAGTTCAGAACATGCAATTAATTTGTCAAGCATATATCTCAAATCTGTGATATTTTAAGCAATCGTTATATCTATTACTGAGTGAATTAAGAATTACAAGAAAAGATCCATGAAGGTAAAGCGTACTTTGAGTTTGAGGGATTTTCTCGAAAACATTCGTGTCATATTTGTGGAGGATTCTGAACTTAAATATAAGATTTTAGTATGTAATAGGCTTTTATGCGTTATAATTATACTGATCGCACATATACTACAGACTTTTGAAGACGTTTTGTTTTATTATTTATTATGGTACCTTAAAAGGTATATTTCCAATAATAATCTAGAAATCGAAAAGAGAAAAACTAAAAATGTGTTGTTCATTAATGTAGTTAGGAAAACTCAACTAACCTGCAGCTCAACTTCTACATCTTGCTCCCAAGCTGCAATGCTCTCTGGGGTGGTCAGTACTGCACATTCCCCAGTGGAGGAAGTACTGGCATCAGCCTCACGGCCATCCACTTCAATCCAAAGCCCTAAACCACGCGCATCTCCTTGACCGCGTGTTGCACTGCCTGGCAGGTGTATTACGAATTCAAATGCTCTTATTCTGGCAATCATAGTTCTAATCTCATCCTCCAAGGACTGTCTCTCTTCAAAGTGTCAGCGTGATTGACTGTTAAGTCGTCTAAGAATTGCATAACTTCACTTATAATCGAGGTGTCCCCCTGAGAGGCTCTATCTGAGTCCGTACTTGACTCATCTGATGAGTTTTGTTCGTCCATGGTTTTCCTGCAGGAATGACACAAAGATTTTGAGTAACAATGCAACTATGAGCTGAAAATACAAAGAAATAAAAACAACAGATCTAAAGTGTTGTTCTCACATAAGTTTCTATATTCCTGTTCAACAGGTGTATGGCTCTATGAACTTAATTCCATTTGAGACAAATATTTACAGAAATTAGTTTAAAGTGAAGAGCACTTAGTTTAGAATGAAGAGCACTTGGAGAAAGTTCAAGATATACAGTGAGTTTGCCATGGATATATCTTACACAATTGGTCATTTACTTCAAATCGTTAAAGTCACTTTTGAGAAGTTTAGAATTATGAAAAATGTTCTACGTAAAGAATGACTCACCTTGTTATCAGATACGAGGGTGGGTCAAAAGTAATGCCTCCTATTTTTGTCCTTAAATAACTACGATATGTGAAAACTTTGAATTTGGCGCAATTCCTCAAACTCTCTCCAATCTCCTGCAGTAGTAATTTCCTAAGTCAACAGGTGGCGGCACTGCATCATATTGCAAAATGGCGGACATGGACATTCGTATTAGACAGCGTTCTGTGATTGAATTTTTGACTGTGGAAGGTGAAACGCAATTCGCATTCACGAAAGGCTAAAAAATGTGCAACGGTGCATGTCAGCACTGTTAGACGATGGGTTCGTCGCTGTAACGAAGCTGAAGAGCAAACACTATTGGCAGATGAACAGCGAAGCGGCAGGCCGGTGACTGCAGTGACTCCATGCAACATTCAGCGAGTCGATGTGGGAATAAGAAATACAGACGCAGTGCCAGAATATCGGTATAACTCAAAAACTAATATAAATAGAACTGGATTGGATACCAACACTCCCCACATGGCATCTTGGCCTTCGGGGTAACCTCACCCAACCACGGGATGAACGAGCCCATTTCTCAGGTGGAGGCACCCAGAGGGCGGGTCCATTACCTCCAATGATAGGGTGATGTTGAAGATGACGGTGAAGCAAGAGGACCTACTGCTTATATCGTGGACTCCGAATCGCGTTAGGCATAGGGCCACTTCACATGTGCTAGACAGAGGTGAAGGCATGGATAGGGTCAACTTAAGATCGCCAACCCCAGAGCCGGAAGGCGAACTTAGGATTCTTAGCACGGGAGTCGCGAACGAATCCACTATGCTACCCCACTAATATAAATACTGAGCTTAGCATTTAAGATCCCTTTCCTAACAAGAACATAAAAGTTTTCAAACAAAAACCCATACCACTAACTACTCAAGATACGTTTACGTAACTTTTAAAATTATTTCATTTGTATAGTTCCTTTTACCTCCTTCTGCCATTTTGGGAACTATGAGTTGAGAATAATTCAGAATAATTCAGAAAGATGATAGTGCCTAATGAGTATTAAGGTTTCTCAATGTTGGTTTTGTTAATTGTTACCTATTCAACACACTCGTATTCACTCCCACGCCTACACTGAAAAATTATATAGGCAATAGGAAATTACTGTGCTTAAAGAATCATACTTACCTTTAGTCAGTACTCAAACCCATATCCCAAGGTTGCGAAAACAAAGCGCTAACAGCTCGGTAGTAAGGCAGTTTGCCTAATTCTATATTTATTCAGAAAGTCACAGAATTTTGAATAAAATGTTATAATTTCGAAATATTTTTATCACTCATATTTACTGTGAGTATCCAATGACATTTCTTCAGACGTAATTGATTTTATATGCCTTTGTTTCAAATTTAGGCCGTAGAACATGCACAAAATATTATTACCAGATGCAATGATTGTAAATTTCACTAAAATGAATATTTCATGTCCAACGAATCCTTCTGGCTTTAGGTATTTCTAAGTTTTCGTTGTTAATGGATTGCATTTCCAATATTTTGACGCTCTGTAAATGCTGAGGCACATATTCGCTTCTTCTGATGTGAAGAAAAACGCATTTAACTTTCGCTTCATCCTGCAGCATGAGCGGCTCTGTAGCGCAGGTCTGCCTTAAGTATAAGAGGCCCGAGTTTGAATCTCGGACATTATGAGTTAACGGAAAATATGAGTTCCGGATTCTTAAATACTCTGAAAGCTGAAACTTGGGAAACTTATAAGCTCTATGAAACTTGGGCTAGTCTGAGTATTGGTTCATCAATTTCATTCATCGTCCGATATGACTTAACGCTGGAAGACGTATATTAAAAAAAGAAAAAAAAAAAGAAATGAATTAAAGAAAACGCTTATATATAAAACGAAATATACCTATTACTAAACAATATTTTACCCGAAGGCTCTTTGAGTGCTATTTCCTATATTAGATCAACGAAAACGTATAAGTATTGTATTTGCCTTTTCACTGGATGTACTCAAAAATGGAAAATAATTTCACTAAAAGATTTGAATTTGGATAATTATTATTTGATAGAGAACAATTCTGTACAATAAAGTTCTAAAGTTACAAAGATATGCAAATCGAGAAAGGAATGAGAAAGTCACGGAGATTTTCTAGTTGCGAATATTACATCTTAACGAATATCCTAAGTTTTATACTTTAAAAGAAAATACAATTGTATTAAGAACTCATCCATGTGTAGAAGCCAAACGATGAATTTATTGAAATGTTTTGTACTTATTTAACCACTGCATTGTAAATTAAATCACAGATAATTTCTAGAACAATTTAAAGTTCCCAAAGAGATGAAATGTTTATTGGATGTGTAACTGTTTCCCTAAGGTAACCAAGTGTGTGTGTGTGTGTTTTGTTTGTGACAACTAGCGCCATTAACACAGTTTGGAACAAAACACTAACTTTCGTTTAGAAAACATTCCTTAAGAAAATAAATTCTTTTTAACAACATTAATGATAACAATAATCTTTTAAGGCAACCAAAATGGTGAGATTTCCACAAAAATTAATATATTGGTTTTGTTGAATTTACCATGCTTATAACTTATTATTTGATTTCACAACTTCATTTCTTATGATACGTGCATAATTTTACCATAAGGACATACTTTAAAAGGCTAATATCGCTTTGCTGAGAATTGTCAAATTATTCTTTCGTGCATTCAAATTTAGCTGATTTTATTTAGATATTACAGAGGGTTATGTTGGCTATTCTGCAGAATACTAACTTACTGTTGGCATTTATATTGGTTCCTCTGTAAAACTGATGAAACGAGAAAAATTTTGGAACTTGCATACAAACCCAGAGATATTGTAGCTTTGTGGGTTCGTGAAATTAAAAGTCCAATTGCACAAACTCAAAATGTTCTTTATTTCTACGGAATTACAGTTGGAGCACTTGCCGATTACACAGAATTACGTAATGCACACAATTACAATTCGTCAGATCGTCTGTCACAGATCCACTCTACACTCCAATTACGTACAACTCCTCTGATGCACGTTCGCAGTCTTCCGGTCCGTTGGTTAACCTCGGCGCTCCTCACGCTGCTCGCCAAGAACTCAACTGAACTCACTCGCCAACTGCAGCCCCTTTTTATAGAAAGATCACTGTTTCTGGAAGGTTCGCGGCGCACACAACTATCCCGAGGGTACTAGACGTCTGGTGGGAGGGGAAAGAGACAGTACAGGGCTCGTGCCGCTCTCCTAATCATCCATTCAGTTAGTGACAAGAGATAAATGGGTAGGCATGGTCAGAAGGATTCCCGTCGGGCCCTACTGCCGGCCGGTTCTATCGGGAATTCCGACGTTCGGGTGACACTGCTCCATCCTCAAAGCTGGTCGTCCTGAACAGCACCATCGTAGCGTGCCAGGCGATCCAGGTGTACCACCAACATCTTCCCTCGGGGAACCTTCTCGATGCGGTAGACCACGTCGTTCATCCTCTTCACCACCCGGTACGATGTTTGCAATGACTGCTGGAGATTCGGGCAGCGTCCCTTGGTCCGGGTAAGGCAGTACAACCAGACCAGGTCACCTTGCTGGAACCCTTGGCTGTTGGCTTGCCTGTCATACCGGGTCTTCATGAGGTCGCTCGCCTTCTGGATGTCCTGGCGAGCCATCTCATGCATGCCGTGGAGATGGTCCACCAGGTTCTCCACATACTCGGTCGCTAGCTGTTTTGCTTCCGGAGGGCTTCCGAAAGCCAGGTCAAAAGGGAGGCGTAACTCTCGGCCGAACATTAAGCTGGCTGGCGTCATCCCCGTGGTGTCGTGTGTTGACGAGCGGTAGGCCAGCAAGAACATTGGCACCTTGACGTCCCAGTCTCGCTGATGGCTGGCCACGACCTTCCTCAAGTGTTCCTTTAGGGTCTTGATGTAACTTTCGACCATGCCATCCGACTGGAGATATAGAGGCATCGTGCGGGTCTTGTTCACCTCAAGCCTTTGTAGCGCCTCCTTCATTACGTTGGAATCAAAATAGTCGCCTTGGTCACTGTGCAGCTCTAACGGCATCCAAAATCGGCGGAAAACTTGCTCCACGAGGCAGTCCGTGTTTGTCTTTGCCTCTTGGTTCAGGATGGCATACACATCCAGTCACATGGTGAAGTAATCCACGACCACCATTAGGTACTTGTAGCCTCGGTCGGACACTGGGAATGGTCCAGCTATGTCGACAGCGATCCGTTTGAATGGCGCTCCAGCGTTGTACTACTGCATGCGACCCCGGCTTCTAGACTGGGGGCCGCGATTCGCCGCGCAAACATGACATTGACGGCACCATCTCTCAGCGTCTGCTCCGAGCCTCAGCTAGTAGTAGCGCTGCTGCAGTTTGTCAATCGTTCAGTTCGCTCCCAGGTGTCCTCCTGAAGTACCGGCGTGCACTTCCTCCAAGACCTTCGGGACCTTACTCCGGGGAAGTTCCAACTGCTCTCTCTGCGTTTTCCCATCTGGTGATTCCCATACCCCAAACGGCCCCCGTAGGGGAAGGGATCCGTCCCTTTCAGCTGCCAAAGTGTGGGCGCTGCGGACCCTTAGCACTCGTGGTACCTCTGACGTTACTAGAGGAACCTCGGGCCAAACAGCCGAGCCCCTCGTTCGGGAGTTGTTCGGATTGGGATGGCTTTGAGGGCAGTGTGTTCCCGATACCCGTAGCAGATTGGGTACGTCTTCGGACGGGGTTGAGGGAAGCCATTAAGTTTCCGGGTACTAGCCTGCTCAGCTAGTAGAAGGTGTGCTAGATCACCAGGCGGCCCCACGAGGTTTTTCGGTACTCTTCACCTTGAGTGTTGACTCGCGTAAGTGGCGTATCCACTTCCATCCCGTCTTGTGTCCCTAGGACCAGATGGGGGGCTTGTTAGTCTCTAGGTCTTGCCCTATGGAAAGCCCCTTGGAGGACGCCGAGCGCCCTTTGGGACAGCTCGGATACTCCCAGGTTGAAGGAGGCCCGTGTCTTGTTCCTACGGGTTCAAGGCTAATGGGAGTAGAGCCTCTGGCCTCAAACCCTAAACAGCATGCCCTCTCTGATCTTCAACGAATCCAATTGAGCCCAGTACGACTTGTATGTGGCGCTCCTCGGTGCGATGTCCTCCCAGGTCGGTCTCGTCCTTGCCTCCACTTCCCTCAAGGGTGGCCCCAAGTCTGCGTCTGACAGCTGCTCCCTCCTCAGGCCTGCGCTATCCCAGCCTTCCGCAGGCACTGCCGTGACTACTCGGACTGCTGCGGCACGCTCCTTCTCTTCCACGCTTGTGCACCGGCCACACTCATCTGTACAGGTTCTTCGCGACATAGCGTCTGCTTTACCGTGGCTCTTCCCTCTAAGATGTTCCGAGGTGAAGTCGTACTCCTGCAGCCTCTGGACCCAACGTGCTGTCTGGCCTTCCAGGTTCTTAAAGCTCAATAGCCAGGTTCGGGCGGAATAGTCAGTCCACAGATGGAATGGCTGACCGTACAGGTACTTGTGGAAGTGCTTCAAAGTCTTTACTACCGCCAGTAATTCTCGCCGGGTGATGCAGTATTTCTTCTCTGCCTTGGATAGCGTCTTGATGTAGTAGGCTACAACCCGCTCATGGCCGTCCTGGATCTGCGATAGGACGCGTCCAATGCAATGTTCGCTGGCGTCGGTGTCCACAATGAAGGCGCCACCTGGTTGTGGAAATCCCAAAATTGTAGAGCTGCACAGGGTCTTCTTCAGACGCTGGAAAGAGTCTTCGGCGTCCTCCGTCCGCACGTAAGGCCGGTGTTCCTCTGTCAAGCGGGTGAGGGGTTTTGCGATGTTGGAGAACCCCTTTATGAAGCGTCAGTAATAAATGCACAGCCCCAGGAAATTGCGTAACCCTTTCCTATCCTTTGGGCGGGGCCAATCTCTCACAGCCTGTGATCTCCGGGTCTGTGGCCACTCCAGTTGCTGAGGCTATGTGGCCCAATTAGTTCACCTCCTTGCGAAAGAGCGGGCACTTCTTCGCGTTTGCTTCAAGTTGGTCGCCTGCAATCTCTGTAGCACCTTACTCAGATTCTCGATATGATCTTCAAAAGTCTTACCGACGATGATGATGTCGGCCAGGTATACCAGGCAGGCGTCGTAAGTCAGTCCTCTCATCACTGACTCCATGAGGCGTTGGAAGGTAGCTAGCGCATTGCAGAGGCCAAAGGGCATACCTGTGAACTGCCAAAACCCTTGACCTGTCAGGAATGCGGTCTTCTTGTCTCTCGGGTCCAGAGCTACCTGCCAATAGCCCGATTTCAGGTCCAGGGTCGAGAACCACTGTGAACCAGGTAGTGTGTCCAGGGTGTCGTCAATAAGGGGAAACAGTCGTTCCGGGTGACAGCAAGCAGCTTCCTGTAGACTATGCAGAAGCGTAGCTCACCGTTCTTCTTCGTCAACAAGACTACAGAGGAACACCAAGGGCTGTCAGACTCTTCAATCTCTCCCCTGGATCTCATGTCCTCCAGCATGTCTCGTACCGCCCCTTGCTTTGCCAGTGTAACGCGTCTAGGTGGTTGCCGAATAGGCCGGGCGTCTCCGGTGTCAATGCGGTGAAGCACTTTGTCCGTGCGGCCGTAGTCACTGTCGCCTTGGTTGAAGACGCACTGGTATCGTCTCGGCAGTTGTCGAGCTTTCTCCAGCTGCTCTGGGGTCAGGTGCTCGTTCGCCCTCTCCACTAGGCCTTCTTGCCGGGGCCCCAGTTTTTGCTTCGGCACCCGCTCCTGTGTTTTTTCAATTGCTGTTACGCTTACCACGGGCTCCCACGTTCCCAACTCCGTCCCGGCCTGGACGTCGTGATCGGTGTCCGTTGGATTTAGCAGTCTCACTGGCACCTCCTCTCGGCACGGCAACAATGCCCTGGCTACACATAGTCCGTGTACAGGAGTCTTCTGGTCCAGCATCATGTTCCTGGTCCTCTGGCCTTCCAGCCGCGCCGACACCACCACTTCACTCCTCGCGGGGACAACTACGTCTTCGTTCAAGATGACCCTACAGATTCCAAGGCGCTCTTCGGTAATACTGTCGTTTAGAAAACATTCCGAAAGAAAATAAATTCTTTACTGATATCTGCTTTTACCAACATAAATGATGATGATGATGATAATAATAATAACAACAATAATAATAATAATAATAATAATAATAATAATAATAATAATAATAATAATAATAATAATAATAATAATAATAATAATAATAATAATAATAATAATAATAATAATAATAATAATAATAATAATAATAATAATAATAATAATAATAATAATAATAATAATAATAATAATAATAATAATAATAATAATAATAATAATAATAATAATAATAATAATAATAATAATAATAATAATAATAATAATAATAATAATAATAATAATAATAATAATAATAATAATAATAATAATAATAATAATAATAATAATAATAATAATAATAATAATAATAATAATAATAATAATAATAATAATAATAATAATAATAATAATAATAATAATAATAATAATAATAATAATAATAATAATAATAATAATAATAATAATAATAATAATAATAATAATAATAATAATAATAATAATAATAATAATAATAATAATAATAATAATAATAATAATAATAATAATAATAATAATAATAATAATAATAATAATAATAATAATAATAATAATAATAATAATAATAATAATAATAATAATAATAATAATAATAATAATAATAATAATAATAATAATAATAATAATAATAATAATAATAATAATAATAATAATAATAATAATAATAATAATAATAATAATAATAATAATAATAATAATTATTATTATTATAATAATAATAATAATAATAATAATAATAATAATAATAATAATAATAATTATTATTATTATAATAATAATAATAATAATAATAATAATAATAATAATAATAATAATAATAATTATTATAATAATAATAATAATAATAATAATAATAATAATAATAATAATAATAATAATAATAATAATAATAATAATAATAATAATAATAATAATAATAATAATAATAATAATAATAATAATAATAATAATAATAATAATAATAATAATAATAATAATAATAATAATAATAATAATAATAATAATAATAATAATAATAATAATAATAATAATAATAATAATAATAATAATAATAATAATAATAATAATAATAATAATAATAATAATAATAATAATAATAATAATAATAATAATAATAATAATAATAATAATAATAATAATAATAATAATAATAATAATAATAATAATAATAATAATAATAATAATAATAATAATAATAATAATAATAATAATAATAATAATAATAATAATAATAATAATAATAATAATAATAATAATAATAATAATAATAATAATTTTTTTTGTTTTTGCTTTATTGATATCAACAGCATGCTCCATTACATAGTAATACTACATGCTTTATAGTTACATGTCCTATTTTGAATTAGTAATTGTAAACATTACAACAATTTTACATTGGGTTATTCTGTGCTTTAGACACTATGTACATTAATTTGAGTCTATTCTTCTAGCTGATTTTTGTGAGTTCACAGTTTGTAATTATTTCAATTTAAATACTTGTCATATTTTTAGAAGTAGTGCTTTATGTTTTAGTTAATTGTAAGATTATGATGAAACCGGAGTAAGTTGATTGTATAGAGTTACAATATGTCGTTGTTACACTCCAAATCCTTCAGTCCATGTCCGTGATTTTTATAGAAGTTGCAAATTTTACAAACGACTTCAGGTGATTATTCGCAATCTTCTCGTTGGTGGTAGGCCATTTCCCTCAATTGCTTGTTACACTTTTTGCCAATACTAGTCTTTTTTCATCAAGTCTTCTGCAATTAAATATTATATGGTTAACGGTCTGTTCTTCTTTTCCGCAAGGACAGAGTGGGTTATTTATTATTCTAAATCGGTATAGGTATGCGTTTAATTTTCCATGGCCAGTTAGCATTGTAGTGAGTTCTGGGGATATTGGAATCTTTTGACGCAATCTGTTTTTCACTAACGGGAAGAATGCTTTAGTCACTGCACCTTTCGTTGTGTTCGTCCAGACTTGTTGCCACCTGTTGAGTCCATATTCCTTCGCTCTTGTTACAATTACGTCTTTTGGTATTTTGTCGTACACTATTTCACTATCTTCGATAGCAGCGCGTTTTGCAAGCTTATCTGCTAGTTCATTGCCTTCTATTCCGCAGTGGCCTTTAACCCAGCCAAAGTGGATGATCCAATTTAAATGGTTTAGTGCAAGAAGTTTGTCTTTGATAGATTCTATTAGTCGATTCCTTTTCCAGTTGTTTCTCAGTAGATCTATAGTAATTCTGCTGTCAGTGTATATTGCAACGGTTCCGTTTCTATCTATTGAACTGGCATAATATAGTTCTTCTAATTTCTCTAGTACTTTTAAAATAGCAAGTTGTTCGGCTTGATTGTTGGTGCAGTGGCCATGCAATTTGAATTTTAACTGGTGTGTCATAATTCCGTTTTCAAATATAATTCCTGTTGCGCCAACTTTCTCCCCCATTTTACTTCCATCTGTGTACGCTTCCATTCTATATATGTTATCTTTGTTCACCTCCTGAATCGTTGCCACTTCGGCAGGATGTCGCCAGTGTTTTACTTCTAATGGTTTGTCGAAATCTGCTATGTGACTTTTTGTTGCCAGATATATTTGGAGTTTTTCCTCTATAGTTATTTCTATAGGACACACTCCAGCTAGTACGCACGATGCATCATACGAAAGAGTTCTATATGCTTTCGTCATTTTTATGTTGATTAATCTTTGAATTCTTCTATATTTTGCAATATTTTTATTCTTCCGTATCGCATCCATCCATATAGGAGCTCCGTATGTCAAGACAGGGACTATAGCACCTTCATAGATTGTCTTAAGTGCTTTGTGACCTAGCCGCCATTGTAGCTTTGCTGTTCTTTTAGCATATGAACCAACGAGATTGTTTTGTCTGCAGCATATTCAATGTGCGCGTTGAAGTTAAGTTTGCTATCTAAATATATTCCGAGGTATTTTATTTCTTCGGTTTGGTTAAGTTTATGATGATTCAAAAATATGTTGACATCCCTATCTACATTTCTTCTTCTTGTGATAAATAGAGCCTTGGATTTCTTTTGGTTAAATTGAATTTTGTTATCATCAGCCCATTTTTGGATTTTTCTAAGATCGTGATTTGCAACGCTCTCTGCTTCTGATTTGTATGCTCCTCTTGTCATTACTACCAGGTCGTCTGCGAAGGCGATCACTCTTGTCCGGTGATCATATTCTAAATTCAGCATCGAATTGTACATTATGTTCCAGAAGCCTGGACCACAGCATGATCCTTGTGGGCAGCCTTTCTGTACTTCTCTTTCTGCTGTATAGTTGTTCACTGAAAATACTGCTCTTCTGTTGCTAAAGTAATTCACTGCTAAATTATATAAATTCTTAGGGCATCTAAGCTGTCTTAGATTCTTGAGTATGCTAGGCCACCAAGCTGCATCAAAGGCACCTTTGACATCAAGACTAGTGACTACTACGCATTGTTTTGACTTCAAGCATTTATCGATGAAAGATTTAACTTCCATTGCAGCGTCAACTGCTCCCCTTTGGGGGGTAAATCCAAACTGGTTGTTGTGTAACAAATTATTGCTGTACATATGGTGTAGTATTCTGTCAATCATCAGTTTTTCTAGTAGTTTACCTTCGATATTTAATAGGCTTATTGGTCTGTATTTTGATGCGTCTTGGCAGTCTTCTTTTCCGGGCTTAATTATTGGAATGGCAATAGACTGCTTCCAATCTTTTGGAAAGCATCCCTTCTTTAAACACGCGTTGTATACTTGCGTGAAGAATAGAGGGAGATGTTGAAAAGCTCTTGTAATTATGTCGCTAGATAGGCAGTCCTTCCCAGGAGATTTCTTTGGATTGAATTTTTGCATATTAATGATGATTTCTGCAGTTGTGAAAGGTTTATCATCATTAGTGTTGATGGGTTCTTCAATTTCTTTCCTAATTTGTTTGTGCAATTCGTTGTCACAGTCTTGATTGTCTTCGGGTACAAAGTGCTCTAACATATGCTTGATTGTATTTTCAGTATCTGTGGTAAATGTTCCATCGTCTTTTTGTAATGTAGTCAATCTCACACCAGTTCGGAGTTTGCCGGAAGCTATTTTATATACTAAACCCCAAGGATGGCATCGTCACTTATTGTGCAAAACGCTTTCCATGATTTCAGTTTTGCATCTCTCATTTTCCTTTCGTATTCGCTTTTCCCATCCAGATATTTTTCTTTCCTCTCCTGTCGTAGATTTTCGCCGGTGACAGTTCTTTGGTACCTCCTCCGCAGTGCATTTGCCCTTTTTCTTAATATAGTAAGTTCGTCTGTCCACCAAGATACCGTCTTCCTTTTTATCGCCTGTTTAGCACCTGTTGAAACTTTGAAGGTTGCATTACTAGCTGTTATGATACATGAAAAGGCGAGGTTTGCCATTTCCTCTGCTTCAGTTTTACTTGCCACTGTGCTGCTTATTTCCTGATCTAATTTCTGCAAGTTCTCTTCATTATAGTGACAATTGAATTTAGATATCACCGTGGAAAGGAAAATACTGTCGAATTTCTCGAAATCTTCATTCCTTACTATATACTTCGCTCTCGTGTGATCGATTCCAATTGTAGATGTGTTTTCAATCTGCTTTGTGAGTTTGAAAGTTAAAACCTTGTGGTCAGAGCAGCTTTCTACGGAGCCACAGGTCCACTCACTGACATGCCTTAACAACTTGTTGTTAACAAAAGTTAGGTCGACATAACTGCTGCCTCTTCTAGTTTCAAATGTAGGCTCCGACCTAGTATTCACTATGTTTAAGTTGGACACTGTTAGAAAATCTTCCATTGCTGTCCCCCTGTGATTTGTTGTGACGTTACACCACGTTTTACTTCTGGCATTACTGTCGGCTGCTATAAGTAAACCACTCCCCTTTGTATAGTTTGTAATTCGTTCTATTGTCCTCAAATTTACCTCGATATCTTGTGTGGAATCGAAATATAAACAAGCTGCGTAAAACTTCATTCTTTTGTACGTTATTTCTGCGACGACAGTGTCTTCGTCAGAGAGCTGCGTAATAAGAATGGCATCTATGTCTTTGTTATTTATAAGCAGTGCTGACCTTTTCCTTCCCTTTCCACTCTCATAGCTTCTTGGAGATTTAGGCACTCCCGCTACATTACTGTGTATCGTGTAAGGTTCTTGTATAAAGGCGAGGTCAATGCTACTGTTGTTCATATTATATATAATATAATAATAATAATAATAATAATAATAATAATAATAATAATAATAATAATAATAATAATAATAATAATAATAATAATAATAATAATAATAATAATAATAATAATAATAATAATAATAATAATAATAATAATAATAATAATAATAATAATAATAATAATAATAATAATAATAATAATAATAATAATAATAATAATAATAATAATAATAATAATAATAATAATAATAATAATAATACTAATAATAATACTAATAATAATAATAATAATAATAATAATACTAATAATAATAATAATACTAATAATAATACTAATAATAATAATACTAATAATAATAATAATAATAATAATAATAATAATAATAATAATAATAATAATAATAATAATAATAATAATAATAATAATAATAATAATAATAATAATAATAATAATAATAATAATAATAATAATAATAATAATAATAATAATAATAATAATAATAATAATAATAATAATAATAATAATAATAATAATAATAATAATAATAATAATAATAATAATAATAATAATAATAATAATAATAATAATAATAATAATAATAATAATAATAATAATAATAATAATAATAATAATAATAATAATAATAATAATAATAATAATAATAATAATAATAATAATAATAATAATAATAATAATAATAATAATAATAATAATAATAATAATAATAATAATAATAATAATAATAATAATAATAATAATAATAATAATAATAATAATAATAATAATAATAATAATAATAATAATAATAATAATAATAATAATAATAATAATAATAATAATAATAATAATAATAATAATAATAATAATAATAATAATAATAATAATAATAATAATAATAATAATAATAATAATAATAATAATAATCATAATAATAATAATAATAATAATAATAATAATAATAATAATAATAATAATAATAATAATAATAATAATAATAATAATAATAATAATAATAATAATAATAATAATAATATAATAATAATAATAATAATAATAATAATAATAATAATAATAATAATAATAATAATAATAATAATAATAATAATAATAATAATAATAATAATAATAATAATAATAATAATAATAATAATAATAATAATAATAATAATAATAATAATAATAATAATAATAATAATAATAATAATAATAATAATAATAATAATAATAATAATAATAATAATAATAATAATAATAATAATAATAATAATAATAATAATAATAATAATAATAATAATAATAATAATAATAATAATAATAATAATAATAATAATAATAATAATAATAATAATAATAATAATAATAATAATAATAATAATAATAATAATAATAATAATAATAATAATAATAATAATAATAATAATAATAATAATAATAATAATAATAATGATAATGATAATGATAATTATAATGATAATGATGATAATGATAATGATAATGATAATGATAGTGATAATTATTTTTTTTCTTTATTGATATCAACAGCATGCTCCATTACATAGTAATTCACATGCTTTATAGTTACATGTCCTATTTTGAATTAGTAATTGTAAACATTACAACAATTTTACATTGGGTTATTCTGTGCTTTAGACACTATGTACATTAATTTGAGTCTATTCTTCTAGCTGATTTTTGTGAGTTCACAATTTGTAATTATTTCAATTTAAATACTTCTCATATTTTTAGAAGTAGTGCTTTATGTTTTAGTTAATTGTAAGACTATGATGAAACCGGAGTAAGTTATTGTATAGAGTTACAATTTGTCGTTGTTACACTCCAAATCCTTCAGTCCATGTCCGTGATTTTTATAGAAGTTGCAAATTTTACAAACGACTTCAGGTGATTATTCGCAATCTTCTCGTTGGTGGTAGGCCATTTCCCTCCATTGCTTGTTACACTTTTTGCCAATTCTAGTCTTTTTTCATCAAGTCTTCTGCATTTAAATATTATATGGTTAACGGTCTGTTCTTCTTTTCCGCAAGGACAGAGTGGGTTATTTATTATTCTAAATCGGTATAGGTATGCGTTTAATTTTCCATGGCCAGTTAACATTGTAGTGAGTTCTGGGGATATTGGAATCTTTTGACGCAATCTGTTTTTCACTAACGGGAAGAATGCTTTAGTCACTGCACCTTTCGTTGTGTTCGTCCAGACTTGTTGCCACCTGTTGAGTCCATATTCCTTCGCTCTTGTTACAATTACGTCTTTTGGTATTTTGTCGTACACTATTTCACTATCTTCGATAGCAGCGAGTTTTTCAAGCTTATCTGCTAGTTCATTGACTTCTATTCCGCAGTGGCCTTTAACCCAGCCAAAGTGGATGATCCAATTTAAATGGTTTAGTGCAAGAAGTTTGTCTTTGATAGATTCTATTAGTCGATTCCTTTTCCAGTTGTTTCTCAGTAGATCTATAGTAATTCTGCTGTCAGTGTATATTGCAACGGTTCCGTTTCTATCTATTGAACTGGCATAATATAGTTCTTCTAATTTCTCTAGTACTTTTAAAATAGCAAGTTGTTCGGCTTGATTGTTGGTGCAGTGGCCATGCAATTTGAATTTTAACTGGTGTGTCATAATTCCGTTTTCAAATATAATTCCTGTTGCGCCAACTTTCTCCCCCATTTTACTTCCATCTGTGTACGCTTCCATTCTATATATGTTATCTTTGTTCACCTCCTGAATCGTTGCCACTTCGGCAGGATGTCGCCAGTGTTTTACTTCTAATGGTTTGTCGAAATCTGCTATGTGACTTTTTGTTGCCAGATATATTTGGAGTTTTTCCTCTATAGTTATTTCTATAGGACACACTCCAGCTAGTACGCACGATGCATCATACGAAAGAGTTCTATATGCTTTCGTCATTTTTATGTTGATTAATCTTTGAATTCTTCTATATTTTGCAATATTTTTATTCTTCCGTATCGCATCCATCCATATAGGAGCTCCGTATGTCAAGACAGGGACTATAGCACCTTCATAGATTGTCTTAAGTGCTTTGTGACCTAGCCGCCATTGTAGCTTTGCTGTTCTTTTAGCATATGAACCAACGAGATTGTTTTGT
The DNA here is from genome assembly GCA_030765055.1 of Mantis religiosa. NCBI lineage: Eukaryota > Metazoa > Arthropoda > Insecta > Mantodea > Mantidae > Mantis > Mantis religiosa. Next base: position 260,313,689 of record CM060948.1, on the reverse strand, counting down.
CTGCAGCATATTCAATGTGCGCGTTGAAGTTAAGTTTGCTATCTAAATATATTCCGAGGTATTTTATTTCTTCGGTTTGGTTAAGTTTATGATGATTCAAAAATATGTTGACATCCCTATCTACATTTCTTCTTCTTGTGATAAATAGAGCCTTGGATTTCTTTTGGTTAAATTGAATTTTGTTATCATCAGCCCATTTTTGGATTTTTCTAAGATCGTGATTTGCAACGCTCTCTGCTTCTGATTTGTATGCTCCTCTTGTCATTACTACCAGGTCGTCTGCGAAGGCGATCACTCTTGTCCGGTGATCATATTCTAAATTCAGCATCGAATTGTACATTATGTTCCAGAAGCCTGGACCACAGCATGATCCTTGTGGGCAGCCTTTCTGTACTTCTCTTTCTGCTGTATAGTTGTTCACTGAAAATACTGCTCTTCTGTTGCTAAAGTAATTCACTGCTAAATTATATAAATTCTTAGGGCATCTAAGCTGTCTTAGATTCTTGAGTATGCTAGGCCACCAAGCTGCATCAAAGGCACCTTTGACATCAAGACTAGTGACTACTACGCATTGTTTTGACTTCAAGCATTTATCGATGAAAGATTTAACTTCCATTGCAGCGTCAACTGCTCCCCTTTGGGGGGTAAATCCAAACTGGTTGTTGTGTAACAAATTATTGCTGTACATATGGTGTAGTATTCTGTCAATCATCAGTTTTTCTAGTAGTTTACCTTCGATATTTAATAGGCTTATTGGTCTGTATTTTGATGCGTCTTGGCAGTCTTCTTTTCCGGGCTTAATTATTGGAATGGCAATAGACTGCTTCCAATCTTTTGGAAAGCATCCCTTCTTTAAACACGCGTTGTATACTTGCGTGAAGAATAGAGGGAGATGTTGAAAAGCTCTTGTAATTATGTCGCTAGATAGGCAGTCCTTCCCAGGAGATTTCTTTGGATTGAATTTTTGCATATTAATGATGATTTCTGCAGTTGTGAAAGGTTTATCATCATTAGTGTTGATGGGTTCTTCAATTTCTTTCCTAATTTGTTTGTGCAATTCGTTGTCACAGTCTTGATTGTCTTCGGGTACAAAGTGCTCTAACATATGCTTGATTGTATTTTCAGTATCTGTGGTAAATGTTCCATCGTCTTTTTGTAATGTAGTCAATCTCACACCAGTTCGGAGTTTGCCGGAAGCTATTTTATATACTAAACCCCAAGGATGGCATCGTCACTTATTGTGCAAAACGCTTTCCATGATTTCAGTTTTGCATCTCTCATTTTCCTTTCGTATTCGCTTTTCCCATCCAGATATTTTTCTTTCCTCTCCTGTCGTAGATTTTCGCCGGTGACAGTTCTTTGGTACCTCCTCCGCAGTGCATTTGCCCTTTTTCTTAATATAGTAAGTTCGTCTGTCCACCAAGA
>CM060948.1:260224764-260307264 GCA_030765055.1 Mantis religiosa | reverse complement strand
GAAATAGAATGATAAAAGACAGTGGGCAAAGAAGTAGGCAACATAAAGGTAACTGTTGTGCTGTCATGGGTGACCCATCATCTTCACTTGAAGAGAAACAAACTGATGGATCGTCCACCCACAAGAAGCTAGCATTGTTTAATGACATGGTATAAAACTATAATATGTGCAGGGATGATGTTACTGACAGCAATTCCTATATGATAGTTCATAACAGCATATAGGACATTTTCAAAGGGGCAAAGTGTGGCATGGAGGTCCCCAATGTAAATTGCAAGTACACTAAGGGAAATTTCAAAAGTGCAAGACGCCAGCTTCAGATTTCCAAATCTTCCAAGGAAGCAAAGAAGAAAGAAGCAGAGGGCCAAACTTATGGAACAATTCAGTTTTAACCATCACATTTGTTGGTAACATTACAAAATTTTGAATCTTAAATGCAGTTTTCTAAAGTAAATTATTTCCATGATTTTGTTCCACTAAAAATACTCCATGCAATTCTCATCCTATCTTAATTAAATTTTGTCCAGTTATAAAGATGCTGCATACAAGGGCTTCGCGAGCTTTTTGATTTGTATGGGATAATGTAGCTCTTACATACATTCTCATGTGCTTTTTATCTTTAAGAATGTCCAAAAATGATGTATATATACCAAAATATTCTTATGATATGAAATCCTCAAATAATTTGAAAACTTCTTTTGCAGAGGTTAATATTAATAATATGTTTTACACCTAAAATAAAAATATGAGCAACAAGATTCCAGAACTTCATCGCCTGGAGTACTTTGATCTTAATTTATTTTATTTGATTAATAATTAATTTCTTAATAACGGTTAAAGCTACATTCACTAAATTTGATTTTCAGTATGTACTGGTAGCCATTGAATACTGTAAGATTTTCAAGATGATTCCTTAAAATATGTGGATTTTAGAATTACACCATGTGGTTGCCACCCGAGTTTGAATCTCGGACATGATGAGTTAACGGAAAAGGGGGTTCTAGGGTTTTAATTATCCTGAAAGGTGAAACTTGGGTAACTTATAAGCTCCACTAACTCTGCGCTAGTTTGAGCATCGTTTCCCCTAATTCATTCATCGCCTATATGACTTAGCGCTGGAAGACGTTCTTTATTAAAAAAATAAAGAAAAGAAAGAATGGAATGAAAGAATACGCTTATATATAAAACCAAATATTATACACTGGTCGACAAAATTTAACTTCTTTTCTTTCACAAGAATTAAAATAACAGATTCTAAAAGTATTTCTCGTGCTTAATTCAAATATAATTATAGTTTTTCTCCATCGGGCACGAGTTCTGTGTGATATTCATTTGAATTTTTTTATAATATTTCAAAAAATCCGTAATTAGCTATCTAACTCAAAATTATAACTACTGATTCTGACTTACCTAGAAAGTGGTAGATAGTGATTTTCGGGTATATTTTGCATCTGGAACGTCTCTCATTTTAGTCCAACAGTAGTCAGCCAGCATATTGGAACTCCACTTGCCTTGGTACCTCTTCTCTATTGTAGAAATTTGCTGATGTAAACGCTCACCGTGTTCATCGCTGACACCTCCAAGGTTTTCGGGGAAAGAAGTCCAAGTGAGAGTCCAAGAAGTGAATTTTTAAAGACATGTTGTATCCCATAGCTTTATAAGAATGCAGAAGATCAGCCACTATGTCACGATAGTTTTCTGCTTTATGGTTTCCAAGAAAATTGCAACACAAACTTTTGAAAGACTGCCAGGCTGCATTCTCCAGTGGATTTAACAGTCCCTCGAAATGTTCATCGGCCTTTAATGATCGGATTTGTGATCCTATAAAAACTCCTTTCAATTTAGCATCACTGACTTTGGGGAATTTCGATTTCAAGTACAAGAATCCATCAGAAAGTTTATCCATAGCTTTGACGAAAGTTTTCATGACTCCTAACTTATATGCAATGGAGGTAAAAATCTTTTTTCAGGCTTCACTAAAGGGACCCATGCCACATTTTTCTGGCCAGGGATAAGAGATTCACGTTTTGGCCATCGTAGTGATACTTCTTATATCTACTGTCCCACTCGCACAAAAAACTGCAAAATTTGGTGAATCCAAGTTGCAAACCAAGCAATAAAGCAATGACCTTTAAATCACCACAGATATTCCATTCAAATTTTCCATATTGTATTTTCTCGAAAACTAGCTTCATATTTTCATATGTCTTTTTCATATCAGCGGCATGCGCTACCGGTATTGATGGAAGTTTATTGCCAATATGTAGCAGCACAGCCTTCAAACTTACTTTAGAGGAGTCTATGAACAATCGCCACTCATCTGGCAGGTGTTGAAGTCCAAGAGTTTCCATAACTGAACAAATATTATTACAAAACACAATACCATTTTCTTCAGAGAAGTATACTTTGAAAACACTGTGCCGGCTACGATAACTACTAATTCTTACATCTTTTTGGAGCAGATTCCACCCTTTAAGTCGGGAAGTTAAAAATTCCGATTGCTGTTTAAACAGATTTAAATCGCGAATCAGGTCACTAAGGTCTTGCTGATTGGGAAAGTATGGTTCTGATGAACAGCTACTGGCTTCATATGTAAGATCATTTATATTTTCATCTGAATCATTTGGAGTTTCAGTCAGGTCAGAACCAGAGTTATCGCTTAAGGTCGTATATGCATATACTGGTACGGGGAACTCTTCACTGTGTAAGACAGGTCTCATTGCAGACTGAAAATTCGGATATTGAACTGTATATTTTGTTTTAGATGTGAATAAATAAAGCACAGAAAAACAACACGCACAACATACACAATACACTTCTAAACAGAAAGGAAGGAAATATTTCGCTACTCAACAATCTCACAGTCAGGCCAATACTGACACATCACAATGCCAAAAAGCTCTGAACATGTCTAAACAACAATGAACAACAATGAACCTGCACAGTAATATTTTATTGCGCTTCAGCATGACATTGCAAATAATTTCAATAATACAGCTTGAGTAAAATAGCTACATATGAGGTAACAGTTCCTATGACAGGTTAAAGAAAACGCTAAAATCATATTTTGAAAAGTAGCTTTTACAGAAAAACTGTGCCTGATGCGAAAATTCTGACTACATATCTGAATTCAGGATGGAAAATGCCACTAGATTCACAATTCAGATCTCTTGTGAAAAAAATCTTTACGACCAGTGTTATTAAATAATCTTTTTCCCAAAAGGTCCTGACCTCTAATATATGTTAGTACCACCAAAACGTATATTTGCCTTTTTCATTGGATCTGCTCAAAAATGGAAAATAGTTAACTAAAGAGATTTGCATTTGGAGAATTATTATTTGAAAATGAACAATTCAGTAAGATAAAGTTCTAAAGTTACAAAGACAAGCGAACCAGGATAGGAATGAGAAAGTAACGGAGATTTTCAAGTTGAGAATATTATATCCTAACAAATATAATAGGTTCTTATACTTTAAAATAACATAAAATTATATTAACAACTCACCCATGTAAAGAAGCCCAACGACGAAGCTATTGAAATTGTTTTTACTGATTGAACCACTGCATTGTATACTAGATTCCAGAACATTTACAGACAATTTGTAAGTTGGCAGAGAGCGAGAAGAGTTGACTCGATGAGTAACTGTTTCACTAAGGTAACCAAGCGTGTGTGTTTTGTTTGTGACAACTAGCGCCATGAACACAGTTTGGAACAAAATACTAACCACATTAGAAATCGGGACCTCTTGAACGTGAGGCAGACACACTAACTACCATCTACGCTACCGAGGCGGCAATCGGAAGATGAAGCATATTGTGACTTTGTGGGTTCGTGAAATGAAAAGTCCAATTACACCACTCAAAAATGTTCTCTATTTCCACCGACTTACAGTTAAACACTTGCCAATTACACAGAATTACGTAATGCACACAATTACGATCCACCAGTTCGTCCGTTAGAATTCCACTTGCACTCACAATTACGTAAACTCCTCCGACGCACGTACAAAGTCTTCTCGTCCGCTGCTTCGCTGCTCGCCAAGAACTAACTGACTGACTGACTGACACAATTCACTCACTGCAGCCCTCTTTATAGGAATATCACCGTCTTCTAGAAGTCTCTGGTTTCAGTGAATTACCGCAAAAGTTCCAGATGGCAGTGGAAGGGGGGAAAGAGGCGGCCAGCGACAAGTGACATTTCCCTAATCATCCCCCTCAGTTAGTGATAGAGACTAATGGGAAGGTGTGGTTGGCTGCCTCTGGCCCGTTACTCAGCTGTCGTTGGTTGCGCTTTCCGCTAATTGGGTGACAATATCCTATGATATTTGTTACAGAAACTTCTTAGGGAACAAAAAAGTTGCATTGTTTGAAGTCCATCCTTGAAAATCTCTTCTGAATTTAAACCACTAAGTTTGATTTTCGGATTATGCTGATCACACAAAGGCACGGCGTACTCGCGCAATTTTTCTTATTTTTACTTTCTCTATAGCATACTTACAATAAGCTGAGAAATAATTATATTTAAACCAAAAATTCAATACAAGGATTTCACCGAGAATACACGTTTTGAGACCCCTCCGAATAAATAACAAGCATTTTTAGAGAAAGATCCGTACGTTGTTCTGTGCGTGTTTGTGTGTACGTAATTCTGTGTTCACATATGTGTGTATGTTGGTGCGCAGGCGTACGCTTATGCGTCTGTGTACATCATAACTCAAAATCGAAAGTCGGTTGAATAACAAACTTGGTGTTTAAATTCAGCGTTCATCTAAGGTTGCGAAACAAGGATTTAAACAACAAACTCTCCTTCCTCATATACCCATAGAGGAGCATTTTACAAAAATGTTAACCATCTCTTAAAAATTGCTCTAACAATTTTTATCAAATTGCAATATGTTTGGCATATTGTTTTCACAAAATTAAATACATATTTTGAATCTTCAAGGAATATCTAAAGTCGTTTTCATGTTGAATTAATTTTACAGAGCTGATAAACCGTAAGGGACGGAAAATATCTTAAAAACAAAAATGTAGATCCCATTAAATCACACAATTTGTTTGCTTGTTCCTTTAGAGCCAACCACTTCCGCGATGTTAGTTGTTATAGGTTTGATTGCCTAAGCTCTCATATTTTTCCCAATGGAAGGTTATTAATTCTTTTTTATTTTATGACTATTCAAAGATAATTAAATTTCCAGACCATCAAATTGCGAGCAATTCTTAACATATTTGGCTCTCGTTTGAAACCCAATATATTCTCCTACCTACAAGGAAACATGCTTTAAATCCATCTGTAAAAACATCTATGTCGACTTATACGACGCAGATAGAAACGCAAATGTACATACGAATAGTTTGTGTAAGAATGAACAGAGAATGATATGAAGGCAACATATCTGATTCTTTAAACACATAGGAGCTCCACTAATGGAACTTCTCTTTAAATTGAAGGGATTTTCTTACCACTTCGGCACGCTGCTCCGCCTGTTGTTGAAGGCGACCTTGAGGTTGGGTCGACGTGGCTCTGGTTGCATATCTCAGGACCAATCCAAAAATTGTTGACTGCTAAAATGGTTGGTGTGGTGGAATTCAAAAGTGTATGGGGCAGGAAGGAACGTCGTAGGTACACTGAAATAATGTTTAGCACTTACGCTTTGTCACACTGTTAATTGCACTGAGTTTCCTGCAAGATTATAAATTTTATGTTCTATTGTTCCCGCACTTCACGTTCGCGTAACGTGGGGACCTTTCACTTCACCGTGTTAAAATTGTTCATTGCAAATCTTAAACTGCTGACTTCACTTTTCACTTCGGCGGAACAAGGTGTAGTCGTCAGGGCTGCCTCACTGCTAGTGTCTTTTCATCCTCGTTACAGTTCTTTGGCGGAGTTCTTCGACTTTGTCGGAGTCATGGTCATCCTTCTCCTATACCGGCTGTCTTCTCTTCAGTTAGTCATATTGTTCGTTATATTGGTTTCATCCAAACCTTTTAAATCCAACGGTCGCCAACTGTTTATAGGCCTTTACCTTTTCACAGAAAGAAATCTGAGTTCGTTACTCCCTCAGCTTCAAATGCACGATGACGACCCAACGTCCCTACAAATTTAATTTGCTCCTAAATTTTGCAAAACTTCGGTGCATGTTAAGTGTTGTTTATTTAACTAGTTTTACAAGTTAATACATTATACCGTTTTATGATTAACAATTTTATTTACAAGGGTGAAATATCACTGCAACCTAACATAGGCGTAGAGAAGATAAAAACCAGTTGTCGTATCTACCATCGTACTAATAATATTCTGTACCTGAAATGAGTGTCAGTAATTGACATATGGATTTAACAATTTAAATATGGAAGCGTTTGAAACGCTTAAGGTAGTTGATACGGGCTGGTGAGGTGGTTTTACCCGGTGAACCTTACTGAGTCCTCCCCTTTGCTCAGCGCCTCACAATTATGGGTTTGTGACGGGCTAGGATTAAGGACTGGGGAGAGTTATAATCGGTCGGGGATTCTGCAGGATAGGTCCGCATGGATTCTCTTACCTGAATTGCAGGTTGTAGGTGTGTCTTAACTGGTGGTGTGTTTCTGGCAGAAATACCTCGACTGTTCAATATATACGTTTATTACAATCCTTAATTTCCCTCTCTGCTCACCCCCTGTGAAGTTGCTATTCGTGAAGTAGTGTTGCACGTGTCGCTGTATCCGCAGTCTGTAGTGTGATATAATGTAGAAGTTCTGATCTGCATTGTACGTGAATATTGGGATTTGTATATATGTGATTTCTCCCACATGTAAAAACTTAACTGTTCGAAGGTTCCGTACTTCATTGCTCGTGGACAGAATTCTTGTATGTGGAGTCCCCTCATCGTGCGAAATACGGAGTGCGCTACCGTCTAAAATCAAGGTTACAACATTGCTTAATTTCCACCCTCTCTTGCTCATGTTTTGGAGTTTGAAAAATCACGTGACAGGTTATTAATTTCTCATAGGCTGTTTCTTATCCCCAGTTCCGATAAATGTTCAAATTTGTCAGTTTGGAGCTAAGTCTGCAAAGCTATCTCTTTTCCCACACTGCAAGATAAGTTATGTTTCTACAACTTTTGGTACAATTCTGCAGTCTGTTGTTTAAGTCACGATCTAAGTCCTATGAAAGAAATCTTTAGGGAAATATCGGCACCAGAATTCGCCTCAAGACTTTTCTAACAATAGCTGAGGGAGTATGTGAACTGCCTACCCGGGAAAGTTAAGGAACATTGGCTTAAGAAAAATGTTATGTATTATATATATGTATATATAACATGATCTTTAATTATAATCTGACTGTCCCTGTGGGTTATTATTATTATTATTATTATTATTATTATTATTATTATTATTATTATTATTATTATTATTATTATTATTATTATTATTATTATTATTATTATTATTATTATTATTATTATTATTATTATTATTATTATTATTATTATTATTATTATTATTATTATTATTATTATTATTATTATTATTATTATTATTATTATTATTATTATTATTATTATTATTATTATTATTATTATTATTATTATTATTATTATTATTATTATTATTATTATTATTATTATTATTATTATTATTATTATTATTATTATTATTATTATTATTATTATTATTATTATTATTATTATTATTATTATTATTATTATTATTATTATTATTATTATTATTATTATTATTATTATTATTATTATTATTATTATTATTATTATTATTATTATTATTATTATTATTATTATTATTATTATTATTATTATTATTATTATTATTATTATTATTATTATTATTATTATTATTATTATTATTATTATTATTATTATTATTATTATTATTATTATTATTATTATTATTATTATTATTATTATTATTATTATTATTATTATTATTATTATTATTATTATTATTATTATTATTATTATTATTATTATTATTATTATTATTATTATTATTATTATTATTATTATTATTATTATTATTATTATTATTATTATTATTATTATTATTATTATTATTATTATTATTATTATTATTATTATTATTATTATTATTATTATTATTATTATTATTATTAGTTGTACCCGTCTTATGGGGCCGCTTCACTAGATAGGTCAAATATAATAGTGTAAGGTAGGCACAATTTTAGTAGAGTCCTAAAGTACAAGTATTCTATTTTTTCTGACTCATGCTAAACATAGTTTACGATATAATATATAGGAACAATGGATAAAGTTAGCTGATACCAGCTTGACACTATCTATCACATCTGAAGCTTAACTATTATACCTACCCATTCTTACTCTTTAGGGCAGAAAGCATATAAAACGTTCAGCAACTTTGAAATAAAAAACCAACATTCTTCGTGCATACTCATATACTGAGATATTTACATGATAAATGAAACACATACGTTAAATACTGTGGGAATGCCCCATGGAGTCCTCTTCATTCTAAATTAATTTTGCGTGGTAGGTATTTGGTCAACTGCAAGCGATGTGCAAAGACTTCTTCGTCTTCAGAATCCCTAGTTTTACACTATTTTGGTGTTAGGGAATGCTTCTCCCTCTACGGGTGATCAGCTAGATGCCTTGAATGATAGTGAGGGAAGTAGATAATAGAATGAGGGCGAAATGGATGAGAGGAAAGATGGTAATGGAGCAATTTGTAGATTGATGGCGGGATAAACCGGAGATCCTGGATGTAGAAAGGCTTACTCCACAAAAATATACAATTTATGTCAAATAACGGTTAATGTCATTAATAAATTCCATATATTGTTCTTAATTGGCTTTAATAGAGAAATATTAATACTTTTTAAACGTTTAAATCGCCATTTGCTTTATTTTCTAATGACCATGCGAAAACAACGGATTTTTATCTCGATCAACATGAAGGAATATTAAATTATGTAGGAATAGTTTGTAGAAAGGTGAGTATAGAAAGACATGTGAATACAACATATCAGACATTACTTGGTGACAGTTCTTTCAAGTATATTCCATTTTATGGACTACACATGCGAATGCAGCTGCGTCCTTTATGGGCTAGAGCAGAGCTTGTTGCTGCCTCACTTCCATCCAGCAAGAATGGTTTCATATCTAACGAGCCAATCAGAGAAACAATATTTTCTTCACATACAGTAAATTGCGTGATAGGAGCTGGCTCCGCTTTATTGTTGTCAAAATCTTAATAACGATGTTAGCCTATGGACTTTAAAGTGAACTGTATATTGTGACATTGTATTAGATTTCTATCATTCTGCAATAGGTTGAAACAACCTTTGTGTCTACTTGTCGGCCGTGACCAGTGTACTCATTACGGCTCCAGCTATACCGTGAAGTAAAAGTAGCTTTCTTTATGGGTAGCTTCAAAGTCCTAGCACTGCTACAGTGGAAAAGTCATTTTTTTATATTTCGTTTTGCTTTTCTGTAAAGCGCATTTTGAGAAAGAAGCTGGTGGGGGATAGAAAAACCTGAATGTTTCGATTATCTCCATGCTTTTCTACCTCTTTTTTTAATAATTCATATTTGTTGTTCAGCTGTTAGAGAAAAAGTGAAAGTGTTGGTCGGTTTATGCGGCACACGCAACGCAAAAAGAATTTCATAAACTCTATCTGTAGAGTTTGTAACAATTGTGCATTTAGCACGTGGCAGGAATACGGTGGTAACAAAATCCCAAAACAGTGACTTCTACTGATAAACTGCTTTCTGATGAAGCAGCTGCACAGCTAAAAGAAATGTGGCTTTATGTTCACTTCAATTTTGCTACAAATGTCAGGCCCGTGTGAGGTTCATAAGATTTATTTTTAATAAACCGAGAGCACATTTGATCTTGATTTTAAATTATTTATGAGTGCAAAAATGTAATATAGAAACAGAGAAAAACAGCTTTGAAAAGTAGCAATTATTGATATAAACAAATTCACATAAAGGCTTACTGACGGATTGAGATGGCTTCGCGATAAAACGTGAGGGAGTCGCATTCAAAAGGTCTCATATTCGATTCTCGTCAATCGCCCACTCGGACCTTATATTTTTACTTGTTTTCTCTAGTCGATAATCCAGTTATTGGGTAGTTTCTCATTTAATATAGTTTCCTTTCCATCATAACTCCTTCATTCCGTTTCATGGTCATGTTTCAGGTGTGATTCTAGATTTCGTGGCGTATGGTGATACCGGACAGATGGAGTGGTTATTTGGTGTAAGGAAAGAATATTTTCTATATACGGAATCACATGTGGTAGACTGTGACTGAACGTGAATGAACTTTGTACGGAACTCTGGCGAGAAAACATCTGAGTAATATTCTCCTCTCTGCAGAACAACAATAGCACATGGGACCTAACGATGCTGTCACAAAAAAGAAAGAAATATGTGGTATTTAACGCCCGCTTTTTCTACATACGGTACCGCAGGCGGTGACACTGATGAAATATGAGATGATGGAGCACCTGTGGAATAAAATGGCCCGGTAAACCGGAGATCCGGAGAAAACCCTCCTCAACCCTGTGTTTTCCACCACAAATATCACTTTGCGTTTGCCTGGAATCTAACCCGGGCCGTCTTGGTGAGAGCTGCACGGTATAACCACTCAGCCATGGCGCGGCGCGATGTCGCAGAATGATTTACTATTTCTATTATGATACCAAAATTAAAGGATTTCAATAAGTAAAGAATCGTGACAGATTTCAAAGGAATGTTGGATCTTTGCTACAACACGTGCAGGGGCAGCTGGTTGAGTTGTGTAACAAAAGACACGGGAGATAGAGGTTTTCTTAGCAAGGAAACCTAAATGAATGACACTTTACTACGTTTGAATAGGTATTCTTCAGACCCTTAATAATTGCAAGACCGAGACTAATAATCATAATGAGCAAAATAGTCACAAAGGATTTTTGTTTGAATAAAGGGCTTCGAGAAAGTGAAAGTTATACACCCACGCACAGCTGTGTATAGTGTGAGGACAGACGGTCCGCGGCTAGCGACCAACTAAGAAGTTTTCTCTGTCTTGGTCGAAGGCAGATTAGAAACGGAGGGAAGATTTGTCGGTTCATACGCAACGAACTAAGTATTGTCACCTAATTATCGGAAGGCACGGCCATTTAGCAGCAGCAGGGTAGCAGCAGCAGCAGCAGCAGCAGCAGCAGCCGGGAAGCATTCGACTCCGCCTACCCATTTGTCTCGTAGCGGTAACGAGGGGGATGGTTGAAAAAAACATCGTTACCCATCTCTTTCCCCCTTCTTGACGTCTAGAACCTGCAGGATGATTCAGCGAATCGCGAGACTTCGAGAAACAGCGATATTCCTATAAAAAGGGGCTGCAGTGGGCGAGTGAGTTCAGTTCTTGGCGAGCAGCTGTGAGGAGCGCCGAGTGAGTTAACGGACCGGAAGACTGTGAACGTGCATCAGAGGAGTTGTACGTAACTGTGAGCGTGCAGTGGACCTGTGACAGACGAACTGGTGAATTGTAACTGTGTGCATTACGCAATTCTGTGTAATTGGCAAGTGTTCCGACTGTGTTTCGGTGGAAATAAAGAACATTTTTGAGTTGTGCATTTGGACTTTTAATTTAACGAACCCACAAAGTCCCAGTATTATCGAGTAATAAGCATTCCACCTTCAGTAACTTTAAACAGTTATATATTGGTAACCCTTGGTCGGTAGCTTCGAGTTCGATGTGATGATAAAAAGTAGCAGTCATTAAATCAGTTTGAAACGGGCATTCTAGTGTCATTAGAACCTTTCTTACTCCCATACATATCCACGCATACCCTGAGAGAACCTCGTTGCTCAACTCTGAGCTACCCATATTATTCGTGACAAACTGTAGCGTCAACGTGGAACTGTGCGCCACCCATTTTATATATCGCTTCAATTCACTGTGTTACTCTCCAAGAATGTGACATCTGCATTCTCAACGTTTTTTGAGAAAGATTGCGGCTAGAGTTTCAACATATGAGCAAAGCTTAGGCCACTTAGAAAACATGCTCTTCTGCTAGCAATGCATGGAAGCTGCGCAACGTTAGTGGTGTCCAACACATCCTTTAAGGCCTTAATCTCATGAGAGAAGTACAGTGGCATACTGTAGTGTGCGCTGTGCCGATGCACACTCCTCAGGAGTCAAAGGAATGCCTGGAGAAAAGCCGACGTATAACTTTTCAACAATGGTATGCTTTGTACACAGATTCGTAGATTAGAAGTAAAATACAAGGAACTGCAGGAGAACGTTTAAATATTTATTTACAAAAGCAAAGCGTCCTTGTGAATCCTTATTCTTGTAATGTAGAATTGATTTTTGAACATGCACACACATATTACATGCGAACAATTGCGATTGCGAAACTGGATGACTATATAATTGTCCGAAAATTAGTTTCAAATTCTTTCTAAATTGTCTTTCTCTGGCTTACCTTTGCAAATCCCAGATTTGTCTATGTGTGAATAACTAGTTATTTGAAACCTTAAGTTATGCATTTGCTTATTATAAAGACCTAGAAGTAATTGCCCACCTCAGTAGCGTAGATGGTAGCATGTCTGCCTCACGTTCAAGAGGTCCCGAGTTCGAATCTCGGTCAGGGTCAGTTACCTGGATAAGGCTTTTTCCGGAGGTTTTCCTTATCCTGAAGGACGAATGTCAGGGAGCTCTATGTTCCATGGACCCTGGGCACATTTGAGCAGCATTTCACCAATTTCATTCACCGTCCGATATGACTTAACGTTGGAGGACTTAAAATTACAAAAGCAACAATAGAAGTACTTCTTACTTTATCAGAAAACAAAGAAAGTACAACGATAATAACATCTATAATAATATGAAGTAAGAGAATTTGTACGTTTGTGAATAAGTGTGTGTTATAATTTCATTTCATGAATTACTAAAGCTGCCCGGGTTCGATCCCGCCCATGGGGTGCGGATTGTAAGCGCCGGGTATAGGGCTGGTGCCCACTCAGCATCGTGAGGAAAGGGAGGACCTTGGGTTAGAGCGGCTGGACAGAGACCAGAAGATCCGTGGTTCAAATTCTGGCTATGGCATTGAATTTTTCAGTCTGGCTCTACTCTTTTATAGAGTGTCCTACACACGGCCAGTGTGAAAGAATAATCAATTTCCATTAATTGTACCTAATAGTGGTCCGAACTATAAAGCCCGGGCCTTAATGTACTTACAGGATAGTCAGTCGCCATTTAGGTAGTTGTCTCATTTATATATGAGAACTCCTAGTGGTTTACCGGGGAAAACACGAGTCAGTTGGAGAATTTAATGTCATGTCGGCACGTTGGCCATAGTAGCTCAATGGTTTAGAGCGGCTGGAGGGAGACCAGAGGATCCGTGTTTCAAATCCCAGCTATGGCATTGGATTTTTCAGTCTGTCTCTACTCTTTCACTAATTCGTGTATTTACAAGTGTTCATACCTGAATCGCTAATACTCATAAGAAACCGATATTATAAATTTACCAATTGCTTTGTTTCTTCCTTTTAAGATTTACTAATGTTCATAGCAGTGGATTGTTTCATAAAGGTGGCTTGTTTCATAACAGTGGCAAAATTATCCAGGTGACAGACAACTAACCGACAGGTTGGCATGAGATTTTTGTTTCCTAATACTTGACATATTGACAGAATTATCATAAGTGTTTTATAGAATTGTAAGGCAATTCTACATATTTTTGTTTCATAATAGCTGACAGATGGCAGATACAACACATTTGTTGTACCTGAAAATTCCTGGTGCTTAATGAAACAATAGTGTATCAGATGTTTTAGCCCATTTAGAAACATGCAGAACTCAAAAGCATGAAAATATGGCCGGAAGTGATTCACATGTCAGTGATAGTCAAATGTGCTCTTTATAAACGTTTAGGTGTTTATGATGTCCATTTTTCATAAAGAACACATTGTAATCGGGATATATTAATGAATACTACTACCAGTAGTAGAAGTAGCATAGATTGAAATACAGAAATGAGACCTCGACATTGTTTAGGTAAAGATCATTGATATTTTATTATCCTTAACCAAGTTTAAAACTTTAATTATTTCAGTTTTGCTTGACTTTATGTGCAACGTCTATTCTGGGCTATTGTCTAGGTCATTAAATTTTCCGCTTACTGACGTACACGTACATAATCATTTAATAGCATTTAGTATTCAGAATAGTACATATTTTGATCTACAGACTGATTGCAATACAGAGCCATCTAGAATAAGCTTTGGCAAACATTTGTCATGATTATGAAATAGGATTATGGAGTGTGGCAGTTCTGCAAATTCTTAGCTGTCATTTAAAGTCAAATTGTAAACTTATGGGACATAAAATGTTTGACAACATTGATACATTGTTAACTTTACATAATTGTCAGAATTGTCACGCCTGTTGAGTTTTATGAAATAGATAAGGAGCACGAAGAAACAAAGCTATCTTCTAAACGTACTTACAACTAAAATCCTTGTTTTCAATATTTATAAATGTTTGGAAAGCATACCACTAAACCTCATAACAACGACGATGTTTTCTATATGTGATCTTTTGCAGCGGCATGTATTTCAATAACAGAATATATTCTATTTTCGGTCTGAAAAGCGAGATGCAATTTTTAGGTTAGGATGACAGGCACGTGTATTGCAGTCTCCTGGTGGCGTGTGGAGTTAGTGGCTTCTGCCATGAAACGAGCGGACGTGTACGGAATCTTCTGTCTGTGAGGCTTAGCGCTGATTGAATTACATACAAACTCTTGTTTGGGGGGCAAACTTGGGTTGCTGACCGGGCTCTGCATTTCCTAGGTCAGGAGATATTAAGTTACTGCTGAAAGTTCTGAACTTCTTGGTTAAGATATCATCTCTCTCACTTTCTCAGGGACTGCCTTAAAGGCTCTGATTTCAAGCAGTCTCTATATCGCAATAGTGTTTTGGGCTTAAGCGCAGTTGCAGCTTTTCTCTGTTCGCTGGTTTAGAACTTTAAAATCTTTCCGAGATAAACGATAAGTATACAACACAACTGATGTCGTTTCTAATGGCCTTGATGACTATTGTGCTGCTGGCTGCGGCTGTATGGGCCTTTATCTCACGGTATGCGTTTGTGGGTGTATAAGGGACATCAGTTACGCTGCTTGATAGTTATAAGCTAGTAAATTAACATTAGCAATATATTAATATTAGTGCGTAATTATAATACATAATTATAAAGCATAATTTTAGTACGTAAATTAACAATATTTAAACCGAATTGCCGACTGTTTGAGGAAGAAGAACTAATTTCTTTGTATCATAGTACGAACAATTATAACTATTTAAGTAGTATATTTGCTAGCTTCTTACGCATCAGTAGATAGCTTTACGATTTAAAGCAACTTCATATGTAATAATAATAAAAACAGAGAAGCGTCAGCCGCAGTATTTGCTGAAATATCAACGGAGAATCGTTTTGTTGCCAAATATTTATAACCCGAAAGCAGTCTAATAAGTGTGTTAATAAGTGATCTTTTTAAAACACTTAAATAACACTTTAAGACACGCTCATTTATAAACATAGGTCCGAACAATTTCATGAACATTCATGCCAAATTTCCTACATTATAGTTCGCCAAAATTCAATCTCTTATTTGCATATGAAACACTACCTTCCTGCGTGACCTGCTAAATTCTGAGAATATATTTCCCTTCCTAATTTTAAGAAATAACTTAGTACATTTATAATTCCCTGATATTGTATTCTTATTACAAGGACCTTGAGCTAATAGATTGAGCTAATAATAATAATAATAATAATAATAATAATAATAATAATAATAATAATAATAATAATAATAATAATAATAATAATAATAATAATAATAATAATAATAATAATAATAATAATAATAATAATAATAATAATAATAATAATAATAATAATAATAATAATAATAATAATAATAATAATAATAATAATAATAATAATAATAATAATAATAATAATAATAATAATAATAATAATAATAATAATAATAATAATAATAATAATAATAATAATAATAATAATAATAATAATAATAATAATAATAATAATAATAATAATAATAATAATAATAATAATAATAATAATAATAATAATAATAATAATAATAATAATAATAATAATAATAATAATAATAATAATAATAATAATAATAATAATAATAATAATAATAATAATAATAATAATAATAATAATAATAATAATAATAATAATAATAATAATAATAATAATAATAATAATAATAATAATAATAATAATAATAATAATAATAATAATAATAATAATAATAATAATAATAATAATAATAATAATAATAATAATAATAATAATAATAACAATAATAATAATAACAATAATAATAATAACAACAATAATAATAACAACAATAATAATAACAACAATAATAATAACAACAATAATAATAATAATAATAATAATAATAATAATAATAATAATAATAATAATAATAATAATAATAATAATAATAATAATAATAATAATAATAATAATAATAATAATAATAATAATAATAATAATAATAATAATAATAATAATAATAATAATAATAATAATAATAATAATAATAATAATAATAATAATAATAATAATAATAATAATAATAATAATAATAATAATAATAATAATAATAATAATAATAATAATAATAATAATAATAATAATAATAATAATAATAATAATAATAATAATAATAATAATAATAATAATAATAATAATAATAATAATAATAATAATAATAATAATAATAATAATAATAATAATAATAATAATAATAATAATAATAATAATAATAATAATAATAATAATAATAATAATAATAATAATTCATGGTGAAAATCCTGCCTCGAATGCTACTTATTCAAATAAGGATCTAAATGTTCGATCCTGTCTTTACTAGTTTTTAAATGTATTTATGAATACCCCTTGTTATCCAACTTTAGGATGATATGTTAACATAAACAGTAAAGTTAAAATGGTTAAAGGAAGCCTAAACTTCTCTCTGGTTAAATACCAAAAGAAAACATCAATTGATTTCAGAAAGTTTGTTTCTCCTCTTCATATTGAAACATACTATGATATGCCTCTTTTTACTGCCTTAACTTCATGTTTGTGCACTTTTGTAATTTTCTTTCACTTTCCAGTATTTTGAATTTTTCATTCTTCCCTTTGGCGCTATATATCTATTATGCTGTCTTAACGATTCCATGTGAACGTTTTCGATATTTAAACATTTCCCTTCGCAGAAAACGGTCTGAAATCATAGCAGTGGCAGGTAATTCCTGTTTTTCTTCGTTAGAGCGAATAGAGCGCACTAAATGTTATGAAGAGGGAAGGTGTAAGGACTCCAAGTGGAAGGAAAAGCCGATAGCTTGCTCGCAGAATAGTTGGCCGAGTGACTTTTTAGTGGTTCCAGCAAACTCTCCATCGGAGGAATGGAAACCACACAACAAAGGGCACAAGTTCAGCCCTTACTGCACAACCTTACCTTCCTTCTCCTGCACTTTATGACAAAAGTTAGAATTGATTCCTGTGTGCAATGGCTAACTTGGAGCTATATACTTTAGTTACTGCAGCAAATACCTCTGTCAATTGTTTTATTTTATTCTCTTCTGGTCTAAACGTATTTTAATTTATACCAGTTTTGTTGCGAATAAGAGTAGTACATATTACGTACAACAACAGATAGAAAATTACGTACTCTTTATATATCATACCAAGCCAGTTAGCTCCGCCGTAACATGTGAGGCTCGCAATGAACTTTGGGTTCGAATTCCGTCAAGGCTCAATCGGATGTTTAGCTTTCGTTGTTTTGCTCTTAAGTAGATAGTGTTAAGGTTATCTATCATTCATCACCATCTCGTTTAAATCATTTACATTTCATTATGTTACTTTAACTTTCGGGTGCACCTCAAAGTTTTGTGGCATATTGCTGTGTCGGAAGATGGCGCTGACACTTTCTCAGATGAGAAGTGGCATACAAGTTATTTCAATCAAAATCTGCTAAAACTTCCTTTGTAATAGATACAGCGAAATTCTTACTTTCTTCAGGTTGTTTTGAAAATGCTCTTTACTGTCGAGTTTGACACTCCATTTTATTGACCTGAAAATAAACAGTACATAAGCTTACTGTTTTGTAGAGCTTACAATTTTATATTGCATAAAATATAACGAATTACCAAATACATTTGGCACCTAAAACCTTCACTTAATGAAAGAACGAACAAAGCAAAAAAAAAAAAAAAAACGACAGAACTTATGGACTTATGGACTACCTCATCACATTATAGAACCACTATTGCGAGTAAAGCTTCCGCTATTATTCTTGCCTCCATTTTCGCGGCAATTGTTTTAATAGTGAAGATGATTGTGTTTAAGCATCAATACCCCACACACTTGCAAAAAATAATGCAACAGCCTTCAGCACTGAAGTCATTGAAGCATGGACATAGTATATGGACATTAATAAGTTATAGAATTGGTGAATGAACTGTAGTTGTTAACAATTGTTGTAGCTATGATTGTGAATTCCTTTAACTTAACTTTCCATTGAAGTTAAGCAATCCCTGATGGTATTGCATTTTTCCCGTCAATGTAATTTAATATATATTATATTATATATGATAATATATATTATATATAATCATTATTTGAACTCGGAGAAATTGATCTATAGGTACAGTTCAAATCTAGGTAACTGTAATTATCGGGCATGTACGTTTGGCATCTCAACCGCTACAGTAGTTTATGAAGTACTATGCTCAGTATATAAATACTGAAAATGACCTCAGTGTGGTCTTAAATCTTGAGCTGAGTATCTAATGTAAATCATACTTCCGATTTTATTGGTATTTTTGTTACTTAATGACCATTTATCTTTGTTTTATTTCCCTAACTCAGGTTAAAATATGTTCTGAAAGCACTAGAAATAAAACGTGAATTTTAAATAAGTGCAAAAACAAAATGGTTTGGATAGGAAGTGGAGTCATTCCTAAGGTAACTATTAATTATAAAGCACAAAAGCTGACAATTTATTTAGACTGGTCTTTGGACTGGTGGTTAGCATGATAGCTTCCAAATTCTGGGTTCGAATCCCGGATGGAATGTGTGACATTTTCTTTAATTTGGTTTATTCCCCAGTATTCCTAAAGTTTGGTTAGTTTAAGTGGGAGTGTAAAGTGAATGCGAATTTAATATTTATCAGGAAAACATAACGTGATAACAGAATTGTAAGCGAGTGAACATCATTGCCGAGGAGCAATTGTTTAAAAGGCAAAGCCGATGATATGGCGTTAAATAATAAAGGGTACACACTGATAAAAATAAACTAATTATATAAAGTTTAGTTATATAATAAGATATTCACATATGGTTTTATAAACTGGAACTATATGCTTTCTATATAATTAAAAATCAAATAAGAGCAGTTCTGTGCCTATCGAATAATAGGCAACATTATGAAAGTCAGTGCGAACATATTTGTAATATCTCCTTCCCACTGTGAAAAAATTATCTCTCGAATTCTAATTTATAAATTTTCTTAAACTATTTTCATACATAAATATGTTTATGTTCCATTAACTATAATATTCATATCATATAGCGTCTTTCAACAAGTGTACTACGTTTAACATGTGATAGCTGCCGTTGTTATTGAGTTACAATAGTCTTTTTTTCATTTGGTTACAGTTGTTATTGAAAAATACCCATGCAACATTATAGCAGTCAGCAACGCGTAGAAATTCTCAAAATTTATTATCAAAATGGATCATCTGTTCACCAAACCTAACGTGTGTTGCGTGATACCGGGCTCTTATAAGGGACTATTTTTGGCTTCAGTTGGATGATATGGGTCTCATAAACATCTGGTTCCAGTAGGATCGTACCACATGTCATACTGCTCCCGAAACAATTGATCTTTTGAAGGAGAATTTCAGAGGTTTCATCATTTCACCTGGTGGTGATGTTTACTGGTCCCCGAGATCATGCAATTTAACGCTATTAGATTACTTCTTGTAGGGTTATGTTACACCTCGAGTTTATGTCAACAAACCAGAAATAGTAACTGATCTTATGAATAACATCATGCGTGTTATTCGTGAAGCTGGACCTAATTTGCATTCTTCTGTCATTAAAAGCTGGGTCAACTATATACGCGCAACCCAAAGAAGTCGCAGTGGTCACTTAACTGATGTTCTCTGCCACACGTAATGACATTAATTGTGTTGCAAAGTGAAAAAAAAAACTTTTATTATTCATAGAACGTGTTTTATTTAAGTTCAAAGATAGGAAACTCATGTTGAAGGACCCTATATTTTCACTTTAACACTATTATTTTCGAGTAGAATTTTTTTTTCCAGAAAAGACTCCTTCTAGTGATTGTTAAATTATAAGCAACGTTAAGAGCTTGCATGACTTCAGTTCTGTGAAAACGGTTCATCAAACCACCTCTAGTTTCAGATATATTCATAGAAACAAAGTTAAATGTCCACTCATATATTAATATGAATACTGTTACCCAATTATCGGAAGGCACGACCAACTGACAGCTGAGTGGGGGACAGGAGGCATTCAGACCACGCCTATCCATTTATCTCGTGCCACTAAATGAGGAGATGGTTAAGAAAGTATCACGGCCACTGTACTGTCTCTTTCCCATCCCCGTGACGTCTGCAACAGTCGGGATGATGTTTCGAGCCGCGAAGCTTCCAGAAACAGCGATCTTCGTATATAAGGGACGCAGTGGATGAGTCAGTTCAGTTCTTGGCGAGCAGCCGTTTAGTGCTCCGTGCTAGCGAACGGACTGGAAGACTGCGTACGTGTATCAGAGGAGTTGTACGCATTTGTGAGTATGGAATGGACCTGTGACAGACGAACTGGTGGATTGTAATTGTGTGCGCTACGTAATTAAATGTAATCGGCAAGTGTTCCAGCTGTAATTCGGTGGAAATAAAGAACATTTTGAGTTTGTGCAACTGGAATTTTAATTTCACGAACCCAGAATGTCACAATACTATGAATACTATCACAATATTATTTTGGGGCAACTCAGTTGAAAGTAAAAACATATTTCTTATGCAAAAGAAGGTTATTTGAATCATTACTAACAGCCACAGCAAATGCTCCTGTAAAGATCTTTTTAGAAGATTGAAGATATTAACGCTTCCTTGCATGTATATATTCTCGATCCAAAAATTCTTGGTATGCAATCGTGCCTTATTTGCAACAAATAATGTAATTCACAGAATAAACACTAGTCAAAATAATAATATCCATTATTCCAGTGCTAAACTTCCTTGCTTCCAGAAAGGTGTGTATTATGAAACTATCAAAATATTTGGCGCATTTCCTAATGTTCTGAAAGAAAAAATTGATAATTTCGGTGCTTTTAAAAATGCTGTTAGAGAGTACCTTTGCTAAAAATCTTTTTATTCTGTACAAGATTATCTGAATGAAAAATTATACTGATAATGCTTCTGTAGCTCTATAAGTAGTATCTAACTATTTCAACGACAAATCATTACTAATAAATCTTTGATGCATGCTGAAAGTTTATTTTTAATGTATATGTATTTAAGAAATAACAAGAATGGTATCCATTGCCAAATGGTTGATACGTACTGGCATAAGCCAAGTGAAAGCTGAATTAAAAAGTGTTTGATTTTGTATCATATATAATTATCCCTGTTTTGTTTTCCATAATGTTGTTCATATTTCCTGTATACTATAATATGTGTCTTATGTTAACTTTTGTACATGTATATGCTATTAAACATTATACCTCTGGACATGTTCAAGGTTCACAGCCTTTTCTGGGTACAAGTGAACCTATTGAACGCAAATCAATCAAATCTAATCTAATCTAAGAGATTTCCTTTGGTTATGTAATTATGTTTAACGTAATATGGACGGAGACAGCAAGTAATTTAAAGAATAAACATAGTCCAATTTATTAAAAGAGGACAGGAACTACAGAAAGAAGAGCTACAAAAGTAGAAGCAACAACAGAGTAAAACATTATAGTAGATCTAAGCTAAAGTCGTTGATATTCCAAGTCCCTTTTATGGTAATCTCTAACTTTTAGCTTCTCGTAAAGGTTGTCGCGGTTTATGGTGGTACAGAAATGGCGAGTTATATTACCCACTTGTTCCTTCAACATGATGAAC
This sequence comes from Mantis religiosa, assembly GCA_030765055.1. Lineage (NCBI taxonomy): Eukaryota > Metazoa > Arthropoda > Insecta > Mantodea > Mantidae > Mantis > Mantis religiosa. The sequence continues at coordinate 260,285,052 of CM060948.1, read as the reverse complement.
TCTATCAAAATTCTACCGACCGTAAGCTATATCTTAACCGTCTTGCTCATATAGCTACATTCATTAAAACAGGCATGGTTTTACTGGGTCGCAAACAGCCTCTAGATATGCACTTTATGAGATACAATACAGATATCACGTTATAAATTTTGTAATTGCCTTTAGTCTCATAAAATGCAAAAAGATGTAAAAAGTATGTATTACAATATTAAAGGGTTCAGTGGTTATTAAAAGTGTGCCGTGCTGTCGAATTTTGCTTATACATCAGAAACATTCTCTTTTATACGCGTCAGAGCCCCAGAAACGGGAAAAGTAGAATCCACGACAAGCAGTATATGCCTTATTAATTAGTTTAAGCGTTTTTGACCAATATAGAGCACAAGCTACGAGAGTGGTCTGAAAAGTTTCCGACCTCGACATGAAGATGGCAGCACTCGCTAATAAAGGCTAGCGACTTTCGTTGTTCATCTGTTGACAGTTACCCACCAAAGTTTCAGCTATTTTGGACGCTCAGTTGTTATGTAACAATTGTTTGAGTGAGTTGATGTTAGTGTTTTTGTGAAAATGGACAAAATCAAGTATCGAGCTGTCATTATATATTTATTTTTGAAATGCAATACACCTACGCAAATCAAAGATGAGTTGGATTCTGTGTATGGGGAGTATGCAGCAGCATTTACCACATTGAAGTTTTGGACAGCTGAAGTTAAACGCGGCCGTAAGAGCTTGGGAGACCTTGAACGCCCGGGACATCCGAAAAATACAACTACTGAAGAAACCATAGCCATAGTTCACCAACTGGTACTAGACGACCGCCGAATTAAAGTGAGAGAGATATCAGAGGTTATGAACATGTCAAAAGAACGTCGTTGTCACATATTAAATCAACATTTATACATGAGAAAGCTGCCTGCGCGTCGGATGCCGCGTTTGCTCACGTTAGACCAAAAACGTGTTCGAATGAACATTTCCAACGCTCTATTGGCACAGTTTAGGTGCAATAAATCCAAGTTTTGGTGCCGATTAATTACTGTAAATGAAGCTTGCATACACCATTATATGCGCGAAACAAAAATACAGTCCAAACAATGGACTGCAAAGAGGGAACCGGTTCCAAAAAAGAGCAAAAACTGTTTTTTCGGCTGGGAATGTGATGGAGACTGTTTTTTGGGATAGTCATGGAGTTATTTTAGTCGATCATTTTCTAAAAGGAGAAACCATTACAGGAGCATACTACACATCATTATTTGACAAACTGAAGGAAGAACTTGCGGAAAACCGGCCACATTTGCAGAAAAAGGAAATTTTGTTTCACTTAGACAACGCACTGTCTCACACTCCTTACTCACCAGATCTAGCCCCAAGTGACTTCTTTTTGTTCCCTCATATGAACATTGCGCTTGGAGGACAGGGATTTTCGTCAAATGAAGGAGCAATCACCTTCGTGAACAATTATTTTGCAGAGAAAAAACGCCAAGTATTATTTGGATGGTTTAGAGATGGGAGCATCGCTGGGAGAAGCGTATGGAGTTACTAGGAGTCTATGTTGAAAAATAAAAAAATAAATTTCTGAAAAATTATATTGTATCTTTATTATCAGACCACCTGTGTATTACGTACACAATGCTCAAACGTCATTCAGCACAACTGTAGTATTTACATTATTATTCTGTTTAGTAGTTTCATTCTAGAACTAAGCGGAAAGGATCCTTGGAATTTAGCAAGTGAACAAGTGTAAGTAATATGTGCAGCATCGGAGCTACAAAAACGACATCTACTTTGGCTCTACTAATAATAGCGAAAATTTGGCCTATTGACTATAGAATTAGATTAACGGGTGCAACTTACTGGCTAAAGAAGGAGGAATATGGGAATATTTTTACAATTATGGAAAAAGATGCAGTAATAAGAAAGAAGTGAAAACTTATTTACTACAGGAATGGCAAGAACAGTGGGATAATGCACACGTAAGAAGAGGAGTACATGATTTGTTTCCGGGCACTAAAGAGAGGCTAAAATTGAAGCACATAAACCTTAGGAAAAGGATTTTTTCACTTTGCTACAGGATACGGTGAGTATAATTTATATTTAAAAAGAATAGGAAAGAAGAGCTTATACTTACGTGAGCAATATAACTGTTTAGACTCACCTGAACACGTTATTGAGTGCAATATATATCATGAACTAGTGGAAGATGGTCGAAGGAAACTTCAAGGAGAATGCTTGTGGAACATGTTAAGGGAAGCAGAAGATCACGCACTTTTAGAAAATATGTCTCAGATAATAAGGAGTTAGAGGAATATATGACCCCCAACAAAAGAGTTCCAGAAATAAATATAGCAACACTTCAACCTACGAAAACAGAATATAATTTAAGAGATATTGGGAGGGAAATATTAGGACTGAGAAACTGAAGAGACAGATTACCGTTCTTGATATTACCTAATATAAGATGCACGACCTATGAATAGAAGGCGCCAGTTATGGATATCGGAAGGAAGTACCGAAGCCACCGAAAGAAGGAGAATCCCAGGAGAGGCAGAGAAGTCATAGGAGAGAATCAGAGCGGACAGACACAAATGGTTATGCAGAAGATACGTGGAAGTGACTAACTAGGTCCCTTTAGGAGATAGATACTAGTATGAGGAAGCTTTGGATTCCAGTTGCAGAAGAGGAAATTTAAAATTCTAGGAAACAGTCTTTCGTAGTTTGTTATAGTAATTAAGGTTGTAGTATAAATGTAGATTTGAAGTATATTGTTGAACTAGAAGTAAAGTAAAAAATGACTGGTTTTAGATAGATTATATGAGTAGATTTGTGAGGTTCCAGTATGTTTAGTTAATTTTTCCGGTAGCAAGTAGATTATATTTGCAAAATTCATAAAAGATTTTATCTAATTTGATTTGAAAACGAATAAAAATAAAAATAAAGTTTGTATAATATGGCCTGGTACAGATTCCAGAAACCGGGCTATTAGATATGCAGATTTTAGAATATTTTTAGTTTTAGTGTATATAATCTGTTTAGGCGATTGGGAAACTTCGTATTTCGCGGCGTCATTTAGGAACGTTGCTGGGCAAGCCATCACGTAGGCGAGATTTAAGTTAATTAACGGCGTGGATTTATAAAGTTCACATTCTTACCATTTATGTTTTACAACCTTAAAAAGTCTGATGACAGCGACTAACCGCACTTTACCCTTCTCATTGTTATTACAGACACAGTAAATTAACAAAGAATTGAAACGTCGGAAGTTACAATACTACGGTTTCAGATACAGTTTAATTCTACATATTGAAGCGTTGAGAACTCGCTTCAGATAGCTCAAATCATACCAGTTGATTAAATTTATCAGTCTAATGAACTGGTATGATGTACTCTTACACACATCCACTCATACCCTAAGATAAAAATCCCATAGATCTCAACTGCAGCGGCTAGCAGCAGATTCATCGAAAACCAAGATATTAGAGACTATAACAAAAGAGGTTCCAAACAACATGACGCTATCATAGTTTACATTAATTTTTCATTTGCATTTGTGCTATGATTGTTTTGTTCATACATTTCTTTTAGTATTTGTTGACTTTGCCACCTTTTATATGAAGTTCTTATTAATTGTTCCAATACTATAGCGTCGCTTTTAAATTAATTTTGCGCGCAATTAATTCCCACGGTGCATTTCTTCTGGTAAATGAATAAATAAAATTAACGAAATTCTTACGTACGAATGTTATTTATTTTAAAGGACTCTATGGCATTACCTTATTTGACCAAAAATTTCACTTCGAGTTTTATTTTGATACGGTAATCCATCATTTCTGGTAATGGCTGATTGCTGATATCAAGTTCAAGCAAAGGTCGTACGTGATTTAATTAGAAAAAGATTTTTAAGCTTAAAAATATTAATATATTATTTTTCTAAACAAATTACTGTCAAGGTGGTTTAGTTCAACCTTTGTATCATTATTAAAACCATGGACTAGGGAGATATTCACGAATACACCCAGCAAGACGTTCAATAACTTTTAATTTGGTATTTCTGGTTTAAGCATACCTAAAGGTAGCACGCAACTCAAATGACATTTAGTGAAATGAAAACTCAAATTAGAACTAAAATGTTTACCTTTGCCAGAAGCACTCAGGTAATTAGAACAGTGATGATTTACACTCACCTTTGAATGATATTCCCAAACCTCGGAATATAGTGATATCATCAGAATTTCTTCACCCATATCAAAAAAACTATAATCGATTCTCTCGGAAACCTTGTTCGGTGTACACGATGAGCGTGGTATTTGCGGTGAAACCAATATATCGATTCCCTAGGAATGCAATTGCAGACTTTCTAACTATTGGCAATATCAGCGCTGGCAGTATCGGCTGTGAAGGACTGCGGCACTCAGGGCCAAAGTAAACATCATTTTTAGTTGGCTCTTGACATGCTATGGTCAGAACTCTGCTAGGAAGTTAAAAATGCGAATAATGGCTGTTTTATTGGCTGTAAAATATAAAACAGTGATCAAGAGGATTATTCACTTTGATTAGACTTTGTATCATTATTACAATGTCTTTTTATTCTTATGATTATGTGTCAGTGTTATCATTAACCTATGATTATCACATCATCATCCTACTTGGCATAATCATTCATGTTTATTCGTGTATGACATGGGTACATATGACACGAGTGTAGAAATTGGGAATTGAATGTTCGTGTCGATATATTTTAATATTTAGATCAAAAGGGGTAGAGGAAGGAAGGCTTCGATTTAATAAGCATAAATAGCAATAGCCTTATGTTCATTTTAAACGTTAAAGGATTTAATTGGGAAAATATGCGAAGATACCAAAATAAGTGGTAGTATAAATTCAATTCCACGTGAAAAAGTTGTTTAAATGAAACGGAGAGCGTAATTTATAATAATATATTGCATATATATATGAATCAAACATTAAAACGTTAGAAAGGCAGCATACAAATAATTACCTGGTCTAAGGAAATGTGTTGATTCAAGAGCAGTGAAAGTATATAGGAATACAAACACGAGATAACTATCGGAATTGTAAACATTTAAAGGCACTTTATTGAAGTGATTGAAAATTAATTCAAAATAAATTCAAAATTCTTAGTAGACTTACAAAGGACGGAAAGCTTAATAATTTCGAAGATTACATAATAAATATTCACAAGTTATTTTAGAACAAAATATGCTATATATAAGTGTATATATGTGAGTATGTATATATAACTATATGTAAGTATATACTACGTAGTATACATACATATATACATGCAAGATCTGCAAGTATGACAAACGAAAAAATGCCATAGTCAACATTTTTAGAAAACAAAAAAAGCATTTTTGATGTAAAAGTTTATTAGGAGTAAAGAGACTTCCTTGAAAATCTTTACGAGGATCCCTAAGCAAAAAGTGTACAAAGTTTAAAATTTGACACATACATAGTTGCATTTTCATTTTTTTGAGCTATGCTATACACTCACACATATACAAAAGCACAGTTTACATTAAATATGCTTTTACTGGACGATCGAAAAAACTTAGAACTTGATTTTACGTCAAAATTTCGATGTAAATTGTTTGGGCTGAATACAGTAAATTCCATAGCTTAACAGCAGAAAAAGTAGTACTTTGTATCGCCGCCTTTGTTTCTTTGATAAAAGGAGAAAAAAGGCATTCCCAGTAACAGTTCTGCATGGCAGTTAAATTGATGAAGCTTCCCACAGAATCACCGAGTTGAAGAAATTCACTCTGGAACGTTTTCCGTATGTAACATGCGCACTTTCCTACCCAATTTTCTCGCGTTCGAATACGAATTAGGGCCAGGAAACCACAAATTCTTGGTGTGCTATTTATTTCTTCTCACGACAGGAGAGTTAATTGCTTTAGCTACTGTAGGATAGCAAATCAACCTCTAGAGCATTTTCTGCAGCTCTGACTGTCAAAAGCAAATAATTCCCAGCCAAACCCTAATAGAAAATAGAATCCAGGTAAACATGAGGGTAGCTTCCGCCCATTTGCCCATTAGGAGGGTGCTCTAGAGAATGCTATCGAATCATTTGCAGCAACCCTCCCGTACTAAAGTGACAATTTACGAGGCCTTTATTTTTGGAGCTACACGAGGTAACATGCTTCTAAAGCCTTGTTCACAATTGTTCATTTTGAGACAAGGATGTGTTAGGTTCTAACTAATCGAAAATGAAATTTGTTATTGGATAGTTCATTAAATAGTTTTTTATTATTCTAACATCGGAAGCTATATAATCTAAAAATTAGTTTAGATTGATCTATAAATAAATATTGGAAGGGTGAACCTTCATATGTATTATACGTCCAGCTATTGAGAAGATCGTGCAAATACAACACCCAAAGAAAATCGAATGTAATGAGAAAATTATTTTTTTAAATGTCTGACTTCAGAATATTAAATATATATTTTAGAGCTCTTCTCTTGAAGGGTTTCTCCTTCAAAAGAAAGTTCAGAAAAGGCGACTGAAAATGTTTGTGTTCCATTCTCGGACGATGCGGAAATTTAATAGGACTCTTTCTCTTTGAACGATGCTCTCTCTCTCTCTCTCTCTCTCTCTCTCTCTCTCTCTCTCTCTCTCTCTCTCTTTCTCTCTCTCTCTCTCTGTCTTTCCTATTTTTTAATTCAGCTGATCTCAAATGTCTATTATAGGTAAAATCTCGACATGAATCTTTTGAATACAATACTGCCCCTTATTTTACTACAGGTAGCCAGTAAAAAAATTAAAAATATATCTACTTTTTTGGCAATTTTATTGGAGAATGGTTTAGCAAGTATTAAAAAAGTAGAGATTCAAATTTTGGGATAGAAATCTATGGAAAAAATTAATTTTGATCATAATAAATATAATTGACCTAAATTAACCAATATGTGAAAATGCAATTAGATATTGAGACGCATGCCATGACATAATATACACACTTATCTGCCAAGCCGTTCGCACGGGAGCACAGATGCACACTCACATATATACTGTGATAAGGAAGTAAAAAGTTCGCTCTTAAAACCTCTTTGAATCTCACTAAATCGTTAGCTTAATTCTAATGTACAATCAGCCGTTCTTTTACATACGAGAGCTGATCAACAAAGACTGAGACTGTCTTTTTTTCCTGTAGCTTCCGTGATAGTTTCGCATCTATAAGATCAATATTTGAAAAGAGCTGGCTTTTATGTATAATGTCGGTAGGCGGCAGCACTCTCATATTGGTGGGTTGGTAGTAATGCTCTATTTGATAGACTCTACGTGCGTTTCGCATACCAGACAGTGGAGGTGACGCGAGAGGAGCAGTACAGCGCAATCAAATTCTTTCTCGTTTAAATCATACAGCCACCGAAACTTAGTGAAAGCTGAAGCAAGCGTACAGTGAATGTGCACTACCCCACGCAACGGTGTTTAGGTGGTTCAAGGACTTCAAAGAAGACAGTGTTGGCAGTGTTAAGCAAGGTGGGCCTGGTGTTTCAGCTTCTGCTGTGACTGAAGTCAACATCAACACAACTGCTGTGATTGTCCAAGAAGATCGGCGTATAGCATTACGTAATCTCAGTGAAGTGTTGAGAATTTCATATGGCAGTGTTTTACAATTATGCACGACCATCTCCATATGACCCGACTTTGTGCTCGTTGGGTGCCACGTATGTTGACTCCCGAATAAAAGGCTGTGCGAATGGACACAAACCCTGATGGAAGGGATGCATTTTTTAAATCGATTATCACCGGTGATGAGTTATGGCTGCATCATTACAATGCTGAAGGAAAGCAAGTCAGCGCAGTGTGGAAATCGCCCGGTTCTTTAACACCATGAAAGGCAAAAGTTGTTCCATCTGCAGGGAAAGTGATGCTGATCACATTTTTTGACTGTAATGGTATAATTTACCAGCATGCAGTCCTCCCTCACACTACTGTTACAGGAGCACACTACACGTCAGTATTGGCTACACTGAGAAAGCATATTGCAAAGAAACGACCGGAGCTTTCTCGGACTGGGTGGCAACTTCATCATGACAATACATGGCCTCACGTCGCAAATCAAGTCATGCAGTTTCTGGCTCGATTCAACATTACCTGTGTACCACATCCACCTTATAGCCCCAATCTTGCACCATGTGAACTTTTTATTCCCATCAATAAAGGCAAAGCTTAAGGGTGTTCGATTTGAGAACTCTGAAGCAGCGCTCAAGGCGATTCTAAAAGGATCTGACAAAGAATGGTCTGCAGCACGTGTTCAAGGACTGGCAGAGACGCTATAAAAGTGCATTGGAGTAGGAGGGATCATGTAAACATTGAACTGCAGTAATAAACATCTGCGAAAAAAACATCAGTTTCAGCGTTTGGTGATCAGCCCTCGTAATTACAACACTTCAAACGTCTCTACAAAGTTCCTTTAAGTTTCTGTAGCACGCACCCTTTGTGCTGCTATAATCTTTTATCCCACCTTTAACATGGAGATACACATCAATTCTGAACACAACTCCAATATTCACACTTAAACTGCTTCACTACTGTTACACAGTTCGGTGTAGCCTCACCCAGAGACGGACTTACTGAACGTGAACTGCTTCCTGCACCTTTCCACGGCCTGCTGACTCCTTACCGCAGAACTTCGAATATAAAACACATAGCTCGAAGCACCACACTTCTATCACTCATACTCACTGTACTACTCTACACACACTATTCTCTGCTTCTCGGCCTTGCATCGGCTTTTATATACCTGCCAGTTGCGGTTGATCTTTCTGGAAATGGATCCTACTGGAAGCGTCATATAGAAAGTTCTTTTTGTGTAGTAGCAACATAGTTCTGGCCCGGCTTCAGGACCTGAGCTCGTGATTGGCATTGAATACGTGCCACTGCCCTCCTTTCAACCAATAAGCAACAAGACGCCCGCCTCGATAGAGTAGATGGTAGCGTGTCTGGCTCACGTTCAAGAGGTCCCGAGTTCGAATCTCGGTTAGGGCGTGTTACCTGGATAAGGTCATTCCGGGGTTTCCCTTATCCTGATAGACGAATGTCGGGTAACTCTAAGCTCCATGGACCCCGGACTCATTTGAGCATCACTTCACCCATTTCATTCATCGTCCGATATGACTTACCGTTGGAGGACGTAAATTAAAAAAAAAACGACAATCCCCTGCTCCCACTTCTTCGCGATGGCCGATAAGCTGCCCAACTCGACTCTTCCCTTCCAAAACAGTTTCCTGTTCGACCATCTAACTTGTAGACCGACCGACCGACCGACCAGCTGGGCGATCCACACACATACACAGCTTCTCTGTATAACATTAACTTAGACATGGACAGAAAAATAAAGTAACTAGTCTTTTGTTATCTTAGTTAAATGGTGCTAGCTATAACAAACAATGGTATACAACACCGTCGACTTTAGTTATGTTTGGCAAAACCTTATATATTTGGCAAATTTCTCTTTATATCTTTTTATATTTCTACCTATAATATGGGAAATAAATATGATGATTAAATTATAATTTTCAGGGTATTATGGAGTATTAGAAATTCCGTAATTGTTTGGTGATCTAAGGTTTATAAAAAATTTCATATTTTAATAAAGCACTTTATCTTCTGAAAATGCTCTCTTTATTTGTTGCTTGTTTCTATCTAGAACAGTGATCAGCAGTAGCGTGCACCGTCGTGCTGCCGTCTTTTACCCGCATGCACGCTAGCGCTTTCGAAACTGTTGGCGGGTAAGCAGTGGAGCAGTGTCGGCTTTTCCGTAGTGTCATAAACTCCTTAGTCAGAGACAAATGAAGCATACAGTGTTCACATGCATTTTAAGTTAGTTAGTTAGTTACTAACACTCCGCACATGGCAACCTTGGCCTTCGGGGTAACCTCACCCCACCAAGTGATGACCGGACCCATTTCTCAGGTGGAGGCACCCAGAGGGCGGTGTCCATTACCTCCGATGATAGGGTGATAGTGAAGATGGCGGTGAGGTGAGAGGACCTACAGTTTTTACCGTGGACTCCGAACCACGTTGGGCATAGGGGATACTTCACGTGTGCTAGACAGAGGTGAAGGCGTGGATAGGGCCGACTTAAAATCGCCAACCCAGAGCCAGGAATCGAACTCGGGACCCATAGAACGGGAGCCGCGAACGAAACCACCGCGCTACCCCGGCGCCCTCACATGCATTTTAATAAGTATATGTTATAAAATTAGCATACCAGTTATTCAGGCGTTACTGTTAGGAAATTAATAATTTATATATAATATACCCTACGACGGTCTTATTAATTCTGTGCCATATAAAACAACTAAATAATAACGATGATAATAACAATGACAAATAATACGTCTAGTAATAATAGTATTAATATTAATAATAATCACAACAGACAATGCAATAAGAACAACCGTACTGTAACTGTCAGCTGGTGTCCCGTAACTGCTCCAACATTGTGTTTCGTTTATCACCTTCTAATTTGTCGTAAAAACTAGCATGACAAGTGTCATAGTGGCGCTGGAGATAACATTTTCGTATGACATTCAGGACCTTATTGCTTATTAAACATCGTGCAGCATTATCAAATGGTGTAAAAAATATACCTGCTCCTATGAAGGGTAAAATAACGTACGGGTAGAAGACCGTGAACATGGAGCCATCTCGTACAGAAGCGAGCATATGTTTTCCGATGCGGGCAAGCCTGGCCTACGTGAGGTAGGTGGGTTTCTTATCAGTTAGTATTCACTTTCCTTATACCTGACCAGCGATTTCGGCGCACAGGTATTTAAGCCTCAATGGAAAATATAAACAATTTTGCCACATGAATCGTAGGTGGTTTTATATAACTCTCTATTATCAACCTTGTATCTATCGATCAGTTTTAATAACGTTATTTCCTCTCTCTCGCACACCACACCTCAACCTTTTAATCTCACTTTCATCCTTTTAAATACATTTCATATACTCAAAGTTTTAGCTTTATCTGGAATGAAATACTTCTACCTTTCATAGGTTAGCGATACTATAATGTTAAACTGCGTGGTATTTAAAACTAATATCTAAAACTATTGTTTAAAATTTATATCTTGTTCCGAAACTAAATATATTACTTTTGTCACAGTTCTAAAGAACAGCTTATATGAATATACTACAACAGTTAATATAGCCACCAAATTGAAAGCTTTATATATATTAGACCTTTAACAACCAACGAAATAAATAAAATAACTATTTTGTTTGATAATCATCACGATAGCGTCAACGGCATGTCAAAGGTTTCACGAAGGAGTTCTTTAAATGTCAGTAAAACTGATATGATGCATTTCAGTTTTAGCTACACGTAGAAACCATCGAACTAGACCGGGCTTGAACTCGCAACCTTTGCATCAGAATGCCAGCATCTAAGTCAATCTGATCAGGTTTTATAATGATGATGGTGATGGTGGTGTTTTTTCTTTTCTTTTCTTTTTAATTTATCTTATCCAACGTTGTCTTACCGGACGATGAATGGAATGGGTGAAATGATGCTCAAATGAGCCCAGAGTCCATAGAGCTTAGAGTTACCCGACATTCGTCTCTTAGGATAAGGGAAAACCCCGGAAAAACCTTATCCAGGTAACTCACCCTGATCGACATTCGAACTCGGGACCTCTTGAACGTGAGGCAGACACGCTACCACCACGCTACCGAGGCGGGCGATGATGGTAATGATGATGATAATTATGATGACAAAGAAAACCTGAAAGGTTAAATAAGAGTGTAACGCTAATCTATAATGCAGCTATAACAGAATTAAAGACTTAAACAAGAAATAGTTTACGTATTTGAAGCATATATAGTTCGAAGCAGTGTGCAGCAATTATCTGCTCTAGAGGCCGTGAACATTACTTTTCAGGTAACAAATTAACAGAAAGATCGCGAAAAATCAGCTGTCATGTAGATGCCGTTGCCGAAACCGGTCAATTTAATACGTTAGTGTTAGCACTTTCTTCGTTCAAGTATTTTAGGGAAATATTGTAGATTTACTTCAAGAATATCTTAGAAGTTTCGTCTTTCAATAAACTTGTCTACATAGGCAATAGGACTGTCACTGTGGTTAAACGCACATGTCGTCGATGCACTCTGCGATTGGTAGTTACCTCCTCTGGGTCAAAGGTCACATTTGCAGTTTTTATATATATATAAGTGGAACGTTTGCATTTGATTTAAAGACAACAAAGAGTATCATTGTATCGTGCATTAAAGTGAATAAGATTAGAGAAGAATGCCTTTAAAACCTCGGAAGTCATTCGGGGCCGTATTGTGTGCATGTGGGAAGCAGGTCTTGCTACCACACAAATAGCTAATTCTGTGGGAAGAGCACTTGACTGCGTTCTTTTCTAGATCCGGCGGTTCCAGGAAGAGGGAGAAGAAGGATTAAAAACCCGACCTAAATCCGGAAGACCCAGAATTACCTCTCCGGATATGGATGCAGCCATAATGCAGAATTCCAGAGAGAATCCGTTCCGGGGTTCTACGTCTATCGTAAGGCATATGGGACTTCAGATAACGCCGTCGACTGTTAGAAGGCGTCTTCATGCTGGCGAGATCCATATTAGGAAGCCAGCTCGAGAAGAGAACCTCACAGAAGCACATCAAGCTGCTCGTGTGGGATTTGTTCTCAATTTCCTTCCAATGCCTCAGACATTCTGGGACACTGTAGTATGGACGGACGAGGAAGAGGCAAGGATGATACTTTAGCGTCCAGACAAGACACGCTACAACTCAGAGAACGTAGTGACCACAGTAAGAAGCGGCAGAATTAGCATCGCTTTCTGGGGCTGCATGTCGGCTGCCGTTGTGGGTCAACTGGTCCGTGTATCCCCGAGAATGAATTCTGAGGAGTATGTGGAGGTGCTAGTGGGCTGCATGTTACCAAGTGTTCGTTCCGTATATCCTGAGGAAGATATGCCCATCATTAACAATGTTCATGATAAGAGCAGCATTCACACTTCAGCATTTACGCGAGATTTGATAGAGCAACATCCTGAAGTTTCTCCTCTCTCTTGGCCAGCCAAATCACCAGATCTGAATCCCACTGAACACATTTGGACTATTATAGTTAACGAATGGGATTGCAGGGCAGAAAAAACTCCTGAAAGCCTCGAGAATCACGTTCAGGAAGCATGGGAAAGCGTGCGCAGATGACCTCATATTTGTGAATCTCTCGTCGCTTCTCTCCCTAGGAGGCTCAATACTCTTTTAGATGTAAATGGTTGGTGGACAGGGTATTAAACCATTAATCGTTTGTTCCCTATCCCATACTATGCCATACATGTTCAAGCTAATATTTCCATCCTTTCCTTTCTTCATTAGCACATAGGCATCGATTTAGAAATTGGCTTCAGTTTTACCTATGTGTTAATTACTTTAAATGAAAATTATCCTTTATTTCCTGTCTCAATAATTATTATCAAGGATAAAATAAATTCAATTCTACAGTAAAATTAAGATTTAAGCATTGCACTTATCAAAGAATTCGACATTCAATTGGAACATCATATAATAAAATGTATAATTTACCACAGAGTGTTGTGGTTTAAACCTCCTCCTCCTCCTCCTCCTCCTCCTCCTCCTCCTCCTCCTCCTCCTCCTCCTCCTCCTCCTCCTCCTCCTCCTCCTCCTCCTCCTCCTCCTCCTCCTCCTCTCCTCCTCCTCCTCCTCCTCCTCCTCCTCCTCCTCCTCCTCCTCCTCCTCCTCCTCCTCCTCCTCCTCCTCCTCCTCCTCCTCCTCCTCCTCCTCCTCCTCCTCCTCCTCCTCCTCCTCCTCCTCCTCCTCCTCCTCCTCCTCCTCCTCCTCCTCCTCCTCCTCCTCCTCCTCCTCCCTCCTCCTCCTCCTCCTCCTCCTCCTCCTCCTCCTCCTCCTCCTCCTCCTCCTCCTCCTCCTCCTCCTCCGCCTCCTCCTCCTCCTCCTCCTCCTCCTCCTCTCCTCCTCCTCCTCCTCCTCATCATCATCATCATCATCATCATCATTATCATTATCATCATTATCATTATCATCATTATTATTATCATTATTATTATTATTATTATTATTATTATTATTATTATTATTATATTATTATTATTATTATTATTATTATTATTATTTTATTATTATTATTATTATTATTATTATTATTATTATTATTATTATTATTATTATTATTATTATTATTATTATTATTATTATTATTATTATTATTATTATTATTATTATTATTATTATTATTATTATTATTATTATTATTATTATTATTATTATTATTATTATTATTATTATTATTATTATTATTATTATTATTATTATTATTATTATTATTATTATTATTATTATTATTATTTATTATTATTATTATTATTATTATTATTATTATTATTATTATTATTATTATTATTATTATCATTATTATTATCATTTTCATCATTATCATCATCGTCGTTATCGTCATCATCATTTTTTATCATGGTTATCAATATCATTACCATTATCGTTGTAGCTATCGTTATTGTTATGGCTGGATAGAGTGCTTAAATGTAGCGTTAAGCGTTATTACGTTCATCTTTCCCTACCTGCAGTGGGAAGTCGGAGGAGGGGAATGTCTTGCTGATAGCAGGTAAACCTGACCTTTCCTCTCACCAGACTCAACTAAACGATAATCGGATTTTGTTCTCCTTGCCTCTCCAACCCCCTTGTCCATCGGAAAACTTCTGAATCGTTCTGTACACAACGTCCGTACACAGGTAACTAACAAGCCTATACTGATCACCCCACAAGCTAACAGGTTGCCTCTCTCTCTCTCTCTCTCTCTCTCTCTCTCTCTCTCTCTCTCTCTCTCTCTCTCTCTCTCTCTCTCTCTCTCTCTCTCTCTCTCTCTCTCTCTCTCTCTCTCTCTCTCTCTCTCTCTCTCTCTCTCTCCACTCCTCCCGCACTACAGTGCATTCGCTGGTGAACTTCTTACCCAATATTCGTCTTAGTGTATCGTGAAGACCACTGATCTAGGAAGTAAAAGATTAATTAATTGATTGAATTTTTGAATTTTAAGTTTCTGGATATATGGGGCGATTGAACTTTCTTCCGAGTATTTGTTCACTGGTCTAAGCCTTATAAAACATTGTCATATCATGGTAAATTGTCATATCATGGTAAAATAAATGGTATTTCTCAGCTGACTGTTGTGGGAATCTATCATTTCGAGGCACTTCGACAGACCCGCCATTCCGTTTGCTCCGTATTCGCAACATACAACGTCAATCAGATAGTGAAATGGATGAATAATCAATTCACTCAATTTAAATCACAATAAAACTCCTGTGGTCGCACATTAAAATGTAGTATAATGCGTTAACTTTAATTAAAAACACGAATTCATGTCATGGTGGTCGAATAAATAACTATGAAACAAATGCGGACTTGTTGCAACAGATGGCAGTGAGTGGTTAATACAAGGAAATAACAGGCAATAGAAAAAAATGCATAATTATGAATACAGTAGGTAATTGATATAATGTTTCACTCTTCTTATCTTCAGATAAGAAAGCAATTGCAGCGCTGGTCACTGAAGGTCAATACACCTCAGCACTGTCGAGTAGTACTGTCACGCTCTCATACGTATATATTGGTTTAGTGGTAATGCCTCCTGTAATTTGTAAGTTAAAAGGGAAAACTCTTCATAGGCAGGCGTATGAGGTGATTGCTAATGTATATGATCCCCTTAAGGAAGAGACAATGCATAAGGATCGCTACTCTCCTGAGCATTACAGAGTGATTAAGAAAATGCATGAAATAGAAATCAGACTTTCATAAAGAAATGAATATTGAAAAGTATGTTAAATAGCTACGCGCAATGTAAAATCAAGGTCTAATCCTTAACTCAGTGCTAGGTATAGATGATGCTTCTTACTATAATATTAAAACTTCAAGTTCTGTAAGAAGAGATATACTTTTCTGGGTTACAATAACAAATTATCCCCTTTGATGAAAATAACACCAAAACAAAATTGTGGGATTTAATTCTAGCCAATAAGCCGACTCAGAAGAACTTTTTGTCTGACCAAATATTGTTAAGGTCCTGCGCCGTGGCGTAGCGGGCTAAGGCAGCATGCCTTGGTCCCAGGCCACGAAAAGTGGCCCGGGTTCGATCCCACCCATGTGGTGGGGATTTTAGGTCCCGGGTATAAGACCGTTGACCACTCAGCATCGTGAGTAAAGTGAGGAGCTTACACTAGGTAAGCGGGCCTGGTCACGGAAACCCACATTTCGGCTGGGGGATGCCGAGATGCTGACCACATCTCCTCCCCGTATCGGTTGGATGATCGTCCACCTCTGCCATGCATAACTGGGCGTGAGACCGACAGTCGGGTTGATAGGCCTTGGCCCTCTAAGGGCTCTCACGCCATTGGTTAACTTTTAAATATTGTTAAGAGTATAACCCTTCAACCTCAAGGCTTCCTCCATAATATACGGATCTAAATCCTACAGAATTAAATCGACAGATGTCCAACACTGGGTTGCTTGTAGAAATGTAACCTTTAAAACAAAAGACCCTGAAATGTGCCGCCAATGATTTTAGTAAATTGGCAAATGGAATAGAGAAAGGTGTGTTATCATGTGAAAGAAACAGAACAGGAATACTGAAAAAAAAGCATGCACTAACGGAAGAAAAACTGAAAGAATTATAATTGAAGACAATGGAAGGGATAACAGTGACGAGGTTGACGGAAATAATAAATCCACAGAAGCAGAAGAAGAAGATGAAGAAGAAGTAAAAGAAGATATATTAGGCTTAGAAGTATTAAAATATGATTAAAATTTGTTTAACTTTGTGCTAAGTAAGTATGTGTAAATGGAAAACCTTTCTGGAACTATTGTATTTAATTTGTTGGAGACTGTACGGCCTCCCTGAATACTATTGAAGTAAAGAATCCAGTGACTATTCAGAGGCTGAACCATCGCATTGAGATATCACTAATATTTAAGGCCATGGAAAACAGGGAAGAGACTCGCATCAGAGCTTTCATTGAAATATTTCAGTGTTCAAGAACATAACGGGATATGCAGCCTGGTTTCGAGTAGAACGTCAAACGTTTTCCGTCCGATGGATTATCACGAGAAAGAAATCTGAGATGTAACCATATCTTATTTGCACCATTTCTCTTGGGTATACTTACTTTTGAGTAACATTGGCAATGAAAAGGACTTTTGAGCACATTCCCTAATGTATGGAATATGTGCTTTCTTTTTTCATGAACTATCTTAAATATATGATATTTTAATCCAAAATGTTAGAGCCGTTTTTTAAAAAATGAAGATGTTCGAAAAAGTTTCTTATATAAAGAGTAATTTTGGATTGGTAGATTCGCTTGAAAACCTTCGTGTTGCATCCTGTGAAGATTTTGTACTTAAATAACCAGTTTGTTACTTTTTTCTTAAACATTCAGACACACACGAATACACACAGGTGCAATTTAGTTTTTTAGTTTCTGTTCACAAATTCCAAACAAATGCCGTGAAGAATGGCGGGGAAGCTTGTTTTTGTAAAGCTAGTCAATTCAGGATTATTGATTACTCCATTAAACACAATTGTAATTGTTAGTGCCTCGTTTCTTTCATAGCTATGCACCTTGAACGAACAGCACTTTTAACAAATTCATCACATTCTCTTTCCACAACTGGCTTATTTTTCATAGTTTTTCTGGGGTAGAAAGGTAACCCTTTTTCATAATTTCGCTTCGAGTGGCATTAATACGTACTTGGCGTTGATTCACCGGTTTATTCTACTGACAAATGAAGTCCTCCATTGCTAAAGTCGGGCACTTTTCACACAACTTGCAAAACACATTCAAATAATTTGTGGTTTCACCACTTTTTAACGATTTCCCTGTGATGTTTAAACATCTTGACTTGCATTTTTAATAATGTGAAGCTGTTTATATGTTTCACATTAGATTTAAAGTGTTTAAAATGACATGTGAACTATATTGTTCATCCGCAGAGAGATACAAGGTGAAACAGTCAATGATGCCGCACATGTACACGTGATTTTGTTTACATCGCCATATAAACTGAGGATGGCCCCGGTATATATCCAACGGTAAATTTAAAAATCACAAATAGTGGTTTTTGTTATTTCATTTAATGAAATGTCACTGTGTGAAGCAGAATTTTGTTGCAAGCAAAATTAGGGTGTTTCTTCTGGCATGAGTTAGAAAAATGGTGCAAGAGTTATATATACCATATCGCCTTGCATTAGCTGTTTCATTAAATAAAATGGACGCTGTTATCATTATCATCATCATTATTATTGCACGTAACATTATAGTTCTGAAGTCATGATAAGGCGTTTCATGCAACATAGCAGGTTTTTCTGAAGCTCGGTATCAGCTACTGTGTGCGTTCACTGGTATATTTAGCTTTAACTAAGACTGAGCGAAGGAAAGCAAACGCTGTGCGTCAATGAACTTCCTGCAGTTCAGAAACTTACTGTACTGAGATCATTTAGTTTCAACGCCTGTACTCGTGTATAACGATAGTGTTCTCTTTTAAGAGACGTGTAGTATTTCTCGAAGACGAAGATATACTTGTTTGTAGAGCTAATTTGTTAGTGATTTTGTTAGCGATTACATACCACTATACACGTTAAACTAAAGAGCTAATTCAAAAATTGTAGGAGTGATATATAATATCAGCAAAAGCTTAACGTATTGATCGGGTAGTGGAATTGCTCGTGTAATCATCCAGGTTTATGACCAGCCCGCCTAGATCTTGCTTACAAATATTTAGTGACAAAGGACATATGAAGTAAAAAGTTGAATAAATTCAGAACTATCGCTTTTTCAACCCTTAATGGTTTAGCCAATTCTATGTTTAATTATATTACCCCGAGACACGATTATATAATAAACGGTACTCTGATTTGTTCCAGTAAACAAAGTGAGAATACTGAAGTCCGCATTCCTGTGACATTAAATGCAAAACTAGTTATGTTTGATTGAAACGGTTACTGAAATACTATCATAACAGGTAAAACATGGATATACTTGCAGTGCAATAACGAACTATTTTCATTCGCTAGAAAGACGTGCTATGGCAAGTGAGACCGCATTTCATCTAGGACAAAATTTTTCAGGATATATTTAACAATTAAATAATTACATTCAATATAATTATATCAAATTTAAATGCTGTAGCTCCCACTTATTGTGAATTAAATATGTAAGAAAATATTTACCTACGTGAAGAGGTTCCTGTCTCCCTGGTTTGAGATTCTTTAAAAACTGTCTTTGTAAGCCAACAAGATGTTTATAGCATATAATGAGGAACTTCTTTTGTCCTATTGTGATATGTTCAGCGAGCAGCAGAGGTGGTGGCGGCAGCTCTGCGTTGCCACGTCGTTACCCCCACTCTTTTCATATTTCCCTCTCTCTCGAACTATGCCGATTTCCTCTGTGCTAAACGTAAAATTGAACTCAAACTGAATTTTCCAAGCTTTTATAATAATGTAAATGTTGAAATCATAGTTGCAACTTGTATATTCACATATTACGTATATGGTTTAAATGCTATAACTGTAATTATAGTTTAGGAATTATCTATTATCCTAATCCAATGGAAATGCCAGTGGTGTATCCATATAACTTTGAATGTCACTTACGTCTAGACAGTTCATCGCTATCACTGTTTTCATCGTCCGGGTGTTGCAAAATGACGATAGGCTCTAAAATCTGGTTACGTGCTCCTTCTTTCCAAAAGTTGCCTTCTTGTATTTTATCTGCATGTCTCGCGCAGTTTCCCAAATCTTATGTTATGTTGACAATTTCTTCGTGAATAAGTTGTTCAACGTCAGTCAGTTTGTGTTATTTATGTTTGCAATATACTTTGAGCCCACATTAACTCGACTTGATTTCATTGGCAGTGGGAAGGAGGAAGACGGTTTACCTCGTGTTTCATTTCAATTGCAAATTTGTCTATCTGATACACTTTTCCTAGGGTTTTAAACGTAAGAACAACAGAATAATATTGGTTTGAACACTTTAGAGTAAATAGAGATTAACCATTCATAAATAGACATATAATGGGACAACACACGTTCTGCCAATGTATCACTCTGCAAGCCAGTGGAAGGTGTACTGTTTGCTCTCTCTCAAATTTAACAAACATCTCAGCTTATTCAAAGTAAGTCTTTTATCAATTCAGGTCAAACGTTTACATTTTAGTCCTGTGTAGTTACAAATAAGGAGCACACAGATGCATGCCAACCATTAATGATGTTCAATACAGTGCTTACTTCGGGATGCAGTTTTATATAGCGCGATCCAGATAAACCTGAACCACTTCAATAGGCCATAACTTTTGAAGCAACAATAGGATACACATGTATCTTTGAGAGAATATAATACAGAATTGGGAGATTACATTACCCTATTTACATTTGAGAGAAAATGTTGGAAGTGTCCTCCGCCAGCATCTATACATGTGTGCACTCGTCTCACCATATTCTCTGAAGATTAACACAGATGATATCGGATTGAGAGAAGGTTATTTCCAGCAAGATGGAGCAACGTGCCATGCATCTAATGACACCATGGAACTTATAACCAGTTTCTTTGATAATAATCAAATGATATCAAAAGGTCTGTGACTGCCCAGATCCCCTGACCTAAACTCACCGGATTTTTTCTTCTGGGGGTATCTAAAAAATAGAGTGTACAGGAATGGGCCGCGGGCAATTGATATTGTGACTTTGTGGGTTCGTGACATGAAAAGTCCAATTTCACCACTCAAAAATGTTCTTTATTTCCACCGACTTACAGTTTAACTCTCGCCAATTACACAGAATTACTTGCTACACACAATTACAATTCACCAGTTCGTCCGTTACCGTTCAGATGCACGTACACACTTACGCACAGTCTTCCGTTGCACAATCTTCTCGTTCATTAACACGTCACTGACTAACTCTTACACCAAGAACTGCGACTGTCTCCTCACTCACACTCACTAACCAACTGACTGACTGACTGACTGTCTGCAACCCCCCTTTATATGGGGATATCGCCGCCTTCCAGTGTCCGCGAGAATGTTCCAGTAAAAGAATGATCGAGAACCAGGTGTAGGAGAAACAGACGGCACAGTCATGTTTTTCCTCCGTCACCACCGCCTGTCACCACTATAAGACAAACGAGGGGAGGGCGTAGCTAACACGGACCTCCCTCGTCTCCCGCTCTCAGCTGCTTTCATAGGGTGTTCCAGCGCTCGCGTTACACTGCTCCCTCCTCAAAGCTGTTCGCCCCGAACAGCCCCATCGTAGCGTGCGAGGCGGTCCAGGTGTACCACCAGCATCTGCTCGGAGTCTCAGCCAGAAGTAGCGCTGCCGTAGTTTGTGAATCATTCGGTTCGCTCCCAGGTGTCCTCCTGAAGTACCGGCGTGCACTTCCTCCAAGACTTCCGGGACCTTGCTCCGGGGAAGTACCAACTGTTCTCTCTGCGCCTTCCCATCGGGTGACTCCCATACCCGGAACAGCACGCCCTCTCTGGTCTTCAACGAGTCCCATTGGGCCCAGTACGACTTGTAGGTGGCACTCCTCGGTGCGATGTCCTCCCAGGTTGGTCTCGTTCCTGCGTCCACTTCCCTCAAGAGTGGCCCCAAGTCTGCGTCCGCAAGCTGCTCCCTCCTCAGGCCTGCGCTATCCCAGCCTTCAGCAGGCACTGCCACAACTACTCGGACTGCTGCGGCACGCTCCTTCTCTTCCACTCTTGTGCGCTCATGGCCGTCCTGGATCTGCGATAGGACACCTCCAATGTAATGGTCGCTAGCGTCGGTGTCCACAATGAAGGCGCCACCCGGTTGTGGGAAACCCAAAATAGGAGTACTGCACAGGGTCCCCTTCGGGTGCTGGAAAGTGTCTTCGGCGTCCTCCGTCCACACATAAGGCCGGTTTTCCTCCGTCAGGCGGGTGAGGGGTTCTACGATGTTGTCGGCCTTTTCCTCTAAATCATTAAGGCGGTCGTCTACTTGACCCTTCCGCTTGCCCAGGTTCGTGACGTCATCCCTCACGCAGGCCAACCGTTCCTCAAACTTTGCGGCGAGTTCCTCGTTCGCCGCCTTCATTTCCGTGGCCAGACTGCCGTTCGCTGCTCTCATTTCTGTGGTTAACTCGGCCTTCATTTCTTCCATCTTCTCGGTGATGTTGTCGTTGGCCGTCTTCATTTGTTTCAGTTCCGCGGTGATGTTGTCGTTGGCCGTCTTCATTTCTTTCAGTTCCGCTAAAATCTTTTCTAATGCTGCCTCCATGGTTGTAATGTTCGGTGATGTTATGTTGTTTTCCCGCTTCCTGACACCAGTGTGACTTTGTGGGTTCGTGAAATGAAACGTCCAATTTCACCACTCAAAAATGTTCTTTATTTCCACCGACTTACAGTTTAACTCTTGCCAATTACACAGAATTACTTGCTACACACAATTACAATTCACCAGTTCGTCCGTTACCGTTCAGATGCACGTACACACTTACGCACGGTCTTCCGTTGCACAATCTTCTCGTTCATTAACACGTCACTGACTAACTCTTACACCAAGAACTGCGACTGTCTCCTCACTCACACTCACTAACCAACTGACTGACTGACTGACTGTCTGCAACCCCCCTTTATATAGGGATATCGCCGCCTTCCAGTGTCCGCGAGAATGTTCCAGTAAAAGAATGATCGAGAACCAGGTGTAGGAGAAACAGACGGCACAGTCATGTTTTTCCTCCGTCACCACCGCCTGTCACCACTATAAGACAAACGAGGGGAGGGCGTAGCTAACACGGACCTCCCTCGTCTCCCGCTCTCAGCTGCTTTCATAGGGTGTTCCAGCGCTCGCGTTACAATATTCTCAAGGAATCCATTCGAACCGAAATAAGTAACATTGGAGAAGATACTCTCCGTAAAACTTCAGAGAATTTTGTGAGACGAATGCAAACAAATATAGATGCTGGTGGAGGATACTTCCAATATTTTCTCTATGATGTAAATAGTGTAATATAATCTCCCAATTGTGTATTATATTCTCCCAAAGTTCCACGTATGTCCTTTTATTGATTCCAAAGTTATGGCCTATTGAAATCATTTAGGTTTATATGGTCACACTGTATATTAGTACTTTATTTGTATTATAAAGAATATTTGAGTTAAAAATATGGGGGTTTTACGGCCATTTGAAACACATTATTATTATTATTATTATTATTATTATTATTATTATTATTATTATTATTATTATTATTATTATTATTATTATTATTATTATTATTATTATTATTATTATTATTATTATTATTATTATTATTATTATTATTATTATTATTATTATTATTATTATTATTATTATTATTATTATTATTATTATTATTATTATTATTATTATTATTATTATTATTATTATTATTATTATTATTATTATTATTATTATTATTATTATTATTATTATTATTATTATTATTATTATTATTATTATTATTATTATTATTATTATTATTATTATTATTATTATTATTATTATTATTATTATTATTATTATTATTATTATTATTATTATTATTATTATTATTATTATTATTATTATTATTATTATTATTATTATTATTATTATTATTATTATTATTATTATTATTATTATTATTATTATTATTATTATTATTATTATTATTATTATTATTATTATTATTATTATTATTATTATTATTATTATTATTATTATTATTATTATTATTATTATTATTATTATTATTATTATTATTATTATTATTATTATTATTATTATTATTATTATTATTATTATTATTATTATTATTATTATTATTAGTAGTAGTAGTAGTAGTAGTAGTAGTAGTAGTAGTAGTAGTAGTAGTAGTAGTAGAAGAAGTAGTAGTATCAATAATATCGCATACTAGGTGAAGATTCCATGTCACCTGATAAGGGAAGTCATGCCATCCTCTTCAAATGGACGCAGGAGGATAACTTAAGAGTCTCAACAGTTACCATTGTGAATACAATTGCATATGTGAAGTGTTGATTAAATTGTACAGCAGTTAACATTATGATATACCATGATGGTTAGATACAGTAAATATGTGGCGTGAATTGGACTGAGTTGGTAGTCAGGGAGCTAGGAGAAGTGTTAATGTAAAATAGTGTAAGATACCGAATTAAATGAAGATTATAAACTGTTAAAAAACAAGAGAAAAATGCAGCAAGTGTTTAGAAGCACGAAATCTAGAGGATAAGTCTGTGCTGTACAAATAATTAACAACCTTGTAAACACTATAATACTATAGTCTACGCTTGAAGCAGCAATTCTTATTTTTATAATTAATTGGTAGATTTAACTACTTGAATTGAATAATTCTCAAACAGAAATTTCGAAAAGGAAGATGACTTAATATTGGTTTGCTATTAGTAAATTTTATATTTATTAGAAGGGAATAGTATCTCCAAAATTATGTTAAATAAGAACAAAAATGGCATATAGCAGTAAAGACTTTATTACTTAAAATGACACCAGTGCTTTTAAAGGCGGGAAAATACAGCCAACAGGAAAGAAAGGGACATTGAGCTTAGGCTCTGAGTAGACTTCCTCTGCAAGTTAGCTTTGAGAAATAGTAAAGCAATGTTCAGCAAATTCAGGCAGTTATTCACCGGTCAATGGCCAGTCATTCGCGCAGTCTCACTTCTAAAGAGTCAGTGAAATCCTCGTCATCCAGTAATAATAATAATTTGCGCAAAAGTAATAAATTGTGTTCCGCGAAAATTCCGCGTCTCGAGAGTGACTTTGGCCCCGTTAAATGATATGCAGTTCTGATACGCCATTGGTGCAAAGAATAAGTAGTGTATTTTCAATTTCCATAAAATCGAGTAGGTAAACACAAGACAGACTCGCCAGGAGATTTTTACACATACATCTGTATTGATTGAATGTGAACAACGAAATACACCAGAAGTACATTGGCGATATTAGTGTCTGTTTTATCACTGGCTTCTGCCTCCTCGACCTGAGATCTCCGCTACAGCTGAGCTCCGCTAAGCAAGGATTCTTTTCTGTTCTCTGAGATAATCCTAGCCAGGGTAAAATGAACACACGCCGTCTCAGAAGGCACGAGTATTTGTTCACACCGGGACCCTTTCTTGGACAGGATACAGTACGGTTGTGCTATGTGGTATCGCTGTAGGTGACTCAGTTGATTCAGCACTGGTTTTCTGTGCCTAAAGCTGTACATTCCATTACAGGCAATGGCGATTAAGTTATATCCAAATGCTAAAATGCGCCAAACTGTTGTCGGTGGTTTTAATGGCATATAAAATAACTCCTTCACGATAAAATTAGGCCACATAAGCAACGCTGATATCTAGAGAAGAGTTAAAAAGAACAAGTAGTAGGGAAAGTAGTAATAGCTCCGAGAGAGAATTGGTCTGGAAAGCAATAATAGGTGGAAGAATTATGCTCAGAAACAGATTTCCTTGAAAATCAGAGCGCCTCGGAAACGATGTTTTATATCATCATCATCATCATCATCATCATCATCATCATCATCATCATCATCATCATCATCATCATCATCATCATCATCATCATCATCATCATCATCATCATCATCATCATCATCATCATCATCATCATCATCATCATCATCATCATCATCATTATCATAATCATCATCATCATCTTCTTCTTCTTCTGCTTCACCACAACCACCACCATCATCATAATCACCTTGATTTCTGAATACCTTATCCTCTGAGAGGATGAGTTGTGAATTTATCCTTCTGTTTTTCCCTCGAAGTTCTGCAAATGTAATCCGCGAAAACGATGATGATGCATTCTTATTAGTCTTCTGTTCGTCTTTTCTTCCACTTCTTTTGTTCTTTTTCCTCAATGTACTGCAGAAATTGCTCTTAGAAACGATGAACTGATAATTCGTCTTCCTCTTCTTCCTCAATGTACTGCAGAAATTTCTCTTAGAAACGATGAAATGATAACTCTTCTTCCTCTTCTTCTCTGATTGTCTAAGCCTCTGAATGGATTACGTCTGAATTCTTCTTAATCTCTTTCTCCTCCAGCTCCTTCTGCTCCGCTTTACCGTCAGTTCCCTTTAAGAGGTTATTCTTACAAACGATGAGGTGCAAATTCTGCTTAATCTCCTACATCCTCTTTTTTCCCCTCGACGATCTAATGTTTTCCTCAAAGGACGACAAGAAGGGAATTCTTCCTCATCCTTTTATTCTTGTTCACCCTCAATTCTTTATAGACGATGTCTTTAGAGACGACTTGCCCTCTTCTGGAAGAGGGAGTGGTTTATCTTAGGAGTTATATTTGTACTAAATTGTTTAGCTATCAGTTCTTGAATTTCACATTTTTAAGTTTTATTCATTTGCAAGTTTTCGAATTTTGTTTTACTTAAGGTTACTGATAATTTGAAAATATTCATAAGGCTAATAGATTTGAATCGATTTGTTTAATTTTTTTATTTGTAATTTACGTCCTCCAACGTTAAGTCATATCGGACGATGAATGGAACGGGTGAAATGATGCTCAAATGAGCCCACGGTCCATAGAGCTTAGAGCTATCTGACATTCGTCTTTCAGGATAAGGGAAAACCCCGGAAAAACATTATCCAGGTAACTCAGCCTGACCGAGAATCGAACTCGGGACCACTTGAACGTGAGGCAGACATGCTACCACCACGCTACCGAGGCGGGCCATTTGAATCGATTATTACCACTTTGTAAGCCTGTATGAGAAGCAATCATTAACATAATAAAATAATATATAATAAATATTTTTATTTGGAAACGTATTTACATATTAAGTATTTTTATTTTAGTGCATGTATGACTTATTTCTTAAAAGAAACAAACAATGCAAATATTATTTATTGGTGAGAGGTTACTTGAATTTAGATAGTGTAGTTAGCAATTTTAATCAGTGTAATATTTTCCCAAGTGGATGATTGTTACTAGTTAATTACCAGCTTATATGGGATACAATGAGAAACCTATCGAGAAGAATTAATGGTTTTCAAAATGTAAAAGCTTCCAACAGTGGGTAAATATTTATCTGATCAGTATAAAAATTACCAATTAGCCACACATAGCTATAAAAGTCGACAAATCTTATACGCAAATAAATAGACAAATAGTTTTATTAATTTTATTTTTATGAATACTTATGTGGTTACAGATTATGCTGTTAACTCCAAAACACTATGTAGGTATCTAAACCAAAACTACTTTTACATATAGGTATCGTTTGAAATTACGAGATTTGGCAAAATGGGTAACCGATAAGTGCGTACACTACTGCAAAACAGTTTTGGATCGCTCTGTTTATCGTACATAGGAAAGTGCCTGCAACTGCCTCAAATATGGAATAGTGAGTTTACGTATAGAAGTTGGAGAGGATATTTTTGACAAATTTCGAAATGAGTTGAATTTCGTTCAAAATTAAGGAATAGGATAAAGAGCCTCTAAATCCATGTTACAACTGTTAATTCCAAAAATGAAGTTTTCTGCTTTATTTCTTTGCTACCTACAATAAAAACTATAGTAAATTATATACATAGTACGTGCCCAACTCAAAAATGGTGCAAGGAAATTTTATTTTAGTTCATCTTTGTTGCCATTAAAATTATAAAACAGGTATAATGGGATTCAGAAGAGTGATCACAATTTTTTTTTTTTTTTTTTTTTTTTTTTTTTTTTTTTTTGCTTGTTCCATTTGCCTTTAACTACTATGGTCATATCGGCGGCCGTTCTCCTTTGGAACATACTGAAGGTGTTAACTCGTTATCTTTGGGTTTATTTATCATTACATCACGCACACTCTCATTCATACTTCCAGACTCTGGGGAAGATGGGGAATTATCTTGGTCGGTAATCGAACCCGGGTCCCCTAGCACGGTAGGCAGGTGCTCTACCGACTGAGCTACGGGGCCAGCCTGGTCACAATCTTGTTGACTTATGCAATAACATTTTTAACTTCAGCTGTGTGTTGCAATGGTTTGTAGGCCCGAATTTTATTATTTGAGAGTGTTGTACCGGTCTTTCGTAATCTGTCATATATATGTTGTTTTCCAGCGTACGTTGCTGCAGTTTCTTTAATATCACGGTCACGCTAACCGTGCCGATGGTTCGAAGGATAAGAGGTAGTGCCATCGTCACCTCCTGAGGTCTGGTACTGATTTTATAAAATCACACATTAATTGGTGTCTGACACCCTGAACTCATTGGTGTACTTTCTTGCTATGCTTTCCCATACACTTGATGAAAGCGTAATCTACTCTCTTTGGCCTTCGCATTTATGGCCGTGTTCTTTTGCTCCTGTTCGATACATCAGTTCTCTTTATGAGTTCTTAACTGTTAACCATAAGCTTTAATGGAATTTCTACCTACTACTTTAGTTGTAAATGTGTAAACATGACTTTCTTAGCCGATTAATGGACACTGCATTGCAATAACCCCTCTCTCTTTGGATTGTTGTTTTGGGTCGTCAGTTTTGTCATTTCTGCAGCAAGACAAAGGCTAGAAAGTGCAGTATAAGACAAGAACATCCAAAAGTGAAATTTTTATACCCTCATTTGTATTTATCTGGTTATTATGAATTGGCTCTCATGCGAAAATGTATCTGGTATATTATATTGTCCGCGTTAAATTTTGTAACTTCGCATCGGTGGATTAATTCCCCTTCAATTAGGTCACTAGAATACTGTGAAGGCAGTGCAGTACTGATCTAGTGTAAAGAGGCCTTAAAAGTGCCCTTACAAAATCTTATACCGTTCCACACAAAAAGGGAGAAAAGGTCGGTTTCGAGGCAAAGAAAGTAGGAATTTCCAGCCGTGATTGGTTTTCTTTTCCAGTTGGGTAAACTTTCCCATTTCACTGCGCCATATTTCTTCCATTCTCACGTGTATTAGACACATACACACCTTTAATTGCCTGTTCCATAACGCTCGGGTGTGAGATACAAACATCCCTACAGAGAAGCAAACACAATCGGATATACATTTTGAATATCGCCATTCGCAACGCTTGGCAAATCCCCACTACGGATTTTAACTTACTGCTGTCTGCTAGGTTACAAATGAAGCCCATGGTTTGGGACTTGCCTTCACAATGCGGAATGCGGATTTTATCCCCTCTTCTGCTTCGAGTACCATTTCCACATTACCATTTGGTTGCACAAAAATCTCTTAAATGCTGTACCATATTGATACCCATTACATCTGTTGATTTTCACAAATCATGTAATTATCGCTCTGTGAATCGAGCAAGTTGGTAACTTGTGAGGCTCGCATTTGGGAGCCCCTGAGTTCGGTTCCCGTTTATCGCCGCTCCGAAGTTGGGTTTTCTGTAAATGTCTTTGGTACGTGAAATCTACCACAGTTTATATTCATTCCGCTTTCAATCTATTTTCTTCGTTCCGTTTCGTTTTCATGTTTGGGGGTGTGTCGTGGTGCCGGACAAGTGGGATGGATGCCACTTTTAGGGCGTTATAGAGCTGCTTAGTTGTCGAGCTGTTCATTGCTCTCTCTGGGCAGCTAAATTAGGGAATGGGTCTTCAAACCAGGAAATGTTAGGTAATTACCCACCTCTCTGTAGCCAATTTGACCGCGGCCTATAGCCTTCTATGGTACCTTTACTTCATTTCTTCCTGTTTAAAGGGTGGCAAGGTAATAGACCTCGCATAGATCACAGTGCTTGAGGGATCCCCTAACCCCAGCTATGTATTCCTGTCATGCTGTCATAGGTTGGTTTGTCAGCATTTGTTCTTTAGTCTTAGTTTTTTACACTAAAATTCTTTTAACTGGCATTTGAAAGAGTATTTGCATATAACCAGCGCTAACCGCTCTTTAATTTTCAGTTAAATTCTTTTAGGTTAGATGCAGATGGAAATTTTGGCATTTAGAGTTATTACAAATAGAATACGAAAGTTACGATATGTATGAATATCAATATTTCTATCTTATTTCATTTTTAGACTTTGTTGTTTTAATTAATTATTTATGGTTTTTAGTTTTATCAAATTATAAAGTCTATCTACAGTGAGTAACGTAATTATCTTTATGTAAAAAGCGAAATGTGCAACTCCAATGTTCATACTTATTATGCAGATAGTTTCACATTCTCTCAAGGATTTTCAAGATATTTTCTAAGACGCATTAAACATGTTTGGCGGACAGCAAACTTATTCCAGTGATAAAATAAAATTATACAGGGACCATGTAACTACAATAAATTCACAAATGTGTTAAATATAGTTAACGTAACAGATGGATGATATTTAGCCATAGTAACAAGCTGTTTTATGAAGTAAATACTTCAAGAAATGAAGCATGTGTACAAACGGAAGTGAAATCAAAATCTTTCAAATATTTTTGACTAATAGCGTTTCTAAAAAGTGCAATTATGCAATGTATAATATTTCAAAAAAGGTAAAGCTTATTGGCATTTATATGAACTATAATTTCACCTGTAGAACATTTT
This sequence comes from Mantis religiosa, assembly GCA_030765055.1. NCBI lineage: Eukaryota > Metazoa > Arthropoda > Insecta > Mantodea > Mantidae > Mantis > Mantis religiosa. Next base: position 260,254,501 of record CM060948.1, on the reverse strand, counting down.
CATTCATATATTATGATTTCGCAGTTATACAAAGTTAACTCAGTGTAAGCAGTTCATGGAGATAAACATTTTGTTGGTTATTAAGGATCATAAAGCTGTCGTACTTTAAATAAAATGGTTACAGTTCTTTTCAGAATATGAGAAATACAATTTTGTAGGAAACTACAAATTAAAAAGTTATTCTACACTGATTTTTGTGCATTTATTATTATTTTTTTGAGAATGCATTCTCGTAAAACGTGAATGCTTTAGCAGGCTGTGCTCTAATAAAACTTGTATAAAAGAAAGACTTTCGAGCAGAGGGAAAAGATTTTTAGGGACATTGATAATACACCATTAGCATCATTAGAGCTATAATGAATCGACGACTATTTTAGTTCTTGCTAATTTATATTTCAGACTCTTATTATGAGGTCATTTGTTTAGTATACATTCAATATCTTATTTTTTTCTAACAAAGTCTAAGATTTGCAAAGCTTTTGGTACGAGTGTGCAAATCATTTATAAATTTAAGTAGGTAAAATTTATACTGACAATACGTTCATATTGTTAGTTTTAGTAAAGAAAAAGATAGGAAAAAAGAAGATCTGATTAAAAATTAGAGCATCCTCCACAATTTTGTGGAATAAAATATATACCTATTCATAAAATGGAGAAAAATGATATAGTATCAACTAATGACACCGCTATAGGAGTCTTGAAAGATATCTGCACCGCAACACTTTTCTAAAATCCTTCTTAACTACACAGTCAAGTCAGCACATACTAACAGAATGTCACCGATAACGTAAGTATTTATTGTTCTTATTCTTGTCAATATTTTAACACTAATTTGTGTTTATGGATACCACAAAACCAATGCCAAATACAGTTCAACTCACTATTGTTTCTAAAATATGAAACGGTAGTGTTGAACTTTAATGCTATTAAGAAATAAGTAGTTAATGTCACAGTGGTGAAGCAGGCTGACAAATGCACTCATATACGCAGGTTTAGATAAGTAAGGAATGATGCAAATAAAACTGAAGTAAATTGAATTTTCCATAAAATATTTATAATATTTTGAAAGGAGGTATTATAAAAGAGTGGATTTTATCACTCATAATTTCGTAGATCTGATGTCCGCGACAAGAATTTTAAACAGCAACGTATAATTTGTTGAGTTTTACTTGAAAGCTAATTTAGTTATTTAGCTACGTGAACAATTTAATAGGTCTCACACAGTAGTTCGGCTCTACTGGAATATTTTAATTTTAAATGGGTATTTTAACACCTTATTACATGTGTCACAGTAGCTGTGTAAATTGTGGAGATAATTATTAAGCAAGCCAAAGAATAAACGATATACAGATACACTTCTGATATATATTGTGTGTACTATATGTGTATTGTGTGTGTGCACCTTACTTATCTCCGATTAATCGCATCAGCGTACGTTGTAGTGGTGAAAGGTGGAACGTTCTCAAGTAGGTGGAACGTATCCCACTTGATGTTCAATAACATATATACAGTAACAGCTCGATGGAGTGTTATTAGGAACACCTACGTTAAATATTTTCTGAAAATAAGTCACAAAGAAGAGGAACTGTTACGTGGCCCCATTCAAGCGATCAGCCCTACTTAATTTCTTCACATCGGCATATCGGCACGTTGGCCATAGTAGCACAGTGGTAGTGCGGCTGGACGGAAACCAGAAGATCCGTGGTTCAAATCCCGGCTATGGCATTGAATTTTCCAGTCTGATTCTACGTTTCCACAATTTGGCCTACACACGGCCAGTGTGAAAGAATAATTAATTTCAAATATTAATAAAGATATCATAATATTTGCAGATGACCACGTATTGCTAGCTGAGAACGAAATAGAATTACAAAAAGCATGCAAAAATTTAAATGGAGTAGAGCAATATGAAAATTTATGGAAAGTAAACAAAACAATGCCAATGATAGAAAGAGAACAAAAAAGGAATCAAAATTATTGTACAGGAAGAAATTAACGAGAAAGTATACACATTCAAATATTTATTTAGGCTCTAAAATGTTAATTTGGAGTACAAATTCAGATGTCAAGTGAAACATAGACATTTTATAACAAAATAAATGGATGCATAAAAAGACATTTTGGCGCAAATATGAAAAAAGAAGTGAAACAAGGACTACAGTCCTCTGTGTCAAAACCAGCACTGAAGTATTCCTGCCAAACATGGGTCTACGATCTAGAAAAAAATCTAGATTAGAAGCAGCCCAAATGAGATTCTTACGACCACTTTTATCAGTAATAAGATTAGACAGAATGAGAAAATGCATAATACAGTGCAGAATACAGTGTTTTAAGCTTTTGTCCTATCTTATACTTTAATGGATAATATGTAATAAGATTCCGTCCAGACTTCACAGGGTTTCCTAGAAACTTAGTAATAGATATCTTATATATCACTAAACATTTTGAATATATGGTAGTTCTATTAAAATACGTTTGTTGTTTCGAAAAATCACATCATTTGGAAAACATTTCCATGTATAAGGTTATTTTGATTTGAACAATATCCTTTAAAATTTTCGTGTAGCTGATTTGCAACATGCTGTCATTAGTTCCAAGTTTAATGTGTATCCGGCATTTAATTTTCACAAGGGCTTTTCCTTGAAATGCTTAATATTTAAGGGCGCCGCCAATTCATGTACTCTTAGTTAAACTTTTACCGAACGTTTTGGCGGAAGTTATAGAAATCATAATGGGTTAGTTAGTTCTTTATTACTCTTTGAAGTTCCTCTTCGTAATTCCAATAACTTTCAATAAGAATGACATTCCGATTTAGTTTGGTTTTTGCGTTTCAAAATACATTACTTGTTTGGTGCTCTAGGATTAGTTGGTAGACCACACTGCACTAGCGATGTCTAGTGCAGGCACACCAAACTAGACCAAAACAACTGACAGGAAGCGTGAATGTACCGACTTCTATTTGCGGCTGAAGGAAATTAACCAATCACAGCACGGAAAACAAAGCAGTGCTACCATACCTCACTCGGTGTTCAGTTCAATTAGCTCTCAGGCTGTTTGTAATTCATGTGTATATATCAATACAGGACAAGTAGAGTAATAGCTATGTCTAAATTTGGGATACTTGTTATTATAGAGAAGCTGCCCACCTCTGTAGCTTAGATGACAGTGCATCTGCCTCACGTTCAGGAGGTCCCGAGTTCGAATCTCAGCCAGGGTGAGTTAACTGGATGAGGTTTTTTCCAGGATTTTCCCTTATCCTGAAAGACGAATCCTTTCTCTAAGCTCTATGGACCCCGGGCTCATTTAAGCATGACTTTATCCATTTAATTCATCATCCGATATGACTAAACGTTTGAGGACATACATTAAAAAAACAAAGTAAAGTCGTCGACTGATTTCTAAATAATCAGTATCACATACGCTCGAACACACATAATATTGTGCTGAATATATATTAGGAATAGGTACAGGATGCCCTCGTTACGTTGGTACTCATGATACTTGCATGGTATACACATCGAATGATGCTTTAGAAAATTCGCCGTGTACATTTTTGATACTTGGGTGACGATTCTGCAATATTTATTTCATTTTAAAATCACAAAACACTATCGCTGCAAAGTACAATATTGCAAAGCCCGAGAAATCTATGTAAGAAAATGATCCTGTGTCAGATTCACTGCCAGTTACCAGATCCCAAGACGAAATCACTGTTTACGTACCTCAAACCGATTTGTCACCTCCTATTTCGGGTGCATTGGATTACTGGAAAACAATTTCAAAATTTCCAAAACTATAAAATAATTAGAAGCTAAATATTTGTGTTTGGGCTGATCACTCATCCCGGAATCTCTCTGATCAGGAAACCTCTGTTCCTCCACGCCTTTCCCACGGGTCTCGGGATTGCGCGGCTCAGAAGGCCACTATATTTGTGTATTGTACCTGCTACAGTTTCTTTTTTTGAAAGACTATTTAGTGCAGCAGGATTGATGTTTGACGGAAAAATAAGTAGAATAGATATGAAAAGAGTAAGAAGCTAGTATTTCTAAACAAAACACTTTAAAAGTGAACTGTTTTAAAAGATCAGTATACTTTTAAATGTCTTATGTAAGGTTTAAAAGTAAGTACACTGATGGTTTGAAATTTTGTCTGATGAGAAAGGTGGACCTAACTAATTTCTTTGGCAGTACACAGTTCACCTAAGATTAAAACTATAAGTAGAAATGACGGTATTGGGTATCGAAGTATCCGTCCTGGAAGCATTGAGACCACGCCCACCCATTTATCTTGTAGCGCTAACACAGGGGATGGTTAGAAAAGTGCCACTAGGTACTGTACCGTCTCTTTTCCCTTCCCCTGACGTCTGGAACAATCGGAATGATGTTCCGAGGCGCGAAGCTTCCAGAAACAGCGATCTTCCTATATAAGGGCTGCAGTAGGCGACTCAGGCAGTTCTTCATCCCGAAGGTACAAATTGTAACCTCACAAAATTCTTCAAATCTCAAAACCTACACCATATCCATCCTACAAATCCCGTTAAAATACCTTACCTGCGGTAAAACCCTTAACGGGTGGGCACGCAGCAAAAACCTTCTGGCTATATACAGCCAGCCAGCACGTCATGGTCATGGTAGGGCAGTTCTTGGCGAGCAGTCGTGAGGAGCGCAGTGCTAGAGAATGGACTGGAAGACTGCGTACGTGTATCAGAGGAGTTTTTAGTCAGCTCTAGAGTACAGTGTTACGTAATAGTGAGTGCGTAGTGGACCTGTGACAGACGAACTGGTGGATTGTAATTGTGTGCGCTACATAATTCTATGTAATCAGCAAGTGTAATAACTGTAATTCGGTGGAAATAAAGAACATTTTGAGTTTGTGCAACTGAACTTTTAATTTCACGAACCCACAGTCACAATATATTTGTAATTGTAATTGAAATTAACGTCACATTGTCACATCGGAGGATGAATGAGTTAGGTAAAATGATGGTCAAATGAACCCAGGGTGAATGGAGATTTGAGTTATCCAATATATATATATATATATATATATATATATATATATATATATATATATATATATATATCTTACAGGGCAAGGGAAAACCCCGGGAGAGCATTATCCAGATACTTCACTATGACCGAGATTCGAATCCGAGACCTCTTGAACGTGAGACAGACACGCTACCGTCTATGCTGCAGAGATGGCCTTCTACAGAAACCGAATTCATAATGAAGCTCTGGGATGATGAAGTTACATATTTTAATGTGATCCAAAATGAGGCACATATTGAAATAGGCTAAGTTGTACAAGCAATTACCACTCTTACTTTCAAATCGTTTATAGAAAATTTCCTCACATTTATTTAATTAAATATTAAAGTATTTAACTTCAATGTACCAGAACTTTTTAAGGGTACGCTGCATATAAACACACACATATGTATATATGTAAATATATTTGATTTCATTATGCCCAATATACTACATGTATTTGAACTTTGTCGATTTAAGAATACAATATTAGAGTGAAAAGCAACAAAAAATTCAAACCAACAACAAGGAATATCTCAGAAGTAGATATTTCCAAAGACTTTTATTTAACATAATTTTGTGTCCTTTAACGAGATTAATATATTCATGCAGGAAGATTTTGCCCATCCCTTACCGTTTAGCAGTTGTTTAAAAGTCAAACAATATGAAGAGGGCTTCATTTTCATAGGCTAGTATGAATTACCAGAAAAGTTTTGATAAATACTTCATATCTCAATTAAATAACTTAATATGTTGTAATTTAATCAAAATACAGAGTCATCGAATTTTATCGAACTCGGGCCGCCTTGGTGAGAGTCGAACGTCTAACCACTCAACCACGGCGCAGCATGGGAACAGAGAGAGAAAGAGAGAGAGAGAGAGAGAGAGAGAGAGAGAGAGAGAGAGAGAGAGAGAGAGAGAGAGAGAGAGAGAGAGAGAGAGAGAGAGAGAGACGCAAAGTATCCTTATCTGAAAATGCTGGTTGTAAGTGGAGAGTCTTACAATGTGTATTTCAGGTGAAATTTTAATTGAGCATTTTTGTGTGGAATAAATTCTTCCTCTACTTTAGTTGGAAGTTGGAGCAGAGAAAGTGAAACGGAAGTATCGGGTATATACATTAAATATAAAGTATTCTCAATAGGTATTTCTAAATTGCAAAGCACTAATTCATATAAACTGTCAATTAGGGTCTTTCTCTTTTATCTTTTTAAATACGTCCTCCAACGTTGTCATATTGGACGATGAATGAAATGATGCTCAAAAGAGCCCAGGATCTATAGAGCTTAGAGTTACCCAACATCAGTCTTTCTGGATAAGGGAAAACACCAGCAATACCTTATCCAGGTAACTCACTCTGGCCGAGATTCAAACTTGGGACCTCCTGCAAGAGAGGCAGACATGCTACAACTTACGCTACCGAGTTCCTTATTTTCTGTGTTAACGCTTTTCTATTTCTTAAGCTTACCAGTTAAAGTTCTGCAAACAACCCTTTTCAGAATAAATAGGGCTTTCCTGGTGATCTATATAATACATAAGGTATACATTTTAGTTCATGTTAAAGTCGTATAAAGATTGGTCTAAGTTGCATTGCTTTTTGAGCTTAATCAAGGCGCTAAAGCCACAGAGGCCCCTCGAGCAGAAGGGCGAAAAATGCTCTTTGTTGTAACTTGACTGCCCATGTTTTGACCTGTAAAACAAACAATATATAAGTATACAAAAGCTTAAATCACAATTTTTAGAACAAATAATGCACTATCGAATAACAAAACAATTTGCCAAAAAAAATTATTTTGCAGACAAAACTTTAACTAATTAAAAAATAGAAAACTTCAAAGCTTGTGAGAGAAACCCGTTATATGGTATATTTTAAGCAGTTTTATATAGCAGTTTTTGAGAAACAGTTTTGGTATATAAAGTAATCTTAGGTTGAAGCATTTCTTGATACTTCTCCTGGCGTGACTTAGCATAATTCAAGTCAAATATTTAACCTGGTACTCACCCGATTAATATTTTTGAAGTATGATATTGGTAGCCAGAAACCAACAGGCAGTAGTCTATTAGAAACAAAGTTTTTGTGGGTGTTGAGTTCCTATTATTTGAATTTTGGGTGGAATACAGTACCTGCTCAAAATACTACCCACGAGTGGTAGAAAAAGTACATAATTGGTTAAGCAGATATATGATCCTTGTTTTTCAAATGGAACTCACAAATAATATTTCAATATAACAAAGATGACAAGAAGTTTTACAAAAAGAAAGAATTTGAGCGTTTAATGCTGATGAATATGCAATATAATCGCCAAATGTAGCTTCTTTTGGTGATTCTAATGAACACAGCAAATGACTTTAGGGGCTGAAGATTATAAACCGAAAATATTGTTTATCTAAAGTTTGGTATTTAAAATTCACTAAAAACACACAGAAACAGACACTGTTGATTCTTATTTCAGAAACACTGAATTTCTCAATATATTTGCTGAAAATACCAATTTTCAGAGGTTTCAGGGCTTTTAATAAAACTTTTGCCTGTTGTTTCTTCCAATGTAAGTTTAGTACGAACAAAAGTTCATATCCATATCCCTTTAATCCCAGATATTAAAAAGAACAAGACTATAGAATATATTGGGAAGACATTTGGAAATCTATGTATATTTTCAAAATATAAAAATTTTCAGACTTTCCTTCTTTAATAAGCACTATTCCTTGTGAATTGATGAAAGTTTTAAAGAAATTAATGTGCCTATACGTTAGCCAAAGAACAATGAAAGATATTTTTAAAACAATCCCATTTAGGTGCAAAAATAACATAATTAAACCTCTTTTTTTACCTTTTCAAGAATCTTTCAAAACATTTGACAAACGTTGAATATGGTAAACTGTTTCTATATAATTTTATTTCACTACAGTAATAATTTTGTTACCCCAAAACATGTTACAAAATATTTTAACACGCCAGAATGTTCGATGGCACGGATCCTAGCCAGTGACTTGTACAGTGTTGCAAAACATAGAAGAAATTGGATGCAATCTCAATTGCTAAGAACAATTATTATTATTGAAAAGGTGAAAAATCATGAAATACAAAGCTAGCGAGAAAAGATCAAGCTGTTAATAATTTATCATCTTATCAGAATAAGTTTTTAAACATGAAGGAAATAAAAATATTACGAATAAACTATCAAGAAGATACTTCATTCGTAAAATAAGTTAAAAGGCGATTGCTTAAAGAAACAAGCACATTATTTTGCAAGTTCTTGTAGATTATGTTTGGAAAGTAGTAATATGATATAATATAAATTATTTTTTGAAACTTGAGTTACTTACTAAGAGTGAGACTTGAACCACGATTTACTAATTTGAAGCTATACGATTGAGTCAATATGACCAACACCCGTGAACTCTGTGATAACTTCACGCACATCCGGCAAAGTTTGAATTTTTTACGGGATTTAAATAAAATTAACTCTCATATCTTAACAGTTTTTCAGTTGGCAAACAATTGCTTCCTGACAACTTGCAAATTTTTGCTATACCGGTCACGCGTCCATGCAAAGGCTATGCAACCTGCTGGTGTTACCTGCTGAGCATCAGCTTGCCGCCAAATACCTCGAACGATGGTGCAGTGAAGTTTGCCAATAAGAGTAGACAAGTGGCGTTGCCTCCTGGAGACAGTTCACTTGAGCTATAGGTGTATTTCATTTTGTCAGGTTATAACTACTTCCGGGCAGAGAATTTCTATGGACTTTCCCCACTGGACCTGGCCTTTATCGCCTTAGTTCTGTTGTGTTCTGTCTGTCTGATTTTTTAAGATTTCGAAATTCTTGGCGCTCATTATAAAAGATGAAAAACAATGTTTGAGGTAATGTACTTTATTACATGCAATTTTAAAGCTCTGTTTATTTACGTTAGATTTTTTTTTATAAATGGTAGTGAAGCCTGGGTTATGACTAGGCTAAGAATTTCGTAAGCGATAACGCCAAAACGAACGGAAAATCGGTTGAGCTGCAATTGGGGTATAGTCAGTGCCCTCATAGGTTCCACCCTTATCTCCACTCCCTGAACAGTCTGTATGCATGTGCATTGCACCTTGTCCTGCAGTCTTCAATGGTGGAATTGATATCAAATATTATCGCTTTGTATTTATCACGTCAAGCGACGTAGAACGCAGCTTTTTACGGTATGACTAAGGTCTTACTGCAAATCGTAAAATACTCACCTTCAGTAAATTCAAGATGCGAATGGTGATTCACTGCAATAGGTGCATATACAGGAGCAACTAACAATAAAAACGTACATCTTATGGAGGATTGTATCACTTAAGATAGAAGTCAAGACTACTGAAAATGCATAGCATGCGTATTAAAATGTATAACTGCATTGTGTATTAAAGACATATACATATTCATACTATACACAGATTGTATTCTAAGTATTTTCATGATCAAATAAGTATTGATAGAATACCTCCGTGTAGTATACATTGTTTGCAGCCTATATATTGCGTAAAGTAATAGGAAATATGTAAACATGAGGCAGAATATATTTCTTATCCGATAGCTTTACCCTGGTGTAGTTGTTTGTTCACCCGACTGTACGCTTGTAGCGGTCAGCTGATAATGCCCCCTTCCACACTTGTGATTCATATCCACGACTGTGTATATGTTGTGCGACGTTTCTAATGCTTTGTGTCTAGACAAGCTGAAGCAAACTGCTTGCGAAATCCGCAGTCTCATTATAACAAAGAAGATGGAAAGTAAGAACCAAGGATCTGAAATGAAATTCTTGAGAACTTATGTACAAAAATGATGTAATAAAAAGAGAGCTGAAATTGAAATCTGTGAGTGAAGAAATAAAACACCACAGAAATAAATGGCTGTTACATGTGGAAAGGGTGGATAATGATAGACTTCCGAAAATAGCGGAATTGTAGACCAGCAGGGAGAAGAGATGTGCGCAGACCGCAGAAGAGATGAAGAGACTTACTTTGAGAAACCGAACGCATAATGTGTCTAATGCATGGAGTGAAGATGATGATGATGATGGTGATGATGATGATGATGCTATAGGTATTAAGACTCCAACAGGAAAGCGGTTCCGATCCCTTCAGCTGCTGTGGTGCAAACGCTGAGGAACCCTAGAATTCGTGGTACTCTGACGTTACTAGAAGCACGTCGAGTCTGACATTCGAGCTCAAATGGGATCTTTTTGGTTGGGTTGGTCTCGACGGGGCAGTGTTTCCCACCATCCTCGAGTACTGGGTACGTCTGGCTGTCTTGGCCGCCCAGGCGGGATTGAGGGACGCCTGAAAGAATCCCGGGTACTAGCCTGCAGAGTAACTAGCATAGTGTGCTAAATCACCAGCTGCCCCGCCGTGATTATCCGTAGTCCTCCCGGATGGGTATCCACTTCCAACAATTTTAGACTCCAGGTATTGGCCCAGGGAAAGACCCACGGAGATGCTTCGGTGTTTCTGGTATTTAAGAGGGGGAGTTTCGACTCCCGGGTATACTTACTCAGCATTGTTACGTAAAGGCTCTCACCTCTGTCACTTAGAGATTTACAGACTATACAGTGACCGCAATTGAAATCTTTACCTGGTAATAAAAACAAGAAACACTGACTTTACATTGTTTTATTTTGAACTTCTCCATACAGTTAGAATTTGTGTCAGCTTGATGAGTCTCCTGGGCATCGAATCTGCTATATTTTTAATTTTTTTTTTGTTTCCACCCATAACTTCAACACCTTCAGCAGCTTCTTAATATTTGATTATTGCAGCTCTTCCGTTGTATTTTTCTTTTGATTCCAAGTATTTTCTGTTGGATTTTAGTCAGGAAAGTTACCAAGCCAGTCAAGTACAGGTATATAATTGTCTTTTAGGAACTTCTGAACGATATTTGTTCTGTGGCACCATCAAGCATAAAGAAGTGACACTGATGAATTGGCCAAAATGTGACCAAATGCTTTTGCAACACTTCTAAATAGTTACTTCCCTTCATTGTTACATTTTGAGGGAGAACGTACAAGCCAACTCCACCACAATTACCACTTAAGGTACCCCATACCATTACACCTTCTGGAATTTTAACAGTTTTGACCGTAAACTTTGGTTCATACCGTGACACATTTTTTGGCCTTCTCACCTTTTTGGACTTTCCTCTGACCAATTTGAAAATGCTTTCATCAGAAAAAATTACTTCACGCCAGTCCTTTGATGTCTAGTGCTGATATGCTTTGCATAAATGTACTCTTTTCTTCATCATAGCTTCAGTTAGAAGAGGCTTCTTGGCAGCACACCGAATGGGTAAACTTTAGACCTTTTGAAGCCAATGCTGAATGGACCGGATTGCAACACTTTTGAGCAGTTTTGAATGATTATTTTTTAAACGTGCTACTGCATTTTATGGATTAGCTATCACTTCATGTCTTAGAAGGTCATCAGTTCTTAGAGAAGTCTTTCTTTTACCAACTGAGCCTGTCCTTCGAGTTGGTGTGGTGCCACGTGGCAAGGTGTTGCTGCAAATTTTAAGTTATAAATTGCTTCTCTTGAAACCATTGCATCAGCAGCTATGCAAATTACAGAGGTACCTACCTACCACTAACAGAATTAAAGCACGAGTTCTCTTCTAACAAGTCCCATTTTGTGTATTGGATGCAGAAATACACATCTTCACAAACAGTACTGACATCAAAAATCGGATGACAACAACGCACAATAAACAACTTGCAGCACGCAAATTCCAGAGGCACACTGAGACCTGGGCTGCTAATGAAAATAAGTTGCTGCCGTACACTCGAAACTCACATGATTTGCAGCTCCTCCCGCCCTTTTGTATAGTGGTGGAAGAAGGACAAACTGAGTGCATTGTGTATGTAAAGATTTTCCTTGCATTTAAAATGTAAATACTTCCACTGCGGTGACTGTAGAATTAACTGGAAATGAAACAGCAAACGAAAGTGCGGAAACAGCTGCTGCTTCTAACCTGGAAGTTATTGACAGTAAACATATATAATACATAAGAAGAAAAATGTACGGACATGCATTACATGTGATTCCGTCATGAGAGAAATGTGTTTCCCCGAAATTCATCACTGACTCAGCTGTAAAGTGTCAGTGCCTAATTGTTCCAAAGATTATGTTGAACCACCCTTTTGGACTCATGTGCGAGAAGAGAAAGAGAGAGACAGAGATGCTTTAAACGAATGGTCTTAGGTTGCTGGTTGATCACCACCGAAAATCTCTCTATAAAATACCTATGAGTTTTTAGCCACCAGTAGCCTAAGAGCATTTCGTTTAAGTATTTCTAACTCTCTCATTCTTCCCTCCCATATGTTTAGAGCAGGATCATTCTAACTTGAGACAGATATACTTGAACAAAATATTAGTTTTAAAATTAGGATTTTGCCCACCGTCTGCAGAGTCCCGCCACATTTCATACATCGGCATTCCTGAGTTTTTGTTTTTTGCAATTAAATTAAACTGTTGGATAGAAATATCATATTCAAGCGAACAAAGGAAAGGTCTGAATTAAAAACAATTCGATTTAAAAACTTTCTAATTACGCAAGTTTAATTGAATTGTTGAATACTCGGAGTTACAACATCTACAATGTATTACATTTTATTTGCAAAATAAGCCACTTAAGGGGAGCTAATTTATTGATAGAAAGATTTATATCTACGGCTAAAATATCTGTTGCTGCTACTGCGAATAATTTTGAAAACTTACAACCATATATAGATATTTGGCAATTGGGTATAAGCATTTAAATCTCCTCTTAACCTCGGTGAAATGGGCGCTTATAGAACAGCTGAGGAATGCGGTAAGTTAGACCTCGACTGGTTTTCATTTGAATGTCCTTAATTCATACGCAGCACAAAAAGAACGTACAACCCTGGTAAAACAGAAACCCACAGACAGTTTTATTTCTTTACACTGGAAATTTATACTGTAAAGAGTATGAGGTGGGGCAAAGAATATGTTGGTTTTAAAACAACATCGCGTCGGTCGTCCTATTTCGAATTGGCAAACACTTGCAGTATCCCCACACCTATAAATATACATCTTTCATGTTAGTTCCGCTGCTATACCCAGTGGCATAGCCATAACCTGCACACTCTAAGGAATGATGAATGGCTTCTAAGGCGGCTATATTATTCGCCATTTTCCCTCCTCCTCTCTTACACACTTCTTCCCATCTTCTTGGACTAGTGCTCACCTATTCAATTCAGAATTGCAAGCACAACGGACACTAATGCTCAAAAGGAAGGGAGGTAAAAAATAAACCAACGAAAAGAAAATAAATTACACGTGTACACATTACATTTTGCCACGACCGGAGCTAAATATTGGTCTCTAGGTAACCAAAAACGGGAGAAAAATGATATATAATAATGAAACATATTTTTATCAAATATAAAGCAGCAACTGTCTCACTTGTTGACATTAATTGTAAAGGTAAAGCGGCACATTTGTACAATTTCTTCTTATTTATCTTAAACTTCATCTTCTTCCACAACAGGAATTATGCCTTCAAGCACCTGTTTCGATGCTAATCATACTGGTCTCTGCAACCCATTCAGGACCATCCAATGTGTCTTCGTCCTAAGGGTCTGTAAAGCCAGTGCTTGTCATGATGATTTCGAAAGATCCAGTTCTTTGAACATAGGTTTTCCACTTACGTTGATTTCTACAATATACTTTTCCTCCAATTCGTTTCTTGTATCTACATTTCGTAGCCGATCTGTTCTAGTTACGTTCAATAGCGGTATTGTGATGGTTAAATTCTTTATTTGTCTTTATTTTTAAAAACCCGTGTCTCACGTGCATATTTTAGTACTTGCTTGAATTTATTTTATACAATCTCAATTTAATCTCCTTCCTCATATATCTAACAAATCACCTTTTAATGACATAATTGATTTTATTATATGATTTTATGTTTACTTCTCTTTGTTTGTTTTTTGTTTCTTTCTTTCTTTGCTTCCTTCTTTCTTATATTAATTAATAATATTGTTGATCACAATTATTTAGAGGTAAATAAGTATCTGTTCAATTATTTTCCCTATAATTACAGTTTTACTCGACAACGTTGCTTTCCAATCATGGCCATTACTTTAGCCTTTTTGCACCTAAATTTCTACATTAATTTCTTTTGCTTGCATGTCCAGGTTAAAAATTATTTGAGGAGCATCGTTTCAAAACGCGATAAGACTACTCTCTATGGAAAAGCAGTTTGAAGCGAATCGTGCTTAAGTCTCTGTTTAGCCCCTCAAAATCCAACCTCTGCGGTCCTCATCCCGAGGGGTGGGCAACAGGAAGTAGGGGATTGACTGATGGGGTGATGTACGGCGGGGACTTGCTGTGCCCCAGGACCGCTACGGCTACCGAGAAGGCCCATCAGTAACCCCGAAAACTGGCAGAAGAGGCTCTGGTGTAATCTCTAGACTGGCTTCCTCTTCGATGTGGGTGTGTTATTTCAAACGCCCAAACTATGGTCCACTTCAGTGTTTGACCCCCCCCCCTTTTATTTTTTGTTCTTTTTTTATTTCCTCCCTGAACACACGTCTGACGGGTAACATAGCGCAGGTGGTTGGAGAGGGAAGCGCAAGAGGTGACTGGGTAATGCGTAGCTCCCAGCTCCTTGTTACCATGTAGGACTGTGTTCGTATCCGCTGATACAGGTCAGGCCCGAGGAGGGGCCACTGCATGAGTTGTTACACTCCTGAAGGCGATTGGGTCCCTCTGTCTTTACACTGGGAGGTGTGACCCTAAGGTGAGGAAGGTCCAGGCCAGGACTCTCACCTAAGTCGGGGTGGCGCCCAGGATGTGAGCACGCCATCGGAGACATTTGCAATGGTGGAGGACATTACCGCAATGGCACCGAAATCCAAATCTACTACTGTTGTGAAAGTAAATGGAAAAGAAGTAGTCGAGTCCTGTGGTCCTCGCTACTTAGTAATTACCAGACCTGAGGAAGGCAAGAACTTCATGTCACTGAACCCTTTTACCATCCAAAAAGGTCTCGACAAGATAACTGGTCCGGTAAAGTCCTGTACTCGCTCAAGAAACGGCACGCTCCATGTGGAGGCGCACTCTGTTTGCCAGGCGGCGACGATATTGAAGTCTACGTTTTTGGACAGCTATCTCGTTACCGTCGCATTGCACACGACCCTGAACTCCTCACGTGGAGTTGTCACCACCCAGGCTTTGGACGGCATGTCCAATGAGGAGCTGAAGGAGAACCTAAAGGAGCAAGGTGTAATTGATGTATATCGCGTGCAGCGACGGGAGCGAGGGGAACTGGTGCCTACCCGTACCCTGTTCCTAACTTTTGATCGGGCAGACCTCCCGCAAAGGCTCAGGGCAGGGTATGAGACCATCGAGATTAGGCCCTATATACCTAGCCCACTGCGGTGCTTCAACTGTCAACGTGGAGGCGCACTCTGTTTGCCAGGCGGCGACGATATTGAAGGCTACGTTGTTGGGCAGTTATCCGGTTACCGTCGCATTGCACAAGACCCTGAACTCCTCACGTGGAGTTATCACCACCCAGGCTTTGGACGTTATGTCCAATGAGGAGCTGAAGGAGAACCTAAACGAGCAAGGTGTAATTGATGTATATCGCGTGCAGCGACGGGAGCGAGGGGAACTGGTGCCTACCCGTACCCTGTTCCTGACCTTTGATCGGGCAGACCTCCCGCAAAGGCTCAGGGCAGGGTATGAGACCATCGAGATTAGGCCCTATATACCTAGCCCACTGCGGTGCTTCAACTGTCAACGTTTCGGCCATACCAGCAACTTCTGTAGTGGTGTGCCCATATGCGTGGTGTGTGGCCTGTCAAAACACGAAGATGCCTGCACATCCCTCCAGCTACAGAGAGTGCCCACGCTGCCTGGAGGAAAAGGCGATACAGGAGATCCAGGTTAAGGAGAAAGTATCCTTCTCTGAAGCCCGGAAACTTCTACGTACTCGTCAACCGTCCGTCCCGAGATCCCGTACATACAGCTCAATAGCAGCTAAGCCGGTACCGAAAAAGGAAATCGCAACCCAAACCAGCGATTGTGAGGCCACAGTATCCGACAGAATTATCACTGCCACACCAGCTCGCAAGCCTACCAAGACATCCAAGCCGGCTCCTCTCTCACCTCAATCGCCGAGGGAGAAGTCCGCACCGTCTTCACCTAAGCCGTCAAACGCATCGACCGTCAAGCCCATTATAGTCTACGATGCACCGCCCAAAAAGTTTAAGACCAACTACACTAAATCAGACTTACTAAAGGTTACAAAGGGACCGGAAAGAAAAAATGTTCTAGGGTATCTAGAAGTTCCTCCTCTGAGGGATCTTCTGGTGAAGACTCAGATCGAGAACTGTCATCATCGTCGATCTCTGTGTCCAACCGGTTTGGGGTCCTCGAACCTAAGTTTTCTATAGGAAAAGGGTTCTCATCCGTCGAAGAAATGGACCAGGAAGACACGGACCACACTGCACGAACGGCAACGAAAATGCGCCAGGATAAACCGGACGAAAAAAAAAAAAAACAGATGTTAGCCTTACACCGAAGAAAAAGGGTAAACTGATTCGGCCACCCTTAAAGTCGCCTTAATGTAGACCAAATTTTACATCCTATCTCCATAGTTCCAGTGGCTATCCTCCAATGGAACATACGGGGTTTAAGAACACATCGACCGGAACTGGAACTTTTGCTCAGTAAGCATAAACCCATGGTGGTATGCTTACAAGAGACTTAGCTACGACCGCAAGGCAAGTTTAAAATCCGACGCTACACAACACTGCGGTGTGACATCGACACAGAAGAGGGCATTGCTGCTCACGCGGGCACTATGATGCTGCTCAGGGATGACATATTTGTAGATCCGTTACAGCTACAATCTGATATACAATCTGTAGCTGTAAGGATTAAGCTGCCGTCAATCGAATTTTGCATTTGCAACGTATACGTACCTCCATCAGACGACCTCTCGTTAATTGACCTTGAAGATCTGCTTTCCCAACTTTCAACACCATTTCTAATAGTTGGAGACTTTAATGCCCATCACCCAGTTTGGGCTCAACTCGGGCATGTTTGAGAGGCAACGTCATTGCGAAATTCTTGGAAAGCAATAAATTGGTTCTGCTGAATACCGGAGAGCCAACGTTCCTTTCCGACGCCTTTAACACCTATTCGCACATCGATTTGGCAGTGTGTTCATCCAAGTTAGCAGTTTCATTACAGTGGAATGTCATCTCTGATTTACATTCCAGCGATCACTTCCCGTGTCTTCTTAGTCTCTTAGCACAAGATGTGTCTCCCTCAAGTATCCCTAGATGGCGCTTTGATCGTAACAACTGGAACCTTTACACCCAGTTGGCTGTCTTTGATTACAACGAGCACGATGTAATGAATGATTTGGTTGATCATCTCACAGAGAAAATTCTTTCCGCTGCAGAAAAGTCTATTCCACTTTCGGCTACCCAAGCCAGTCGATTTCCTGTCCCATGTGGACCAACGACTGCCGGAACGCTATTCGTGCTCGTAGACGTGCTCTACGGGTATTTCAACGACACGCTACACTAGGTAATCTAATTGAGTACAAGAAAGCGCGTGCACAGTCTAGGCAAATAATTAAGGATAGCAAAAAGATCTCATGGAACAACTTTGTCTCATCTTTTAACAGATGTACACCTTCATCTGATATATGGGATAGTTTAAGGCGCGTGGCTGGAAAATCAACCCACTTGCCAATCGCTGGTCTGAAAAGATCTGCAGGAGTTGTTGTTGATCCGTTTGTCGTGGCTAATACCTTCGGCTGTGCTTTCGCTCAGGTGTCTAGCTGGTATTTATGCTCCTCACTTTATCTCAATTAAGACTAAGGTAGAATCTCAAGGTTTCGTGTTTAGTTCCAGAAACCTTGAAGATTATAACCGCCTCTTCACCTTGGCAGAGTTAGAACACGCTCTTTCATCATCGCGACTGACAGCACCAGGACCGGATGGAATCCACGTTCAAATGTTACAACATCTCTCATCTGAAGGTAAGGCACTCCTGCTCGAGGTCTATAACCGTGTTTGGGTTGATGCCAGTTTCCGGACAAGTGGCGAGAAGCCACCATTATACCTATCTTGAAAGCTGGCAAGGACCATCTCCTCCCTTCTAGCTACCGTCCTATTTCCCTCACCAGTTGCGTATGCAAGGTGATGGAACGCATGATAAATGGGCGGTTGGTATGGTGGCTGGAAACGCACAACCTACTGAATAACATTCAATGCGGTTTTCAACGACGCCGTTCAACAGTGGATCATCTTGTGTCAATGTCGACACAGATTATGAACGGATTTCTTAAAAACTGTCAAACAGTCGGAATATTTTTGACCTCAAAAAGGCTTATGATACGTGTTGGCGGGCAGGGTTTCTAGGTACTCTGCACACCTGTAATATACGTGGACGCCTACCACTCTTCCTTCAGAAATTCTTGAAAGACCGCGTATTCCGATTAAGGGTTGGCTCGGTTTTTTCGAACCTTTTTGTTCAAGAGAACGGTGTACCACGGGGATAGGTACTAAGTGTTACGTTGTTTGCTATTGCGATTAATTCTATCTGGAAATGTGTACCTCCGGGTGTCTCGTCATGCCTATTTGTAGACGACTTTGCCGTCTACTGTGCATCTCAGCGCACTCCGTTTTTAGAGCGCCGTCTTCAGACCACCTTGCACAACCTTAAGGGTTGGAGTTTAAAAAACGGCTTCCGATTTTCCGCTGAGAAAACCATCTGTGTTAACTTCTGGCGTCAGCAGAGTCGACTACCCCCAAGGCTCCGGCTAGGCGCTGATCTACTACCTTTTGCAGATGAGACGAGGTTCCTTGGATTGATATTTGATAGAAAACTTAGTTGGTCGTCGCATATAGCACAACTGAAAGCACGATGTGACCGATTTTTAAATATCTTGCGGGTACTAATTGGATAATCGTGGGGAGCGGATCGTACAGTGTTATTGCGACTTTATCGCGCACTCATCCGTTCCAAATTAGATTATGGAGTATCGTTTATGGCTCAGCACGACCATCTGTGCTGAAGAGATTAGACACAGTCCATAATTGTGGCTTACGTATAGCAGTTGGAGCATTCCGAACGAGCCGAGTTATAAGCCTGTATGCTGAGTCTGCGGAACCTCCTTTGCAGTACAGGCGAAACATGCTATTAGCAAATTATGGCTGTGGACTTAATTGTATGCCCACACATCCAACGTTTACGCCGTTCTATAATACCTTCATGGACGTGCGTTATAGGAACACTTCTATTAAACGAAAGCCACCTGATTTTCGTTTCCGGGAGCTCCTTAGACATCTTGATACTGAAATGCCCAAGATGTATCCTAGAGGGGAGAGGACATACCCTCCTTGGTTGTGCAGAGCTTCCCACGTTGATCTGGGCATGGCCAAATATGATAAATCTACCATGTCTACGTCTAGTATCCGCACATGTTTTTTGGAATTTTTATCGCGATATCAGGACCATTTTGTAATATATACTGATGGCTCCAAGAACTCAAATGGTGTTGGTAGTGCTTACATGTGTGGATCCGAACCGTATACATTCGGAGTCAACACTAGCATTTCCATTTTTACTGCAGAGCTTTATGCAATATACCGGGCCATTTTACACGTACGTCGACGAAAGTTGGGGAACTGCTTAATCCTAAGTGATTCCCTCAGTGCCCTTCAAAGCCTACGGCAGCTGTACAACTACCACCCTATTGTGCAGCGTATACAGGATGCCCTCCACGTTTTACATGCTTCTGGCATTAACGTGGTGTGTGCATGGATCCCTGGTCACGTAGGCTTGCGGGGGAATGAAATGGCGGATTCGGCAGCCAAGACGGCTACCACGAAGCCCAGGGTTCGAGTACCATGTGTGACATCGGAAGATTTTAGGGCCGTATTGCGGAGAGCTGTGCAAACCTGCTGGCAGGAAGCGTGGCCTGCTCTCCGCAATAATAAACTTAGATCTGTCAAAGAACTTCCGATTCCCTGGGTTACCTCCTGTCGGTCATCTCGTCGCGAGGAGGTGAGTTTAGCTCGGTTGCGCATTGGGCACTACTTTTGTACTCATAGTTTTCTTTTTAAAAAGGAGCCTGCTCCACTGTGTCCGTCTTGCAATGAACCGTTATCTGTACGACATGTGCTGCTAGAGTGTTTTCACCTAGCAGACCTTAGGACGTCCCTGTAGCTGCCGGCCAGCTTTGCAGAAATGCTAGCGGACGATGACACGGTGGTGCAGAAGATTTTTAGATTCTTTTCTAGGTTAAGTTTTAGGATTTAGTAAATGAAATATTTAGTAGGTTTTCATTGATTTTTAGTTCTTAGCTTTTATAGTTTTTATGGCTTTTTAGAAATTTTACATCTGGCTTTTAGCATGACAAATTTTTTAAAAGGCGCTGATGACCGCCGTAGTTGAGCGCCCTCATACCCATCATCACCATCATCATCATCATCATCATCATCATCATCATCGTCATCATCATCATCATCATCATCATCATCATCATCATCATCATCATCATCATCATCATCTCTGTTTGCTTCAAATAACGTTTTAAGCCAGTTAAAATCGAGAGCGAAATTGCGGGTTTGGTGCAAACTGCGATATGTCCAGTGGCTAGACTGGATCAAACCGCGAAGTGTCCACCTTCTTACGCACATTTTAGGGCTTGTACAGAAGAATTCCCGTCTCCTCTATTGTTGCACTACAGAAACAGGTGTTTCATTGTAGCTGATTGTTTCACAAGAGTGCATTGTCAATAGCTGTCTTGGTATAATTGCGAACATTGTAAGCGGTTCGTGCGGTTGGTTCTGTGAATATGGAAGAAAGCGTGGTTGTAGATGAGCACTCTGCTGGTTTCAGAAACAGGCAAGGGGTACGACAAAAGGAAAAGAGAACAAGAAGAAAGGCGAGTTCCATTTAAATTTTATAATAAGAGTATTTATTGGTATTATTTTAACGAAAGCACGGCAACTGGAAAGCATTCAGAGCTACTTTGCGGATATTATCGTATAGTTATCGCATCATTCGTTGATGTGTTTCAGGTATTCTGATAAAGATCCTAGCATGCTAGAGTTCGAGTCTCCATGTGCACATAGAGAAGGCAGATTTAAATACTCCACCATTCCTGCGTATCACCTTACCAGAACATGAAAGTTAGTGTATAACTTCAGCAAAAAATCAAAAGATAGGATTCCGGCAACAATGACGTCTGTATCATCTCCCTAAAGGCACAGGCCGAGAAAATTATATAAGATTAACTCAGTAATTATTAAGTAGCAAGTCTGGGTAAACAACGAGAATATTCCGCTGTGTTCTAAGTTCTTTCGAGCTCTTATTGGTATTGGCACAAGAGTAAACAGCATAGCAGCTTCTCTAAATGCAGGTAAACCAATAATGGAGAGAAGGGGTGGTGACCGAAAAGCCAAACAGTATGTCCAAAAGAAGGAATCTGTAATTAGCTTCTTATCAAAACTATAATCCTGATAAGGTCATTATTCAAGAAAAAAGAGCAAGCGACTGTACCTTCCATCAGAGTTGCACATAAACAAGTTATTTAAAATGTACAAAAATGATGTGTCTGAAACTCTAAAAATAAAGAAGTGATTCTTCCATAGAATTTTTTTCTAATAAATTTTACTTGGGTTTGCACTCTGTTGACACTTTCAGGATCTAATATCTTTCGCACTGGTTCCCTCACAGTGCACAAGAACAGCTACCACAGGGCACGTGGTATTTCTTGCTTTCACACATTTCATGATGAAAGCCATGGCTCGCTAGTTTAATGTTTATATGTCTCTGGGATTGATATTCCTTGGTCCAGGATCTTTCCAGCATTGCACTAGAAGTGTAGAAGTCCTTGTGGATCTCTTTCCTCTTCATTCTTCAATCTTCTAACACTTCTTCATAACGGCAGGTAGATGGTAGCAGACATGTCAGGCGCATGTCATACAAGAAGAAAGTCTCCCTGGTAAGCTCATAAACCTATAGGGATTTGGTGTTTTTCCCTACACCCAAAACCTTTAGATACCTTGCCTTTACTTTCTCCAGCCTTTTAAGTTTGCCAGCTATACTGTAATGAAACAAAATCCCTTAATTGTATCTCTAATGAAAGATTACTTACCTCAACGCTACATGTTTACCATTTATTTTTTGGTCCGAAATGAACCACCCAACACCTCCATCCAATCTGTTCTGCCTTAAAACGTAGAGTTGGCTTCGTCACACTTATATATTAGTGAACCATCTTCTGTAGAAAGGTGTAGAAACAATTACTAACAGTACACGACCAAATTAATAAAGCGTACTCAGCTATACTGACAGCAGTTGGCATACAAACTAAGAGGGAATTCCCTGATTATTGATATATATAAAAACAAAAATAAAACGCAGCCGAGTGGAAACTTGGTTTAAAGTATTCATATGAGAACAGAGAACCAGTAATTTAAAACATAGGAATATAAAAGACAACCGGGGAATCTGAAGATATATCTGCACACTTCTTTGGCGACCACGAAGAAATCCCAGGTATCCGCCCAAGGCAAAACCTTATGTTCCTTCAAGCTTCATTCATCTACTGAGAAAGCCCTTCAATCTCCGCCAGACAACCATCTGCCATCTCGTAATACCTAGCGTCACAATTTGAGTGAACGGAAATAAAAACCAGACTGGAAACAGAAACAAGAAACAAATCAGAAATTAAACGGGAAATTTTTTATTAATCTGTAAGCTAAAACAGTGCGGTCCACGTCCTTCTTTGAAACCTATGCGATTGTTTTGAATCCCAGCAAGAGAGAGAGTTTTACTTCAGTTCGGAAAATTGCTTACTCTCCTTCAAGAAGTTACGTAGGGGTATCCGATTTCTTCATGAGAAGAGATAGAGGTTGGGCGGAACAACTGGTTGCTCCTTTCTGAGGTGCTTTCGAACTGGGTTGGACTCAGCGGGACAGTGGTTCCCAGTACATCTGGACAGCGAAGCCCAGGTGGGTTGTTAGACGTACCTGTAAAGCTGGTAGCTGGCGTGCTAGATCACTGGCTGCGTTACCGAAGTTGTTCATCCATCTTCTCCTATGGGGTTGATGTAAGCGCGTATCCATTTCCAACGTGAGAATCAGACTTTTTTTTTAGGAAACTAGTATTGCTCCAAGGACAGATCAGACAAAAACATATAACGATGTTATATGATAAAGAAGAGGGGTGAATGTTTATTCATCAAAATATGCAACATTAAATTATTCTGAATCTATAATTAATTCCAATAAATATCTTTACTTACATTTCCTACTTTTTTATTCAATGAAAACTATTTGAAAATGCTGAAACTACAATCTTTTAAGAGTCAAATTCCAGTTTCCATAAGGATAGCAACTGTTGAACAACAATCTTGGAGAAAAAAATATTAGATTTGTTTAAACTTTCCACTACTGCGACTTATAGTGGGCAAGTAGAGTGAGTGAGTGTGTGAGTGTCTGAGTTAGTGAGTGAGTGCCTTGGAGCATAAGCGCCCGTCAACAGCTAGATCATTTGGGTCCGTTCTGTGATTAGAGCAGCTAGGAGTACGTAGTCTCAGTATCTGGAACATACCTGACAGTGGACTTGAACAGCACAATTTAAGTTGTACACCATTTTAAGGTTGACCTTTTTAGGTATACCACTCTTGGTACTGATTAGCTCTACCTCTCCAGCCGGATGCCCTATAACAGCCAAGACAGCACCCAGGAAGCAGGAGCTATTAGCCACTCAAATATCTGGGAGGAATCTTTCCACAGCGCAAATTCTACGCTATTGCCGCAGCATACCAACCATTCTCGCCAGTTTTAACAACCCTAAAGCACATGGCAGCAAATAATGGACAGAAAATTCATGGTGGAAGCTACTCACCATTCAACCATAGTAAACCACGAAAACATCCTTTGTGAGACTGGCTGGCTCTACGGGAGTCGAACTCTGACATCTTAATGAGTCTCACACATCACCGAGGTGTAAGTAGGCACCGGAAGGCACTTCTTAAGACATTCTGAACCCCGTATGCAAATTAGAAGAATGTCCGTGCCTATGCGAGAGAGAGAGAGAGAGAGAGAGAGAGAGAGAGAGAGAGAGAGAGAGAGAGAGAGAGAGAGAGAGAGAGAGAGAGAGAGAGAGAAAGGGAGAGAAAAATATCTCAAAATTGAAGATAATTCCACGACAAGAATTGCAGATATTTGAATTTTCTATGAATTGCCTATTGCTTTAATCGGGTAAAAAGAAACATAATTCTATACCGCATTAATGCGCAAAATTTATCTAATGCCAAATATAATTTCTGTGCTGGCACTAAATATTTATTAGATATTCTATGCTCTTGGCATGCAATTCTTTAAGTGTTAAATGGGTATACGTTTCCTCCCATTTCGTGATTATGTAAGGGGCAAGGAATTCAAAGCCACTACAAAGCGTTCCATTTTACAAATATAACACTACCGATTTAGTCGAATGTAACTCGTATTATACTTAAAGCGAAATTTGTAAACAAAAGCTTCCTCATTGAGCAAGAAGTAGAAGCTTTTGTATAACTAATATATGGAAGAGTAAAAAAAAAAGTTATTTGATAACAATATAAGATACATCATCAAAAACAACCTTTTAGCACGACATAAACGTTTGTGAGAGAGAAACTCTGCCACAGAGAGCTATACCAAAGATAGACAAAAACAAGAAAGTCACGCTGGTCCAGAGAGTACTAATATACCAAACAATAAAAAGTCCTTGCCCGCCTCGGTAGCGTAGACGTTAGCGTGTCTGCCTCACGTTCAAGAGGTCCCGAGTTCGAATCTCGGTCAGGGTGAGTTATCTAGATAAGTTTTTACGGGGTTTTCCATTATCCTAAAAGACAGCTGTCGGGTAAATCTAAGCTTCATGGACCCTAGGTCCATCTGAGCATCATTTCACCCATTCCATTCATCGTCCGATATGACCTAAAAAGGTAAAGGACGCAAATTACAAAAATATAAATAAATAAACAAACAAAAAGTTCAGTGTTTCCTGGAGTGAGTCGTTTTACAACAATTTGACAGCATATTATTAATGTGGTTAAAGCTATCTCAGAAACTAAATAATCTTCAACTTTCCTGGTTTTACCACTATCATGATGTTAGGGGATCCGTTTTCTTCTATCCCTTATACATTTAGACGTTGGGTTGAGGAACAGAAACTCTGAATCAGATAGAGAACCCAGGATGGGTGATCAGCCCAATGTCTTGTACGAGAGTGAGAAAAGTGTATGGCAGAATGAGGCGAAATGAATGAAAGTAGCAATTAGTGGTATGATGGCGGAGGAAACCGAATATCCTGGACAAACCCGCCCCTGCACCGTTTTGTCTACCACAAATCTCACATGCGGTCGCCTGTGATAGAGTCCTGGCCGCCTTGGTGAGAGTCAAGCTGTCTAACCACTCGGCCACGGCATGGCCTTCAGCAAGTAATACTAAATATAAACCAAATAATTTGTTATAAATAAAATAGAGATTTTGTGCTGTAATAATCCTTGTAATATACTTGCATTTATGCTTAAATCTTAAATTAATATGGACATAATTATGGCCATTGAATAAATACGACCTTGAGTGTATTTAAAGTAAACAATCGGTGATTATATATTTATATATATTGTGAAAGACATATACAATAATTAACTCACAACATCTTATCTTTCATATTGAAAGGTTGTCATATTTCCCTGTAATCTAGCTGCGTCTGTCCCTTTTTTAAGGCATGATTACACCAAAACAAGGACTTGATCAAATATAACCACACTAAACGATCTGAATATTTAACTGGAGATCAACTTTGATCGTGCAGCAATATTTCTCGTTTAGAAAGAGGTGGCTATAGAACATTTTGAATTTCTTTCCTTCTTCACCATCTTTATCAAAGTTAAGAGATAGTATTATAGAGTATGTTGCAGAGTATAGAGTATACTGCGTCCTGTATATATAGACTAACACCCCCAACTGTAAAGGGTAAAGTGAACTAAACACAAGAGGTTACATGCCAGAGGCAGGTGTCCAGGTTTGATGAACTCACCTTACCTTATCTGTCCTTGCTATATTGTCTAGACAGGGCAATGAACAACCGTCAACAAGCAACCCTCTTTTGTTTAAGGGGAGTATTGTTTCCTTTGAGTAGGAATCCGCGCTATTTGCCCGGCCATACTCGGCGAAATCTGGAAGCACACTAGATAGATGAGGAGTGAAAGTAAAACGAGCAGAAAATCGTGGTAGATTGTAAACGACCGCAGAATTCGCCTACCATACAGGAAAACCCACTAAAAACAGAAGATCAGAGAGGGTGGTTAGGGGAAATTCAAACTGAGACCTAGCGAATACGAGCCTCACACGTTACTACCTCGCCTGGTGAGTAAGAGCCATTAAAAATTAAAGCTAAAGTTAATATCTCGTATGTGTCGAAGTATACACACAATGCATTAACTCTTCTGAGAGCTTCCTAGCAATCACCTTCATACCATTAGAAACGGCCTAGGCCGGATAATGCGGGAATTCTTCAATGGAACATTATTCATGGTGTTGCGTGTGGATTACCATTTATGCTGTTAAGTGTCAGGACTGCTGCAAATGCACGTATTGTTTGGACATATGATATCTGTAAATCAAATATGATACCGAAATTAAGGGATGCAATGAGTAAAGAATCATAATGGATTCAAAGGAATAGTGTATCTTTGTTATAACACGTGCAGGCAGATGGTTGAGTCGTTTAAAAAAGACGCGGGAGAAAGAGGGTTTTCTTTGCAGGAATTCTAAATGGGTAACAATTGACTACGTTTGAAAAGGCATTGTTCGGACCCTCAATAATGGCATGACAGAGACTAATAATCACATTGGACAAAATAATCACAAAAGGAATTGTGGTGTGAATAAAGGGGACTTCGAGAGATGGAAGTGACACACACACACACACACACACACAAACACACACACACACACACACACACACACACACACACACACAGCTGCTGCGCCCCAGTGAGGACAGACAGAACGCGGCTGGCGGGCCATTAAGAAACATCTGGTGGGGTCTTCGGCGAAGTCAGACCAGAACCGGAGAGAAAAGATATATGTCGGTTCCTACGTAAATAACGAATTAAGTGTTATCCAGTAATAAGCATTCTACATACGTTAACTCTAAACAGTGATATTGGTAATCCTTGGTCGGCAGCTTCGAGGTTGATGTGCTGATAAAAAGAAGCAGTCATTAAATCAGTTTGAAATTTGCATTCCAGTGTCATTAGAACCATCCTTCCTCCTATGCATATCCATGCATACCCCGAGAGTACCTCTTTGCTCTATCCACCTGTTGTTACAAATATTAATGGGACATGAATAATAGGTATATCGAAAGGAAATAAATATGTTTAACAATATAAAAACTGCTGAAATATTATCGTTGTAATTATTGCAGGCAAAATATGTATTGCACACATTAGAAAATATTGCTTAAATTGTTGAAAATTCAATAAATCACTCCCATACCGATTGAACATATTTTATAACAGGTGATAAAATGCAAGCATTTGCATTGCAGATAATGCTATCCCTAGTTAAGAAACAGCAGCAACGTGTCTTTATTTTCAAATATGTAGTATATTTCTTACAGCAATAGACCATCCTAAAATGAGGAGAGAGTAAGTTTGTGTGTGTGTGTGCGTGCGTGTGTGTGTGTGTGTGTGTGTGTGTGTGTGTGTGTGTGTGTGTGTGTGTGTGTGTGTGTGTGTGTGTGTGTGTGTGTGTTTACTGAATTACTACTGCAAGTTTGCGGTGTAGGTTTTATTCATCTCCCCAATGGCATTAGGTGGCTTACATATTCTGTAACTGCACGAAATATATTCACAGCCAGCTTCCGAAACTGTTCAGCCATGCAATATTAACAAAAATGAAATAGTTACGTCTACAAATGTTGGCACTAAAACAAATGGTGCAAGTCATGTTTTTATGCAGGAATTCCGGGTGGTGCGTTTTATTTTTTGTTCTCCATTTCAATTCTGCCTTCCTTTGCCATTTTTCTCGGCGTTTTCTCTGGAGTGCAATTTGGATCCCCTCCCGCATTCCTCATCCGCACCTCCCGTAGATATCTCAAAAGACTAGTCCAAACCTGTAGGTCTATTACAGTTCGCGGTCCAGTGGAGAAGCGATCATGCGAATAATGGAAGTAAAGCACATCGAAGAGCAGTTTTTGCGAAGTAGGAAGGAATACTGCATCCCTTAACACTTGTGTACCTTCGGAAGACTTCTTATTTGGTATATGGTTTGTGTAACAACGAGTGTTCTGTTTTAAGAATGTAGTGCATACAATTTCCACAGCTTTCTAAAGCTCTCACATTTCCCTAGACTGAATTAACGTTAAAAACGAATCTAAGTCTACTGTAAGAAGAGTTTTGAAGCGAAACGTAATCTAAACTAAATCATTCATTTTCACATATGAACCTTTCTGTGGGAAAAGGTGCATTAGAATGCAAATCACTTTAGTTAACCTATGTTACAAATATGTGAGTAAACTATACCCGCATAATATATTTTTCATATCATAACTATCATTCGTTGCATAGTTATAGTGGAGTCATAGCCCACAATAATGGAGCAAAATTATTGTTGTAAGACATTAACACGTTTTGCAGAATTATTATTTCACACAAACGTGCTGCTTTTGAGTTCCACTCATATTTTAATGTTCGTAATAAAATATCAAAGTGTGTTTCAAAATCAACCGGGGTAAGGGTATCAATAAAATTAAATTTACCTTATGGAATCCCTATGTCCAACGTTTTGATTTACAGCCTGTAGGAATATATACCCAACATCCATGTTTCACGATAAGGGAAAACCCTGAAAACGTATCAACACAGTCCATTAAACCGAGATTCGAACTCTTGAATGCGAGGCAGAAAGGCTATCACAGCACCACGAGTTTTTCTTTTTATTCATTATTCATGATTTGCTATCAGACGGTACTTAAATGTTACAATTTAATTCAAATATTACTTAAATATTTGTCTTTATGTTTTCGAAGTTAAGCTTTAATCTAATTACAATTGAACACTTGTTCAAACATTTCAATTTCGAATACTATTTAGAACTTAAGCGAATTTTTTATGATGAAGCATGTTCTAACCATCGTGACTAATATTCTATAATTACATACAGACTCAATGGTTCAAAGATCAAAAGGTTTTGATTCTGTTACCTCAGGTCCGAGGTTGGATTCTTGGCTAGACCAGGAAATGATTATAATGATGATCCTAATAATAATAATAATAATAATAATAATAATAATAATAATAATAATAATAATAATAATAATAATAATAATAATAATAATAATAATAATAATAATAATAATAATAATAATAATAATAATAATAATAATAATAATAATAATAATAATAATAATAATAATAATAATAATAATAATAATAATAATAATAATAATAATAATCATAATAATAATAATAATCATAATAATAATAATCATAATAATAATAATCATAATAATAATAATCATAATAATAATAATAATCATAATAATAATAATCATAATAATAATAATAATAATAATAATAATAATAATAATAATAATAATAATAATAATAATAATAATAATAATAATAATAATA
>CM060948.1:260177264-260217264 GCA_030765055.1 Mantis religiosa | reverse complement strand
ATTTTGAGTGTTCTCGCAACTAAGAAAATGCAAAACAACTCTTAATCTATGTGATTATTCTGTGTTTTTTGCAATAAACTTAGAGAATACTTGTTGATTCATTCTTGTTTTGACTCCTGTGTTTGGTTCAATGTATTATGGCGTCATCCTTTAGAGAAATGTGCTTTTGTTTACATGTGCTTCTGTTTATGAAATAAGTGTGTAAGCAAGTTAGTTGATTTTTCTAAGGTGTAGTGTGTTGTGAAATATATAAACAGCATAATGCATGCTACTTCTTCACGTTGGCATAAGCCGGTGAGTAGAAATAACAAAAAAGAGACCTTGCAAAAAAACGTGGTTTAGCCAGATGGAATAAGAAACCTGTAGACCAGATTTCCATCTCAAATACACAGTTGGACACAGAAGAACATGCTAGTACTTCATCTTCACATTTGGAAATGGACATAGGTGAGCAGGCTACTGTAATTGAAACTGTAAGTATTTGTAAAACGCAGGAGAAATTTTCAAGATTTCAGAGAGATGACAGTGTAAATAGTGAATATATTTGTGGTAATGCAGGGGCAAACAGTGAGTATATTTTGGTGCACAGCAGTTCTCTGAATCAACTTCTGAGCAATGTAAAGTTTGGGGAGTGTACTAAATGCTCACTTACACTGCAATTTAGAGAAAAATATGGCTTTGCAGTAAAGTTAGTGCTAAAGTGCAGTGAGTGTGGTTTCAGCCCAGGGCAGAGTTATTCTAGTCCTAGAGTTGAGGATGAAAAGTCTAAGAGACCTCCCTTTGAAGTGAACAGGAAAATTGTGGATGCTTTTTTGGGATTGGGTGTAGGTCACAGTGGCTTAGAAAAATTTTGTTGTGCATTAGGTATGTCTGGTATGGATTCCAAAACATTTACCAGTCATATGAAGGAGGTGGCTTTTTACAGTAAAAAACTAAAAGAAAAAGCTCTCCTTCAGTCCAGGGAGGTAGTGAGAAGAGCGTACATGAAGTTAAATGGTGCTGATGAAACTGCAGATGAGAACAATGTAATTGATGTTTCTGTAAGTTATGATGGTTCATGGCACAAGCGGGGATATACATCCAACTATAATGTAGGAATTGTGATGGACATTCTAACTGGAATGGTGCTGGACTACACAGTAGTTTCCAAATATTGTGCAATGTGTGCCATTACAGCCACAGAATTGGGACATGATTCACCAGAGTTTTGCATTTGGTTTGAGGGACATTCATCTAGTGGTGAATGCAACAAAAATTATGAGGGCTCATCCACATCAATGGAGGTTTTTGCTGCAGACATACTATGGAAACGTTCAGTGTCAGAGTGTAAGATGCGCTACACAACTGTACTATCAGATGGTGATTCAAAAACATTTAATCATTTATCAAATGAAAACATATATGGTAACACAGTTGTCCTGCACAAAGAGGAGTGCATAAACCATGTTGCTAAAAGAATGGGAAGTGGGCTGCGAAACACTGTAGAAACATGGAAGAAAAAGGGAGTAAAACTTGGTGGGCGAGGATCTGGGACACTTACCAATGCCACCATTACCAAATTAACTAATTATTATAGACATGCCATAGTGAACAACATACCTAGTGTCCCTAAAATGAAAGAAGCCATTTATGCAACCCTTAGTCATTATGTTTCAACGGATTCCAAGCCTCAACATAGCAAGTGTCCCCAAGGTGTCGACTCCTGGTGTTTTTACAATAAAAGCATTGCACAAGGAAAGACACCCATGAGCCATCAGAAGATGCCTGTTAAACTAACAGAGCAGTTAGTTTGCAAAATATTACCTGTTTATCAAAGACTAGCAAGTGATGAACTGTTGTCAAGGTGTGTGCGTGGTGCTACTCAAAATCAAAATGAGTCACTACATGCACTAATTTGGAGAAAATGTCCCAAAATTACTTTTGTATCCTGCAGGAGAATAGAAATTGCAGCAGCAATTGCAGTAGCAGAGTTTAATATGGGCTGTTCTGCAACTCAGGAACTAAAATGTGAGCTAACCACCAGTGCAGTGACAAGTGTGCAGAAGAAAATTGTGAAGAGACGTGACAAACGCAGAATATACGAGAGCACGCGATCTTCATTGCAACATAAGAAAACAGCTCGCCTCAAAGAAAAACAGACAAAAATGCAGAGAGAGCTTGCCAGACAAAAGAGGGAGGGTCTCCAATTCTAATGTAGTAAGGTACTGTTCACTTTATTTTTGGTGCATGTTTTTAGAAAAATTGATTTTTCTCCACTTTACATTTTTTAATACATTATCTGATCCACACGCATTAATTTTTGAGCTATGGCTCTGAATTTCTTTCAGCATGTGCTTCATGTATGGGTCTACAACTTCAGTCTCTGGCTATAGGATTTAAGACTTGGTTTGGCTGTAACAAAATTTTAAATGCAAAAAAATATTTAAAAAATTCAATTCAATGTTCTGCATAATTAAAAAAATAATTTCCCTAAAAGTAATGTATTGTTCTTCCAGACAGAGACTGCAGTTGTTTATATAGTTAGTGGGCATGAAAAAATAACAGAGTTATTGCAATAGAATAATTAGTGATGCGCATGCATTAATTTTAATACTGCGATAAAATTTAATTAAAACAATAATAAAAAATTAATTCCTTCAAAACTAATCATCAGAAATTACTGAAACTTGGTGTGGTGTTTTCTAATATAAAACCCTTTAGGCCTGCAGAATTTGAAGTTTGTAGGTATAGAAATATAGAAAATAGAAATTTCAGTCCCGGTGTCCCTTAACAACGATATAGTGTGGGTTAAGTAGTAATTAATGTATATTTATTACAAAATTTTGAAAAAAAGCCCACATGTTCACTAAATAAATGTAAACCTAATGTCAAGAAAATGGATCAAGAACATCTACAGTGCAATGGCATGCTTTCCTATACATTATTTTCAACGAAAAATAAGGAAAAATAACTGACTTAAAGCATAATTTTAAGAACTTGTATGTTTTTTGTATCTCCTTAAATTTTTTTTATATGTGGGATTTCTCAATATTCCGATAAATTTGATCTACATACTATTTATTGTGTCACGGTGGAAAAGTAGAATTTACTGTACCCAATGCTGCTATCCCATTTCCCTGCGAATTTGCCTATATTAGCGCACGTATGTGCATTCATCTCCTTAAATCCCCTAAACATTATTATTTTATTAATGCAGTTATAATCGTATTTGAAAATTTTGTTGTATCATTTAAATATTGCCTGTATTTTTACTCACTTACTAGTTGTAAATGTTAACATACGAATTAATTCAAAGTGCAGGTAAATATAAGAGGCAAACTTGTGACTAAAATTACCACACGCAATTGCACCAAATTCACTTTATCACTAGAATCTTTAACCCAATGTTAACTTAAAATAACTTTCATTTTTTACAATACTAAGCACAAGCGCTCTCTTTCCGTAGCAGTAGTCGTTTTTTTAAACCTCTGTTGCACGCACCAACTTGCGCTGCTCTCCTTTCGACTTTGACAACTTTCAACAAACTTTGCCCTCTTAGCTTTTGACACTCACTACTCAAAAGCTGTTATCCCGGATTTTACATTGCTCTGCTTGAGACTTCGATACTCACTTGTCATCTCCAACGAGCAACTGAACTGACATTTTCGGTTCTCCTTTATAGTCAACGGTTCGTGGAAGAAATGTTTCCAGAAACCCAAATTTCTCGAATGGAAGAAATGGAACATATGTCGAAATCGAATCTTCCAGCTCTACCGAGATCGAAATCTCTGGAAAACATCAGTGCAGTATAATGAGGCTCCAACTTCGGCTTCGCCTCTTCTCCCAGTCACTGTACCTAAATACTAAAGTCTTTGTTTCTCTCGACAGAGACAAAACAAGATGAAACAGGGTAATTCATTTAATTCCTTTACGGTAGGTATTCGCCGCCGTCGTAGCAATATGCATTTCTTTTAAGCTTAAAAACGCGGGTAATGGATCGTCAGTTTCTACCATTGTTAATGTCAATCTTCTTGCTACTGCTAATAATTAACCTTATTTTCAGGTAAACAATATTTCTAATATTTAGTATGGAAAAAATCGTACATACGACCTTATCTCGTCTTTTCAAACACCTCATTCTCCAATGATACTCTTACTCGTATTTCACTTGTATACCAATATACTATTCCAGCCATTTTGGTATCATAAATCACGATGCATTGACACTTCCTGTGTACCTAAGCAACTCTTTTACAACTCTAGAAAAGAAATGGTAGCAGATGCAATACATTCTACCAGAGGGGTTGAATTCCTATTGTTATTCTGCATGCAAAGTTTCTAGATATTGACTTGATAGACACTTGATTGCACATGGTGCATCAAAGTAACTCGAAAATGTGTGAATGCGGCGTACTTCTGGCTTTATGTTCTTAAAAGTCATAAAGAAGAGACTGAGACAAGGGATGCGGAAGCTATTGAAGTCCCGGCGAGAACGAATTTCGTGTCTGGTGCCACCTCCGGCAAACTTTCGCATATCTCGAGATAAGTTGGTGCGGTAAATATTGCGTTGTAGGGAGGAAGCCTGCACTATCTCACTGCTCGGATATTGCCTTGTGATTTACTGGGCGCATTCTGCCTCGATTCCTAAAGGCAGTTTATAGTATCATCAGTTCCAGATTCCAGACATGAACTTCCAATGCATACCTAAATAACATACACGTTTAGGCTACATATTTAGTTATTCAAAATCTACTTCAAACTTTAAACCGTTATTCAATTTATTTAAGAGAATCCACAGCTCAGCTCTCGTTACTACTCGTTACTTCTCATTCTTTGCACATCTACTGTTCCTCCCACCCTCCTAAACTTTCTCTGCTGTTGGGCTTCCGCTCCCTTTCCTGGCTCTCATCCTATCTCTCTCTCTCTCTCTCTCTCTCTCTCTCTCTCTCTCTCTCTCTCTCTCTCTCTCTCTCTCTGTGTGCAATGTAATTTCATATGACGTTTTGAAAACCAATAATATTCGGAAAAGGCATCGCAGCGTAGCGAAAGTGCTTGAAAATATAAATGTTTTGCAAATCACCTAAAATGCTTTAAATGTAGATACACCTAACAGCCAACTGCTATATTATCAATAAATAGTACAGAGGGAGATGGTCCTAACACAAAAGGCTTGTATTTGGATGGTTACAGGTTCGATTTCCATCCACCATCCTTTCTAACTACATTCAGCTTAAACTGGTTGGTGGGCTAATGCTGGAGTGGCTTGTCTGCCATGATTTCCTTCCCATCATTTCTTCCCTTCTAATTCCTTCTCGTGGGTCAGGTTTCGCGGCATATGGCAATACCGGAAAGAATGTATTACTGTTTTTGGAATATCTGGTGCTAGCTGCAGTTCAGGTATACATTTACAAGTACACAAAATAGATCTCTAGTCAACCAAATCAGTGTTTCCAAACGAACTATCATCGCGTCTACATATAGGACGACTAAATCGTTATTTTGGGTACTTATGCATTGAGTACCTATTAGTTAAAGTTCAAATAATCGTATAATTGCTATTTCGAGCTACACATTAGCTATCCTAATTATAGTTTAGTGTATCTATAAATGAAACAAATAAGTATCAGTTTATATTTATAGTGATTGAGTTCCATTTCTTACTCTAGAATGTATAGTACTCAGATACTAAATTACAGAAGAAAAACATAGAGAGACGTTAGCTGCAGTATAAATCTAATGTTCATATTTAATGGTAATTATTTTTATGTCTTTAGGCCTTAAGGACTTCGTTTGTTAGCAAGGACACAAAGTCTTCATTTAATTTTGTGAAATTGTGAGTGATAACTTCAACATGAGCCAGAAACATTAAATCGGATTGAAGAGGCGTTAATTTTGACTAAAACACCGTTAAAGTTTCCATAACTGCTAAACAACAAGGTTTCCCTTTGTTATCGTTCTTACAAACGGCGGTTCCTAGAAAGCACCTACAATTATTATTTATGATACTCATTACCGATTATGAATACTTCTGAAACGGGCAAATTAATTAGAACAATCCTATAAACAGAAATTATTATGGACATGCGTGCCATGTTCTTTAGACAGACCTCAAGGTTTTTAGAAAATTATGTGTTATAATTATATGAATTAAACTCAATTTTCTATTTCGTATCTGTTGCTCAGCTCGGTTGTAATGCTCATTTATTTCCTTTTAACTGATAACATAAGTTACAAAACCAATAAATAGAGAGGACTAAAAGAACAATAGTATTTTAATCTCAGTTAGATTAGAACGATATTATTGTAAATATATAAGAGGGGACAACAGAGAGACAAAATTACGTCAACGGAAATTCCTATTCTGATGCGTTTTGGAGGGAAATTATTGGATATTTATAGAGGCGGTTCGTGTGGAATATCGAATTCCATACCTTCATAATGCAAGCTCCATAACCATAATAGCTTTGGATAATATATATAATGAAAAGCATATCATGTCGTATGATTTGTCTGGCAATCTGTCTGTCTGTATGTGTGCATGAACTTTTTATGCTGCTAGTTGAAGCAAATAAGTTGCGGAGCAAAGAATTCCACTTGGGGCGACGGTTTGAAGCAAATTGTGTTTAGCTCAGGGTAAAGCAATGAGGTTTCTCACTGGATATGCGTGGATATGTGTGAGAAGGATAGTTTTAATGACACTGGAATGTCCGCTTCAAACTGAAATATTGACTGCTTCTTTTTATCAGAAAATCAAACTTGAAGTTGCTGACCAAGGATTACCAATATCACTGTTTAAAGTTACTGAAGGCAGAATGCTTATTACTCGATAATACTTAATTAGTTACGTATAAACCGACAAATATCTTCTCTCATCACTTCTGGTCTGTCCTCGACCAAGACAGAAGAATTTGACCGCCCTAATCGGCTTCACGCCTCGGACTGTCCACCACGCTTGCGCGTGGGTGTAACTTTCACTTTCTGGAAGCCCATTATTCAACCAAAGATTCCCTTTGTGACTATTTTGTCATGCCATTAAGAAGGATCCGAAGAATACCTTTACAAACAAAGTCAAGTGTTATCCATTCAGGATTCTTACTAAGAAAACCCTTTTTCTCCCGTGTCTTTTGTTAAACAACTCAACCAACTCCGTTGCTATTCAACCCAGCTGCACCGGTTCATGTCGTAACAAGCATACAAAACTCCCTTGAAATCCATCATGATTCTTTACTTATTGCAATCCTTTAATTTTGGTATCATAGTACTGAAAAGTTACAAAAATTGTACAAGGAAATTAAATAATGCGGGTGTTTTAAATTTTACTAATATCTCAAAAGAAGCTTTGAAAACATCACATGGACTTACATGTTGCAGGGAGAAAGAACCAGAGAGAGCGAGAGAGAGAGAGAGAGAGAGAGAGAGAGAGAGAGAGAGAGAGAGAGAGAGAGAGAGAGAGAGAGAGAGAGAGAGAGAGAGAGAGAGAGAGAGGAGAGAGAGAGAGAGAGAGAGAGAGAGAGACCTGTTCGACTATTGAATTAGCCTGAACACATGTGTTCGTTCTGTCATTTTGATATTATTTGGGAATCCCGGGAGTATTTGAATGCCGGTTGTACGTATTGCAAATCAATTTGTTCACTAATGTCAAAATATTCAATACACAGGTTCATCCGACTACGTACATTTCAAACCGCGCTACTATTATAATCTTCTCTACCACATATCTAAATTCGCAAGAGAAAATATTGTTCTGTAACCATCAATTGAATATACATATTTCATTAAATATCACGTTTTGAATTCTGTCATCCAAAACGTCGGTTGAATATTAAAACTTGTTCTTGGGGACCAGTATTGAATTAGATTTATACTCCAGTTTGTAGCAGGAATTATGGTGATGATATGCAGCACGTTGACTATCCCAAAGACCAATGTAGGGAAGCCATTTTGTACCAGGAATTTCGTTTATGTACGTGTATGATGATGATGTCCCACGTTGCTGCAGGGGTCGTGGTTTGCCTGCTGCCCTCCTGGAAGCCGCCAGTTGCTACTTCATCCCTATCTGAATCCTTGGTTCAGATCTGGCACTCAGATGTATTGATGTATATTAAAAAAATCTCATGCGTTGCTTCAGTCGTTACATGAGAACCCTTTACTCAGGCGTGGTCGCGAGCGAAAGAATCATTTTTTAAATAAACTCAGAAACTAATACATTTTGTTTGATTCATAAACATCCAAACTTTTAGTTTAGTTGCGATACTTTATGCCATATTTTAATATAACAATTTATATGAGAGTGATATTTATTCGATTTAATTTTCTGAAAACCAATTTTAACCATTTTTAATATTTTAGTCCATTCTCTTCGTCATTCCACAATTAAAAATCCGTCGGTTCTCCTCGACGTTACGCAATCAAAAGACGCCTTCTTTCCTAGCTGTTCTCCCAAAATTATTGATTTTCCCTTCTCTCATTGCCATTAATACCAAACTTGTTTTAATGGTCCACGTCACACCTTACATAATCTAATTTTTAAAACTACCAATGATAAAACATCACATCATATCACTTGCATTACTTACTGTTGCATCGTCTCATGATCTACTAAATTTTAACAATTTCCCTTCTTTTTAATTTTAATATGTCATATCGATTCTTAAATTATTAAACATATTAAACATGTTTACAATTCTTGGGGCGTAAATCGAAACAACGGTTACAAATTGTATGTAGTTAATTCGCTTTCTTTAGAAATTTCTCTCTTCTCATGTTTGTGAAGTTCTCTTCTTTCTCTTTGTAATTTATATAATTGTTCAAATTAAAAATATCATGGATTGAATTGCACAATCTATTGGTGAAAAATTGTATAGTAGCTAATTACGCGATTAGTGTTTTAAGCGTGGTACTGCTTGTTGAAATAGTCTTAAATTTTAACAATACAAAGTGATATATCTGTTATTCTGCTTCTCAAGACGTTATGCAAATTGTATGTAATTGCAGGAATGTATATAGTGACCTGCCTTTCAAGCACTGACTTTCTGGGTGCTAGATCACTATAAACCATTTCGATCAACATAATCACGTTTTCTTAGATGAATAAATTGTAAAAACGCTATAAAATGCAATTATGCTATATAAAGACAGCTAGGTCATTTCAATATATCCAATGGTTTATATTGGCAAATTAGTACATTTCAATATAAAAAAGACCTCTATAAATTTTTAAATTCCCCTACATCAACTGAACTGAGTTTTGGTGATACTCACCTGTATACATACTTTTAAGTAATGAATTGAACATTGCCATAATGTGATGAAGGAATTAGATACTTTTTAGCATTACTAACAGGTTAACAACTGCCCCTTTTTAATTTCCCATGTTAGCTTTTGTGTGGTTATGTTAAATGAAAAAGAACTCATTTTATATGTTTAGCAAACACACCGAATCCAATTAAATAAACATTTTTAAAGTTTGCTAAGACGCGAAGTGTATGACCCTAGTAATAAAATTAGTTCTGTGCATGTAATGATAGCACAAAATTAACTGCAGCAAATGAGACGTGGGAAAAACCAATAATGAATATATAACAGCTGATAATGTAATTAAAAATGTTACGGTGTGGTGGACAGGAATACCAAAAGCAGCACAAATGTCAAACCGATGGATGAAATAATTTTGAGTTATGTAAACATGCCGGCACATCGTGAAGTCCAGCACATCAGTTTCTTATAGATCCTACTTTTGCTATAGAAAAGCCAAGCTTAACGTTTTGAAATATTACATTTGTTCATGTATCTGAAGCTAATTTATATTACATTGACTTTATGTAGCTTTGCTATAACGTGTTTTTTTCCACTACGAATAACGGTATAGAAGTATTGTGCTCCCAAAGTATTGTACAGGTATTACACCCTAGAATATAATGTTGCTATATCAACAAAAATATTATATATTTTGAGACCCCTTGAAACATATAGAACGCATGTTTAGAAAAGGGCTCATATAGTGTCCATGATCAATGTAAGTCAAAATGTAAGTCGGTTAAACAACAAAGTTGGTATTTAAGTGCAGCATTATTCGAGGATATTCAAGATAATCCAACTCATATTATATTTACATAAAATGATTTTGAATTCTTTTATTTTCTCGAAATGGCTCTAACCATTTTGGTTAAAATACCAGTAAAGTATTTTCATAACACAAGGAATATATAAATTAATTTTTTTTTTTGGAACAGCCTTTTTAAGTCATCCTTGTACTGAATAGCTTTTGCATAGTTGGTAAACCACAACAGAGCTTATACACAAAAATAAATATCAGATTTAAGCACACAAATTTTTACAGATGCATTTTGTTGTGGCGTTAACCATTTCCAGTATAATCCTGGTTATAGCTTGGAAGCTTCAAAAAGTTATATTTCTCTGAACGATAAGTGCTCATTATTTTTTCACCGTCCTGCTCACGCAAAGAGAATAGAATGTCAGAACCATCACATTGCGATATACTCTAAAAGTGTTACTAAATCGACGTCTAAAATATATGTTTACCTCGATTAATATAGAGTAGAATAAGCTTAAAATACAGTCCTAAGATGAATAGGTAATGAAGGCTAGGTCAACGCAGCCTATCCTATTCTTTTATTGTTTCATGTGTGTAGTCCACTTTAGGTTCCATAGCTATACCTATCGAACTTTGACCTCAGAAAAAAGTAGTGTGCTTTATTCCCTGAAGTGTGGGTTTTGTTAACATTTGTGTTGTAGCGTTTTAGCGAACATACGTAAACTCATGTACTGTCCGCCAATGTAGCATGTAAGTAGTGTGTCTACCTCGCATTCACGAGGTCCCGAATTCGAATCTTGGGCACTGTGAGTTACCTGAATATGGATTATTCGCGAATTTCTCTTTATCTGAAAGATGAATGTCGCGTAACTCAAAGCTCTATGGATTCTTGGTTCATTTGGGAATTATTTCACCCATTTATCGACCGATATTACCTCTGTTGGAGGACGTTAATTAAACAAAACAATAAATTTCCTCATTCATACCACCAGAGTTCTGCGGGGTATAGGGAATGAATCTGGATGAAGAAACATTTCCCGTCAACGACGTGAATTCAACTCAGGGTATCTGGGCGACTAGTACATAGTGCTGTTACGGCCGAGGTCATCAAAGCACAGACCTTTAAGTCGAATAGTATTGTACAAATCCAGACAGGAGCGGGCTCCATGACCGAGTAATTTTACAGTTTCTCTTCAGTCCTCACAAATGTCGGGGAGGTACCTTAAACTTTAGCCATAACATTTAATTCCGCAATTGCCCTTTTTAACAATAACTTTACTTCGTGAACCATCAGTGCCAACTTGCAGTATTGTGTGATGTGAGAAAGGGCACAAAAACGTAAAATATTACTATAGAGACGAGGTTCCATTTTCATTCCTTCTATTAAAAGATAATTGAAGTATTATTCTGGATCAGAGAACCATTTGCATCGAATTTTCTTATTTCAAAGCCTATATAAAGATATACGTCTCTGTGAATTTGTTCAAAATCATAGTAGGTACAAATACATGAATTCCTTAGCATCAAATAAATGTGATATTTTCTACAACTCTGTGGACTGACAAAAAATTCAGAGAATCCTTATTACACATTGGTGTGCTTAAAAGTTTTATATTTGCTCTTAGTTTAAAATTGGAACATTATCAGGCAAGTAATAATTAATGCTCTGTCAAAATTGCTTTACACAATTCTGTCAAAAATTCTTGAATAATCTCGTCATCAAGAAATGGCACATTAAAAGAATATGTCAACTCTTTTTGCTTCAGATCTACCAGTAGCAAACTCTTACAAGGTTAAGTGCTTTACAGTGATTAGTCAGCCGTCACAGCACAGCTGCATTACCACGACGTAAGTGTGAGTTGATGTCTAAAAGTCTTAAGATAAAGATTTATTGTTGTTATATCGTGCATTTCCTGACAACTGTCACTTCACAAAACTTAACCCTTTTATCTAGTTCAACTTACATCAGACTTCATTTTGTTCATACTCACAGTTCACTTCGGTGAATTAATTCATATTTTATTTATTTATTATCCAATTCCGTGATTCCTATTTCACCCAAATGTGTATTAGAAGTATACTTTACAAATTATAAATTGAATATAATAAAATTACAACATATAACAAAATACAATCTCATCAGAATGACAAACAGTAAACATTAAAGTTTGTGATTTAGTTTAAGAAATATTTTGTTCAAGAAAGCCATGAAATATTGATACGTTCGTAATTCATAAAAATATGTGTAAGTGGTTTCGAAAAAAATATAACATAAGGATTGAAGCAGCAATTCAAGTTCATATCTTTCAAAACTGAAAATGGGGCAATCAACATGTGAGGAGCATCTTGAAGTTGATTTCCACAATTACTCTCAGAAGCGGATATAATTTTGAATCTAAATAAGTAAGTAGAAAATTTGTCAAGAGCAGTCCCAAATTGAGTGACAACTTAATTAGGATTAACCAATTTACATTTATGTCTATCGGAAACCATTGGGAAATATAAATCTTTAGTCAAAGCACTACAATCACTTTTTAACCAGTATTCACTGCAGTCGTAGATGATAATTGTCTTCAATGCTTGCTTCATATAAGAAATATTGCAAAAAGATCTGAAGTCGCAGCTCTCCTTACAAGCTCGTCGGCCCGTTCATTTCCGGCAATCCCCATGTGCCCTCTGACCCATGAAATACAAATATTAGAACCACTTATTTCAGCTTCAGTAGGAGTACTGTTGTTTGTACCTTTCAAAGCAGCAATTGCTGACTGTGAGACACTATAAAGGCGAACAGTACATTCCTGCCACTTCCACTCTCTTCAGGAGGTAACGGCTTAATGAAATCAGCACAACATAGCCTCTTTTTCCGGATGGTTCGCTTCCTGGGGTGTCAAACACAAGACTTCTCCAATCTTTCAGGAGTCGTCACCAAATCAGGAGATCAGCTCTTTTTTCTACAAAGAAATTCACTCATCAGTTAACTTACTTCCTCACTAACGCCTGTTTACTTATTCGCGGGAGAACTCACATGGTAGCTGATTAGTGCTCAGAACAATCTAGAAAGGAAGCTTCCAGAACATTTTGATTACCTGACGATAGCTCTTCCGGTATTTAAGCTTATCTCAGTGATCTCTTCAGCTGCTTGGTATCGACCTTCCAAAGCTTGGGCTATATCTGCCGCTTCACATGCAAAGGAAGGAAGTACTTTCATAAGGAGAAATGACCTTTATTTATGAACTGCGTGTGAAGCTTTTCATCCAGACTTTAAAGCGAATTTTATGTTTAATTGTTGATGACTTGTAGAGAATAGGAACAGTCGCAAACCGATGAAGCACAGCAAATATTTTCTCATTTAGAAAAAAATATTATTAATAATAATGATCTAATGAGGATGGAAAATTATCTATAGGTGGTGATGAATGAATGTTCACGTGGGTCGCATCACATAATTTGTTAACGTTTAGAAAGAATCGTAAATGCAATATTAGTAGCTTGACTTATTTGTTTTAAACAATGTTTTGACTAAGGAATTTATGCCTAGTAGCTTGAAAATGTAGATTTTTAAATAGTACATGAAAATAAATCTTTTAATACCAGCCCCTATAAAGCGAGAGGAAAGATGATTTTGTTGGAGTAGATACTACTCTCACGCACATATGAATAACCGAGCAGCTTCCGTTGATTTTGGTAACAGGAGTAAAGGCAAAAGTCAGGTGTCAAATTAGCTCTTTGTTGTTCACTTACTACTTCATTTCACTGACCTGAAAGGATCAAATATTATTGAAACAGACAAAAACTAAACATACTATTTCTTAGAGTATATAATTTTCAATCAAATATCATAAAACGCGTTGCCGAAACGCATTTTGTACCCAAATCATTCACAAAATGAAAAGAAATAAAAATAATAGCGCCAGGATTTATGACCACATCATTAATAATACAGCACACAGAAACAAAACAAAACGCACACACACCAACAAGTATAAACAATTAATAGAATTATTATTCTGTACATAGGTATTCCATTATTCAATATTCTATGATACGAAACCAATAAAGCCATCTACATAGATTTGTAATCGACTCCTGTGAGTCACCTACCCTAAAACGCTTTTGAATAAGAATGTTAACTGAACAAGAGCGTGTAACACAGCTGGGGGTGATAAGAGAGATTAATGTGATGAGATAACGCACTTGGTGCAGTGACCATGACACAATGAGCGGTTATAATGTGGTTGTGTAACAATAATCAACGCATCGCATTAACGTTGAGCACTGTTCTCATTAGAGCATTTGTAGTACAGCTTAGTGTCATGCTACGTACAGCAATAATCTAGTTTGTATTACAAGACGGTACATAAATCACATCCCTGTGTGGTGTAATTCTGTTTTAGAAGGTAGACGTAACGAGGAATTAGTGGATTCTATATATACTTTGCAAACAGACAAAGCAGATGTAATAATGGTCTCAAGCTGCTACTTTAATTGTATTGCTAGTCTGCTGTTGCTAAAAGCTGTACTAGAGATGACAATTATTAAAATTTGATAAAACAAGAAAGCCTAAACCCATTATACTAAATAATGGAGAACTTTAAGCAAATTGGGATATTTCATTAACAGCAATAACTGCCCAAATGTCTGTAAGAATACAGGTAAGAGAAATTTCTATATCCTACAATTAGGAACTTATGTACCTGAATTTGCAATAAAAGTGATCACTAATTCATTACTAGGTATACAAGCCTCCAATGCAATAGCTTCAAAAGCTTAGAAGTCATGAACTATAAAATTATTTAATTGTTAATCAAAATGTTTAAAAATGATTCTTATTGACGGTTAGGTTTTTGATAAAATAGAATGATAACATTT
Source organism: Mantis religiosa (assembly GCA_030765055.1). NCBI lineage: Eukaryota > Metazoa > Arthropoda > Insecta > Mantodea > Mantidae > Mantis > Mantis religiosa. Next base: position 260,202,362 of record CM060948.1, on the reverse strand, counting down.
TTCACAAAGGTTAGTGTCCTATTCAGATATTACAGTTAATACACCTCCAATGATAACCAGACAGCACTTCTTAAATTTTAATACTTATGATTTTTTGAGCTTCTAAGCACAATTTTTAGTAAAATAAACAAAACTTTCTATAAGAGAAATATTTTTGAACGGGTTAATATTTGAAAAAAAAATATAAAGTAAGAAAAGTGAAATTCTAAAGGACATTGCAATGTTAACCACCTATCTGACTATCTTATAAACTTACACATGAAGTGTTGACTCCCTTAAACGATAAAAGACATGTAGGTGGAATTGTTTGTGATCTAGCAAAGGCTTTTGATTGTGTTAATCATGCCATGCTTATAGCAAAATTGGAATTCTATGGGCTAAAAAATGAACATTTAAGATTGTTTGTATCATGCCAATATGAAAGAAAATAGAGCATTGAAGTAGCCATCAGTGATGTTGGTTATGAAAAACAAACTTCGAACTGGAAAGTAGTAACTCATGAAGTACCCCAGGGTTCCGTGTTAGGGCCTTTATTATTTCTGATCCATATAAATGACTTCTCACTTTATATAAAGGATATTGCAAGTACAGTTGTTTTCGCCGATGACACTAGTGTCCTGGTGACCACTACAAATTTAAACGAGTGTATAATTAAAATGAATTATGTTTTGAACTGTATGTCATGCTGGTTTAAAGCAAACAAATTATCTGTAAATCTAGACAAAACAAAAGTGGTCAAATTTATAACCTGTTGTACGTCACATACTCAAATAGAAATCGGGATTAATGATATGTTATTAGAAGAAATTGGCGGTATAAAATTTCTGGGCCTTCAAGTGGCCAGATGACAGCTCACATAAATTATATCTTACCTAAATTCAGCTCTGCCCGTTATGCTATCCGAGAGCTGGTTAATGCGAGTTCTATTGACACACTAAAATTAGTATATTTTGCATACTTTAACTATATTATGGAATACGGAATATTATTTTGGGGCAACTCAATAGAAAGTAAAAAAAAATATTTCTTATACAAAAAAAAGGTTATAAGAATCATTACTAACACCCACAACAGATGCTCCTGTAAATATCTTTTTAGAAGATTGAAGATATTAACGCTTCCTTGCATGTATATATTCTCGATCCTAAAATTCTTTGTATGAAATCGTGCCCTCTTTGCAACAAATAATGGTGTTTTTTTTAATTTACGTCCTCCAACGTTAAGTCATATCGGACGGTGAATGGATTGGGTGAAATGATGCTCAAATGGGTCCATGTAATCGTGCCTTCTTTGCAACAAATAATGGCTTTTTTTTAATTTACGTCCTCCAACGTTTAGTCATATCGGACGGTGAATGAATTGGGTGAAATGATACTCAAATGGGTCCAAGGTCCAAGGAGCTTACAGTTACCCGACATTCGTCTTGAAGAATAAGGGAAAACCCCGGAAAAACCCTATCCAGGTAACTCACCCTGGCCAAGATTCGTACTCGGGACCTCTTGAACATGAGGTAGACACACTACCATGTACGCTACCAAGGTGGGCCAACAAATAATGTAATTCACAGAATAAACACTAGACAAAAGTTTAATATCCATTATCCCAGTGCTAAACTTTCTTACTTTCAGAAAGGTGTGTATTATGAAACTATCAAAATATTTGGCGCACTTCCTAATGTTCTTAAAGAAAAAAAATGACAATTTCGGTGCTTTTAAAAATGCTGTTAGAAAGTATCTTTGCTCAAAATCTTTTTATTCTGTACAAGATTATCTGAATGACAAATGATCCTGATAATGCTTCTGTAACTCTGTAAGTAGTATCTAACTATTCCAATGACAAATCATTACTAATAAATCATTGATGCATGTAGAAAGTTTATGTTTAATGTATATGTATTTAGGAAATAACAAGAATGGTATCCATTGCAAAAAGGTTGAGACGTACTGGCATAAGCCAAGTGAAAGCTGAATTAAAAAGTGTTTGATTTTGTATCATATATAATTATCCCTGTTTTGTTTTCCATAATGTTGTTCATATTGCCTGTGTACTATAATATGTGTCTTATACTAACTTTTCTACATGTATATGATATTAAACATTATACCTCTGGACATGTTCAACGTTCACAGCCTTTTCTGGCTACAAGTGAACCTACTGAACGCAAATCAATCTAATCTAATCTGATTTTGCGCGCAGGCGCATTCAAAACCTCGTGGAAAACTATTTCTAAACATCAGAATAAAACACCAAGTATACAGGTAGATTATTTAAACAGTCATTAGTTATTAATTATAGATATATACTTTAACAAAAACAGAATCTTTCGAAATATGAGGTTTAACTTTCACCTCATGGGTGTTGGGATGTGTTAGCATTATATGGATACGCAGCTGCTCTAAGAAACATTGATGTCCCTAACAGTGATTCAGAGATTAATTTAAAAATATAATGTATTGTCAGAAGTTAGGATTGTATCACACTTCAAATTTTCACAGTTTTATACCTTTCAGTTTTTATAAAGTATTTGCGAAAATAGGTATGGTAGACCAAAGGCCAAAAAAAAAAAAAAAAAAAAAAAAATTAAAATCATCCATATATTTCAATCTTCTATTGCCCAGAAGTCAGTAAAATGATATGAGAGTTTTACCGCAGACGAATGCATTCTATCTCATTAACTAAGGAAAGCTCACATTGGTATTAATGTTGCAAATTTTCTCTTGAAAATTAACCATCAATAGTTACAACTTAACTTTCAAACAATCACCTGTTTTATTTTTAAAATGTATCATAATTAAAACATAACTTCTTTTCAGTGAATGAAATAGCAAGTCTCACACAAGTATGCAGAATTTCATCTATGGAGTATTTAGGGCTTTTAAGAAAAACAATTATGTTTCTGGGGATGTAAATTTGAGATGATCGTAGTTAAAATTTAAACTCAAAGATATAGTTATCTTAGGATGTTACGACATGCTAGGACAGCAATAGATAATTATTAGCTGCATTCTGTATTGACTTCTGATTTGCAAATTGGCGCATTATGGTCTGGAGCTCCAAGGTTAAGATGAAGCCTGTGATGTTGTTTCAACAGACAATAACGCACGGGTCTGGAACTATAGCCATTAAAATAGAAATGAGCTCCACTTCACTTAGGTGCTTGGAATCACACGTAAAACATACATACTTAAAATATTAATGAATAATAACGCATGGCGCGACAGCCCATAGAAAGCCAAGGCCGGCCAACAGATACGGGGAGGTGATGTGGTCAGCATCCTGCATCTGCAGCCGGAAGGCTGGCTCTCTTGACCACCCTTACCTATCGTAAGCTTCTCAATTTCCTCACGATGCTGATCTTTTTGTTGTAATGTACGTCCTCCAACGTTAAGTCATATCGGACGAGCGATGCTGATTGGGCACCGGTCCTATAACCGGGACTTAAAATCCGCACCTCCAGGAATGGAATCGAACCCGAGCCGCATTCCGTGGCAGGGAACCAAAGCATGATGCCTTAGCCCACTACGCGACGGCGCAGGACACATATTTAAAATGTAAGTTGCTAAATGTATTTCATACTTAAAATTATTACAAACATTAAGATAAACGACACTTTATTATGATTCAGTTGAAAACTTCAATAATTTATTGGTTACATCTTAACAGAGTCTTTTGACTTCAATGTACGGAGTCTTTGATTTAAGACACCACTTTCGGCAGAACTACAATTTTTAACGTAAATTTATACATTCGCCCCCCCCCCAAAAAAAACAATTTTCAGTATGTGCAGAGTAGAAAGTAATTTTAACTGAGAAATAATTCCCCGCACAAACCTGAAATCGAATCTGGGATCCCTGGAGTAAGAAACTAGCACACCGACCAGAGAAGTGTTTCATTTTTTTTTTCAGAGAGGAAAATAAGTTTAAATCGTGAGCGCTAATAGTATGATGCATTAAGTACTGTGCAAATTCCTTGTTGTGTAGCAATAACTCCACATATTTGTGGTCCAGTAGAATTTGACAAAAAGCTATATAATAGCTGTATGTGTCAACATTGAAAGGTTTCTTGCTATACGCTTTGTGAAATAACATTTTTTATTTAGGTAAAGTCTCATATATATATGAGAGACGCCTTAAAGCGATAATTTCTGATGTATTGATAGGTATTACAATAATTGTTGTTTCTCTACCACTAATCAACAACAGATAGAGAAGTATTTTATTCCTGCCAAGAAGTAGATATTGAGATGCCGCACTAAATACGTGGTTTTCAGTGTTCTGACCCCAAAAAGGTAATTTTGAAACTGACACCTGTGGGGGTATGTGCGCGTCCGCGGCTTAAATTTAACAATTGTATTAAAATAAATCTTGGTATTTAAGTTCATTATACTTTAAGACTACTAAACTAGCTAAGATTTTTAAGGAAGTTCTCCACATGTTAAGTTACCGTTAACGCTTTAATATAAGCTGCTGAATTGTTTTAGTCACAATTATTCACAAATAAATATACATATTTACACGCAAGGTACAAACAGATGTTTTTATCGTCCAATTTTATTGAAAGACCCTCAAAAACTAATTTTTTTATGTATTCTTAAAGTAGAAGTTTAAGATGGAATGGTGTTTCGTTGAAATGACTCCAGTGCATCAGATATATGTTAGATGAAAGTAAAAGGTCAAAAAGCGTACTGGGAGCTGTGAATGAAAAATTTGTCAATTAAACTAAAGCGACACCAAATAAACACTATCGGATTTATTTATATCAATAAATATATAAAATAAATATTATACCGAAGTTCTACAGAATAAAACTCTCTAGGTGTTACTTTCTCTACTACTTATCCATGGTAAGTGAAGGAAATATTGTATGCCATGAAAATGTAATTTCATAATTCGGATGAAATACGCGTTTTCAGATACCTTGAATAAACCTATTTAGAAGAATAGTGTACGTGTGCGTGTTTGTGAGTGTCAATCTGGATGGGTGTAGAACTGTATAACTCATAACAAATACTAGGGTTTTATCCTGAAAGACGAATGTCTGGTAGCTCTAAGCTCCATGGACCCCGGACGCATTGAGCATCATTTCATCCATTTCATTCATCGTCCGATATGACTTAAACGTTGGAGGACGTAAATTACAAAAAAAAAAAAAAAAAAAAAAAAAAAAAAAAAAAACCCCTAGGTTAAATACCAAACTTGGACTATTCTACTTCATTAACTTCCGGGCATGATACAGAATTTAAAGAAATCCGCCAATCGAGAAAATCCTTTAAATTGAAACAAAAAGTCGATGTTTCCGAGTTTCTCTGAAGATTTGATTAAAACAGCAACATTTTTAAGATATCTATATGACAAAGTATTTGCACATCTTGTATTTTCTTCGAATTACCTATGAAATTATCTTAGTTTTGAATAACTGTTGTATGATAAGCAAATGCAAGAGATGATACGTTACTGCAAGAAAATATAGATGTAAAAACACACAATATTTTTTCTTTCTGTTTTCATACAATTTAACTATTTCAAAGGGTTTATTTGATCGGTTTAAATGTTCAAATATTCACACTTTTAAATGAGTCACAGGTGAATTTAGTTCTGGACTGTGGAATTTCAAAGATGAACGTTTTCTGCAATTTGATATTGGTTTAGCTTGCTGTCTCCTTATGCCTACTACAAAATGTGCAAATATATAGTGAAAGTCCATCTCCATTAACAGGAAATGGATAAAAGCATATACTTTTGTAGATGAACGAGTTGGTGATATCATGGAATACAACACAGATTGTTTACTTCAATGCACAAATAAAGGTTATTTCATGAAGAGAATTTTAATTTGTGTTTTATAATTAAGCTAGGAATTTTCTAATCAAGCCCATGATGTATTGGAATCAACGTTATGCACTTCTAATCAAATAATGAAGTAGACACCGCGCCCTTCATGTCATGAAAGGTTGATTGTTTACAGCTAACGGTAAGAAACAAAGGGATGAGGGTGGAGAGTGAATGATTGCACGGTAATGTGAAGCTGGCAGAGGAGGATTAGATCTCTCACAACATGATACTTCAACTCCGTTGGAGGCCATGAATATGATCACGTAGGGGGGAAGGGAGTTTAGCTCCTCGCTCTATTGGTGTGTATTTGTTTCAATTAAAGGGTAGGAGAGATTGTGTTTATTGTGAACACGTACCGATATGCCAAGCTGATGTTAACGTATCATTCCATGCACAGATACAGTCAACGCTGCTTGCTTAGTAAATCCTAACATTTTTGGCAAAATTTACTCAGGTGTTAAATTCACAATAGCTTCTCTACGAATTATTATTCAACAAACTTTTCTTTTAAAAGCTTACTCTCCTATCTAAAGAATGTTAGATGAAATAAGTATCTGTGAAAGTGGTTTTATTACATATTGTTCTGCAGGTACAGCAGGAATGGTGGAATACAATGGGATTATATTTTCGCGAATCGCAGAAATGCTTATCGAAATATCCTCTTTCGGCTACCACTAAATAATCCAATTGTGGTCTTTAGACGCTCCGGATTGCCGATAATACATCACAGAGATACATCTGTAATATTGTAAAACATGAAAACAAGACACAAATTTCAGAAATACAGCTTCTTATCCGCGTATGTCTAGCCTACTTTATTATCCCAAACAACAGTCCTAGATATATTGCCCAATTATGAAACTTCTCTTTCGCCTATGAAGCGATATTTTACAAAGTAACTTGTTGAACCTCAAAATGTTCTTTTTTCTAATTTACAATACTCCACGGCCTGCTAAATACAAACAATTTACAGGTTTAATGACTTTCGTGTTCATTTATTTTCATTGCAACTTTAGCTACTCTGTATTATAATAATCGCCTTGACCTCAGGACTTCAATTCTCTTAGCTAACGACCACTTCTAATGTAAATTTTTTACATTGTCTAGCTCATAATTAGCTCTCGTTTCTCACATTATGCATTGCTTTTAGCTTATGGCAATTATTTTTGCTGTTGTTAAAATTTTATCATTTTTTTAAAGTATTTAGTTTATCCGCCAGTAATTTTGGTATCAGTTATTAGTATATTTTCGGTAGTTTTAAATATACTTCTCTAAAGATTTGTAGCGACTGTCTAACGTACTCATCTTTCACTTTAGGTGTTCATGTCCGGGGTCTGTCTCTCATTGATGAATTCGTCAATATAGTATTAATGAGTTTTATAGTGTAAATATATTAGCTACTTTGTAACTTGATTACTGATATCTAGATGTGGACTTGTACATACAAAACCACAGCTACAGTTTTGCTATCTCTGTAAGATCACATTTTTGTGGTAGAACGATACAGCGAAGCAAGTAGTACACAAGGCAAACACAGTCTATCGTATACTATCAAAAACAGATGCTACCACGAAACATTGCAAATACATCCCCATAAACAATTAATATATTTTAGATTACTTAATCCAGGAAAAGTACTGTGGCTGAGATAAACAAATGTTTCATATAAAAGGTAGTCTGAGATAGAAGAATATTTTCGAAAATCTTCATGTTAGTACAAAAAGCATGAGAATGGAATATTTGTGACAGCATGTAAATATATATATCTATAAAGCTAATAAGCAATTGCTTAAGTATTTCTGTCTTTGATGACTGCTAATGGTATGGACTAAATTAACTTTACCCACAAAAGAAAACAATTACAATATCTAAATCCTGTTCAGATGAGGATAACTACACCATGAATGGGCAAAGCTTAAACGATGAAAAAATCACATAATGATACTCATGACTTTAATTTGGCTTAATGCTGTTTCATATGAACACATTGAATCAACTGATAATTCAAAAATAGCTGTAATTTAGGATAGCTATTTTTGCAATAATTTAAACTGGAAACTACTTACCTTACTACTTACCTACTAACCCAAAACCAACTAATATACCCAATCAACTGTGTAAAATAACTTCACTTTTCGTGAAAATTTAGAACATATTGGTCACAATAGTCCTGTAAGATTTTCTTAATTTTTCTACTGATATAAAATGAAACTTAAACTTTTAGACATATTTGATGATGTGACACAACAAACTGCTGTATAGGTGTGAAAGAAAGCTTCGTGCTACATTGATAATGGTCCTGGAGGTCATCACTGCACACCACCAAATCAAGAAACATATACAATGTCCACATGTTCTGCACTTTAGATATCTGTCATCGGTTTTCTGGTAACTTGAGGTGATGAATGCTAAAAAAAGCAGAAAACCCTCGTTATTGCAATAATTATTAGCTAACCAGGATAATGAAATTAATGCTTTTGCATTAAAACGCCAACATGCTACATCAATCATATAAAGAATTTAACTATAAAAGTATAAGTATGAAAGTGCCATTCAGGTTATGTCATGATATAAATTTTCGATATTTAGCTGTATGATAACATGTTATTACCAACAGCTTTTGGTCAAAATCCATTGCATTCCTTCTTGCTGCTCGCACGCCCTTACAGGCCTTTCAAATCTTCTAAATTGTACAATTTGATAAAAATTTAATTCAGGCTTAATTTCGCCTCGCTATGATACCGTAGAAACTTAATTTACAATTTCTAGCTTTAAAACTTCATTCAAATGGTTAGTCAAGGTAGTGCTTAATCACATCGTACATTGAGTTCAAATAAGGTACAATTTAGGCCAATGATATAATGCAAATGACTTCATATGCAGTAAAACAATAAATTAAATAATACATTTTGAACTAAATAAGGGTTATCTTTATACCACCACCTCCATATTATGTTACGAGTAGAAGTCCTATAAGTGCCTATTTTAATCAAGAGAGCGCGCAAATATCACTGAATGACTAGCGACATCTGCAAACGCGGATAAGAACTATTTCAAGAGTTGAACGTATAGATGGCACTAAGTATGTTTTTAACCATTTATTTTAAAAAGTAAGTAAAATAAAGTAAGTATTTAAATGCAAACGGTGCATTTCTACATAGCCTTATGTTGGAAATTGAAAATTCAAAGTAACGTAATGATTTATCTTATGCAAGGTTGCCAATTTCTACGGACAGACAAAAACCTTACCACAGTATTCTGCATTAAAGTCTATTTATTAGATATAAGTTGGGAATATTTGACAGTTTGCGATATCCGACTTTGACTTTGGTTTTACAGACTATTCTAATTGCTGAATAAGTAGAGCATTATCACTTTTGGAAATGTTGGCACTCGACATAATTAAATCTTTGAAACTACCAAGAATTGTTTACCATACAGACGTTTTCCTATTTATTTATTTATTGACTTATTTCTCTTTTTTTTTTCCTTTTTTTTATTCTTTGGCCTCCGAGAGTCTTGTTTTTCCACTTGAACCCCAAATCTTTTATAAATGTCCTGAGGCTTGCAGTGCCACATTGAAAGTTTATCCTCTCATTTAGCTTGATGAGAAATTTGCTGGCACATTTTTCTCTTCCAGATAGAAATTGTGAATCGTGCGCCGAATGACGCATTTATCGAAATCATCTATTTCTGTAACACGTTTTGGGACTTTGTTTTTTCCCAGGTTATGGAATGGCACTCCTTCGTTCTCCTGATATTTCTTATCTTTGAGGACCCTGTAAACGGAACTCGAGAAAACACCAGTTGCTTTGGCTACTCTTTCATTCACTCTCCTTAGGTCCTTGTGGAATTCGGGTGAACATACAATTTCTTCTTTCATTTCTGCTTCTTGTTTCATGAAGTCTAGGACATTTGCAATTATATCTCTGCTCTCTGTAACACCTTGCCACTTAACTTTGAAAACGTGAGGGCCATGGTTATTAATGTCAAAAAATGAAATAAAATAAGAACTGTTTACTGACCTCTTGAAAATACAACTAGAGAGTGGCACACTTTCGCTGCAGACTACAACGTCTTGTTTGCTTCTCGTCTTGAGTACGCAAAGTGATTATGTCCAATAAGCATCATGTCGCTAATTCCCAGTAAATCAGGCTCGGCAGCTGGGTTGACGCTCAGGGTCATCGTTCCTGACGTTTTGCGCCCATAATATATGTAGCTGTTTAAAAGTTCCAGACTGTTCGCAGGAGATGGCAGGAACTATGGAATGTAATTATACCTTGCCAATTTTTGAAGACGTCCCATGGTGATTCAGGTACATCATTTGGTGCAGTGTGTACAATATTAAATAGTGATTACTGCATTATACAAGATAAAACAAGTTTAATTTATGGTATCTCAGATAATACTTTTAATTGCTGTTAAAAACTATGAGATTCACTGACGAGTAAGGTTAAGAGAACCTAATTCTTCAAAATATCATTGTAAATTAAAGAAAAACTTTATAAAAGTTCATATCCAAGCATCTCGCCCAAAGAATTTAATTTAAGCCGCCCAGATCATATGTAAGCTGCCTATTTTGCGAATTCTGTACATACATGAGCATATAATTGACAGGCCCCTTTGTGAATTCTTATGCTGTAAAAGCAAATATGACATATTTATTTACTGAACTATTTATTGAATTATTTATTTGTTGCTTATTTATTTATTCATTTATTCAGCTATTTATTAATATTTTACATGTTCCAAAAATAAATTTTCGAGAAAATGGAAAATAAGATATTATGAATATGAAGCTATTTCGAAACTATGTGAATTCATTCAGACGCTGTATGCATTGTATTAATCCTTTCCAGTGCCGATGCTCCGGATGGTACAATGCCTGAGTCTCAAGAACATTTAAAAGTTTTATAGATTGTAAATATCCTTACTGTAGAAAATACCGCTTTGTGAAAGAAATACCGTTTCCCTTCTTGCTTATATATACCCCATTTAACTGCAATGGTCATTTTGGCGTCCTTTTACCTTTGCAACATATTCTCTTTAGAAAATGGTGTACCTACGCAGTTGTCATTGGATTTGTAGCTCCTCTTTGGGTTTTAGACAGTAGATCATACTCATTCATAATTCTAGACTCTGGGGAGAACAGGGAATAATTTTGGCTACAGACAATTTCCTACACCACAGTAGGGAATCAAAATGGGGACTCCTCAGCATCTCTCTTATAAATTTTACTATCGAATACTACTTAAGCAATGGCAAGGAAATACCGAAATACCCTAAAACCATAATCACAGAAGGGAATGCGTTCCAGCGGCCCATCTACTCTGTAAAGAACCCTGCTTTACTTTAGATTCTTGTATAACAACAGTAAACGTTTCCAGACCAGAACATTCCACGTTATTGTTACGAGGAATATAAAAATGAAACTCATTCCTCGTCGTATATTAAGCTGTTCTGCCGGGGCTGCAAAAAATCTCTGCTCCCAGGGAACATAAAACTTCTCTCTGAATTCCAACAAGCTGTATAAAAGTTCGTAAAACTCAGCAACGGCTGGAGTTTCTTTTGTGCGCTCTTCCTGAACCTCTTCGGGTTAGGTGATAAGTCCTGAAGCGTGGTGACGTTTTATATGACCATTAAACTTAAGCGATTGGACGTGGTTCATCAATTTGTTGATGAAAACGGTGACATCTGGGCCAAGGATTGCTTTCCCAATATGTCATAGTTGGTTAAAAGTACTGAAATTTCACCAACGTTGCCTTACATAGATTATGTGCTAGGAAGCCCGTCTACTACAGCAAAATGCCTCTAATAACTTCCTCTTAATGATGCCATCCCGTACATTACGCTTTTTATATGTGATCCACAGAGATTCCATATATAATTCTATTAGTTTTACGCTCTAGTTGCAATGACTTTTGCTGCTTAAAAATCAATAAAATCCATTGTTAAGAACACAGTCAACCTACTAAATGAGTAAGTTTTATATCTCTATTCAGATATACATTTTATATACTATAATAAATATCGCAATTTTCAGGCAAATTCCTTGATAGTATCTCAGAAAATAAGACTTTCTGCTCTTTTATTGAATTGCAGGAAAATAGACGCACAGATTTCAAAGTTTTCGAAACAAATTTCAATTTTCATAAACATATGTATTTACAATCTTTACAAAAATAGTTATTTAATACAGCATGCATATTTCATTTCCAAAAAAATGTAGCTTGTCGCAAAAAAGAGGTCAAATTCTTGGAAAATTATTAATTATTTCAGAAAACAAATCAAAAATGCATAATAACTCTCATACACACTTTTAAATGAATAAAAACTTTTGTTAGACGTGTGCTTTATATTTTTAATTTTCTTAAAATTTTAATACATCGTGATGCAACTGTCATTATAATTATAAAAGGTTTACACGGCAATGAGGAGCTTTAAATGGGAAAAAATTTTGTAAACGAAATAAAAGCGAACCTTTTAAGTTTAATAGAACCAACCAGTATCAGTTACTTGCAGATTGTATATCCTTAGCTTTTAAAACACGAACATTTATATTTGCACATTATATGCAATTTAAAAAATATATTGACAATTTTCACAAGCATTCTAAGAGAGATTTTCTAATGTTTAATTGTACACTACACCTAAATGGCGGCTTACAGAACTGTAATTCTGAATACACGAGAAACCAAACTGCTAACTTAGATCCTCTAGGACTTAAAAATGAGGGAAGCGTCACATTCAGTGTGCGTTTCAACAGTAGCATTTTGGGTTAGATACGGGCATACTAATCTGTGTGTAAAGCGCGGAGGGAGAACCCCCAGCCTTTCTAGTTTTTATTGAAACAAGGGTAACGAGTCTCAAGGAGCAACAAAGGGTACAGAAGAGGTAATGTTAAGGATAAGCTGGATAAAGGAGTAAAGAATTCAGAGCGTTCATATGGCAGTGGCGCAAATGTGCATCCGCGGATTCTGAGCAGGATACATACTTGCTTAGAGAGTAGGAGGCCCGCGAGGGAGAAATGTCAGGAGACAAGCTGGATATAATCCAATATGTCACAACGTATTGTAAGTGAGGGAAACTTTAAGCGCAGTTCTTTAGTTGCAGTGTGCGGCCTCTTAGAGCAATGTCCGGCCGGTTACATGACGCTTGAATTAGAAGTTCATCGATCATGGAGAGATACTTCAGAGGGTGATCATAAGTTTTTGGTTAGTAATGTGAATTTTTGGGTGTCGTCAGTGAAGCTGACTGCTGTTTTCTTATATTTGCAGCAATTCCTTGGTTTGAAGCCGGTGCGAATAAGATGAGTGTCTCATTTAAGCCAGTGAACTGAAGTGAAGTATAAGGTAGTACCTTCACTGAAGTAAAATAATTCGACCATGAGGTTCTCCTCCTAGGAGAGTTGATGTGAAGGAGAATATATTCATCGAAATCGGCTAATCAGGTTTTGTCGTTCCCTGAACTGAAAACTGTGATTGTGCAGGTAGCTGTCGTCCCGGATAGCACAGACACTGTGCTTGGCCTATTATTTATTTAATTGATTTACGTCCTCCTACATTAAGTCATATTGTACGGTGAATGAAATGGGTGAAATGATGCTCAAATGAGCCCAGGATCCATAAAGCTTAGAGTTATCCGACATTGGTCCTTCGGGATAAGGGAAAACCCCGGAAAAACCTTATCCAGGTAACTCAACCTCAGCTAGATTCGAACTCGGGACCTCTTGAACGTGAGGCAGTCGCGCTACCAATGCTTGGCCTGTGTAGTGTCCGAGGCCATCATACGTGTTGTAGTACTACAAAGATTCTAAAGAATCTGCTTGGAACATTTGAGGGAAAGACTTGGGATGCCATAATAATGGCATTTTGCATCGTTGGAGCAGGAGGGAGTTTTGTGAATGTACTGGCAACAGAGTTCACGGAGATCATTGCGACTGGCTTCCATCAGCAGGATCTGACCCAAAATGCGCAGTTTCGCGTACAGAACAGCCAAAGATTTCCACTTGTCCACAAATTCTGAAAACACCTGTAGCATTTCCCGTTTATTAGGTACTCTGGATGTCTTTTTTACTGAGAGCCAGAACTCTACAGTGGCATGGAGAAACTTGATGTATGGAGATACACTCGAAAATGTACGTAGGCGGGTGCTGGTGTGTTGAAACACTGGTGGTGCTGTTGTCGGCAGCTGAGCTGTTAGCTTCGGTGACCCGCATCAGTAAACAGTCAGCAGGTGAAGTATGGACAGCGAAGGTTCATCTTTATCAGTAGTAGAAGGTTTCGCAGCTGCGGCACAACTTGGCTTCTTCCGACCCACGTTGTCAGAACAAGAACTATAAGCGAAGTGGCTTCCATTTTTCAATCTCTTGTTCCCAAATTGTACAAATTATGCCTTAGTATAGTAACAAAAATGCATCCCTAGTATAACGACACTGTTCCAAAGCAGTGGATGCTCATCTGACAGACGTGATTAAAATCAAATCTCTGTTAGGAATATTGTATACTATATAAGAAAATAGCAATATAGTTTTGTCTCCGATGATGACTAAAAGATGATACAGGCTCCTCTTATACTCCATAAAGTTTGGCAAGAGTGCCTTTTTTTAATTTACGTCCGCCCCAACGTTAAGTCATATCGGACGGTGAATGAATTGGGTGAAATGATGTTCAATGAGTTCAGGGTCCATGGAGCTTAGAGTTACCCGAAATTCGTCTTGAAGGATAAGGGAAACCCAGGAAAAAGCCTTATCTAGGCAACTCACCCTGACTGAGATTCGAACTCGGGACCTCTTGAACGTGAGGCAGACATGCTACCATCTACGCTACCGAGGCGGGCTGGCAAGGGTACCTGAGAGGAGACAAAGAAATTTGACAATTTAGCCCCTAAAATATTTACTTCCTTGTTGAAAATTGTAACAAAGCTTGTTCATTCTCACTACTGATGCAAAGGTAGAAGAACAAGAGGTATTAGGATGTATTGTACAGTGAAGATGGAAATCTACAGTGGTAAACATTCCGCAGGGCCACTGGAAATTAGCAACAGACTAGCTGATGTTGAACGTTTTATTTCTGTGATATTCAGGAACTGGGCGTATTAATTACAGATAATTAATACAACTCCTAAGGGTTAGCTGATGACTTGCTTCAGAATAGTCTTACTCTGGATGGAAGTACAAGCTTAGAATTCCCGGAGTTTACAAAGGAAGGAACCGGTAATTTAAATAATATTTTTACTTTTCTGGAGAAATCAACTGTAATTTCCTATTTAAGAAAAGAAGCAAAAGAAAAAAGGAAAGAAAGGAAAACAATAATAAAGAAAAGGGTGGCTCTGTTTGCCTCCAAAATACATAATAATGCAGTTTATGCAATTTGAGAAACTTCTAGCACCTAATCTTGCACATGATGTCTTGCGCCATCGTTCTGAGTGTTCATCATTGCTAAGAAATTTCAAAGGAAATATTCAGAGATGAAATTGCAGTCTAACTACAGAAGAAGACTAAGGCAAAAAAGGACAGGTGTCGTGAATGTGTCCGTACAAATAACCGGTACACCTGGTACAGACCCGTACACGTAACAGCCGATTCTTCATTCTTACAGATACAATAATAAATAGAAAAAGTTGTCGCTAAAGCAAACGTTCCAATACGGTGTAATGTTAGATATCCTAGTCAGAATATTACATAGGTGCGTTCGTTCTTAAAATACATTTAAATAAAGCTGCGGGACACCAGACCTTGTGCAATTAACGGAGGGTTTGAGACCCCCTTTTATCACTTATTATATAAAAATGCAGTACCTGTTCATATATTTATTTAAAAGATTTTATTTAAATTTTCTCATATCCTTTAAGCTTCTACAGCGCAATAACGTAAACTATATCGAAAAAAAAACCGATACAATGTGCTTTACTTGCACGAATTGTTGTACAACGTCCTAGAATATTCATCTTAGAAACTAAAGAAATTTAACTCAAAAGTTTCCGCACATGATAGTTGCATTCAAAGTTATACGAAGTATCACAGACGTCAATAGAATTTTTCGTTATAGTTATACAGAGTATAGGTGTGCTATTTAAGTAAAATAAACGAGAAGCACAAATTCTACTGTATAAACGTGATTAATACTAAATTAATTACAAATGTTTTCCACAAAGTACTGTTTTCTACATTCATGATTTTTAATGTCATTCAGTAATCAGTAAGTGAAAAATTATTATTACATGACCTTTTGCAAACCAAACGAAAAACATACGCTCCTTATATGGAAGTATTTTAATATATAATGAGGTTTATAAAGGGACCAGCAAATTTGGCATTCAGTGCATACTTGCTAAGCGTGAACATTGACATACTACACCTCCGGCATTTTTCTAGCAGGCCCATAGTGCCTACGCTCGTTACACGTTGATGACATGCTTTTCGTTGTTAGTAAATCGTGGAATATTGCTTTGCCAGTGGAAGGAGCTCTTAGTACTTCGTTGTGAGTACCAAATTGTATTCATTGATATTGGACAAATGGGCTGATATTAGAGAAATGTTTACAATGTTTGGGAATAACAGTCATAAGCATTATTCTCTTTGGACAAAACGTGATTGTCGACCAGCAATTATCTGCATTTAACGGTCGATATGGTTTTAGACAATATATACCATCTAAGCCAAACAAGTATGAGATAAACATATTATGTTTGAGTGCTATAAAAGTTTTACACCACTAATATGGAAGTTTATTATGAACAGTAACCAGAGGGACCGCATTTGCAAAATAATTCCGCAGAAACTGTAGTACTAAGAGTAATTGAATTAATCTGTGGCACTGTCAGAAAAGTTACAACAGTTGATTGGTTCCAGTGCATCACTGGTGTGAAAAATACAACTTTCTTTCGTCGGCACAGTACCCAAGAACAAGAAGGATTTGCCCAGTATCTTTACTTCTCCAAAGGGTCGCAACCAATACGAAAGCGCATTTGGCTTCAAAAAAAGTTGTTCCAAAAAGTTGTAAAACAGCAATTATTATGTCAAGTCTACATGCTTTGTCGGACCAACTGTCAGGAGCTGTCGAGAAAACGCCAGTAATAATCGTGCATTACAACGATACTAAATCTGCAGCTGATGTAGTAGATAATTGTGTTCTGAGTATAATGTACCTAGAAAAAACATGAAGGTGAATAATGGTAATTTTTAACCAAATGTTAGGTTTTGCAGCTATTAATTCTAGAGCTATCTTTCTTGGAAAACAAACCAAATATTTCACAAGACAGAAATATTTGAAAGTGCTGTCTTTAGCTATAGTTCGCAACAGCTACAGAGAGGAGCAAGAACATCAAACCGACCAAGTGATCTGAACGAGCTTCTAAATAATATAGATTTGAACAACCAATAGCAGATGAATCGCCGAATGCACTAGAACCATTGAAAAGAAAACGATGTGTACCCTGCAGTAAAGACAAAAAGTACAGCAAGACTAAATATGAACTTGGGAAATGCAAACGCTCCTCTCTGGGAAAGCAAGCCAAAGCTATTTGAGATAACTCCTTAGTTGGATAAAACAGAAGAAAATCTGTGGCAGAAACACAATTATATTCAATGGAAACTCTGTGAAGACTTCGGCAGAAGAAGAGGAGACACATTTAAATACTTTTAACTTACCTGTGTGGGTTTCTCCACTTTTCAGCCCCACTTTTAACTTCTTCCTGCCAACTGTATGGATCCTTCCAATCATCCATCTGCATACACTGATCATTCATCATTAAATTTACATCAGTTTTCCAAATTTTCCTTGGTCCCACATATTTCCTTCTTTCTCATGGGGATCACTCCAACATTTGGACATTTTTCTGCTTTCGTTCTTTACAAATTCTCAGGCCATTAACGAATTATTTGGTCAGTACTTGTTAAAACAGATTTGTTCAATGGACAACAATTTTGTTATCTCCTCATTCTTTTCTTTCCATTCGAGATACCCTGGCTGCTCTTCTTTTCCCATTCATTCATACCACTTGAATCCTATATTTCTCTCTTCCTTCCCTCTACGCCATATGTTAATATAATTCAATGTATCATTCTTTTCTTCATTAACTTAGAAATAGCTTTACTCTAAGAACCCATTCAATAACTTTGTTAACCTTCTGGCCTGTTGCATCCTAAAATCTTCATCCATTCCGCATCTTCCGCTTTCACGGATAATAGGTTCCAAATATTTAAATTAGTGCACGTATTAAATTGTTTCATTGGGATGTGCATGTAAGAGTATTTTGGTACACCATATTAATATTAAAATACGAGTCAGTTGCAGAATTTAATGTCATGTTGGCACGTTGGCCATAGTAGCTCAATGGTAGAGCGGCTGGACGGAAACCAGAAGATCCGTGGTTCAAATCCCGGCTATGGCATTGCATTTTTCAGTCTGACTCTACGTTTCCACAATTTAGCCTACACACGGCCAGTGTGAAAGAAAAATTAATTTCCATTAATTGACTTAATAGTTGGTTAACTATAAAGCCCGGGCCTTAAAGTACTTACATGTCGTAAGTCGCCATTAAGGTAGTTGTCTCATATGTTTATGAGAACTGCTAAGTGGTTTACCGGGAAAATACGAGTCAGTTGAAGAATTTAATGTCATGTTGGCACATTGGCCATAGTAGCTCAATGGTAGAGCAGCTGGACGGAAACCAGAAGATCCGTGGTTCAAATCCCGGCTAAGGCATTGAATTTTTCAGTCTGACTCTACGTTTCCACAATTTAGCCTACACACGGCCAGTGTGAAAGAACAATTAATTTCCACTAACATTAAAATAATTACATCGTTTTTTGAAGTAATATATTAATTTTAAACATTCTACCTCTTCCGTTACTTCCCACTATCAGAAATTCAGTCGTAATAATCGAAAACTTCTGATTCTGAAGATTTCCGTAACTTTTTTCATAATATATTTAACATCTTTGTGTCTCTGAGTAATTCGCAGTTTGTCATCTGCAAACAACACTGTACTTTGCTTAATTGAAGCTCTCATACCCTTAAAGGACTGATTTTATAGCTCTAAAGTGGGTTGTAGGCATGTACGAGAGTCGTTCAAGTCAATCCAAGACATTTCTTTTTTCAGGCTTAAGTGGACGTCTAGGTTGGAGGTTTTGTATGCGGTAGACAGTGCCACTTTTGTACTTTCACTGGTAGACAACGCTTACTTCACCTCCTTCTGGATAGACCGTTATTCAAGATGGCAGACAACAGTGTCAACTCCATATGGAACAGCGTGCTGTGATTTTTTTAGTGAACGAGAGCATAAAACCTGCTGAAATATACAGAAGACTTCAGCCTCAATAAGGTAATGAGACACTCAGTCACAGAAAGACATTTAAATGGTGTAAGCGCTTCAAAGATGGCCGTATATCGATCACTGACAATCCTGGTCGTAATGGATCACAGCCTACGGTAGTTATATCGAAGAACATTCAACGCGTGGAGCAGCTGATCCTGGACAATTGTCGCATAAACTGTCGTGAAATAGCAAGGCTGTGTAACCTGTCGACAGGAACAGTTAACACAATCTATGATCGTCTGTTGTTCCGATAAGTGACTGCACGCTGGGTTCCAAAGCAGTTGTCTACTTTTCACACGCACAGAAGGGTTGAAGTATGTAGAGAACTGAAGGATCGCTATGAAAGAGAAGGCCAGGATTTTCTGAGTCACATTATCACATGTGACGAAACATAAGTTCACCATTTCACTTCATCACAATGCGCTGTTCCCTGTGGACGTTCACACTGTTGTCCGCCACCTTGAATAACGGTCTATCCAGAAGCACGGGAAATGAGCGTCGTCTACAAGCAAAAGGACACAAGTGCCACTGTCTACTGCATAAAAAAACTCCAGCCGAGATGTCATTTCAAACCTGGATTTACTTGAACGACTCTTGTATATCCAAAATGTTTGGGGACATACTGTCGCATATTTGACTCTAGTAGTGGCTTGAGTGACGTCGCAGCTGCTCAGAAGTGGGTAGTAGAAGCGACGTGCTCGTTCTCTTTGTAGTACGACACTTGTGAACGGATGTCTCATCCCGAGCGCCCAGGAAAGAGGACCAGTAAGCACGTGCCCAGGTACAAAGTTCCATAGTAAACTTGTTTTTTTAATCATAGTATAAATTATGATTGTTATGTAAACACCCTTTTTAGGAAACACCAGGATTCCTTACCTTTGGTGCAAGCATGCTATATCCATCTTAATTACTTTCTCCACATGTCCATTGTTATGGTCAGCTTTGGTAGAAATCCCTGAATCTATGGCCATCCCATAACAAAACTTGACAAACCCACATCTTAGTCTCAAACCCTCTGACGTGCGAAATGTAGTTCGTAGCATTTTCCTTCACTACGATTCCGCTCATCTTTTATAACGGCTTAATTACTAGTATTAAAGAAATTGCACAACAATACGTTCTATGGCTTTCCACAGATTAACTATTTGTGAGGAGTCTTAAGCTATCTCAAGGCCAGTAAAAAGGGGGAATATAAATAGAAAAGTTTCCTAAAGGCAGTATAAGAAATAAATGAACAACAGAAAAGAAAGGGATTTACTAAGGATGTTGGAACACTGAAAGTAAAGAAGATTTGGAAGAATACTTTAAATATAAGAAGATGGCAAACAAATATGGTAAAAAGGAGCAGTGGTGGAAAGCCCCTGGCGAGATCCAAGATTACTATAATTAGATCATAGGAGATCGACAGAAGCTTGAATGGTTTTAAGGAAAATGAGAACTGTGAATAACTCGTCGCCAAGAATAGTTAAATGTGGAAGAATAGGAGATATATTTTAGAGAACAATTCAGTGAAAAAAAAACCTAATTGGCTAATATTCCGATGCCGATTGAATGCCATTGAATATGAAGCCAATTTTGGAAGGGGAGGATGTCTGACAGGAATCAGAGAAGACAGAAATAACGAGGTAAGTAGGCTTGGAAGAGCGATGATGCAACCATGGAAATATGGTCTTTCTATATTACAAAGGATCATTCGAAATTTAAATGGAGGTAAAAATACATGAAAATTGAGTGATATTCATCGACTATACATAAGACAGGAGATATAAATGATATAAATGATATAAATAATATAAAATAATAGTCAAAATATCGGGTAAGATTTATGATGAAATCATATTTTACTATTGAACAGACTACTGAAAAAAAGGCACTGAACCTAAGATACTTAAAACGCTGAATTTATAAATGTTGCATTCTAACAGGGAAACAAAGCATTATTTTTGAAAAGTCTGCATCTGAAATAGGAATATATGGTAATTAGTTGCTATATACAATCTTACTACCCCATCTACAAGTCTTATGCCGGTTTTCAATGGAAGTACCTTAGCTCTCTATGCCTACCTACACGATTAATGTAAAAGCAGGAGGTTTCTACTTTGCATATCAAAGAAGCTGTAAACGATGGAGATACATTCTGAAATTCAGTACGAAGAGGATATCTGCATCCCAAAAGTACATTATTTGTTGCAAGAAGCTTTCGAAACAGTAGTTCATTTCTACGGTTCGTAGTCATCGAAACTTTTATGTTACACGTATTCACATTTGCTTATGACCAGAGTGCGCTTGTGTTTGTAAAGGGGAATCGAACAATCACACCATTTTTTACGAGTTATAAAAACGTTAATTCCACTGTTTCCTAATTATAAAGCCTCTTATGCTATTTATAAACTTTGCTTATAATAAGTTGAATGTTTCTTAAATCTGTTTATTTGAATGATCACAGCAAGAACTTTTTTCTGTTCTCACCAATTTTTCATAAACAACAAATAATTCTTATCTCACCGAATATACTACCTGACAAAACGTCGAAGTGTATTGGTGAAGCGTTATATTCGTTTCTTATCTTGTTTACTAGAAGAACTTTGCATACAATAAGTGAAGAAACACTAATGAAGCACGTGGGAGCTGAGTTTCTGAAAGGAAGGGTTAGGCAATTAATTATTTTACGCAAATGTAAATTACCATTGCTGCTGCCCGCTTTGTCGCTTGAAACAAAGGGATCTTGATTTTTCTTCTTTCTCCTTGACACAATATTCAGTCACGATATCTACTTATATGATTTCCCGCTTCTGTCGATGTGTGATATGTTGCTGCCTAGAAGAAATGATTGCCTCTGACCGGAGTGTACGCTGACTCGCCGTGTAGGTATGTGGGATAAGCTCGCATAAACAACACCTTTGTTTCACTTCTTTCCGATACGCCTCGACGCTTTGCCAAGTAATAGGTTCTAAGCGTTATTTTAAGAGCTTTGAACTTTATCTCCTGATGTGTAGAATGTGTTTACGCCTTTCACTATTTATTGTGAGAAAAAGCGATAAGTTATTCTCCCCTATGAATAAGACTACATGTCTGCTACTATTTTGAATTGCTTAAGGAGTTGAATTCACGTTATGTTTGAGAACTCATATTTCACTTCATTTTGCATGTATTTAATAGGTAAGAGCAGAATTACACTATAACCAAATTTATGTTTTGAAATTTGAATGATATTACGTATTCTGAGCTTTCCAGGGTAAAAGAAAAACACTTTTAGAAAATGAAAGTTAATCGTTTCTTCCACACTAGCCATGTGTAGGCTAAGGTTTGGATGAATAGTCAGACTGAAAAATTCAACGCAATAGCCGGGATCTGAACCACGAATCGGCAGGTCTACATTCGGTTGCTCCTAACCATTGAGCTACTATGGCCAATATGCCGACATAACATTAAATTTTACAACTGACTCATATGTTTCCCTGTAAATCACTAGGAATTCGCATATACAATGCGACACGCACCTTTTTGTGGTGACTTACTATGTTGTAAGTACTTAAGTCCCAGGCTTCATAGTTAAACCACTATTTTTTAGGTAAACTGATGGAATTAATCATTTCTTCCACACTAGCCGTGTATAGCTAAGCTTTGAATGAATAGAGCCAAATTGAAAAATTTATGTGGTGAAAAATGAATGTACATAGTAAGTCACCACAAGAAATTGCGTTCCTCATTGTATATGAGAAATCGTAGTAGTCTACGGGGAAACATACGATTCAGTTGGAGAATTTAATGTCATGTTGGCACGTTGGCCATGGCAAAGGCTTGGAGCAACCACACAGAGACCGGGAGATACGTGGTTCAAATCCCGTCTATGGCATTGATTTTTTCAGTCTGGCTCTCTTCATCCAAACTATTTGAAAATACACTTATCGCTGTCTACATCTCTATGTGTGAATAACAAGACTTAAAATAAAAAGACAAACAAATTTCGGATAAATAGCAACCCTGCTATCACAAGAATACGATATAGATTTTAAAGAAAATACCCTACTTAAAATTACTGTATAAGAGACTTCTTTAAAATTATCTTCTAAGTAACGCTATACTAATATCTTTTGTTGATGTACCATATGGTAATATAAGATATTTACACAAGAAGTAGTTTGTGACTGCGAGGGTGAAGTCTGTGAACCCCCATTTTATTCGGAAGAAACTTGGTATATTTTATAACCGGTAAAGCATATTAGAGAGAGAGGGAGGAAGGGAGAGAGAGAGTGGAATTAAATACAGAGGGAGAAGGAGAGGGACAAAAATTTACTGCATAACACAAATATTACAAAAACCCGTAATTTTCTTCAAATATGGTTTGAAGCTTTTGACATTTCAGAAATAGCTGTTAATCTTGGTTTGAATTCTTCAATACCTCGCAATCTTTTAAAGCCACTGTCTCATTCACTTCTTTCTCATCAAGTGTTGGAAATGAATTGGAATTTCTAGGCAAGTACAAAACAACCCGCTCTTAAACATTTGACAGCTGCATCGGATTCTGTCTTCACTATGTAGATACAAGGTGTACTGTTGATTTAGTGTATGTAAAGCGCACGATTCTTTGAAATAGAAATGCATAACAATAGAAATGTGCAACTCGCTGACTTTGACAGCCCACAATATTTACCACAATGGATCCCAAGTATTTATTAGTTATGAACTGAGAGGGTAGCAGTATCAGGGCAAAATACTAGTGTAGAATATTTCTACATGTTTATTGACAACAATATTGACCTTATTTGTTTCACTCTGTCCATATAACAATGCTTCCATACTAAATTACTACCTATAGAAAATCTCGTAAATGAACTGCCAGAAAAGTTTCTTACAAAGTGAACACCTCTTTGTTATGCTCCTCACAATGCTTCAGAGAGAACTTTAATAATGTTTGGTCTTACTACGTTAAGTACTAACCAGCAAATATATTCAAAGTTATATTTAGTTCAGGATTTTAATTCTGTAAGATATGTGTGATTACTATTTGTAGTATGGTTAGTGGGCTGAAACATAATTGTAGAGTTATCAAATAACAGCAGATGACCTTCTAAATTACAAGTTCAGTTACTGATTATGAATAATATTCCGTTTGAATGCAGTAGTTATAGGCCGCGCTATGGCTGAGTGGTTAGACCGCTTGGCTCTCACCTAGAGCTCGATCCGAGGCGACCACAAGGTGGGATTTGTAGTGGACAACATGGCGCTGGGGTGGATTTCCTCCGAGTTGGCGCAGCCCCTGTCATCTAGGAACACACAGATGACATA
This sequence comes from Mantis religiosa, assembly GCA_030765055.1. Classification (NCBI taxonomy): domain Eukaryota; kingdom Metazoa; phylum Arthropoda; class Insecta; order Mantodea; family Mantidae; genus Mantis; species Mantis religiosa. The sequence goes on along the minus strand of CM060948.1, from coordinate 260,177,922 downwards.
TAACTTGATATCAGAAATACATTAACACAAACAAACGAATAAATATAAATATATGACGTATACCAGAATAGATATATGCCATAATGCTAGCATATACTCCAGAGACGGCCACAGCGACAAGGCCACTCTGCGAAGGTCAGTAAACTCCCTTTGCAATCCCTGTAAACAAACAACCCTACTCCATTATCTGTTTTGCCCTCAAGGCAAATTTGGTGTCATGCAGTCGGAAACCAACCCATTGTTAAAATGCCATGCGTGCTTCTAACAACAGGCTTCAAGATTTTGACAGTCGCTCAGAACGCATGCTTCCGCATAAAATTTTGCATGCGGATCGTTAGAGAAAGCGTCTCTGATATTAGGTCCGTAACTGCAAATTCTGAACATTGATCTCAAGTGGGGATAGGTACCAGCCAATGAAAAATTGATATTTGTTCATGTGATTTTGCAAACTCCAAAAAATACCAAGAGTGAGGGTAATTCAAAGTGATTGCGGAAAGTAGGTACACTTCGGTCCTAAGATCTACGTGCGACGGACGCTTATTCGGCGCCGTCTAACAAGTACACTTCCGCGCCATGCACTGAGACAAAGTGCAATATCTAACAATCGCTCCAATGAGAGTTAGCGCAAAGAGTAACATACAGGGAAGACGATAAATAT
>CM060948.1:260124764-260172264 GCA_030765055.1 Mantis religiosa | reverse complement strand
TGACCTATTATTTCTTCTGATCAGCAGAACCAGTCTGGGTCACATGTGGATAATTTCCTTATGCCAACAGTCTGCCAGTCAGCAGAATTTACGTTTGACATACATTTCTGTCAGAATCAATACATGTTACAGAATACAGAAATTTCCAAATCTAGCTCAGCCTATACACGCAACACATCCCCTTCGCCTAGATTTTGCTGCCCTCAGCAAATCCAAACCACTGGTAACAAAATTTTTAAATACATAAAATAATAATTTACACTTGCAAAAAATGTTGTGCTGGGCAGACAGGCAATAGAGGATACAAATTTTACATGAACGTATATTTTTTTGAAAAGTCGTAAGTGTAACACCTGAAAAAGAAAATCAGAGGACAGGAAAATGGAAATGAGTTGATGCGGGTTGGTTTTGAAGTATCCCACGCGGAAAGAAGTCCATAGTTCCATAAAAACACACTGTTTCACCACTATGAGTTTATAGTTTTGGGAGACACTTCACAACACTTGGTCACTGAAGGGTTGTAATTACTACTTTAAGTTTGTCTAACAAGGCCCTAGCTGTCACAGGTAATGTCAACTTCAAAGAGAAAACTGTTTAATGTGCTTCCTGCTCCAGTTTGATAGTCTGTATTTAGTCTTTTAAAACAGGGATGCTGATGAAGAATCTCGGTTGTGGCTTGCTGTTTATATGATATCGTGTTCAAGCGTACGGTGCTCCTTGGTATTGCTTGGAAAAGTCTGTACTGAAGAGCCGATGAAAAGTTCGAAAGTGGAGTTTATGGTCTTTTAAATAGTCCGCTTAGCTTACACTCGCCTACCTCAGCTGGGTCTGAGTTCATGCAGGAGAGAACACGAAAGAATGACTTATAAGTTATTCTATTTGAGCCACTGTAAAAGTTTGCTGGGTAGAATTGCTTTGGTTTTTACCCAGGGTTTCACAGCGAAAGCCATGAGTCTATGAAGTTGAGGAGGTCCTCTGGAAAGATTAAGTGCCTTTCCAGACACGAGTAGTCTTGGTTGCCACTCCTGATGTAATACTTGGTCATCTGGGGTGCTTTGGTTCTCTTAGGAAAGAGTAACTGCTAGGGACCGTGGTGTCTCCTCTGCTTTCTCCTTATGGTGGTGTTTCCTGATGCTTCGACGTGTTTGTTCATCCATGCCGCAACAGAAAAACAAATGATCCAGAGTTAGGATTGATGCATAAGAATATTTCTATGGGGTGATGATGGGTTAAAGTTCACGGGAATATAGTTAAATGAAAGGGCTTTTCAGGTATTACATTTTCAAATGAATATTTCTTATATCTGTTTACAAATTATGGTTATATATAATTAACATAAATGGAACATGTATGGAATTTATGTGGAACCATTTTTAGAGGTAGAAGGGGAAAAAAATTGGTTAAAGTTTATAGAGTAAAAAAATGAAATTTTATGTTTGCCTTATGGCTGAATAACATAAGCAAATAACCTATAAAAACTGCATAGATGTTCCAATTAAGTATGGTTGTTCAAACATTAGTGATAAACTTGGAATAAATTACAGGTATTCTTCATAAAACCATTATACAATTGAATTATACATAATTAGTAGTAATATTGATAACAATTTAGCTAAAGGAAACAAGTTCATTTAATGAGTAGTACTTGTTATAAATTATAGGGTATTATTTACAAAAATCATGTCTAACGACTTGCCATAATAGCATCTATATATTGGATTAGACCTACGCCTAACAAAAGTCTACTGTTGTCATGCAATCAGTCAAATATCAGAGTTAACCATGTCCTTCTATTTTGTTACAATAAATCTTTATGCTACTGAAGTAAATGTTTCTAGAGTTACATATCATACTTTCATAATAAATGATAATTGAGGTCACATTGATACAATCATCTTACAATCTATAAGGATATCCTATGACTTTATCTTTTTACATAAATATAGCAAAAGTAACTCTGACATTTGCTGGTTTAGCACTGATTGTTTAAACAAGAGGTATAATGTTTCTTTTCTTCTTTTCGCAAAAAAGTGTGATCAAAGGTATCGATAAACAATATCGATCTTATTATCTGGAGATATGATGTACTCTACTGTCACTGGATATTAAAAGCAAGTGTTAAATTACAGTGCATTGGGTTGTCTTATAAATGAAATGTTGATTGACAATAATAAAGTCTTCTCTTGTTTATTAATCCCTAACAAATTTAGGCATGCTTTTATAGCATTCTAATTATGAGTGATAGCAAAAGAAAGGGAGGGGGTTTATAGGTTGTAGATCTCATCGTGCTGTGACCTGTAAACAGAACTTGATATAACGATTAGTTTAATCTTGGTCATTGGTCATGTCTCAGATCCATAATGAATATTGTCAAAGGATGTAGTTGAGTTATGTGCTGTCCACTGAATTAAAAGTTCAATAAATGTTGGAGAAACTGACTGGTGTAAGAGGAAGTACCCTTAGAATAGCATACCCCGATAATTACATCAAGTTGATCAGTCTGCTTTGATAAAAACTAAATATAAATCATGGATTTCTTTATCAATACTTAAAGGTGAATTGGGGAAACATAGCTGAATTCTATGACTTAGAACCTTAGGTAAAACCTTAGTTAAAAATTTCTGTGCTTTTCTTATCACACGATTTGAGTCGTTTATTGAGTTTGCTCTTCAGTCATCATACCTAATACAATTTCTGATATGGTCTTAAGATTTGTGGTTATCTCTATTCAGTTACACTAATCACAATCATACCTTATTATAAGCTAATGAAGGGGGGCCCTTTCCTCCATAGCACAAAACTTCACATACATACTGCGCAGTCATCACTCATACTTAAACATTAATGCTATTTTGTCTTCACAACTTCCTTATTTAAACGGATCAGTAATTATATAGCTTTAACTTGGCAATGTTTACAGGGAAACCACTCGCGCGAATAAATATTCCTTTTATATTATAACAGCTTTATCTATATCAAATCACCATGAGAGGCATACACAACCTAAGGGTCTCACGAACACCAAAGGATGTAACCTCTGTCGTTCATACAAAAACTCTTATAGCTTGAAAGCTTGAAACTTGAAGATACCATGGTATATGCATACATATTCACTAAAACTGTCTCCGAAAATCTTGCGATGGTTTCGGAACAGAACACATTACTACTAGAATCTATAAACACTTAGAAATAAATAGCCTCTAAGAACGCCTCGCGGTTGTTCTTAAGGTCAAAGGGTACTACAAGCATATATTATTTTCACAAATCCTAAGCATTTGGTTACACCGATCATAGCTTATAATTTTTAAGCACAGAGAATATAAGGTCACATTGAAATGATTTATAATAAAAAAACACGGTGTACCGCTGGTGTAATTATTATTATTTTTTTTCTCGGAAGAGAGGGAGTAAGAAAAGGGCTCAATGTGTGCCTTGTCATATCGGCGAATGTTCCAGAGGAGGATTGGTAGGGTTACTAAGGGCTGGGGAATCAATTTGCCGAGACATTGCTAAAAGTTTATAGTAACGGGAGGTAATGAGTGTAACCAAAAATCATTCATAAGAGTGATGATTTAGAAAGGAATTAGTTGTCTATAATAACGGGTGAAGGAAGGGGTTTTTGCTGAAAATAATATTAATACGTGTTAGAAATAATACCTATTCAGAAACTATGATTATAACGTTGTATTGCTTGAAAATATAAATAATGTGTCAGATATGAATCACGGGACTTATCCACGATGGAAGTTTTTTCTTTAGCGTGAACACGTCTGTCTTTCCTGTCGCTCAACGTTTAGCTTGCAAGGTTTCATATTTCACAGTGTAATCGCAGCGTCAGTATTTTAGTTTTTGCTGGCCTATGAAGGTCGGCAGCGTGCCATTTTCATGAGCACCGCGTACTAGCGTGTACCGATATGTAATTATTAGATTTGTGGGTCAGTTCTACGTATTTATAACTTTGGAAGAAGAAAAATGCAGTAAAGTAACAGTGTGTTAAATCGTTTTCCATCGTTTAATGGGTGAATGTCATCTTAATACGTCGCGTGCTATTTGATTGAACTTAATGTGTATTATTGTGTATGTATAGAATGAAATAACGTGCTTGCTGGTCCAAATCAGGCCAGTGAAATACCAACCATGTGATTATAGATTTAGATGGATAGTTTATAATCAAGAGACAAAAAAAATTTGAGTGAGATTAAGCACATCGAGTGTTGTAAATGGAGTTACATGTGAGGGTAAACGAACATTTTTCTCTGTATTTTGAGTGTTGGGGTTCGTTAGTTATAAATTGTAGAAGGTATAATGCGTTCCCAAGGTTTGGAATTGCTTAACATGAGTGGGTGAGGTAAACATTCATATGTGTATCTACGAAAAGAATTGATTCCTGTTTCGCAAGAGCGTAACGCAGAATTTAAATTTCATGTAAAACCATTCATTAAGTGAGAATTATAGGTACTAAATATTAATTCAGGGCACATTTTTAATAATTTTATGTATTCTTTGTCTTTTGTTTTATTGTTTTTTTCTGAAGCATTATGGGCTTTTCCGGGAAATTAGATTGGTCATAGAATCAGCTCATAGTTATTAATTCTATAGAGCTTTTCTTTTTTTCCTCTTTTTATAAAAACAACGTACCACTGTGTTGATTTCACGGCCGTTGGCCATTAGGGATAAGGCAAAACAAAATTTAACATCTAAGAGGAGGGAAGATAGAGACCGACAGTTTTTGAAATTTGATTATTTTTGTGTGGATTGTTATGAATTCTAGGAATTTGGATTAATCGTAGAATCATCTTATTGAGTGAGAATTTAAACAAATTATTGTAAAAGTAGTTGAAAACTATATTGGATTTGTTGTGGTTTTATTTCTTATATGTGCAGGCATAAACAATTTACAATAAAGTGATGCAATTAGAATAACGAGGTTTCACATAAATACTAAGCATGTACAAAAACTTAGAGAGGGGAAATTAAATTAATGTGACCATTAACAAAAGGTATGACTTACCTACTTTAATATTTCTAATATCAGGAAAACTACTCTGACCAACTTACTGTACAGTAGATACACATTTACACACACACAGTCTAGTCAACAAAAGAAGCACATTCTCGTGCTAAAATCTCACGATGCATCAGTAATACGTCTTCAGCATTATAATATCTCTTCATCATTAATATCTCAACATATCTCTTAATCAACATAACTGATATGCCATTGGCCACAATCAGGGCTTCGCAGCTAATCTGACTTATGGAAGGCAAAGTTAATCGCTATACTAGGGGGATCTCGCGATTTTTAACCCTTATCCTAGTATCGCTTTACTGACATCAGGCTTTACTGCCTGGCAAACTAAAGGTAGGGAACTTCATCCTACATTATATACGAACAAAATATATCATAAGCGCGCAATATCTAAGTGCTAGATACGCTCTTAAGATGTCTCGCGACTGAATCTAAGCGTTGGTATCAGCAAAACTACATATAAGTATATATTAGTCGTCAGTTAACATTCTCTCCTAAATCACACAAACACACATTGTTCCTGATAGTCCTTGCCTCCACAAACATTAAAGCAAAAAATGACATTTAAACACACATGACGCACACTTAGTGGCATAGGAAAGTAGTCATACGGTCAATGATTACTATATGGCAGTAATGCCTTAAGGGGATGCAAATGGAAACAAGGTGACCGAAAATATCATCTTGAAACAAAATTTATAAAAATATGTTTCAGTGAAACCAGAAGCAATACTTCATTATCAATGAAATTCATAATTTATATCTATGTTGCGAAATTATAAAAAAATCAAACATTATTTAAAGTGGCTCTATCAATTGTACTGATTTGGATTTATCTCAATCGTTATTCAAATTGAATATCACCTTTAAAATAATGGAAATAGACAACAGATAGCTTACACATGATATAAAACAGTGTGATTAGTAACATTGCACTAAACCTTAAAGTTCGGGAACATTAAAATAACTTGTAAAAAACCACATGAAATCACATATATTAATGATGCCAGAAATATTTTTAAGTAGCTCAGGGAACGCGACAACACCTGTGGAGTTAACATTAGAATACTTGGTTCAAACTAAATTAAGCTACATTTTCAAAAAGTTCAAAATTAGCGAGTGGGTGGGTGAGTTACACAGAATAATGATGGGGAAGACGCGGCTAAAACTAAATATAATCAGATTTTAGAGAATTAAGCATAGTCAAAGTCGTACAAGTAAGCAAAAGTGTCCTGTCCTAATCGACCTTCAAAGATTCCTGGGTCAATAGCTGGACGTGTGAACGACATTTCTAAAGACAATGGAAATTTATTGTTTACGTTCTTCCGAGTTGAACTCTTCTGGGGAACTGTAGGATTCATTATTTCGTGATTTAGTGCCGACTTGGAAGCTGAATTTGAGGAAATCGGTGGAGTTTGTATATCAAAGGAACATGCAGTTAAATCTCCTATACTTAAACTTCTTCGTTTGTCAGGAATGTATGGAACAGGTAAGTAATTAGCCAATAACTTAGGAGTGCTTACAAAAGTCAATGAACTCGCAGTCAGCCCAAAGCACAAAACATCAAATACACACAAAACATATGCCATTATAAAACATACAATCATTGTATTAGGACAAGAAAATGCAAAAGCAGTAAGCCTGAAAAAACTATGTATTAATAATCTGTATTCATAACACAAAAAGGTTGCATCATCACAATTTCAACCTGAAATCAATGAACAAACAGAACTAAATTTATAATATTTGAATTTGGAAAAAACGCTTTTCAAGTTATAAAACATAAAAATAGTGTTTGACATTATTTATTATGTCTGGTATTGGAAAAATCTATATGTGACAAAATTATAATTACAAACATTATTTATAAATTACAATATGTTACTCATTATAAAACTGATTTCACACTTGTAAAATAATCTAAAATCCGTTAGGGTGGGTTGGGAGGGTAGGCAAGATACTATTATGATTAAACTTGAAAATAATACATTTAATAAAAGTAGCAATAAAATTTAAGCAAACTTAAGAGAATTTGAGGTATGAAAATCGTTATTTAACTATTGCAAAATGGAACACCCTGGTACTCTGCCATACTGTTACATGAAGATAGGGGGGTTGATTGAAATTACGAGAGGTACCAAGGTACAGGATTCGAAACCCGGGGCCGAGACCACATGTTGCATACCAGGGTTGTAAGGGGGGTTGAAAGACTTACAAACCTAATCTACAACTGGGGGTGTAGCTATTGGGACGGTAGAGTAAAGAAAACATCAAAATCAACCTAAACTGACTAACTCTATTTTGAAGAAGCCTAGTAATTATACGGAGTATTCCCTGAATCTAGAAGAGACCAGGGGTGCTTTGGTAATACTTAATTACATAATAACTTGATATAACCTCACCTTGGGTGATGCGTTGGTTGTATGGCTGGGCTTGTCGAAAGATGTACAATCTGCTGAGTCCGGCGGGGCTATAGTATTCGTAGAAACACTGTTAGATAAACTTTTGTTACCTCTCACAGGGACCGACATAAAGTCTCCTCTGACATCCCTGCGACGTTTCACCGCGAGGGCTAACTCTACCAGGCTTAAATAGGGGCCCTACAAAAAGTTAATTCAGCGATTCCCACTAACTATTAATTTTGCATCATACCGTTTGCGTTATTGAGAGAATGTGTACTGACCTATTATTTCTTCTGATCAGCAGAACCAGTCTGGGTCACATGTGGATAATTTCCTTAAGCCAACAGTGTGCCAGTCAGCAGAATTTACGTTTGACATACATTTCTGTCAGAATCAATACATGTTACAGAATACCGAAATTTCCAAATCTAGCTCAGCCTATACACGCAACAATACATATGGCACAACAGATTTCAGAAGACCAAACCTTTTCTAGGATTATTCAGTTTTATTCTAACAATAACTTTGAGTTCTTTTTTTTTAATTCCAGGACTGAAATTTTGCATCTGCTCTCTTACAGTGAACTCTCGTGGTAACAAAAATGTTTTATCGTTTAGACATTTGCGAGATACATTCCTCCTTCAAATACACAATACTAAAGAATACACGCTATTGGCCAACACGACACTTGCACTGGAGGAAACACTAAACCGATTGGAAAAGTTGTATCTTTACGAGAAAAATTCACTTTTGAACATTCGTGAAGCCAGAGACGACAAACTCTAAAATAAACATAGCAACCGTAAACCCAATTAAATATTGTATTCTTTAGTCAATACCTTTAGTTACATAAATAAGTAAACACAATATATTACACAATAATATTACAAATAACAGGTTCGTGTTGGCATATTTCTGGTTTTTGTTTGTTTTTGGAATTATCTTTAACCAATTATGTAACATTTTCATTGCTGATGAGTAGACTTCAAGTGGTTCCTAACGTATGGTATACTATGGATAACAGAATTGTTGACTGGTAATATTAATAATGGTATAAAGCAGTGATTGGGAGAGATATATTATGTTTAGGATTAGGATTACTATGGAGGAGATTCAGCAGTACGACCAATCTTGATCTATTGTACTTGTGCCTCCAAGTGGGGCATCCCCAGGAGGAAGGATGGGGTGAGAGGAGACAGAGGGCATTGTCCAAAGGAGCCACAGCAGTGCATAGGGCAGGGTACCTACATATTACTTAGATGGAAACCTCCCCCGCTAGACTTGGACAACAGACATTTACCCTTACTGTGGTTCGTAAGCGGTCCCAGCAGCCAGTTCGGAGACCGGCAACTGACATACCGGAGGAGGAAATGGTGCACTCAGGGGATATCATCCTGCCATGCACCGCCGAGACACCTGCCGAAACACTTATACCCTGAAAGAGATCAAAGATGATGTAAAATGATAATGACGATTAAATGGAGGGACAAGAAATTCGGGGGATGCAATTACACTACGCAGGATTCGCCTGGCGACCCGGAAGAAACCTCGAAAAACACCATGGTTTGGCAATGGGAATCGAACCCGGTTCTCTCGAATGCGGGCCACAGACGAAACCGCCTGAGCCTTCCCAGTCGGTAAGAGAGATAAATTGCAAAAAGCGACGATAATTATAAGCAGCAGAATTTGCAATTTCGTGAGAGGATAATCAATAGTGATGAACAAAAATTATTAGCTCTAAATCAGTGTAGCTATCAGTCGCCTGCATTTACATACGGCTACAAGTTCAGAAAATCAGTTAGGGAAAAAATCCTTATCATTTAACAGGTTAGGCATTAGAAATGTCCTTTATCGACCAAGAGGAGGCAAGTAGAAGAATAAGCTTACTTAAAATGATCTTTTCGGCGCTATATTAAAACATATGACAGTGGGCAGAGAAAGTAATGCGAATGTTTCATTGCATATTTTTAAAGCATTATTTGTTAAAGTAATGTTAAAGACAGTTGTTTCTTCAAGACAAACATATTGTAACACTTGACAACGCTATTTAATAAGAATCCATAAGAATGTGCCACTTTTATAATGGTTCAAATTGAATAAAAATAAGATAGACAAATGTTGTCTGATCTTTTACAAGGATAGCTTGGAGAACTATACATGTGCATATTTTCAGTGGTTTCTCGTGATTGCATGAAAACGGTATGGAATCTTCAGACCGGTTTGTAGCGTCCAATTCTGAAACACTTCATTATCGGAATTCTCTCTGTGTGAGTATTTCTGCAAAAGTTTATCTCAATTAAATTAAAGTGGATACTTTACTTAAGAATATTTTAGACTACCAATAAGCAATATCAGGTAAAGAAGATTTTTGAAGTCCACCTTGGTAGCGTAGCTGGTAGCGTGTCTGCCTCACGTTCAAGAGGTCCCAAGTTCGAATATCGGTCGGGGTGAGTTACCTGTATAAGGTTTTTCCGGGGTTTCCCTTATTCTTCAAGACGAATTTGGGGTAACTCTAAGTTCCATGGACCCTGGACTCATTTGAGCATCATTTCACCCCATACATTTACCATCCGATATGACTTAACGTTGGAGGACGTAAATTACAAAACATCGTTTTTGAATGTAATGCTTGATACGTTTAATTATTACATAGTAAATAAAATAGTTAACAAACATTCTCTATGTTTCTGATCCTGGTGTAAGGCCGTATGTGCGGTAGCTGGATGCAGATATTTTGCTCATCTTGTCGTGTTCTGCTCCAGAGCTGCTGTGCACAACAGAAAACGTCGGCATCTAGGCCAAAAATACGGCGTTGTTTTCCTGATCTAAGGACACGTGAAAGTAAACCCAGCTACTTGTCCAACTTTACTGAAAAAAACTATAGGTCTCAATATTTCGATGTTCATTTATGTCCTGTTTAAATGATGTACATCGATTATATATATAACAATGAAACGTGCTTACTGATAGCTTATATAACGAGAATCCGAAGTACACACTGTTTTAAGCTGCAAACTTTATAAATAATGTTTCACAAGACAGTATCACCCTTATATATTCGCAAGGAAACATTGCTACTAGAGTTTACGTATTTGTAAATGAAACTGTATTTGTTCTCGGTTATTTCGAAACCGCTTTTGATTTCACACAACATTACACATAAGTACTAAATCCGCGGGAAAGAGAATAAAGCAAGCGGAATAATTGAAAGTAATAAAAGCATATCTGCAGCACAATTTGTGACTCGTTAAAGCGATTACTTTGTGGGAAAATCGTTTAAATACATGTAGTATGTTTTTAAATACAAGCAATCAAAGTTGTTAGCTGCTGCTTTAGAGAATAATAGTGCTGCCAACCAACTGGAATAGCATAACTGCTAAAATAGCAGGCAAAACCACACGAGGCATTATTAAACACGAATAATAAGGGAACTATGGGAAAATTAATATTTTCACATGACATCAGTTTACGTGTTCTCAAACACATAGTATAAAATAATTACCTTCCTTTGACTTTTATAGTTACTATGTATGCCATGTATAGGTATTGATTTAATAACATTCATTACAAAACTACGTAGAATCCGTAATTTCAGTTATTCGTGGATAATTTACTGTATATCTATATTTAATATAGATGTTAATTGGGAAGAAAATAAAAATAAAATGAATAGAAGAAATATATATATATATATATATATATATATATATATATATATATATATATATATATATATATATATAGATTTTCTCTGATAAGCTGAACGCATTTTATCTGGCTTCAGCACTTAAGCCAGAAAATTGTCCAAGATCTGCCAGTTCCTTTGGCCATAAAGTAGTTCCCAAAGTATATCACTTAGCTGCACTTCGAATTTGTTAGTGAATTCCGCTTTTTTTCTGGTTATTTAATCGTTGTTTCATAGTGTTCAATATTTATACTCGACTCACCTGGGAAGGATAGATCATCTTGGCAAATTCGCCAGTTATTTTCGTTGCCTTAAGTCTCCCATTTTTACCACTCTTTTATTCTTGAGGTACTGTTCTTATTTATAGAAATATTTGTGCAAGCGGGAAGCCTTAGATGAACAATCTAAGCATTATATGTCTTATTAACTCTACTAAACCAACGAGACTGCAAAACTTGTTTTTCTGTTTTATGGAGAAAAATCATGTACGGCTCCTTTTGAAAATTTAGTATTATAGATTTTGTTTCATATAAATTAAATAATTATTTCTGAACATTCCACACGAGTTTCAAGGCAACTCTTACCATGGCGACTACTTACATCTAGCTTTCTCATTGCAGATTCTTTTATTTCTTAGTCTCTGGGTTTCAACTGGATTCATCCTGGGGTTCATCCAGGAGATACAGTTGTAGTGAGCCTCAGGATTTTATTTGGAATCGACTTGGAGGTTAGCAACAGTCTACCCAAAAATTTTGCATCCCTTATTCCGGAAGGAAATATTATATGCCCTTTGAAACGTTATCCGTCATTAAACTGTGGTTTTGTTAGTACAGAAGTGTTGTCAACGTTGATAATGCAATACTTCGAGTAACTCAAAGAGGTCTGAAAATCCATAAACGTAAGATACCCTATATATTTTTTCTTTTTCTTTTTTTCATTTATACATCACCTTGGTCCCCATTCAATGGTCATATCAGTGGCTGTTCTCCTTTAGACCATATCGAAGGTGTTAACTCGTTGGGCTGTATCATTAAATCAGGCACACATTCGCACTCTCATTCATACTTCCAGGCTCTGGAGAAGATGGGGAATTATCTTGGTCGGAGAAAAATCACAACCCACAACGCCGGGAATCGAACCCGGGACCCCTAGCATGGCAGACAGGTGCTCTACCGACTGAGTTACGGGACCAGTCTATATATTGTTTTCAGTGTGGTGATGCGCCATATTAGAAAGATACTACTGAAGAGAATACTTTGAGATTAGCAGCAAGTGGACACGCATTCGGTTAATAACAGAAGCATTGCGTGAACACAGCGAAATATGATTCTATGAAGTATTATTTTACATTCAAAATGAAATGTAACTTAGACGACAGGTGTGTACTACTCTCAGCTAATGAGTACTGGTACACAATAAAAAACCATTACATGCTGTGCTGTACCGTACCATTAAACTGAAAAAGGCAAGAGTTTGGTATTACCGCGAGATACGCTAAGCTTCATATCGACACATCCAGTGACGGAGACTAACACTGTGTGTTTTGCTATAATCTTACAACTTTAAATTGGTTCCAGAATCCATCTAACATGCGGATATCTTGTTCACTATTTAGCGCAAAAGTAAAGCTTCTGCGTCTCCTTGTGTCTCTTTTAAGGATGTTCATTTGATACTGATTTTATACTCTAAAGACACACACACACACACACACACACACACACACACACACACACACACACACACACACACACACGTTCTTCACACAGCGTTCTTCAGCTTTACCTACCACTTTTCCATTTACTAAACATAAAAAATGGCATACTAATTTAATATTAAATTATCTCAATTTCTTAATATACATATTCCATAATCGCGTGAATGAAAAATACGAAACAAATCTTCTGTCACCGCTGGGTTGAAATTGAGACCGTTATTATCAGATGTGCACTAAAGGGAGATAAACATAAACACAGCGATAATTGTGCTATGCATTAATGGAGAGATTATAAATTACTTCATTCCCAGATTACAGGAAATGCAAATGAATGTCCATTAAGCTAAATATGTATGAACATTCATGCCTGACAGCATGGCCCACATCAAGGGAACAGCTTATTTTACAGGATGTTTGCAAACATGGATATGGATGTATTTTAACTATATAATTTTCTGAAAGGTAGCTAAAGACCCACTTTCCAATGCATACTACTTTATAAATTACAGCATCTTTACTGTTTTGATAGCCGGAAATTTGTTTTGTCGCGGTCATGCTTTCTCTCAAACTGCATTGAAACCAATAAATAATTGTGTTTCCAATCAGAAACACCATTACGAGGAATTCGGAAATGCCCAATAGAAAGCATGGAATTCCAACTAAATTCTCCTTCTAACACCCATTATTGCCTATTGATAACCACAGACACATTAGTGGTTGGTGTGGTTAAAATTGGACAGCTGAAATATGGTATACATAGTAGTTTGGTACGCCATCGATAAGTTTAACTAACCATCTTTAGAAACTCATATAATCGTCTTCCAATTCTTTCCTGCCATACTGATACGGTTATATGCGCATTACATTTTTGGACTTAATATGGATTTCTGCTGGCAGCTTCTCATTACAAATGCGACTCAGCTATAAATGTCATCAAGGGTTATATGGGTTATTGAGACATGTATAAAATTCTCTTCAAGACGTTGTGAGACGAATATCGGGTAACTCTAAGCTCTGTGGACCCTGGGCTCCTTTGAGCATCATTTCACCCATTCCATTCATCGTCCAATATGACGACGTAAATTACAAAAAAAATGTGAATTGTGCGAATAGTGCATATGTTAAAGTCCAAAGTTCGGGTGGAAATTTCGCTATTTAGGATTCGGAGAAAGCAGTTATGTCCGCCTGCTATGAAACGTGTCTAGGTTTGCAAATGTTACTTCCACAAATTCTGAAACGTGTTCGATTAAATTTTCTGACTGATTTCACTTCGCAAAGATTGTGGACAAGTCATTTCGCGATATCAACATCCATAACGTTTTCAGATTATGAGTATGTTTACCTTTCTTGAATTAAATCTTATAAGAAACTGTTTTATTAAAATATAACCAAACATGTTATTACCACCAAAGTATACCCAAAACAGAATCAAGAAGGTGTATTACCATTCTAAAATTTAATTTGACAATTTTGCATATTTTCTGAGAAAATTGACCGTTTACACAATAAGTTATTTCTCACAGAAGATGCTGCCAAACCAAAATATGGAGTATAAAGTTTCGTATATAGTTAAAAAGAAACAAAGCACGTCGTTTGAATACCCGGAAAGTTCCATACCTACTAAGTGTACCAATTAGTGCAAAACGTCCCCTAAATGGTGGGCCCAAGATTTACTAGCTGCCTCTCTACTCTAAATGTGAAGAATTGTGTTTTTTCCATCATAGTAAGAATATAGCATAGATAGAGATGATATTATATTCCATACATATATTTGATATCAAGGCTTCACTGAAAATACACGATTTGAGGTCCCCTGAATAAAAAGGCACTTTTGGAAAAGGTCCACATGTAAAGTATGTGCACGTGCTGCACAACTTAAAACGGTAAGGTGGTTAAATACAATTTGGTATTTAAGTTTGTAATCTAGTGATGCGACTGAGTGATTTTCAGGAATGCCACTCCATCCCAAATTAAGCCCTAAATGGGTAATTTTTTGATAATTCTAATTTTCTCATAAATGGCTCAATTGTTTTGATTTCTATACATATTTAAGACATTTCAAGACAAATGAAAAGCGTATCTTTTGTTTTCCGGAAAGAGTCTCTGAAATCCCCGATATTCTGGATGATTTATGAATAACTGGAAAAACCCAAATGATATACAAGGCCTTAGTTGATGAGAAAGATCTCGCTGCAACACACAATTTATGTAAAAATACTTGTTGTGAATCCGAGATTACTTCTCTCAAATAGAAACTCGTCGTTCTTTTCTTGTTGGTGTTTTCCCTCTTCTGGCCATAAAAAAAGAATTAAATTTCATAGATATCCCATAGTGACTAACTCTTAAAATATTTATCTGTCATTTAACTCTGCTGTATATCCATATTAAAATTTATTTACAACTAAGTATTATGTGGTTAAAGAACTTCTACAAACTTTATCAGTATTAAGTTGAAGTAAATAGAAGAATAAGTTCTTTGTGAAACAATAGTTTGTTGAACAATTCGTAGTGAAAGTCTTGTGAATGTGACAGATCAACAGTAAAACGCTGTTAAGTGCAATATAGTTTTAAATAAAATGCGTATGTAACGCAATTCAAATGAAAAAATAGATATCCAATTACATTTAACAAGGATGTACAAAAAGTAAAGATGCCATGTTTGGATGACACTTGTCACATACTGGTAAAACGGGTTATGTTAGCGTTCGTTTATACATTTTGTTTACCTTTAATTAATTCAAACAATTAACTAGACTGAATTAAGGAATTTTATGACCCCCTTATCAAGTCTGCAGGAACAACATTACACATACAAGTTCAGATGAAGGCCTTAAGTATTCGGTCGCCTCCGGGAGACGAAGGAAATAATGAAGTCGCAGGTGCTGAGGAGTTTCGGACTTCACCCCTTCCCACTGCACCCTGCAACCCACGGCAAACACCTGTGCTAACATTCCTGTCAACACATCTGCGCCGAGATCAATCTACCTGGCACCCACAACTTTACAGAAGATAACATGCTAATTAACTCATGGTACCAATAAATCCAAGGCATTTATATCTAAGATTTGCGAAGCACACATTTGTTAAATAATTACTAATTAATGCATATGTATTTAACATAACAAACTTGTCTTTAGTTTTTGCATGAACGATAGGCTGTAGAAAACATTCACACCTGTTCTATACCATCTGGTTAAGCTTGAAAAGCCGAGTTGCTCCAGGTGATTCAGTACTCTGTAATATTGTGAAATCAACCTCACCTTGTTGCCGGGAAGTAAATTATGATTTACGTTACCAAGAATCGAGACTATGTCACTTCTAATGTCGCCCGCCTCTGTAGCGTAGTGGGAGCTTATTTGTTGCACATTAAAGAGGTCTCAAGTTCAAATCTCATCATGGTGAGTTACCTAGATAAAGCTTTCCTGCGATGTTTCCTTATCCTGAAAGATGAATGTCGGGTAACTCTATGCTCTATGGACCATGGGCTGATTTGGGCGCCATTTCATCCATTTCATTTATCGTCCCATATGGGTTACGTTGGAAGGCCTATGTTCTATCTGAAAACTGCACCGGGTAGCGCAGTTTATACACATTCTGCAACGTATTATATTTTTACGTATTACGATGGAATTTCTATATGTATGCATCGATTTGCTAGGGTAATCGGAAAACAAAATACAATCTGACGGAATAAACTTCTTTTATTCGCAATAATAATTACTAGAAGTGTAAATCCACTGCGTTTATTATTTACACTAACGAATTAACAAGGCTTTAACAACCCATCCCTGTAAAATGAGACGAAGAAATGAATCAAAGCTGCAGCTCGCTATAGCACTTAAACATAGCTTCCTTTAGACTCCGGTCAAAGTTTTTTACACATAAGTGTTGATGTACGCTGAAATAGAGCAAGCATGCTCACGTAACAGGAAAGTAAGCCACACCAAACAAAAACGGCGAAATCAGGCCAAAATGTAAACTTGCTAGGGGTCCAGGTCAACTCAGGTTCCCGATAAAACAACTTCGCCATTCCAGCTCAGAATTCCCTCGTGGTAAGGACCATAGCGCTACTGGTGTCAGCCAGTGAAAACAACAGGCCTTAGTGCCAACAACAAACTCAATGGACCGATTTGATCCGATAAAGGACTCTTGGCTCAAAACGGGTGCACGTTTAGTGATTCTTGATCTTAAACGATTACCACATTTTTAACTGAAAATTGCAGAATAATCAGATCTATCAGTTGAATAACCATGTCGAAAATATGACATGGATATTCCTCACGATAAAATAAAGTGCATTGACCATAGAGCGAAGATACCCAATATGCTGTAAAGTTGTATTACAAAGTAATAGCAAATGTGAACCAGTGTTATATTCACAGGATCGTGGGGCGATGTAACCCCGGATGAAGATTGAAATAAATAAAGCAAAGTAATAGAGCTTCTGGGAATTTAATTAAATTTCTGGCATGTTTGTGAAAGAATAAAACCACCCTTTAAAGATAAGATGAACAAAGAGTCATAAATAAGTTTAATACAGCCATGGAAACAACATAATTATAATATGGAGGTGACCCCAAGATACAAAAAGTGGAAATTAGGTGTCTGTGAGGTAGAAAAGCATATAAGAAATGGGACTATTGGAGAACTTAAGATAAAAGCTTATTGCAGTGGGTTAAACATTTATATAATATGCTAGAAGAAACAATACCTAGACAAGCCCTGTAACACAAAGAGTAATTGGACGACCCAAAAACAAAATGGCTTTTCTATATATATATATATATATATATATATATATATATATATATATATATAGAACATATGCAGGCTAATATAAGTGCATATTATTTGATAATTGGTATCTTAATCTCTTACACATTTAGAGTCTCATATGAAGAGGAAAAGGATAAAATAATTTTCCCACAAACACATCTAATAATTTACTACCTGATGTTTTTTTCGCGGTTGTCATTAAGGTGCAAAATGACAAACACCTGTCAGTATAGAACACCGGTTTGCTTATACGCATTCACAGTTTAGTGACTGTCTTGCTGAATAGGTAGTTGGGGAAGAGACCTTACAGAAAGCATTCGAACTCAGACATACATCAAAATAAGCAAGGAATATATTGCAAATGCAGGCAAACGCATTGAATCCATAATTAGAAATATTTAAACTTCTTTTCTCATTTCTTTCTCTATGTGAGTGTAAATTGTAAACAGCAAAATTAATAATTGTATGGGTGAGTAAGAACAGGGAATGAGTTCGCCATGTGTTATTGTGTTGTAAGCCTAAACCTGACCTTTATCGCCATTCTACTCCATCCCTCACAGCAACTCTCCCCGTACTTTCAAAACTAAAAAAGTAGGGCCAGATTGTGCCAAGCATACTTGGTTCTACTAATAAACCTGGAAAAATACTGATCTCATTAACTACAATTTTTATTTTTGAAAATGGAGTAAATATTAACGTAATATTGTACATTGCACTACGCTGAGCTATGAATAAAAGTACCTGCAGTTATACCCCTAACTTTCTCCTATTCGAGACGATCAGGCAATGTTTATCTAAACGGTGATTGAAGAAGAATAAGAAGATGTCTATCACCTCAGGCCTTTATTATTGGGTCAGAACACCTTTTTGGTCACTTAAGAGGATATTGTTTTATACTGAGTTAATTGTTCCAAACTTGTGACTCAAAACAACGTTACGATGAAAGCACTGTAAAATTAAGCAGTGTTGTGTTGTGCACACATAGTTTGTCTACTGACATTTCTGCTAACTATTCTTATAAAAACCTAATATTCTATCAACTTATAGTTAATCGAGGAAAGTGCTTGCAAAAAGTGCCTTTACTGCACACTTCCTTGTAATTACAAGAAGGCTACAATGTACTGAACAGATAGTCAAATCGTATAAGTTGGCGATGGCTTTGAAGTTTTACGTTTCCTAAAATAGAACATGGAATTACTACCCAACACAGTGCTGAGGCGTGCTGACCTTCAGTGATCAGCCCTGCGATAGTCTCTTATCACGCTGATTAAACGAGTGAAATATCAAGAAGTTGGCGTACAGTAAGGGACGAAACACGAATGGAGCACTTGTGAGCTGTGTGTCCGGTATGTAAGGTTAACCAATAATTATATGCAACACGGGGGTATAAACGTAACAAATACTCTTAATGTTATAAATTTATTAAATATGAACCCATTTAATTATTTATTATAAAATTTTTAAAATAATGAAAATGAGGCTAAACAGCCCTATCTTCTGAAATTTTTGTAACGGTAAAAAAGAGAAAACCAACTAAATTGGTTACTACACTTTTATTATTAAATGACTGTTGCAACTATAAGAAGTGCATCATAATACAACTAATTTTCTGGCATGATGAATCTGAACAACGGGAGTAATTTCTAGAAAGGTGATTTACTCAACTGGCAAAGGTGTAATGTCAAACATATCAGCAATGTTCTGTCACTGAAGGATGTCTCCCTCTATATTGGCGCTATTAACGTATACAGATCACTAACTTCGAGCTTCTTGTTTCAGTATTCCATCCCTTTTCTCAACAAATACAAATTCTTCTGGTGTTCTAGTTAAAAATAGACCTATGTCATTAAGGGAAAGCTTTTCGTATTAAATAATTTCTTTAGTTAGGAGTATAATAACAAATAATAATAAGTAGCCCATCTATCTCTAAATGGCGAAGACCTCCTTGCTAGTGCAGGGAGTTGCTGATATGAAATAATTAGGGTAGCGACTCCTAAAAGCCTCATGCATTCTTGTCAGCACCTCCATATTTTTTGCGCTGACTAGTAATGTTCTATATTCTATACACGGTGCACTAAGATCTATGCTAGATTGTTTTATATTCTATGTTCTATAACCTATATTCGACTGAGCTTAAGGGGATGGATCTGCCATATTTCTATAATTTGAACGGTCCTTAGTTTGGTGATCCATCATCTAAGTTATCTCTTACGGAAATTGGTAATTTTTGCAATTTTGGTAATTTATATTGACCCTACATATCCTTGAACTGCACTTAAACTTAGCAGTAACACAAACACTAACACAGCACTCCTATTGTGAACTACCAGGTGGTATATTTTCTTCACCACTTCTGCCTGTCCTTAGCTTGTCTCGTCCACAGTGTTCCTGCTGTCCTCCTAAAGTCGTCTGCCCACCGTGTTTTAGGTCTCCCTATCAATCTTTGTCTTATTCTCGGATCTCATCTTGAATTATAGGTAGTGCATGGTAATACAATTAATTTTCTGAAGCGTGATCAGTCTGTACAAATAGGCAATTTCCATAATATAAGTATGATTTAAATGCATCACAATGTTAAGCTATACAAAATTAGGTGTATGTAATTTTAGATACTACTATTGCAATTACTAATGAAACACAATCTCAAGTTAGTTTAATAATGATCAATCTGACTTAAAATGTAAATAAAATTTCCGACATAATCATTGTTTTGGTTTACATCACATTATATAAAGTAAATCCCCCACCGCCTCAGACATAGTTACGAATGATACACCTTGTGCAAAGCATGCCACGAAAATGGAAGATGAACAGCAATTCTACTGACTTTGATTCAATGTATTTGTAGGATTAAAGTGCTATAGGTATCGTACAATCCCAAATAATTCATCAGCAGTATCTGTTGAGGAATCACAAAGGAATTTTGATTCCCTCTTCTTTCTTCTTGTTACAATATTCTATCACGTTATATATGATTTTATCGCCTACCAATGTATGACACCTTATTGGCCCGAACACAAGATTGCATTTAAACAGAGTATGCATAGGACTAGCCGTGAAAACATCACGTAAACATCTTTATGTTTGGAATATTTTCCGGTACGCTTCCTCGCTTTGCCATGTAGCATTTATAATATGGAGTTGCTTCAAAATAATTTTTTGGCATAAGTCATTCCAGAGATATACATTATTAATTATTTGAATTGTTCAATATTTTTTGTATCTTTGGAAGTCCTATCGATATTCTATGCCGCTAAGTGGGGCACCCCTGGAGGGAAGGATGAGGCGAGAAGGGACAGAGGGCGGCCGTCCCAAGAAGCCATGACAATACAGAGAGCAGGGTCCCTACAGTTTACTTAGAGACTTTCCCCGACAGGCCAGGACAACGAACACGCTCCCCAACTGCGGACGACAACGATTCCAGCAGCCGAGCCCCAAAGGTCCCTGGCTGGTGGTCCCGAAATGGTCCCAGCAGAGGTGCGGAGACCAGCAAGCCACCCACCGTAGGAGGAGGTAGTTTACCTCAGAGCATATCATCCTGCCATGCACCGCCAACACACCCGCCGACACTTCTACCCTGAAAGAGACCATCAGATGACAGATAATGTAAAATGATAATGGAGATGAAATGGAGGGACAGGAAAATTTGTGGATATAACTAACCTACCCAGCATTCGCCTAGCAACCCGGGAAGACCACGAAAAATCCCTGGGTCAGGTAGATCGGCCACGAGAATGGAACCTGGGCCTCTCGAATGCGGGCCACAGACGAAACCGCCTGAGCCATCCCGCTCGGTTCCAGTTCTTAAACTTTTGATCATGACTGTTGGCTTGTATTCATAGCTGAGGTTTTTTTTTTCAACTATTTCTGTAAGTGTTTTTCTTGACTGAAATTATGTAGCTGCATAGAAGGAGAAATAAGCATACGTAAAATGCCCTCTATACCGAATAATAAACGATTGAAGGTATAAAAGGTCATACGAATGTAGTACTTCATATTTCGTTGTCTAATTACTTCGTTTTAATTGATCTAAATTTGCAGAGATAAGTGGATTACAGAATTCATATAGTGTTCCTGAGATATAGAGGTGAGCTAATTTAAGGTGCGATGTTTAAAGTAAGTCGCTATGTAGCGTAATTGGAGTGGTATCCGCTTTTCAAAAAATCATGAGAAGTAGTTGGGTAGTACAAGTACTTTAAAATGTGGCACAATATTGAAACATTTGAAACAAATAAAGGAACAGCTTCAAACTTGTTGCTGTCATATAAAATGTATTACAAATAAGCTGCTTATCATAATGATAACTAAAGTTTTAAATGGTACATTTCTGTGAACCGCTTAACGTTAATCAGGTTAGTAAAATTAGACAAATTTCTTCCGAATGAGGAGTCCTTTGCAGGCTGTTCCCAGCAAGTTCAAGATAAACATTTAATTTGTATGTGAACAACTGAAATGTGTCCTTAACTAATACTGTTAAGAAGAATTTTTTAAGAAATACAGAATTTGGCAAAGTCTTCCATGCAGAACATGGCTTGGGATAAGAACATTTTGTTGAAAATCTCCTAGTCACATTTTGGAATGATGTTGAAGTTAATTACCAAGAGAGATATTTGGTTACTTTTGTTTTGGAGTTATTCTGACACAGGTAGAGGTAGAGCGACACACACACAGAGACTCACAAAGTCTTGTTGCTCCGATAAGATACCGACTATGTGCCATGGAGTGGAGTGGAGTAACTGCCAAAGTTCCACCAACCAGCCCTAACCCTTGCCAAACAAACTGGAGGATGTACTCAGGAATAATGGCATCAATGGCAATTGAGGCTCGACCTTGCAACAGCACAGAAGATGCTGAAGACCTAGCTACTTCCATCACCTCCACAATGACACGAGCAATGGCTGAAGCCACTCCACCGAGGCGCAAATTCTGCGGTGTCCAGAAGCCACTTCCCCCACAACTAAGGAAGCTTCTGGCAGAAAAGAACGAAGCTAGGCGACGGTTTCAGCTATCGCGCGATCCCTTATACAAAAGAGAATGGAACAGACTACCACGTATAGTCAAACTTGCGCTTGCTGACTTCAGAAATGAAGAATGGGAGCGTCTACTGAGTGCACTTGGCCCCCAAGACTCATCACTGTGGCACATGTCTAAGGCGCTGCTCCGCATGTCTTTCTTAGATCCACCCTTAACTGACGGAAGAAGAATGGCTCAATCGACGAGAGAAAAAGTGGAATTCATGGCTGTACATCTAGCCTCCACTTTTCATCCAGCTGACTCGCAAGATCAGGATCTCACTAATGAAATAGTGTAGGGGTACAGAATTTTCTCGCCATACCTCACAATGGGGATGAAGTGCAATTAACAACGGTTACTGAAGTCAGCACCATCCTGGCCAATGTGTGTCCTTATAAAGCAGCAGGGTTGGGCAATTTGCCGGATGCTGCCTTTAAGGCCCTTCCGACAGCCTGGATCAAATTACTGGTACACTTATTTAACAGTCTGCTCATACTAACTCATTTCCCTGCTTTGAGGAAACACGCTAGGATAACCACCCTGCCTAAGCCAGGAAAGGATCCTAAATTCATTGACAGCCACCGACCAATAAGTCTACTTCCGGTCATAAGCAACATTTTCGAAAAGGTCCTTCAGTATCGTCTTCAACAACTGCTGGACCAACATAACGTGCTAAGACCTGAACAGTTTGGGTTTCGAAGTCAGCACCCAACCACCCACCAACTACTCCGACTAGTGGACGAAGTGATTGACTCTGTATGGCATGATGGCCTCCTGTATCGTCTTATCCAGTATAACATCCCAGCATAACTAATTCACCTCATGAACACTTACCTTAAATATCGTTCCTCCGTCGTAGCCAGGGACGACATACTATCCCAACCCTATAATATCAACGTAGGGGTACCACAACATAGTGTCCTTGGACCCTAATCTTTCTCACTTATATCAAAACCCTATCTACCCTAATAGGCTGTAACTTGTACTTATTTCATGATGACACGGCCCTCAGAATATCATCCAAGCGTCATGTCATTGCAGTCCAGAGAGCTCAGCGCTATGCAGATATGCTTACTGTATGGTTTATTACTTGGCGCCTGAAGATCAATGCCGCCAAAAGCCTCTCTACAACAGAAAATCACCAATGACCCTCAGCAACAAACTGCTTATCTACAAACAAATTCTCCGTCTTGCCCTGACATATGCATGCTCAGTCTGGAGAACTGCAGCAAAATCCCACCTCTACAAACTACAAGTCCTACGGAATCGCTACCTTCGGATAGCAACCGCTACCGATTGGTACATCCAAACTGACAATATACATTCCGACCTTTACTTCCCAAACATCACTGGTTACATCCTACATATATTCCACAATTTCTACAGAAAACTCCCTAACAGCTTCAACACCTCTTCAGAGGCCTCGGGGATATGCTCTTGACCCAGTGGAAACACATAAAAGATCCAGGCTAGTACCGGCAGTGCCATAACGCACCAAAACATAATCTGATCCTGATTACTCCTAACAAATCCTAACCAAATTAAACAAATTATTTTAAAAAGTCACGTTGCACATTCACCACCATTTACCCACCGTCTACCATTAATCCACACCACAATGCCAGCAAGAAACAATGTCCCGAAATGACAAAAGGTCGAAGGCCCCTCTTCCGAAGAGAAGGCTTATTCTTCAACGACACATACTGCTGTGTTTTGGAGTGGAATGGAAATATAAGGTTAGAAAAGCATTACCATAGGGGGACTGGTGTAGTGTTTATGCGTAAATGGATGTCAACACTTTTGAAATTCAGTTATTAATTTGTTTTTTAAAATAGATTTCTCAAAATCTTGTATAAGTATTGGAATTAATGTTAAAATTTTAAATATACACAATTTCAGTAAAGCCTGCTTTAAATGGACATATTAACAAAGCTAGCGTTCTATTTTTCAAGAAATTACGACTGTCATTTGTAACTGCTGACATTATAATAACTGATAGGGTTGTTTAGCAAGAAAAAGTGGAAACGTTTAATGGAGAAGGAATTTAATACAAGGAAACAAGTGAATAAACAGAAAAAAAAACATGTGTATAACATTAAACAAACGTAAACTATGTATAGATATACCTAAACAAAAACATTCTTCAGCACTTAATAATCGTTAAAAGTACCATTTTATTCCTCCTATTGAAATTGAGCTGCGGGCCTATGAAAGGTATAATCACATGCATGCATATGAGCACGCTTTCCTACACTGACCAAGAAAGCGAGTCGTCCAGGTTCCCAAATTCATTGAGAAAAATTCTTAACAAAATAAATTCACAAGGACACAGAATCGTTGCGGGTTAGAAAAGCAAGTGCCTTATTATTTGCAACGGCAATCCGCAGTAAGTACGCATAATGAGATTAGAGAACAGAGTTACTATAAATTTCTTCATAAGAACAGAGTGCCTTGAAAGCCTTAAGTTTTATCATAAGTACAGTAACACAGAAAATTAGAAATTGAATGATTTATGATGGTTTTGCCAAGAAATAATAACCCACATAGCAAGCGTAACCCTTATCCTTAACACATACATTTGATACGTGTCAATTAAAAATAAAACGCAGCTGCTTCTTCACACAGTGATAGGATGCTGGTTCATAAACTCAAATTTCCCTGATTTTTATTTAGAATTCAATGTGAGAATTATTCTTTAGCACCTTCTCCTTCCTTCATTATATTTGAAAATCAAGGATGTCGGAGTGTGTGTGTGTGTGTGTGTGTGTGTGTGTGTGTGTGTGTGTGTGTGTGTGTGTGTTTGTGTGTGTGACAGTATAAAAAGAACATACTAGGAGATGTAACTACAGTGTAGATTAACCCTTAGAACGGAATATCTATCTTGCAGGTGGATATACTTTAATTTTTTGCTACCGGATGGCACATTTATGAATCTTGCGTGCGAATCTCTTCAGGGAGTCTCCATTTAGCCTTTACCTGCAGTGAGAGCATATGGTCCGTTACATAAAATGATTGTTGCGACCGGAAGAAGTCATTGTTTACGGAACACGTCACCTGACAGACGGATATTCATCACAGGGTAAGTTAAAATACCCGTCTCATTTATTTTTACGATTACCAGAGCATTTTGTTGTTGTAATTTTAGGTTCCTACAATGAGTAGTATTGCGAATACATTTTCGAATTGCACTAACAAGGCCAAGCCTGTAGGATCTTGTATACATGGATACACAAAGCTATATACACTTCTTTCTTATGTACCAAAGAGGTCAAAATCGGTTATTCTATTGTCATTCATGCACCATACCGAGTATACTGATGCAATGACCGGTAAGCCTGAAATTATTTCTTTCTACAACTCGACGAAATCTGGAGTTGACAACCTTCACATGAAATGCAGTAACTACTATGTAAACAGACGGACAGACCATGGCCCCTTGCATATTCTATCATTTGATTTCATTAAGTTCCAATAACACTTATGTGCTGTACACAGATTTTAAAACAGCCAAAAAGCAAGCAGACTTGATTTCATACATTCCCTTGGAATATCTTCACGAAAACTCATTTAAAACAAAGAATGAAGATGGAAAAGCAGCCTGATGGTTTGAAAAATCATATGATGGAAGCCTTGAATGAAATGGATACTACACAGCAACTACCAAGTCGAAGAATCAGGACTCCGGAAGAATGATCAGTGCAAGGGGCAATAAGGAGTAATAGGCTTCCAAAAAGGAAGAACTGTCGTCATTGCCCTTATCAGAAAAACAGAATGACAAATTATAAGTACATGAAAGGTGTAAATCCATTGTGTATAGAGTGCCCAAGAAAACTGTGCAATGATTGTGTTACTGACGATCATTCATTGTGCGATTACGATGTTAATATTTTGCTTAGTTTTGTGCAAAAACCGTTATGATATACAGCTATATCGTATATTGCAGTAAGTTAGTGTGTAAAACATTTAAAACAAATATAACCATCTCATAGACGGATATTCCTTATATAACTATTGTCACCCAATTATCGGGAAGCACAACAAACGACAGCTGAGAATGGACCAGAGGCCACGCCACACCCACTCATTTGTCTCCTGTCACTAACTGAAGGGATGATTAGGAGAGGGATTGCGGGCCACTGAGCCGTCTCTCTACCCTCCCCCTAGGTTCTCGAACGTGCGGGTTGTTTCGTCTAATCTGGAAACTTCTAGATTGGCCAGCTGACCCTATATAAGCAACACGTCGGGCTGGAGGTGAGTCAGTCAGTGCTTGACGAGCTAGTGAACGGACGAGAAGACTGCGTACGGGCGTCAGAGGAGTTTACGTAATCGCGAGTGCAGGTGGAACTTTAACGGACGAACTGGTGAATCGTAATTTTGTGCATTACGTAATTCTGTGTAATTGGCAAGTGTTTAACTGTAAGTCGGTGGAAATAAAGAATATTTTTAAGTGGTGTAATTGCACTTTTCATTTCACGAACCCACAAAGTCACACTGGTGTCAGGAAGCGGGACGACAGCATCACCTAACATTACAGCCATGGACGCGGCATTGGAAAAGATTTTGGAGAAGCTGAAAGAAATGAAGACGGCAAATGAAAACCTCGCTGCAAAAACAGAAGCGGCAGATAACAGCCTGGCCGCGAAGCTGGAGACTACAAATAACAACCTGGCCGCGGAACTGAAACTAATAAAGACGGCTAACGACAACATCACCGAGAAGATGGAAGAAATGAAGGCCGAGTTAACCACACAAATGAGAGCAGCGAACGGCAGTCTGGCCAGGGAAATTAAGGCGGCGAACGAGCCTCTCGCCGCAAAGTTTCAAGAACAGTTGGCCGGCGTAAAAGAGGACGCCACAGAGTTAGGCGAGCGCGTCGACGACCTTGCGAGCCGCGTTAATGAGCTGGAATGAAAGGCCGACAACAGCGTCAAGTCCCTGAGCGCCATGGTGGAGGACGTCGTCGGCAGGAGGTTAAAGGATTTGAAGTCCGACGCACCGGGACGCGACACAACATCGACGCGCGTCAAACCTCCGAAATATGACGAAGCGTCAACGTTTGAAGTCTTCCGCCGCCAGTTCGACACAGTGGCCAAGCACAACAAATGGTCACCAGAAGAGGAGGCCACACAGTTAATAGCCAGCCTCCAGGGACGGGCCGCGGAAGTCCTAAAGTAGGTGCAGACAACGGCGGCGCCCAAGGACATCTGGGAGTTCCTGGAGAATCGGGTTGGTTACCACCGCTTAGCAGCAGCGTACCGCAGCCAGCTGAAAGCAAGGTCACAGCAGCCAGGGGAGACGCTGCAGGAGTTCGCCCTGGCAGTTGAACAACTGGCAAGCAAGGCCCTGGTCGACCGCCCACCAGAGTTCGTGTCCCGGGAAGCTGCCTACACCTTCGTTGACGGGGTACGGGACACGGAGATTCCTCAGCGCCTAATGCTCGGCGATTATAAAACCATCCACGAGGGGCTGACAGCAGCATTAAGGATGGAGGCGGCCAAGGTAACAGCCATCCCGACGTCGAGAACGAGGAGTGTCCGCTACACCGGAGACAGAAGACCAGCCGAGGGACGAGGGCGAACACCTAGTAGCCTGTGTTGGGGGTGTGGACAGCCCGGACACCTGCAGAGAGACTGCCCATACAAGGAAGAGCCGCCGGAAAACGATTAAGGGCGCTCATGGAGAAGGGCACGTCGGTGCCATCACCACCATCCCCTCGAGTGACAATGCACGCCGTCAGCCGGCGTATGGATGACAGCCTCATCGCGGACGGTTGGGTGAGAGGGAAGCCGTGCCGCGTGCTGGTGAACACAGGGGCAGCCGTGACCATCATCAGACCTGAAGTAGCGAAGAGTTTGCTGACAAGGAAGCCGAATCGACCATACCAGCTCGTCACGGCATCAGGCGACACCTTGCCTGTGGAGAAGGAGGCCCTGCTGAAGCTGGCCTTGGGAAGGAGCACCGTACGTCTGTGAGTATTCGTCGCGAAAGTGGCTGAGGAGGTGATACTGGGATTGGGAACCCTCAGGAGCCATGAGGCGACGGTCAACGTCGGCAGGAAGGTCCTGCGGCTCAACGGAGAAGAGGTTATACTCCGTCAACTAGCAGAGCGCCTTGGAATTTAAAGGGTCGTCTTGAGCGAAGACGTGGTTGTAACCGCGAGGGGCGAGGTGGTGGTGACGGCGCGACTGGAAGGCCAGAGAACCAGGTACATGATGCTGGACTAGAAGACGCCAGTACACGGACTGTGTGTAGCCAGGGTATTGCTGCCGTGCCGAGAGGAGGTGCCAGTGAGACTGCTAAATCCAACGGACACCGATCACGACGTCCAGGCCGGGACGGAGCTGGGAACGTGTGAGCCTGTGGTGAGCGTAACGGCAATCGACAGGAGCCGGTGCCGACGCAACACCTGGTGCTCCGGCTAGAAGGCCTAATGGAGAGGGTGGCTGACCACCTGACCGCAAAACAGCTGGAAAAAATGCGACAAGTGCTGAGGCGATACTAGAGCGTCTTCAGCCAAGGCGACAGTGACTACGGCCGCACGCAAAAAGTGCTTCACCGCATCGACACCGGGGACGCCAGGCCTATTCGGCAGCCACATAGGCACGTTCCGCTGGCGAATCAAGGGTCGGTACGAGACATGCTGGAGGACATGAGATTCAGGGGAGTGATTGAAGAATCTGACAGCCCTTGGTGTTCCCCTGTAGTCTTGGTGACACAGAAGAAAGGCGAGCTACGCTTCTGCGTAGACTACAGAAAGTTGAATGCTGTCACCCGGAAGGACTGTTTCCCCTTACCCCGGATTGACAAGACGCTGGACACGCTAGCTAGTGCGCAGTGGTTCTCGATCCTGGACCTGAAGTCGGGCTACTGGCAGGTAGCTCTAGACCCAAAAGACAAGGAGAAGACCGCATTCTCGACGGACTAAGGTCTCTGGCAGTTCACGGTTATGCCCTTTGGCCTCTGCAACGCACCAGTTACCTTCCAACGTCTCATGGAGTCACTGATGAGAGGGCTGACTTACGATGCCTGCCCGCT
The DNA here is from genome assembly GCA_030765055.1 of Mantis religiosa. NCBI lineage: Eukaryota > Metazoa > Arthropoda > Insecta > Mantodea > Mantidae > Mantis > Mantis religiosa. The sequence goes on along the minus strand of CM060948.1, from coordinate 260,142,610 downwards.
ATTCCTGGACGACATCATCATCGTCGGGAAGACTTTTGAAAGTCACCTCGAGAACCTGAGTAAGGTCCTACAGAGGCTGCAGGCGACCAACTTGAAGCTGAACGCGAAGAAGTGCCAGCTATTACGCAAGGAAGTGAACTACTTAGGCCACATAGTCTCAGCAACCGGAATGGCCACAGACCCGGAGAAGACACAGGCTGTAAGAATTTGGCCTCGACCAAAGGACAAGAAAGAGTTGCGCAGCTTTCTGGGGCTGTGCAGCTATTACCGCCGCTTCATAAAGGGGTTCTCCAACATTGCAAAACCCCTCACCCGCCTTACAGAGGATCACCGGCCTTATGTGTGGACGGAGGACGCCGAAAACGCTTTCCAGCACCTAAAGGAGACCCTGTGCAGTGCTCCAATTTTCGGTTTCCCACATCCGGGCGGCGACCATTGCATTGGAGGTGTCCCATCGCAGATTCAGCACGGTCATGAGCGGGTGATAGCCTACTACAGCAAGACGCTATCCAAGGCAGAGAAGAACTACTGCGTCTGCAGACGAGAATTATTGGCGGTAGTAAAGACCTTGGAGCATTTCCAATAGCACCTGTACGGTCAGCCATTCCACCTGAGGACTGAGCATTCCGCCCTAACCTGGCTACTGAGCTTTAAGAACCTGGAAGGCCAGATAGCATGTTGGGTCCAGACGCTGCAGGAGTACGACTTCACCTCGGAACATCGTAGAGGGAAGAGCCACGGTAACGCTGACGCCATGTCCCGAAGACCCTGTACAGAAGAGTGCGGCCAGTGCACAAGAGTGGAGGAGAAGAAGCGTGCCGCAGCAGTCCGAGTAGTCACGGCAGTGCCTGCGGATGGCTGGGATAGCGCAGGCCTGAGGAGGGAGCAGCTGGCGGACGCAGACTTGGGGCCACTCTTGAGGGAAGTGGAGTTAGGGACGAGACCAACCTGGGAGGACATCGATATGAGGAGCGCCACATACAAGTCGTACTGGGCCCAATGGGAATCGTTGAAGACCAGAGAGGGTAGTGCTGTTCCGGGTAAGGGAGTCACCCGATGGGAAGACGCAGAGAGAACAGTTGGTACTTCCCCGGAGTAAGGTCCCGGAAGTCTTGGAGGAAGTGCACGCCGGTACTTCAGGAGGACACCTGGGAGCGAACCGAACGGTTGACAAACTACGGCAGCGCTACTACTGGCTGAGACTCCGAGCAGATGCTGAGAGATGGTGCCGTCAGTGTCACGTGTGCACGGCGAGTCGCGGCCCCCAGACCAGGAGCCGGGGTCACATGCAGCAGTACAACGTCGGAGCGCCATTCGAGCGGATCGCCGTTGACACTGCTGGACCGTTCCCAGTTTCCGACCGAGGCAACAAGTACCTAATGGTGGTCTTGGACTACTTCACCAAGTGGCCGGAGGTGTATGCCATCCCAAACCAAGAGGCGAAGACAATCACAGACTGCCTCGTGGAGAAAGTGTTCTGATGATTTGGGGTGCCGTTAGATGTACACAGTGACCAGGTTACCAACTTTGAGTCCAACCTAATGAAGGAGGCACTACAAAGGCTTGGGGTGAACAAGACCCGCACGACGCACCTACATCCCCATGGTCGAAAGATACATCAAGACCTTAGAGGAACACCTGAGGAAGGTCGTGGCCAGCCATCAGCGAGACCGGGACGTCAAGGTGCCACTGTTCTTGCTGGCCTACCGCTCGTTTACACACGACACAACTGGGATGACGCCAGCCAGCTTAATGTTCGGCCGAGAGTTACGCCTCCCTTGTGACCTGGCTTTTGGAAGCCCTCCGGAACTGAGACAGCCAGCGACCGAGTATGTGGAGAACTTGGTGGACCATCTCCACGACACGCACGAGATGGCTCACCAAAATATCCAGAAGGCGAGCGACCGCATGAAAACCAGGTATGACAGGCAAGCCGACAGCCAAGGCTTCCAGCAAGGTGACCTGGTCTGGTTGTACCGTCCTACCCGGACCAAGGGACGCTGTCCGAAGCTCCAGCAGCCATGGCAAGGACCGTACCGGGTGGTCAAGAGTATTAACGACGTGGTCTACCGCATCCAAAAGGTTCCCCGAGGGAAGGTGTTGGTTGTACACCTGGATCGTCTAGCCCGCTACGATGGTGCTGTTCGAGACGACCAGCTTTGAGGAGGGAGTAATGTCACCCAATTATCGGGAAGCACAACAAACGACAGCTCAGAAGGGACCAGAGGCCACGCCATACCCACTCATTTGTCTCCTGTCACTAACTGAAGGGATGCTTAGGAGAGGGATTGCGGGCCACTGAGCCGTCCCTTTACTCTCCCCCTAGGTTCTCGAACGTGCGGGTTGTTTCGTCTAATCTGGAAACTTCTAGATTGGCCAGCTGACCCTATATAAGCAACTCGTCGGGCAGGAGGTGGACCAGTCGGTGCTTGACGAGCTAGTGAACGGACGAGAAGACTGCGTACGGGCGTCAGAGGAGTTTACGTAATCGCGAGTGCAGGTGGAACTTTAACGGACGAACTGGTGAATCGTAATTGTGTGCATTACGTAATTCTGTGTAATTGGCAAGTATTTAACTGTAAGTCGGTGGAAATAAAGAACATTTTTGAGTGGTGCAGTTGGACTTTTCATTTCAGGAACCCACAAAGGCACAGTATAAAAAACGGGTCCCTCTCTCAGACGGATGTGCCTCATAAATTTGGTTAAAAAAAGATGTTCCTTTCTAAGGGTTAGTGGCACAATAATTTGCTTTCCAAGTTGTTGAGGTTTATAACAACATTTTCTTCTTCACTTCAGGGATTAGGCACTTCTGCCTGTTCTATCTTCACATTCCAACGTCTACTCTCATCTTCTTCTAGGGCGTCCTACGTCTGTTCTTACGCGAGGATTGTATCTTCTTATTGAAAATGTGTTTTTAATAAATTCTTCTCGAATTTCTACATTTGTTATTTAGTCTCGTCTGCTACATTCTTCAACTGTTCTTAAGCATCTCATTTCTGGTGCGTATAATTTAGGTACTTTTGTCCCTTCTTTTAATATCCAAAACTCGCTTCGTATATGAGCACTGCGACTGCCATGATTTTATAAAATAGCAGTTTCGTTTCTTTAGTTGTTCTAATGTTTAAGGCTATTGCTATGGATCCGTATATCTGCTGAAACATGTTTATCTTATTTTCTAAATCTGCATCTAAATCGAAGCTTACTTCACAACTCAAACAGATGAAACTCGAGAGTTGTACCAGGCACTTATTTTCAACGCATATATATTCATTTTGCCCTATATTTTCCTGGATGTACTGTTAGTTTTTTTCTATTTGTATGTGTATTTTCATTATATTCCTTTACAAATAGATATACTTTATACACGGAACGTTGGAGGCTCCTTTATCCAGGATGCCCTCCACGTTCTATACATCTCTGGTGTGAACGTGGTGTGTGCCTGGATTCCTGCGGACGTTGGCTTAGCGGGGAACGAAAGTGCGGATATGGCAGCTAAGTCGGCAACGAGACAGTCCGGGGTGTACATACAGCCGGTTACCCCGGAAGAGTTTAAACCGACTTTGCGGAGAGCTGTGGAGTCCTGCTGGCGGGCAGAATGGTCTGCTCTCCGCAGGAATAAACTCAGCTGCGTAAAGACCCTTCCGCTTTCGTGGGTAACCTCCTGTCGTTCCTCTCGTAAGGAGGAAGTTAGTTTGGCTCGGACACGCCTTGGCCACTGTTATTTTACACATAGTTTTTTACTAAATAAGACACCTGCTCCAGTTTGCCCGCTGTGCGGTGCCGCTCTATCGGTCCGCCACGTGCTTGTGGAGTGTTTTAGCTTAGCATGTCTCCGCAGTTCTCTCCAGGTGCCGGTCAGCTTGGCGGAGATACTGGCGGATGACGAGGCTGCTGTGGCCAAGGTTTTTAAAATGTTTTTACAGATTAATTTTATAATTTAGTGGTCCAATTGTGTATGTTTTTTATCCGTATTCTTAATCTTTTTGGCTTCTGCCATTTTGTGTGTGTGCAGTTTATTGATGATTTTATTCAGTAGGTAGAGAGCTTTTAGTTCTTTTTAGTTCCTTTTATCTGTTTTTTGCATATTTTCGTTTTTAAGGGGCGATAATGACCGCGCAGTTGTGCGCCCTTAATCACACATCCTCCTCCTCCTCCTCCTCCTCCTCCTCCTCCTCCTCCTCCTCCTCCTCCTCCTCCTCCTCCTCCTCCTCCTCCTCCTCCTCCTCCTCCTCCTCCTCCTCCTCCTCCTCCTCCTCCTCCTCCTCCTCCTCCTCCTCCTCCTCCTCCTCCTCCTCCTCCTCCTCCTCCTCCTCCTCCTCCTCCTCCTCCTCCTCCTCCTCCTCCTCCTCCTCCTCCTCCTCCTCCTCCTCCTCCTCCTCATCATCATCATCATCATCATCATCATCATCATCATCATCATCATCATCATCATCATCATCATCATCATCGGAGGCTCCTTTTACTCTCCTGTTTTATTGGAACATCATCGGCATAGAGAACCACATTTAAGATTTTATTTCTATTCAATTGTATACTTTTCCCCAGTTCCTTTTCCAAAGTTTATGGGATGTAACGCACATACAAAGCCTTCTAAAACATAATTTCTGGATATTTTCTCCAAAACTCTCATTACAATAGCAAGCGAGGGGATCAATACACACTAGGTGGGGAAAAGTTCCCTACTTTCCTTCAGTTCATGACCATAAAAACGTAATACCAGGTAAAACCAGTTCCATCTGATGCGTGGGTATGAATGTGTGCGAAATAACTACTGCAGGTAAGGAGCGGATTGTGTAGTGTTTAAAGCCCGCTCTTAGTTCATGCGGCACCGGCGGTGACACTGATAATACATGAGATGAAGATGGAGCACCGGTGGAATGAGATGGCGGGAGAAGCCGGAGATCCCACATAAAACCCGCCCCAGTGCCGTGTTGTGCACCACACATCTCACTTTGCGGTCGCCTGGGATTGAACCCGGTCCGCCTTGGTGAGAGCCAAGTGCTCTAAACACTCAGCCATTGCGTGGCCGGAGCGGAGTGACGACACTGTTCACGCCCTCTGATTAATGTGTCCCAGACCTTACAATTGGTTTTTTGGTGCTACTGAGCTACTTAAGTCGTCAGAAATTTTGTAGACGTTATTTTTTACACGAAAGAAGGGAAATGTGTTGGTCTCTTAGTAAGCAGTTATCAAAACCTCCAAGAATATCAAAAAAACCTAGTTACCAATGCTTGTCTAATCCGCAACCATTTCTTTTGAATTATCATTGCGTTTGTATTGTACTGTACTGTGAGCTGTTACAATCTAACAATATTCTTTCGTGACCAATCAACAAGAAGAGCAATGTTGTATGTGGTATCACAAGGGAGTGATTGAGGTGCATTAGTTATACAGCAAATGTTTACTTGACTTAGATACAGATGTTACTTAGGCACCTCCTCTTATTCCAATCTGTACCAATTTTCTTCATAATCCTGTATTTCTTGCTTGGATTTCAAATATATTTACAGATTGTGCAACGGTTACCTATACTAGATTATTAACTTCTCTGCTGCTTACCTATGGTTCTAATAGGAGAGGAAGCATTGCTTAGTCAATTACCGAAAGGTTGGCTTGAGATCACATCAGAATACACATTTTAAGGATTCCTTAAACCATAATAAGGGAAATTTAGAAGCTGGTTCGTGTGAGTATGTGGGTGTGCGTGTTAGGAAGGGGGAGGGAAAGTGAAAACAGCATATCTCAAAAACAAAAAGTCGGTTAGACAAATAAACATTGAAGTTCACTAGGGCTGTAAGATATGGCAGACAATCTTCTCCACAAAAAACTAATATAGTGAAGCTTACATTACTTCTCGATTTCTCAAAAATGGGTTTAACATTTTTACTAAAGTACCACAATTTTAAGGGGTTAATTTGACAAATTCAGTGGTAAATAGAATTTTCCGGAATAATTATGAAGATCTTTATTCTAAGCAACTGCATCCGTACCACTTATAATAAAATCTTACTGCTCATTAAATGTTGATCTTTTCAAAGTGCACACGCTAACATATACAATTTTTGGTTTTCCTTGCCAGTCTCGAGATATTCTTTGTTGCTTGGTTTAATTGTCAAATATGTTAGTTTTTTCTAGAGTTGGTCGCCATTCTTTTTTCCAGCTGTCATGCAAAGAGCAGAGAATTCCAAAACACTCAGAGTACGCTTCTTAAAACTAACTACATTAACCTTGTAATACAAAAATACGCGCACGCGAGTGTGGACCTTTCACAATAAAGGCTTTTTTTTATTTATATTTGATTCAGGGAGTCTCAAAATATGTGTTTTCAAAGAAATACCAGAATTGAATTTTTTGGTGGAGTTGAATACTTTTACTTATTGTAAATACATAGCAAGAAAATAAAAATCTGTGATGTTTTAAGAACAAATTGTCAAAAATATATATCTATGTACACAGACATATATTTTTCTTTTCCTTATTTAACCGTTTTTTTATTGTTTCCGTTTAATTACCTATCTGTATTCTGTAGTTTCACACACATACATTATACACATAAACACCCATGCCCAGGGTGGGACCCGAACCCGCGACCCTCTACGTCGTGGAAAGCTAGAGACATACGTTCCATCGACCATGGCTACGAGGGCCGACTGTGTTGAAACCAATTCCACGAGTTTATCAAGTTTAAAATAATATATAGAAAAAAATGCCTAAGTATTCAGTGTGAATAATTTTTAGAATAACAATGAACATGAATGTTTATGGCTAGAGGAAATAGTACGATTCCTACACACCACATTGTTGTAAATGGATTGAATTATATAGTACTGCTTTTCTCAAGGAATTGAAAATGTTAGTTCATTACTTTTACGCTCTTAATGTTATACGTTACACATTTCTAGGTGCCCTGTAGCCTAGCACCCCAGTGCTATACAAATGTGCTATAAATACTAATGCGGAGGACCTGTTTAGAATGCTCTATTGTCCAGCGCGTACATTATGCTCTCCCTCTCCTCTTTCTCTCTCTCTCTCTCTCTCTCTCTCTCTCTCTCTCTCTCTCTCTCTCTCTCTCTCTCTCTCTCTCTCTCTCTCTCTCTCTCTCTCTCTCTCTTAGGATGACCTGTACATGCTAAGCTAATATTTACTCCCAGTGGGACGATGTTTGCCCGCAACTGAGAAGAAAACTAGGTTATTCCTATGAGCCCGTTGTCAACATAAACGTAATATACCTTCCAGCATTTATATTATTCACATATTTCACTGCTACATTGAACACGCTATTTCATTCAAATTAACTCTCAGCCCTTATAAAGAGTTGGTTGTGGAAAGAGCTGTTAGGAACTTTTAACATTTAGACAATTAAAAATTCAGGAGTTGGATTGCACTAATGGACATTAACAAATTTCGTTAATAAATACAAGGTTTTCTCTTGTTTAGAAAGTAAAGCATTCGAACATGGTTCAATCCAAGACTAACAACGTAGTACATTTTCTGTGGGCGTATTCCATCTTCTTATCGGAGGATCTCAGCAATGTTTCTACCTGGTTAATCTCTCAGCGCAAAATCCTCTCCGTTGACATTCAATACTTCATCCAGCAAAGAACAGGTAGCAACAGTTTTAAGAGGGAAAAATAGTGAATTTAAAAACCAAAATATTTTGATCAAGCGTAAATGAAAGGCTCAACACCCTCACTGAATTAATAATTTTGAGGTTTTGATGGTCAGTGGTGTTTTGTCACAGTAGCTTGAGAGCGAAAGTATTTTTATTCCTTCACTTATGACATTCATAGGCAAATTCATTTACAGTCAACTTTATATATATATATATCATACCCTAACTCAGGGTGGGTTACCTGGATAAGGTATTTTCCGGGGTTTTCCCTTACCTGAAAGACAAATGTCGGGTAACTCCAAACTCTATGGACCCTGGGATCATTTGAGCGTCATTTCACCCCTTCTATTCTTCGTCCGATATGACTTAACGTTGCAGGACGTAAATTACAACTAAAAAAGATCTCATACCCTAACTATTAGGAAGTAAGTGTAAACGTTGCGTTTGGAAGTACTCTTGTCAATGCCAGTGACCATTAGGATACAGTCTCGTTCAATTATGTCCCTGAATTTTTTCTTGTGGTTTATAACTCTGCCGTAGCTTTAAGCCGCTTTTATTAAGATATTTACTAATGAAATGGATACAAGCTCTTATGCTATACTATGTACTAACTAATAAGTATGTGCCCGCCTCGGTAACGTACATGACAGCATGTCTGCCTCCCGTTCAAGATGTCCCGAGTTCGAATCTCGATCAGGGTGAGTTACCTTGATAAGTTTTTTCCGGTTTTTTCCCTTATCCTTAAATGACGAATGTCGGATAGCTCTAAGCTCCATGGACCTTGGACACTTTTAAGCATCATTTCACTCATTTCATTCACCGTCCGATATGACTTAATGTTGAAGGACGTAAGTTACAAATAATAATCATAATCATAATCACAATCACAATCACAATTCACAATTCACAATTCACAATCACAATCACAATCACAATGACAATCACAATCACAATCACAATAATAATAATAATAATAATAATAATAATAATAATAATAATAATAATAATAATAATAATAATAATAATAATAATAATAATAATAATAATAATAATAATAATAATAATAATAATAATAATAATAATAATAATAATAATAATAATAATAATAATAATAATAATAATAATAATAATAATAATAATAATAATAATAATAATAATAATAATAATAATAATAATAATAATAATAATAATAATAATAATAATAATAATAATAATAATAATAATAATAATAATAATAATAATAATAATAATAATAATAATAATAATAATAATAATAATAATAATAATAATAATAATAATAATAATAATAATTATTATTATTATAATAATAATAATAATAATAATAATAATAATAATAATAATAATAATAATAATAATAATAATAATAATAATAATAATAATAATAATAATAATAATAATAATAATAATAATAATAATAATAATAATAATAATAATAATAATAATAATAATAATAATAATAATAATAATAATAATAATAATAATAATAATAATAATAATAATAATAATAATAATAATAATAATAATAATAATAATAATAATAATAATAATAATAATAATAATAATAATAATAATAATAATAATAATAATAATAATAATAATAATAATAATAATAATAATAATAATAATAATAATAATAATAATAATAATAATAATAATAATAATAATAATAATAATAATAATAATAATAATAATAATAATAATATAACAAATACAATGGATCAATGCCGATAAGTGAGAACCATTCATCGCTTGATAAAAACTGCCCATGCTATAAAACTGCCCTGAAGAAGAATATGGAAAGAATCGACTATTAACATGGATGGTCTCGCGGACAGAGGAAAGAATTATCTACGATGTGTACAGGTTAATTTGCAACACAAAAGAGCAGCAATGAATAATATTATATATAATATGAACAACAGTAGCATTGACCTCGCCTTTATACAAGAACCTTACACGATACACAGTAATGTAGCGGGAGTGCCTAAATCTCTAAGAATCTATGAGAGTGGAAAGGGAAGGAAAAGGTCAGCACTGCTTATAAATAACAAAGACATAGATGCCATTCTTATTACACAGCTCTCTGACGAAGAAACTGTCGTAGCAGAAATAACGTACAAAAGAATGAAGTTTTACGCAGCTTGTTTATATTTCGATTCCACACAAGATATCCAGGTAAATTTGAGAACAATAGAACGAATTACAAACTATACAAAGGGGAGTGGTTTACTTATAGCAGCCGACAGTAATGCCAGAAGTAAAACGTGGTATGACGTCACAACAAATCACAGGGGGACAGCAATGGAAGATTTTCTAACAGTGTCCAACTTAAACATAGTGAATACTAGGTCGGAGCCTACATTTGAAACTAGAAGAGGCAGCAGTTATGTCAACCTAACTATTGTTAACAACAAGTTGTTAAGGCATGTCAGTGAGTGGACCTGTAGCTCCGTAGAAAGCTGCTCTGACCACAAGGTTTTAACTTTCAAACTCACAAAGCAGATTGAAAACACATCTACAATTGGAATCGATCACACGAGAGCAAAGTATATAGTAAGGAATGAAGATTTCGAGAAATTCGACAATATTTTCCTTTCCACGGTGATATCTAAATTCAATTGTCACTATAATGAAGAGAACTTGCAGAAATTAGATGAGGAACTAAGCAGCACAGTGGCAAGTAAAACTGAAGCAGAGGAAATGGCAAACCTCGCCTTTTCATGTATCATAACAGCTAGTAATGCAACCTTCAAAGTTTCAACAGGTGCTAAACAGGCGATAAAAAGGAAGACGGTATCTTGGTGGACAGACGAACTTACTATATTAAGAAAAAGGGCAAATGCACTGCGGAGGAGATACCAAAGAACTGTCACCGGCGAAAATCTACGACAGGAGAGGAAAGAAAAATATCTGGATGGGAAAAGGGAATACGAAAGGAAAATGAGAGATGCAAAACTGAAATCATGGAAAGCGTTTTGCACAATAAGTGACGATGCCAATCCTTGGGGTTTAGTATATAAAATAGCTTCCGGCAAACTCCGAACTGGTGTGAGATTGACTACATTACAAAAAGACGATGGAACATTTACCACAGATACTGAAAATACAATCAAGCATATGTTAGAGCACTTTGTACCCGAAGACAATCAAGATAGTGACAACGAATTGCACAAACAAATTAGGAAAGAAATTGAAGAACCCATCAATACTAATGATGATAAACCTTTCACAACTGCAGAAATCATCATTAATATGCAAAAATTCAATCCAAAGAAATCTCCTGGGAAGGACTGCCTATCTAGCGACATAATTACAAGAGCTTTTCAACATCTCCCTCTATTCTTCACGCAAGTATACAACGCGTGTTTAAAGAAGGGATGCTTTCCAAAAGATTGGAAGCAGTCTATTGTCATTCCAATAATTAAGCCCGGAAAAGAAGACTGCCAAGACGCATCAAAATACAGACCAATAAGCCTATTAAATATCGGAGGTAAACTACTAGAAAAACTGATGATTGACAGAATACTACACCATATGTACAGCAATAATTTGTTACACAACAACCAGTTTGGATTTACCCCCCAAAGGGGAGCAGTTGACGCTGCAATGGAAGTTAAATCTTTCATCGATAAATGCTTGAAGTCAAAACAATGCGTAGTAGTCACTAGTCTTGATGTCAAAGGTGCCTTTGATGCAGCTTGGTGGCCTAGCATACTCAAGAATCTAAGACAGCTTAGATGCCCTAAGAATTTATATAATTTAGCAGTGAATTACTTTAGCAACAGAAGAGCAGTATTTTCAGTGAACAACTATACAGCAGAAAGAGAAGTACAGAAAGGCTGCCCACAAGGATCATGCTGTGGTCCAGGCTTCTGGAACATAATGTACAATTCGATGCTGAGTTTAGAATATGATCACCGGACAAGAGTGATCGCCTTCGCAGACGACCTGGTAGTAGTGACAAGAGGAGCATACAAATCAGAAGCAGAGAGCGTTGCAAATCACGATCTTAGAAAAATCCAAAAATGGGCTGATGATAACAAAATTCAATTTAACCAAAAGAAATCCAAGGTTCTATTTATCACAAGAAGAAGAAATGTAGATAGGGATGTCAACATATTTTTGAATCATCATAAACTTAACCAAACCGAAGAAATAAAATACCTCGGAATATATTTAGATAGCAAATTTAACTTCAACGCGCACATTGAATATACTGCAGACAAAACAATCTCGTTGGTTCATATGCTAGCAAGAACAGCAAAGCTACAATGGGGGCTAGGTCACAAAGCACTTAAGACAATCTATGAAGGTGCTATAGTCCCTGTCTTGACATACGGAGCTCCTATATGGATAGATGCGATACGGAAGAATAAAAATATTGTAAAATATAGAAGAATTCAAAGATTAATCAACATAAAAATGACGAAAGCATATAGAACTCTCTCGTATGATGCATCGTGCGTACTAGCTGGAGTATGTCCTATAGAAATAACTATAGAGGAAAAACTCCAAATATATCTGGCAACAAAATGTCACATAGCAGACTTCGACAAACCATTAGAAGTAAAACACTGGCGACATCCTGCCGAAGTGGCAACGATTCAGGAGGTGAACAAAGATAACATATATAGAATGGAAGCGTACACAGATGGAAGTAAAATGGGGGAGAAAGTTGGCGCAGCAGGAATTATATTTGAAAACGGAATTATGACACACCAGTTAAAATTCAAATTGCATGGCCACTGCACCAACAATCAAGCCGAACAACTTGCTATTTTAAAAGTACTAGAGAAATTAGAAGAACTATATTATGCCAGTTCAATAGATAGAAACTGAACCGTTGCAATATACACTGACAGCAGAATTACTATAGATCTACTGAGAAACAACTGGAAAAGGAATCGACTAATAGAATCTATCAAAGACAAACTTCTTGCACTAAACCATTTAAATTGGATCATCCACTTTGGCTGGGTTAAAGGCCACTGCGGAATAGAAGGCAATGAACTAGCAGATAAGCTTGCAAAACGCGCTGCTATCGAAGATAGTGAAATAGTGTACGACAAAATACCAAAAGACGTAATTGTAACCAGAGCGAAGGAATATGGACTCAACAGGTGGCAACAAGTCTGGACGAACACAACGAAAGGTGCAGTGACTAAAGCATTCTTCCCGTTAGTGAAAAACAGATTGCGTCAAAAGATTCCAATATCCCCAGAACTCACTACAATGTTAACTGGCCATGGAAAATTAAACGCATACCTATACCGATTTAGAATAATAAATAACCCACTCTGTCCCTGCGGAAAAGAAGAACAGACCGTTAACCATATAATATTTAATTGCAGAAGACTTGATGAAAAAAGACTAGAATTGGCAAAAAGTGTAACAAGCAATGGAGGGAAATGGCCTACCACCAACGAGAAGATTGCGAATAATCACCTGAAGTCGTTTGTAAAATTTGCAACTTCTATAAAAATCATGGACATGGACTGAAAGATTTGGAGTGTAACAACGACAAATTGTGAACTCTATACAATCAACTTACTCCGGTTTCATCATAATCTTACAATTAACTAAAACATAAAGCACTACTTCTAAAAATATGACAAGTATTTAAATTGAAATAATTACCAATTGTGAACTCACAAAAATCAGCTAGAAGAATAGACTCAGTTTAATGTACATAGTGTCTAAAACACTGAATAACCCAATGTAAAATTGTTGTAATGTTTACAATTACTAATTCAAAATAGGACATGTAACTATAAAGCATGTAGTATTACTATGTAATGGAGCATGCTGTTGATATCAATAAAGCAAAAAATAAAAATAATAATAATAATAATAATAATAATAATAATAATAATAATAATAATAATAATAATAATAATAATAATAATAATAATAATAATAATAATAATAATAATAATAATAATAATAATAATAATAATAATAATAATAATAATAATAATAATAATAATAATAATAATAATAATAATAATAATAATAATAATAATAATAATAATAATAATAATAATAATAATAATAATAATAATAATAATAATAATAATAATAATAATAATAATAATAATAATAATAATAATAATAATAATAATAATAATAATAATAATAATAATAATAATAATAATAATAATAATAATAATAATAATAATAATAATAATAATAATAATAATAATAATAATAATAATAATAATAATAATAATAATAATAATAATAATAATAATAATAATAATAATAATAATAATAATAATAATAATAATAATAATAATAATAATAATAATAATAATAATAATAATAATAATAATAATAATAATAATAATAATAATAATAATAATAAAGTATGCCCTTCCACGCCAAGATTGGTACAGTAAATTAGCTTCTATTATATGACAGAATTACACATACCTATTTTAGATATTGAATTTTCTAACTGTAGACTACAACCGTTTTTCACATCGGTTTCACTGGAAGGGTTTGGAAGTTGGTGATGGTTATGTACTGGGAAAAAAATGTGTAGTGTTTAACGCCCGCTTTTACTACATACGGCACCGCAGGCGATGACACTGATGATACATCAGATATAGATGGAGCAGCGCTGGAATTAGATGGAGGGGGAAACCGGAGGTAACGGAGAAAACCTGCCCAGCGCCGTGTTGTGCACCACAAATCTCACTTTGCGGTCGCCAGGGATCGAACCCGGGCCGCCTTGGTGAGAGCTAAGCGGTCGAACCATTTAGCCATGGCGCGACCTTATATACTGGGAGAAGACTGTGTAATTTTGATATGGATTTTATTTTGGAGTACCTTAATAACATATCTGAGACTCATAACTAGGGCCCGGAAGTTAAGCAAAAAAAAAAAAAAAAAAAAAAAAAAAAAAAAAAAAAAAAAAAAAAAAAAAAAAAAAAAAAAAAACATTACAACAAGATAGTACTGAGGGGGTTATACGCTACGCTACCCGAATCCCCGTAAACATAGGGGAGGAGGTTAAGTGTCATGCAGTGGCGCACCTGCTCACACTATGGTCATGGGCAACGGTCATCTGTCAAACGTATCGCACGACGGAGACATAGTCATAGACTATGTTGCACATTTATTCATAAAATTATACAAAATAAACTCATCTTTTCCAGATATATGAATATAAACAAAAGAATCATTAATGTTTACAATATGTACAGTAAATTAAAAGCTAAATCGTTGTAACAATACTACATTACGTATTTGTATATGCCCCGGTGTACTCAGTGTAACAACAATTACATACGCTACTGTCCTTCACATACAATATGTCGTTTCGCCTATGGAATCCCATATTCTGTTGTCGGACACGGAGTTTCTAATATACTCGATAGCTTTAGGTTTTCCCTAGGTATAGCTTTAGGGTTTCCTTGAGTATTATGGATGGCAACATTTGCCCAGTATATTTTTCTAAGAACTGCTTGAAATGATTATTTTCTACTTTCCAGAAAGGGATGTTTGATCCCACCATTGTGTTGCACAAATCATGACGATTACTGTGTCTGTCTGCATTAACATTAGGATTAAGATTTTACTCCGAAGGGGTTTCGGCACAGACAGTCGTGATCCACTGTACCTAAGCCTCCAAGTGGAGCATCCCCGGCAGGAAGGATGAAGTGAGAGGAGACAGAGGGCGGCCGTCTCAAAGAGCCACGACAATGAGGGCAAGGTCCCTACATTTTGCTTAGATAGAGACTTCCCCGGCAGGCCAGGACAACGGACCGACTCCCCTACCATCCGGGCCCGAAATGCTCCCAGCAGGAAGCAGTTTTTCTCAAAGCACACCATCTTGCCATGCATTGCCGAGACACCCACAGACACTTCTACCCTGAAAGAGACCACCGGATGAGAAATTGTAATAGAACTGAAATGGAGGGACAGGAATTTCGGGGGATGTAATTAACCTAACCAACATTTGCCTAGCGATCCGGGAAGCCCCCCGAAAAAATCATAGGTGAGGTAAGTCGGTCACGGGAATTGAAACTGGGCTCCCGAATTCGGGCCACAAACGAAATCCCTGAGGCATCCCGATCGGTATTAAGAGACGCTGAAGGTATATTTTCGTCTCTCTTTCTACGTTTACCAACAGCAAGATTTGATGAGTAACTCAGTTGACGATATGTACCTCGTGCATAACTAACTTCACGAATTTTTTGCTAAACTTCCGGTCCCTACTCATAACCTGTTGAATAGGTTATATCCTAGAAATAACTTACTCTCCGAGAACTCTTTTTATCTATTTTATAACCTACTTAAGCTTACTAAATTCCTCCTAATTTTGATTTTGTAAGTCAAAACACACTGTAAATATTCGGTTATTTGCAATTCCATTACACTTAGGTATTTTAGTGCACGCAACTCCAACCACTTTTTTCTACCATTTCTTTTGAATTTAACTACAGCTGTAATACTTGGAGTTGCTATAGGTTATCCAATAATATTAGTTCGGAAAAGTAAACAGCTGAATAAGATCTAAAATAGCCACTAGTGTTTCGGAAATCGAACCGCAGTTCATCCGCCCTGTTTTTCGATGCTCTAACCCAGAGCTACTATGGTGAGAGATCGGAACTCGCCTCATGTTTATAATGTCCGGCACACTTTTGCTCTCATTTACGCCAACGCTACACGCATGTTGAATTTCCGGGTTTTTAGATAAGGATTGCTGTATGATTCTATTATTATTATTTTACTTCCCGTAGGGGAGGGGATTCGTCCCTTTCAGCTGCTGTGGCGCGAGTGCTGCGGACCCTTAGCACTCGTGGTACCTCTGACGTTACCAGAGGAACCTCGGGCCGAACATTAGAGCCCCTCCCTGATTGGGAGTGTTCGGATTGGGCTGGATTCCAGGGGGCAGTGGTTCCCGACACCCACGGAGAATTGGGTACCTCCGGCCAGGCTACGGCCGCCCGGAGGGGGCAGAGGTTTGCCTAAATAGTCCCGGGTACTAGTCTGCAGAGCTAGTAGCTGGTGTGCTAGATAACCAGCGGTCCCACCAAGGTTACTTGGCAGCCGGTCCATTCTGGATTTGGCGCGTAAGTGGCGTATCCACTTCCATCCTGTCTGCAGTGTGCAGTGGGGGGGTGCAGTTTATAAAATAGGTACTGCCCTACGGAAAAAGACTCGTGAGGCCCGGGTCCTGGTCCTACGGGTCCAGGACTAATGGGAGTAGAACCTCTGACTTAATTATTTTACTATCATAGTTTAGGAAACAGCAGAAAATCCGTCTCATGGCAATAACTTTGGTTTCTGGCACCTGCCTTTAGAATGTATTAGGAAGCATTGAATTCCACTCAAAAATTTCGAAGTCCGGATTTCACCGGAAATATATTTTTGAGATTCAAGTAGTGCAACAACGAACATTTTAGAAGCAGGTCTGTGGGTGTCTGTGCGACTATGAAGAGCTTAATTCCAAAACGAGGTGTTTGACAGATAAATGGGTTAGCATATTAAGTTCAGTATCTTCTTTACATGCGTTACGAAGACCTTCAAGAAAACTTTACGCCCCAAAATGCTCTTTGCGTTAAAAATGGTAGTAACGGTTTTATTTTACAGAAACTATTCTAAAAATTGCTATCCGTTATCACGGGTTTAAAATATTTACACAACAAATTAGACGTATAACTTGAATTTAATAGGCATACCCAGTGTCTCTTCTTCGCAGAAACGGGAAAATCATAAGAAATGATGGAAAACTGAATCTCTAAAACACGCAGTTTACTTCTGTTATCTAGCATTTCAATGCCATCTGCTATTAAGGCTTTGGATTTTTCCATATTTTATAACCTTCTTCAAGTGCTATCCTTATTCAGCCTTGTTTCCCGATGTCAGAGAAGGAGTGTAGTATTTTAAAGGAACCGGTATATAGAGAATCTAACAAAAAGGTATGTCAAAACGTTGGGAAAACATTTCTTGCTTTTATAGGGTAACAAGTGTTACATGAAAATAGGTCTGGAAATTGTTTATTTTCATGGTAGATCTCGTCTTCCACAACTCTGCTTACACGGTGAGACGTGTAATACGTAGCTGTCCTGTGGCCATAACCCCACAACAGAACATTGGTTTAATTGTGTAATTGTGTAAACACTCGCTTTTACCTCTGGTTAAATGGGTGCAGGTGATTCATTTCACCATTGCTGTCATTGTGCAGTACGTAGTCTGCTTGTTA
>CM060948.1:260041327-260123764 GCA_030765055.1 Mantis religiosa | reverse complement strand
CTAATTTGGTTTTGAAATATACGTAGAAGTCCAAGGAAGGGTTAAAATGTGAGGAAAAGAACCTGAAGTGATAATGGACCCAGTTATTAGCTAAATATAAAGGAACACACGCAAACCTTACGGAAAAATTCACCTTTTATTTCGGACAAACAAACTCATTACGATATAGAAAGGTATTTCACTCCTTGCCAAAGTCTTCGAGGATATTTTATTTACCATATTTTATTAAATAACTTTTATCGTTTGTTATCAAGAATGAAATTTTTATGTATAATGATTATATACCTTGCGAAGATGAAGACACAAAATTAATTTCCGAACGTACAATTAAATAAATATTTAATATAACAATATTGTATAAAATAAATATTTGACAACAGACAATTAATGTTAAATATTGATTGGATCCTTGGACAATTTTTTATATTTTGTGCATGTGAATTCGTGAATGTGAATTTAATTGACACAGAATTACTTTAATTCCTTTGTGATCGTGTGAGGTTCGTGGAAACGTTTTTAATATGCCAAGGAGAAGACCTGAATTAGGCCGTAGAAGTCACTCAAAGAAGCGATGAGTTACGTCACGTGCTGACCGCACTGATGAACAGTAAGACGCAGATAGTGCTGATAGTCCTGTTGGTATGTTAGAATTCCATTCTAGAGTGTTTGTTTCTTCCGGGGGAGTTATTTTCATACAAATCAGTTAACACAGTTATGAGCCAGAATGACGTAGTCAACTATCCCACCGAGTGTCTAAATTCATTAGAATTGCCTGGACTCCCACCTCACAATTTCAAACTAAAATTAGGGTCAGTTGTTGCTATTCGTCGACGATGGCTACGAGAACGCCAACCCTGGTTACGAAGGAGACTTGACAATTTGATACGTCTTGTGAAGTTTAAGTTGGAGCGGCATCGTCTACAAACCTACCAACATCATCTGGCGACTATTTCTCCACGAGACCACAGCCTGTGGGATGCCACCAGACGGATTCTTTGTGAACCAACAGTGATTCCTGCGCTCTGCAAAGGGACTAATCTTGTTACGGACGTCACAGCTAAGTGTGACATACTGGCTGCACATTACGAACAAACGTTTGCTCTTCCCATCACATCACCCTGTTCTGCAGCTGTAGAAAATGAACTCTGTGCCCAACGCCAACGAGCTACAGTTCCACACCGAATTTCTTTCACTAATCCTCGGGAACTATTCCATCTGATTCGCCGTCTTCCTAACAAAAAGTCGCCTGGACACGATCTCCTGCCCAACATAGTTTTGAAAAACCTCACAAGGAAAGCGCTTGCCTACTTATCTTCTGTTCTGAATTTCTGTTTCCAAACAGGTTACTTCCCTTCCACGCGGAAATTTGCTCATATCATTGTGTTCCACAAACCTCACAAGCCTAAACTTCTGCCAGGAACCTATCGTCCTATCAGTCTTCTACCCACACTGTCTAAACTCTTTGAGAAGGTCATCCATCGCCGTCTCGTGCAGTACCTCAACAATAACATTATTCCTTCTTTTCAATTTAGGTTTCTCCCGAAACACTCTACTGCTCATCAACTATTGAGGTTAACTCAACACATTGTCACTGGATTCGAGCATCGTCAGCATACCCTAACTATTTTCCTTGATGTAGCACAGGCATTTGATAAGGTATGGCATTCTGGCTTGCTCATTAAACTCTATCGCATTGCTCTCCCGGACTACTTAATCCACATTATAACCAGTTTTCTCACTGATCGCACTTTTTGGTGCGCATGGGAGGCACTCTTTCAACTGAGCGTCGTATTACAGGAGGCGTTCCATAAGGTTCAATACTGGCACCAACGCTGTTTAGTATTTGCACCTCTGGTATTCCAGACATGGCTCCAACCTCAATTGCCCTGTATGCTGACGACACTGTTTTATTTTACTCTCACTCCGATCTACATTCTGCTGTACGAACCTTACAACTCTCTCTTGATCGCCTCGTTCAATGGTGTCAAAATTGGTGCATCTCCCTTAATACCCAGAAAACTGAAGCCAAGATTTTACTTTACGCCGCTATAATCCCCCTCCGCCTATACGCCTTCTGACTGATCATGTGCCGTGGCTCCATTCACCTACACCAGCCAAGTACCTTGGAGTGTTACTGGACACTCGGCTTACGTGGAAGCCTCATATTGACCGCACCATTACCCTGGCATCCGCTCGTCTTTCACAACTGTCTCCATTATTTCATAAACATACTTCACTTGCTTTAGAATCTTCACTGCTACTATACAAATCTCTGGTTCGACCTCTTATTACTTATGCCTGCCAAGTCTGGGGGGCTGCCAGTACTTGTCACCTGAGGCGTTTACACGTCACCCAGAGTCGATTCTTGCGAATCGCCACCAATGCTCCTTGGTTTGTCCGCAACCAGCAGCTGCATCACGAGTTGGGACTCCTTCCTCTCCACCATTTCATCCGACAGACTGCTCGACGCTTCTTCTACAATCTACGCCACGTCCCAGGAGCTGTGACGTATAACATCGGCGTCCGAAGTCGCCGGCCAACGCGACTGAAGCGACTACCACCACAGGACCTGCTTTACAGTGATGACACTTCCACTTCTGAATAATCTACTGTTTTAATTGGTCTTTACTATTCTTCTGTTCTACTATGTAAATTCTCACTTTTGAAGTATGTATACCATTTTATTAGTTCAGTGCCACATTTATATTAGTGCAATAACACATTTGTTTTATTTCAGAGGAGGCACATTGTCCTACCTCCACAATGTTATTACTCTGTGATTATTTTGTATCTGTTCTCTCAGATCTGCAAAACATATATTATTGCTGACCGATCTGATAAATATATTAAAAAAAGGGTCAGTTGTGATCGTGCTGCGTAACATTAAGCAACCACGACTGTGCATTGGAGCGAGACTAAATGTGAAAAGGCTAATTAATAACGTCATCGAGGCAACAGTCATCAAGAGAAGGTATAAGGGAAAGGATATTTTGATCCCGCGTATTCCAATGGTTCCAAAGGCTTTACTTTTGAATTGTAAGCGTCTAAAATTTTCCGTGCATTTGGTCTTTTCGATGACCACAAATAAATCGCAAGTACAGTCGTTGGAAGTTGGCGGAATCAACTTGGAGTTTCCTTGTTTCTCTTATGAGTAATTGTACGTCACGTGTTCGCGAGTCGGAAAACCATCGTCTTATATACTTACGCACTACAATAAAGGCAAAAAATATTTTTATCGGAGAGATTTAAATCGACTGACTTAATTATAACTGTTGTATTTTAACTTCACCGGCAATTGCAGAACAAATAATTAACTAATCCGAGCTTGTTTTATTTATGTAGGTAAGTCCAGACAACTTTTATTGGCAGTATAAGGTTCGCCAGAAAGCAGTGCTATAAAATAATAAGGGTTCATTTTAGTTAAATAAAGCCACTCATGATTATCTGAAAAGTCACATTGATTTCTAAAATATTAAAAAAATACAAAAATACACTGAAGCTGATATTACATATATGGATGTATGAGACAAGCATGGCCATTTGTAATTTATTGTAAGTTAATAACCAAGCAGGCCATGTAGATGATGCAACGAATGCTTTGGTTTATTGGAATTCCAAGTTGTGATGTAGAACCAAACAAAATTGAGTATTAGAGTAAGATAACAACAAAACAGAGTAAAGAACCAATGATTTTATTCCTAAATTTTTTCTGGCTTGGACTCTAGAAGAGAGTAGACGCTTTTTGGTGGAAAGGCTTCTTGCAACTTTGAGAAGTGATTGAAGTTTACTGTTTATGAACGTTTATCAAAATTTTAGAATATACAACGAAAATGCTACGCGACAATAATTAACTTCAATAAAAAGCCGTTGCATCATTAATAAATAAAAAGGAGAAAGTTAATATAATATAATCTAAAAAGTCGCGAATGTAAAAAACATAAAGATGGCGAGAGAAATAAGAAGAGATTACACAAAAATTAAAATCCTTTTTGTATCGATACCACGCCTGAGGTAATTTCAAATCTCATCGCTCACCGAAGCTGCCGGAGAGAAGATTAATAGGAATCTTCGAGAATATCTCCTTCACGACTTTTAGACGAGAGGTTCGTCGCTCCCACATCAAGCTGAGGATTGCCTTCAACACAAGTCGCCACGCCGAGGGAAGCGAGAAACCTCTCGCGCGTGTGGATCGTAGATCTCATGACGGGGCGAATCCTCCTTCAGGTGTGCTACCGCATGGTGTGGCATAAAACTAACCATCACCAAGCAGAACCGCACCAACACTTAATATACTTGCACAGTACTATATTTCCAGCTGTTTTTAATATTAAAATTTGCATCAATCCACTGTCGAGGCAAATAAACTTCACTGTTCTACTCCTTCGGCTTTGTAATATTTCACTTCCTGCTATTCGCACTTAAAAAGTACGGTTAGCAGCACATTAGTACCAGTTTAAATGTTAAGTGGAAATGACACTTTTTAATTCTTGGAGATGTTATCGTTGTGACAGACGGCTTCGTTTGCAAAACTAACACAAGCCATATCAAGTATTATGATGCAACTGCCGCACCGAACTTTAAAGATTTGCCGCATATTTGTTGAACGCGTTGTTGAGTGGCATATTTTTTATCAGGAAGTGCTTAGTGTTGATAATACTTTCTCAGTTTTGGCGACCTTTTATGGATTTAGAAACATCGGATTAGAAGTATCGGAGTGAAATATTTGTGCAAATCACTGCTGAAAAAGTAAAATATATGCATAACATGCACAAATTTGTTAAATGTGCATAACTCCTTAAATATACATCTATATGCACTATAAAACTTCAGTAATAAACTCCTTAAAATTTGGAATGCATTTATTACTTAGATGCAATTACTTTACATGCATGCAATTACATGCATTTATTACTTAACTATCAAGGAATAAAAAATTCATATATGCAAAATTCCGAGCTCAAATAATTTAAACACTATTTCCTATTTTAGTTTAGCACCTTCCAAAGCTGTGACACGAAGATTAAAAAGATGAATATCTTTATCTAAAATTGCTCTGAAGGTTTTGAGTAAAACTTCATGTGTTTAAGACCTTTGAATCAAGAATAAAATGTGTAAGTTTAATTCTCTCGGAATAACCAGTAAAGTATTCTTCATTCTGAGTTTACCATTTTCAAATAAGTAAGAGCTGTAAGAGATTGACAAAAATCTTGTGCACAATAAATCTGGACATTTTCGCAGTACATAATCTATGTCAAACAGATATCCCTAGGTCTTTTGCCATTTCAACGATACGTGTTATTGTTTTCCAAAAAACTCTTACCTATTTTCACATGGTAAGTCGCTATTCGTATGTTATCTCTTACCCATTGGTTTGTTCTAAACTAGAAACTATCGCTTTAGTCTATTTTAACTTTCGTTTATCCTCAACGGCATGTCTAAACAAATGTTAGAAACTTATCTCAAAAAAGATGTAAGCAGAGGAATAAAGTGTGTATAGTTGTCGAAGGTACTCTGGTTTATTCATATTGGCGCTGATTTTCGAGCTTCTTCTCTTTTGTTATGACATTATTTTGCATGAATTTGGCAGAGTGCTTTTGTTACGCTATAGTCAGCATATTAATTATGGTGAAAATAAATTTGGTGACAAAAATTAAAAACGATACAGAGGGAGAGAGAGAGGAAGAGAACAAATAAAGAATTATTAACGCTATTACTGAACTTGATGTTTAACGCCACGCTGGATTTATTTGAGCGCAACTTGGGAGTTAAAGGCTCGGGATGAACACTTATCCCAGGCATCCCTAATGGGGATCCTCAGTTGACATTTGATTTGTATACAAATGCATGCATATTTTGCTTCTATATTTTATATGAAACTAAGCCATAATGCATGTAATGTGCTTGTATGTTAACTTACAATGTGCATATATTTGCTCATTTTTTATGTTACTGCATATTTCATCGTTTTCGTTCTTCAAGATTACATTTGTTACATGCATTTTTAAACCATTAGTTTATCATTAATGCATTTAAATATTAAAATCATTACTATAAGACCCATATGAAGGTTACGATACACTTGAGAGTGCTTCTTTAAAGATTGCACTGTAAAATGTACAGTGTTTTAGATAAAATTCCTGATATTGAGATTTCTTTTGTTCCGTAAGTATCTCTACGGTGAAAACTAAATGCTTCCTGAAGAAATTTCCCCAGAGTTAGCAAATGCTTTCAAAGTTTACCCAGTAGTATTTGGAGACGTGGAAATATTCTTCTCAGAATATAAACTTCTGTTGAATGAGAAACGTCATAAACTTGCATCTGAGCATTTGAATATAATTACATATGCATACAGCAAATCAAACTGCGATGACCGGAAGCCGTCCAAGGAAGAATATACATTGCAAGTAAGCTATGAATTGTAGTTCAATAATAGAGCATATTTCTGAAATTATACCGAATATTTTAAAGATATTAATAAAATAAATGCATGTGTATTTTATTTATTCTATTGCACACACATCCAAGTGCGGTTATCAGCAGCTGGTTGGCTGTTTGTGTTAAGGCAATTTAAAAACTGACACAAATATTACTAGCTGCTCCTATAATCCAGCAGGAGGAGGTGGTTCAATTTGTTGTCGAAATTACTGCCACTTAAAAATGACCTTTTGCAATCCAATAGAATGTTGTTTCCGGGGTTGAAGGCCGTGGTCTAGACGATGAAAGCATATCTGACGTTTCGCCCGTACCTGCGTTGGGCATCTTCCGAGATTCTAAGTCTTGTCTGTTCACAAGAAACGTCAGATATGTTTTCATCATCTAGGCCACGGCCTCCAATCCCGGAAACAACATTCTAATGGATGAACGCCAGCCGTGAAAGCCTAAACATGGACTTTGGCAATGTTTAAACTTAACGGACATAGCTATTTAAATATGAACGTATGTGTAAATGCATTATTCTAATAAAACTGATCTACAGGACGAATGTTTAAAAATATTCACAAAGCCCCAGGTTTTATAGAAAATAAGTTTGAAAAATTATCCTTTGTAACAGATCTTTTTATCATAAGTTATAATTATTGTCCACAAAATATACCTTGTAGCACTAAAAACATTCCTGATTGTTTTTCAAAAGTTAGTTGTTGATTTTTTAAAAAATTGTATCCTCCTAAGTTAAATCATATCGGGCAATGAATGAAATGGGTGAAATGATGCCCAAATGAGTCCGACGTCCAAGGAGCTTAGTTACCTGACATTCGTCTATAAGGATAAGGGAGAACCCGGGGAAAATCTTATGCAGGTAACTCACCCTGACCGAGATTCGAACTCGGGACCTCTTGAACATGAGGCAGATCCGCTATCATCTGCGCTACCGAGGCGGGCGTTAATAGTTCAGAACGGATATTACTTTATTCTGAGAAACATTTTTAAAGCATGTTCCCAGTTGTTTGCGCAATTTCACAGATGATTTACTTTAAAGAGAAAAGGTAGTATTACAGAAATTGACAATATACTCCATTTTTAAGGCATTGTTAAATCACTGCTAACTAAGATCATCTAATACAACACATTACAACTTTACATACGTTAAATTACTTTTTGTGAATCAGGCATTAAAGTTTAAGAGCTAAATTGCTTTTTTGTTTTGCAAGGTAATCACAATGAATTTGTAAAGTGTTACATTGTTGCACATTACATTAGTTTTCCTTAACTTCTGCAACTGACATAAAGCTACCTAAAAGGCACTAATTTCATGGTCTAACGATGGAGTTATTTGCGTTATTTTCATCACATTCTGCATAAGAACACAGTTCGTATAACGCAAACGTTTCCCAACTTTAGCTCTGGTCATTAAACAAATGAGGAGTAGAATCCTTACGCCGCGGTGGTGCGGAAAAAAGACTAAAGAGGTGGAGGTGGGAAAGATGAGAAAAAGAAACTGCAGAATGAAATGGATTTCAATCTGTCAGAAAAGTAGAGCTTGCTCTGTTCCTTTTTCCATCAGCTGATGGAGAAAAAACGCATACCTACACATAAGTCACAATTGACAAGTTTGTTAACAGTGGTCCGGGGGGCATTGGAAATTCAAAGCTAATTTAGAAACCTATAACATTGCATACAATTTGGTACAGGTTCTAACAAATTTTAGAAAACATTTAGAGACACACTGCTCTCATGTTTACTTGCTCTGT
Organism: Mantis religiosa; assembly: GCA_030765055.1. Taxonomy (NCBI): domain Eukaryota; kingdom Metazoa; phylum Arthropoda; class Insecta; order Mantodea; family Mantidae; genus Mantis; species Mantis religiosa. Next base: position 260,115,575 of record CM060948.1, on the reverse strand, counting down.
CATCTAGCTAGTAACTAAGAGGGTCCGCTGATAAGCTCCGGGCCTCACGATATATATTTCTCAACATAATCTCCAGAAAGGCTAATACATCTGTCGTATCGGTGTTCCAATTTAATTAAACCATCTCTGTGGTGTGATTTATCATGATCCTCAAAATAGCTTTTTTTTTGTAATTTTACCTCTAACGTTAATTCATATCGGACGATGAATGGAATGGGCGAAATGATGCTCAATGAGCCCAGGGTCCATAGATCTTACGGTTACCTGAAATTCGCCTTTCAGGATAAGGGAAAACCCTGGGAAAAAAAAAACTTATCCACGTAACTCACCCTGACCTAATCTTGTTATCTGATAAAATTGACTGTCTTTTTTGTAGGTGGTTCACCCGACGCAATCCACTCTTTGGACTGTAATTTGCTTTCTGGAGTGTAGTGATGTATCTAAGTTTCATCCATGGTAATCAGCCGTCCCAAAAATTCACTGGTAGTTTACGGTAGAGTTCTACGTACATTCTTAACAGAAACAGTTTTTCATTGCAACATTTGATTAGTTGTCAACAATCGTGGCACCCATCTTGCACAGACCTTGTGAAAGCCAAAAAAAAAATATTTAAAACATTACCTATATCTTATTTTGATATTATACAGCCTCTGTTATCACAAAAATATTTCATCTGCTATGTTCCAGTGCTAAACGATAAATTTTCTTTAATGACAGGGCGTCCAGAGCGAGGCTCATCACTAGTGCTCGTACGTTCCATTTTTAACTCTGTAACTCGCGTTTTAATCATTATATATGAAGAGACAGAGTCTTTCAATGTACTGTTCATTTTGTTCTTGATTTCTATAGGCGTTAAGCCGTTCAAATTGAGGTATTTAATCACTGTTTAGTTATCCAAATCCCACATTTTCGCGAAACATCTACACTTGTCTTGTTTAAAATGCTAAACATTTAAAAACTAAGCAAGCTATTGAACTGTAACTATGGATACAAGTTAGTCTAGAGGTAGACTATATGATGCTATCCGTCAAACTGGACAAGTGGCGCAATAACTATGTGAGGCCCGGGACCTTTCAGCCCACCCTCTTACAGAAGTTATTAAACTTCACCTAAAAACTGGATATCGATATTTCCTTTAAAACGAAAAAAGCAATTTTTGAAAGGTTCTCTGTGTGGGTCTTTCAACAGCATTACTCAAAACCAGAACTTTTTGGAATTTACTTAAACTGTTATTTAAATTCAGTGTATCCCAAAATACTAAACAAAGAGTTTGGAGGAAATATTCTACCCCGGGATGTCCTCATGTGAAAACGAGATCCAAATATATTTTCTTTTTAAAAAGAATAGCAGGGATATACTGTCCATGTTGTATTTTCTAGAAATAGATTTAGAAGTCTTTTTCATTCGGAAGGAGTGTTATACAGTTTTATATCACCGGTAAATGTAAAGATACTGGTATATTGAAAATCGCAGTCCAAAAAAAATTATATCTCTTCAATAATGCAATTTATTTGTAATAATAACTTTTTGTTTTATTTCCCATTTCCGAAACATCCGTTCAAGGCACCATTCGCTTTTAACTATGTAACTATACGTAGATTGAATTTCCTCCATCGGACTTGCATGTGAAACGAAGAGTTCAATCAAACTATTTATTGGTAAAAATGTTTCTTTCGATTGGTATGAGGTATTGAGGAATATCAGCTTCATAAGATAAAGAAGAAAATACAAGATGTAGAAGACACATATATCAAATTAAACGACACAAAAGAGAATGCAAATTTTACATATAAGATTTCTAAATTAATATAAGCATTTCATTGGCCTGATATTAAGGATTGTAAGTTTTTTGGGGCAAGGAGCGAAAATACATGAAAAATGTCGCGTCCTCTGCATCAGGCTATGGTTCCACATAAGGCTACTAAATGCACAATCTTTAACCATCTCTTGCAGCCATAAAATAATTGTGTAATGGTATCTTTTAACGCTATCATAGAGCCCATAATTTTAGGTAGAATAATTCTTCATTTTAGGTTTCGAATATGTTTAAAATGGGTGTTTAAGGTTTTCCTTGATCAAAATATGTTTTAAATGCTTTGTTTATCAGCACATATGTGTATAATTTTCCTTTTTGGGCTACTTATTTGTAAAATTTATTCATAAACGTATTTCACAGAAGTATGCATTCTCAAAGAAATTCATAAAAGAACGCAAAACATGGAATTTACCTTTTACTTTCTAGGTTACATTTTGGCATTGCAGTAGATAGTTATACACATAACAACATTTTCTGGGGTAAACTATTTCTTATTGGCACGCAACACATTCTTGTATGACAAAAGCGTTCCTTCAACATAACATGACGTCACTGGAGCGTAGACCATTGATGCCAGTACATAAGGATCTAGGGGTAGTTCTCCTGTGTACTTTTCTCCCTGCAATTCTGAGTTTATGATTTTCATATATTCAAAACAAGGATTTCTTTGAATAATATTCTGTAACTTCTATGAACATGTACCTCCTACTGGTCCAAGCATTTGTTTTCTCGAAACATTGTCAATGATATCTAGAGCATCTTTCAGTTTGACACGTTGGATAGTGACGTCAAGCTTACACGCAGCTCAGAACAGAATTGGGCACATGTAGCCCACACCAGAACGACGTTACACCCACTCAATATTAAGGGCGATATAAACTGTCACCTGTCTGGATAAACTGCAGGGGCGTTGTTTACAGTATGTATGTATTACTTCTTGTAATAGTTTCTTCGAAATAGCCTTGCACTAAAAGGCCACATATTACTACTTTGCGCACTTATTCAAATTGATTGACATAATCACACGTTGCTACAGTTTCCGATTACTTGGTTCACGTTACAGAGATTACTGAACCTACCCTAGCCTTAGGTTAGTGGTGCTCAAACTGTAAATTCCAACTATTTACGCATTTAAGGCTTCCTGAGGTAAGACATGAAATGAAGTGTGAAGTGTTTAACGCTCGCTGTTACCACATGTGGCACCCAGGGGGTGACACTGATAACACATGAGATGAAGGTGGAACACCAGCGGAATGAGATGGCGGAGAAACCGGAGATCCCGGAGAAAACCCTCCCCAGCCGTGTTGTTCACCACAAATCTCACTTTGCGGTTTCCTAGGAAGGACCCCGGGTTGCCTTGATGAGAGTCGAGCGGTCTAATTACTGAGCTATGGCACGACCTAAAGAGAGACATATTTAACACTTTAAAGTAATGTAAAAGATCAAAATCAGATATTTAAATAAATGAATAAAGGCATAACTACACAGATTCAGTAACGGGGCTCTATTTGTGAACCTGCAGCAGAGACGTACTATTAGAAAACTTATTACGACATTCAAATCCTATTATCTTTGAGTTCGAAATCCTTGGTTTTCTGCAATTAAAAGGATGTAAGAAATTATGTACTTGAATTAATTTTAAATAATTTAAATAACATAGAACTTAAATGGTAATAGGGAATGGCAATTTCCTCCAAGAACTGCAGTATGCTGTCTGTTGTTTGAACTCGCGTCTTCGTATGTCGTAATTTTTAGCACAACATACTGATCGACACTGTATACCCTTGAAGCCTATTTTGCAACATTAATTTTTTGTCCCATTCGGGTTCAGAATACCGACCCATGACTGCAGTCCCGGGTGCAACCCCTGCTCTGACTGTATCACGCGAAAATCCACACTCACGTAGTTTGTTTCTATGCTATTGGCCTGATATCGCTGGACACGACGAGTGGCCTGCGATAGTTCACTGCCACATTGGCCACGTTTAACACCAATGACTTTGGAGACCAATAACCCAATTTAGCTGTCCCGCAATGCTATAGTATTGATTTTGTTTTAATAACTGCTTACCAGTTTACTGGATAGCAGTAAATTTTAGTTTATTTATATTTTATTGTAATAAATATATAATAATAATAATAATAATAATAATAATAATAATAATAATAATAATAATAATAATAATAATAATAATAATAATAATAATAATAATAATAATAATAATAATAATAATAATAATAATAATAATAATAATAATAATAATAATAATAATAATAATAATAATAATAATAATAATAATAATAATAATAATAATAATAATAATAATAATAATAATAATAATAATAATAATAATAATAATAATAATAATAATAATAATAATAATAATAATAATAATAATAATAATAATAATAATAATGATAATGATAATGATAATGATAATGATAATGATAATGATAATGATAATGATAATGATAATGATAATGATAATGATAATGATAATGATAATGATAATGATAATGATAATGATAATGATAATGATAATGATAATGATAATGATAATGATAATGATAATGATAATGATAATGATAATGATAATGATAATGATAATAATGATAATAATGATAATAATGATAATAATGATAATAATGATAATAATGATAATAATGATAATAATGATAATAATGATAATAATGATAATAATGATAATAATAATAATAATAATAATAATAATAATAATAATAATAATAATAATAATAATAATAATAATAATAATAATAATAATAATAATAATAATAATAATAATAATAATAATAATAATAATAATAATAATAATAATAATAATAATAATAATAATAATAATAATAATAATAATAATAATAATAATAGTAATAATAATATAAAACTATTAATAATTAAGTTAGAAATACATAGTTCTCATTTAATTAAATGTATTTTTGTTAATAGCTTGTAATATTGCTTTTGTGTGAATGATGATGTGCATGAAATGTTATTGTATGTTATTATTTAGATTAATTTTGATGACCAATTTTGTTTATTTTATCTTATATATTTTTGTTTTTTATGTTTTTTATAATGCTATATAAGTATCGTCAAGTGTTATTTTTTATGTTTACAAATTTATCTAAATTGTATTGTGTGTTCCCAAATCAGTGGAAAATTTCAGTTGTGAAAATTACACCCAAAACTCATGTAAATAATAAAAAGACTGCTGCTGCTTACAGACCAATAAGCCTGCTACCTCTGCTAGGCAAATGCCTAGAAAAACTTGTAATTGATCGTGTAATGTATCATTTACTAAAACATGGCTCAATTAGTGACCTTCAGTTTGGTTTCATGGCTCAAAAATCAACTGAAATCGCAATATATTAAGGTGGTAGACTGGATGAAAAATGTATACCTAAATAAACAATCTGGTGTTTTAGTCTCTTTAGATGTAACTGGTGCTTTTGATCATGCTTGGTGGCCCAAGATTTTGCATCAATTGAAAACTAAAAAATGCCCAAAACATATTTACAATTTAATCGTGAATTATCTTAGAGATCGCAAATCCTTGCTTACTGTAAGTGGAGAAACCACCACAAAGAAAGTTACACGTGGCTGCCCCCAAGGATCTGCGTGTAGTCCAGGTTTTTGGGTTATACTGTATGATGATCTGTTACAGCAACAACTGCCGTCAGATTGTAGTATTTTTGCTTACGCAGATGATGCTTTACTACTTGTTAAATCAAATGACGCTAAAATCCTTGAAGAAAGAACTAATGAAGCACTTAAAATAATACACTCACGTGGAATTAAAAATAAACTTATGTTTAATCCCTACAAATCCCTTGGCATGATTGTCACCAGAAGAAGAAAAATGGAGCCCATTACTCTTACCATGAATAACGTCAACTTGAAGGTGGTGTCTACGGTAAAATACCTTGGCGTTATACTGGATTGTAAATTAACATTTCGATCACACTTTGATTACATTGCTGAAAGAGCCAGCAAGCTCCTTGGTGCGCTCGCAACAACTACAAGACCAACCTGGGGTCTGAATTCTAGTATTCTTAAAATTATATATCAAGGTGCTGTAGTACCCCTAAGCTTGTATGTTGTATCTGCATTCCAGGATGTTCTTAATAAAAAATGGGCAGTTAAAAAACTTGCACAAATTCAAAGGGGATTCCTCCTTCGCATAATTCGAGGATATCGTACAATCTCCACTGATGCAGCTCAGATTATAACTAACATCGAACCTTTGGCTCTCACTGGTTTATCAAGAGCAACTATTATGAATTTAAGACATGAACGTGAATGTGCGTCTTATCTGTCTCACTTAAAACTACAAATCCCGGAGCATCCTACCACAGCAGGACACCCATCAAGTTTTGTAACCTGTTTAAAGGAAATATGTAATTTTCATGATTATTACATATATACAGATGGTTCGCGTTACCAATTTGAAGATAATGTATCTGCAGTAGGATGTGCTTTTGTTGTTTATGAAAACCAAACGGAACTAACTCATTCCATGTTTAAATTGTCACCTGAATGTTCTGTATTCCAGTCGGAGCTCTTAGCAATTAAAGAAGCTATAAAATGGTGTACTGTTAATGGGAACAGTGCCCGTATTCTTAGTGATTCACAATCAGCTCTACTCGCTATTAATGATAAATACAACTTAAATTCATTAGCACATGAAATCAGAACCTGGCTTCAAAACCATCCAGGACATATTTGCATGGGATGGGTTAAAGGACACAGTGGAATTTTAGGTAACGAGAGAGCTGATTGCTTGGCTAAGAAGGCTGCAGAATCCAATCTTCCTGTGACATACTCTTTATGTCCTATTTCTACTGTAAGGAGAATAATACATCAACATATTCCTGAAGAATGGAACCAACAATGGCTAACAACTCCAAATGGAAGTTTAACAAAAACATTAATTTTCCCTAGTGTATATGACAGAGGAAAATGTGAAACTCTTGTACCAAACTTTGTTTTGACACAATTTTTAAGTGGACATGGTGAATTTGGTGAATACTTATCACGTTTTCACTTAACATCTAACCCCAAGTGCATGTGTGGTGAAGAATTTCAAACTGTGGTTCATCTCCTTTTGCTGTTGTCCCATTTTCTGGAGAGAAAGACAAGAATTAATATTCAAGCTAGACTCTCTAGGAACTGAATTTTCTGCTCCGCTCACATCTTTGCTAATGAAGCCACAACAGTATAAGTACTTCATGATGTTTATAAACTCAGTGTTTAAACGTCTGAAATAGTTTAAATTAATATGCATCAGATTATAACATATTTTCTTCCTTCTAGTATTTAAAATGTTTCTTGTTAAAATTGTGTATTTTTATGTATCAACTCTAACACTAATATACCACTTTCATGATGTTTATAAACTCAGTGTTTAAACGTCTGAAATAGTTTAAAATAATATGCATCAGATTATAATATATTTTCTTCCTTCTAGTATTTAAAATATTTTTGTTAAAATTGTGTATGTTTATGTATCAACTATAACCCTAATATACCACTGTGTAAAATAGGGTTCATAAATCTGGATAAATAAAAAAATTGTATGGTATGTATGACTGTAGTGTGAATAAATGTTAAAAATCTGGCATATTAACCCTGGTTTAAGAAATTAGGTGTCAGAGTTATTATACTTATTTATATTTTATTTCAGTTTTTTTTTGTCCTGCAGTGGGTTCATGTGTAGTTAGTCTGTAAAGACTGCATTCCACTATCAGGCACAAGCATACAAGCGTAGTTTACTGTGATATCAGAGTCAGCCAAATAAATGGTATGCGTCGGCAGTGAACAAGTCTCTTCGTTCGACTGACTCTCAACTAGGAAATCAGAACCTTGATGTTCTAGCATTGAAGGACGATGAGATAACAGCATCTTTCACTTTGTACCTACGTGCTTGTAATGCACAAAGTTTCCCCTTCCTTTCCCTTTGAACTCTTTATTTACAGATTAAAATGTTGTTACATCACACGGCCGGGATACGTCAAAATTTGAGTTGGCTGTGTTTTGGTATTTTTAAGAGTATTATACAAATTGACGAAGAGTTCTTGCAGTTTATGTTTGGTTTTTGCATTTACTGCGAAGCTTCTGCCTCTCTTTCTCTCACTCTCCCTCCCTGCAGTCTGTTCACCTTTATTACCTATCTCACCCATTCTCTCGCTTCCTTTCTGTCTATTGTCACTCACTATCTCTATGGTTTTCTATTTGTATGACGAAAATGTATCCAAGTGTTTTGAAATCCAGTAGTGAAACTATTTTTCTGTGCTGTTGATAACATTCACATATAAATAACTCGTTTAAACGCACAAGATCTAGCCTATTACTTATGCATGTCGTAATACTATTTCTAAACATTCAAGTGGTACAACTGCATGACAAAGAGAGAGACAGAGAGAGAGAGAAAGAGAGAAGGAGAGAAAACGGTTAAAAACCTGTCTCAAGTTTGAGCAAACAAAACAATTTACCAAATCTAGGACTACGTTTTTAGCATTCGATGGCGAGAAATAGTTTCACACACAAAAGTCCTAGATATCTGAACATAGCAAATGAGATAAATGCTGAGAAATCCGTGTAATATTTATTTTTAATTCTGTACTCAGGAAATGCACACGTTTTTGAATACTACTGTACCTGTGAAAATATGGAATTAACGAATTACAGCTTGAATGGTGCTAAATATTTACATTGCGGTGCACCACACAAACTTCCAGCGCTAATGGTAACATACTGGCAAACTGAAGTCATGTTTGCAAATGTTAAACAATTTAGGTGTGGTGTGGCATAAAATAGCAGGTTTGCTAGGGTTCTATGATCGATACACATTGTGCAACTACAATTTTATCACTGGTAGTATGTCTGTGGCGTACTTCATTCATTTTTGTTGTTTTACTGATGCCATAAACATTTCAAGTCGGAGGGTTTCTCCTCTTTAATGTCAAAAGTATTTACAATTTATTTAAAAGCAGCATGACCTACAGTTTTGTCAGCGTTACTGCCTCATGTTCGAGTACGTTTATCGTTCCCTATCGCTCTTTCACTGCCCCTCTACAAATATCTTTCTTTGTTTTCTCCCTCTGCGTCTACCTACATTCCATTCAATTTCTCAGTCTCCTTCTCATCCCCTCACACAAAATCTGTGCGCAATGTACACACTAAATGATGTTTAACCAATAAAGGAAGATTCTTTTGGAATGCTAATGAAATTAAAAGCGCAAGCAAAACGTGTAACTGCATAGAACCGTGCCCAAAGCTTATCTTTGCTTCGCAAGCGAAAAATAACTAATTTGCACACAAGAATAAAAATATAACATCAAAATTCTTCGAAATGAATCTTTATTAATCACAAAATCACAAAACTTATCAGAAATATATGAAATATATGAGCTTCTTCATGTATTTTTCTTAATAAAATCGTACACATAACAAATATTTCCATTTTCATTTGGCGCAGCATTAGATTCTCTTGAGAAGAAGTAATTATGATGCCATATAGCCTATTTCTAAGCAGTTTCATCACTTCTAAAAAGCATCATTCACACTTAAATCTCACGTAACCAAAACCGAAATATCTCGCTTATAATTACTTTTTCGAACATTTATACATAATGTGAACTTGTAAGTACATTTCTAATTAACGAAATTGGAGGGAAACGAGTATAAAGCATACACAATTGTGTAACTATGACAAGGGTAACTTATTATCTGTTCCTACACGTAAATTGTTTATCATAGAAGAGATTAATTCTGATCAAAATAACAGCATAAGCAGGTGCTACAGATTTATGTACCAGTGCACATTTACTTATGTTTAAGTTAAAGCCATATTCACTACCGTTTTCAAAGCACAAGTAAATTGCACCGAAAGAAGTGGCGAAGGCGAAGAAGAGGAGACGGTACGGGCAAAAGCAACAGAAGAGAGGTATACTGCATGAATAAGGCGAAAGCGAGGGCGACGGAAGGTCAGAGAGAGAGAGAGAGAGAGAGAGAGAGAGAGAGAGAGAGAGAGAGAGAGAGAGAGAGAGAGAGAGAGAGAGAGAGAGAGAAAACAGCAGAAGTGGGATGGACAGATATTCAGAAGAAATTTTGCATTCACTCAATAATGTAGGCACAGTTGTAGATTGCGACACTTTCAAATTAAATGCAAAATTACTTCAAGCGAATTTGTGACATAGTAGTTTTACTAATATTCACCCTACAGGAAATTTCGCATTTGGTTACCAAGGTCGATTTTGACATATTTATTTTTATCACACTTTTTAGAGGCCGAGCGCTTCCATTTCGAAGAATCACAAATGAACCGAGTCACTTACTGCCGCTCAAGGATTTGCCAGTTGGTTCAGAAACAATAATATTTACGACTAAAAGATATAAAACTTTCTAAATCATGCTTGCTGTTATTGTGGAAATAATACACTCAGCTCTACGCATAGTAGAATTCATACATATTTCATAATTATCATATTTGATAATTTGTTTTTAGAAAATCATTTATTTTTTTCGCCTTTAAATGCTTTTGGCAATAAATCTGGCTTTCCAAATATTCCATCCTGGTAGTTTTCTTGAAACTCATTTATAAAATCTAAGTCACTTATTCCAGTAAACAAAATATAGCGTTACTTTGTGTGACGTCACGCGGAAAATTAAACAACTTCTGTTGTGAGGAGCTTTTTTTTTTTTCGCGAAGAGATGCCTTTAGTGGCATGTTAGAATTAGTACTAAATAAAGGACAAATCCACGGGAAACTTATTATAGCTTTTATTTTAAGAGCTGGTGCCCTCCTTACCGCCAAATTAGTGCTTCGGCTTACCCAGTAGGAGACCCGGGTTCGATTCCCGGGAGGGGCGTGGGCATTTTCTCCCCCAGGAAGACTTGAATTGGAGTGTGTTTATTCTTGTTAAGTCCCTGAGGAATCAATTGAGGAGCTACTTGACAGATAAGTAGCGGCCCCTGGTTGGGAAGATCGGATCTACCAGCCGGGATGGATAGGGGTGCTAACTACCTCCTACCCTGCATTATTATACCACTCCATCACACCTATGTGGGCCGAAGTGGGGATCGCAGCGGCCGGCTGCAGGCCTAGGTCCAGATAGGGCTGTTGCAGCACGGAGTTAGTTATTTAGGTTTAAGAGTTTATTTAAGTCTTATATTATTAATAAATGTGAACAAGAGTCTATTATAAAAAAAATAAATAAAGTGAGTCTGATACAAACCCTTGAAGTATAATTCAAATAATTTCGTTTAAAAATACTATCTATTTCCAAATACTTGGCTATTTTCTCTATATAATTTTATATTTTTTGTAGAAAACTAGATTTTCTGAAACATTTCTTCACATTTTGCTTCTTGTTATCTATATGATACTTTACTTGCGTTTCGTTATTTAATGAACTACTATGCTAGTGTATAGTGAGCGGACGTAAACAACGCATGAAGGGGAAATTTCGATCGCTGCTGCTTTTTACTTTGCATGAGATAGTTAACAATACCGCTCGCAAAAGTTAAAGGCATATGAACGCTGGCCAATGCTCCAGCGGAGCGCTGTTGCCAAGCGTAGTATGTGTATCGCCAGAGGTTCTGTACAGTTTTACTCACCAGCAAAGGTTCTGTCTATTCTTCCCATAATTAAAAAACACATTAAATACTCTTAAAACATTAATATCTTACCTTGACACACGTCACAGCAGTGGAACAGCAAGCACGGTTTACAATCCAGTAACTCGTTTTCCGAATTCATGGAGATTTCCCGGATATTGAAATAAAGGCACACTCCTCCTTTCTAAGGATGAAGCTGCTTCACTACAAATTCGTGACACTGTGTGCACACTACCAGCACAATGTTACAGAGTTAATTGCTGGAATTTTGAAAAGATCTACAGTTGCTCCGTATCCTGGATTGGAGAGCTTTCGTAAAAACTTGTCTTCCCCGAGAACGAATCACTTCACCACTGTTGATCGAAAAATCCCTTGTTCCAGCTTCGAGGGACATTATCACGCACTCGGATCACAAACACTGGAAGAAAGACGTGTATACTAATTTAATGTAATATTATCAAGATTTCAGCTCGAGTTCAACGATGTCATTTACTTTAACAAAACGACACCTCTACTCTGAAAACGAACTGAAATTTAACTCTGTTTCAAACTGCGTGACTTCTGTTTTCATGGTAAGTGCATCATTTATTTATGCTTGAGATATTGTGAGGAAAGAATGGCGTTTTTTCAGGCTTATTTGTGTTGAATAAATGGATGTTGGGTAACCATAACCATGTAAAGATAAAGCGTGCATCACTCGTGTTCTAAGTATCGCAGAGACATGGTTTTTGGACGATCATGATCAGAAAATAAAATTATTTGTTATAAGATTGGCATCTGTCGTCTTTCAGACAGTTATTCAAGCGTAATTAATTAATATAATGTTCTCAGTTCAGGTGCGTGAGATGCGTATACCACATTCGGCAGCGCTGGTAGGAGGGGCTGGAGTCTGCAGTGTGACTCGCATATGCCTGCAATTTTTGCGAAGATTATACGTCTTCTAAAGCGGCATTTCTTGTCACTTTGTTATGGTAGTCACCATTCGTCATTTGCCATTGGCATGGCAACTTCAGTGACTTCTAGAACAAAGTTGCACCCTGACATGGTACAATGCTCCCGCTGGTACTTCTCGACTGACTGATGCTGTCTAGACGAAGGCATAACCACTGACCAACAAGTTCACTGGGTAGCTTGCAGCCACAGTGCGTAGAAATATATCAATTGATTATGTAATATGTTTCAGGTTTATGCTTTTATGTTTGTTATGCTTTATGATTATGTAATTGATTATGTATTATGGTGGGGTGTTGGATTTTTGTGCGGCCAGACAATCTCTCTGGATGCCCATCGCACCGGTCCAAATGGATTGTTGCTCTCAAATTCATCCTGAATATATGGAGTGGTACCACTCCATTTAAACATTTGGAGTGATACCGAATGGCCGATTTTATGTGAAGGATGATGATCCCCACATCCACATGAATCACCAACAAATCTGGAGAATTATACACCCACTGTCGTATAATCTGGATTTGTCAATTATTGTCTTAATACGTACTATGGATACTGAATCTTTGTGGGGAAGTAAAATATTTAGTGCAACATTTGAATAAGACTGTAAAACTCAACGAAACACCCTGGATATGCATAACGTATTTTTGATTTCTGATTTAATTTTTGATTTCACAACGGATTTCGGATTCATAGCGAATATTTCACTGTGAACCTGATGCTAACTTAAATTCTGCTTCAGACAACATTTCCAAATAATAATTTACAATACCATAAGCTCTTTGAGCCCCTTTCTTATGTAGTACTATCCATATAAACCTGAACCTTTTCAATTGGTCATTGTATTGTATATACTGTCACACGTGTCGTGTGCAGAAAAGAGTTGGAAACTCGGAATATTTATTAAGAGTTTAATCCTACCGTCGGGATCTTTTAGCTTGGTTCTAAGTGGTACTACATACGATTTGTGTGAAGGAATAATTCGTTATCGAAAGTATTTAGTACTTTCATAACGATTTGTCACCAGACTTCTTTTGTAACGGCGGAGGAGGCCACTTCCATGGAAAGTATAGAAAATTTATGAAAATATTCACATAGGTAGAATTCCGTTTTTACTCAATGATCTCATTCTTGCTCTTGCCCAGTAGTTCAGCTCAGTTTTGATTGCAGAGCGTTTATGTAGTTCTAGCTGCATCTACTCTTTCGGTTGCTCCAATCAAAGGCATAGAATAATATTGCTATTTCGATCCTTCCTCCCAAATACTTTCAATATGAAACGTCCTATCCAAATACATGGTCAGTAACTACCCCCATAAGCTTTTCTTACTCTCCCTATTAAATTAGGGAAATTATTGTATTGAATAAAAAAGTACATGTCGAGGTTTCACCAGAAAGTTTGCTTTGAGGGTTCAGAACACATGCATGCGTGTGCGTGTTTGAGTTTGTGTGTGTCAGAGAGGGAGAGAGAGAGAGTCGGTGTTTGAAACAACATTAACTAAACCATGTTAAGTCGATTGACAGCGAATTTTGATATTTAAGTTTAGGATCTTCCAACAGTTCGACAGGAAGCTTTAAAATACAGTTCCCATCAACCAAAACTAATCTTAACATGGAATGGTTTCCAGTACTTAGAATTTTCTAAAAGTAATTTTTAGGATAAAATTCCTGAATGTTTTCAAAAAAGTCTCAGATTTATCTACATTTGAATGACTTTTCTAAAATTGATAAATATCAAAGTTACACAAACTATTACTGTGCAAAAACTGTGAAACTCATGAAAGCACATAATTTATGTTAAATAATTTTATAACAATGATATCCGATATATTATTTGTAATTGTTCGATATTTTGAAACACTTCATTGCTGCTTTCCTGAACTGTAAGTCACTGTTTCTTCTTCCTTCCTTCTTTCTTTCTTCCTCCATTACTCCTTCCTTCTCTCTCCCACCATGCCTCCCTCCCTTCCATTCTTCCTCCCTCCCTTCCTTCCTGTTTCATTCTTTGATTTTACCATGGTTTTGTAAAGAGAACTTTAATTATCACTTAAACTTTTACCGTAGTGCAAATGTTACAGTTGAGACCCTTTTGCACATACTAAGAACAAATCACCACAGATTCGCCAAACTAATCAGACTAAACTATTGAATCGTAGTCACAACTAAGTTACTGTCGGCATAGTCCACTGCACTTAACTGAAGATTACGGTCAACTATGTACTAAAATCGGTGTAGTTTCAGTGCTAGACTACCAAGCCACTCCTCTCAACTCGACTTGACTTCAGTGACTGTCCATCGGGCATCCTTAATGCACTTTATAAGCTTCGGATCGAAAGGAAACTTTCTAATAAAGTACGGTAATGGGACAGCAAAAATTAATTCGAGAGCGTTAAGATAGCACACAGTGACTATTGTTCTTCACAGGAAAATTTTCTGCAGAAGAACGGCCATTAATTTCACGTATGACCAGTTAGATTGTAACGCTCGGATCGGAACGCCGGAGGTGCATATTACTGGGTGTAATGTTCAGGGTGAACGTCACTTAGTATTTCCACCATAAGTTAAGTCTAGGGAATAGCTCACGGGTGACATCCTAAGTGTGGCTAGGAGTGAGGTGAAGTGGCATGTGGTTCTGATTTATGTAATGTATAACCTACATAAATAAAGTTGCTAATATACATAAAAATGGAAGAGGAATAAAGATTGGTCAGTGAGCTTGTTGGCTTTAGTCTCCTGGCAAATGTTGAGTAAGTTAATTACAGCCCCCAAATTTTCTGTCCTCGCATTTCCTCTCCCTTATCATTATACACCTGACTCGTTTTCTCGGGGGTTTTCCCAGATCGCCTGGCGAATGTTGAGTAAGTTAATTACAGCACCCAAATTTCCTGTCGTTGCATTTCCTCTCCCTTATCATCGCACATCATATCTCATCTTCCTCAACGTAGAAATTGTCGGTGGGAGTCTCCACGCTGCATGCTCCCGGTAGCACGGTCCTTGGTCTCCGGGCCCGGCTTAATGGACCGTTTCAGGTCCATGTTGGATGAGATGTTGGCTCTACTGGCTTGTCCAGGAGTTTCCAACTGGTCAATACTAGGAGGTGCTCAAGAGGTGCATTGTCATGTCCATTGTTTCGGCCACCCGCAGTCTGCACTCGGCTCACCCTTCCCTCCTGGGATGCCCCACTTGGGGCATAGGCATAATAAGTCAAGACTGGTTGTAGTGGGGTATCCGTTCCGTAAGGATCTATGTTATCCTACTCATACCAGCGTTACAAAATAATACTGACATATTAAATCTGCCAATTTGTATACTCAACAATTTCAGGCCTTCAGACGCAATTCTTAAAAAATTCTATTAGTAGAAAATTCCTAGTATACGTTTCATTTGTCATGAAAATTTCTTAAAAGTATGGTAATTTAATCAATATTTTTGGAGGAGTTTTTAATTAAAGGTGTTGGAAAAATTTTCGTATGATTTGTAGTTTGGGATCCGAAAGATATTTAAATACCAAAAGCATACCGATGTATCGTACGAACCTCGTACTCTACAGGAAATTTAGTGATAACATAATGCAAGAAATCACAAGAGATCTTGCCGCTGAGGTTAGGCAAAGGAACGACAACATTTTTGCGTGTCTGTTTGAGAGCGCAAGGTCAACGTTTCCAGTGTTTATTTATTTTTTTTACTTGTTCCATTTATACCCCGCCTTTAACTACAATGGTCATATCGGCGGCCGTTCTCCTTTGGAATATACCGAAGGTGTTAACTCGTATTTTTAGGTTTTTTTTTTTTTAATTATATCACACACACACATTCACACTTTCATTCATACTTCCAGACTCTGGGGAAGATGGGGAATTATCTTGGTCGGAGAAAAATCCCCATTCCCACCGCCGGGAATCGAACCCGGGACCCCTAGCACGGCAGGCAGGTGCTCCACCGACTGAGCTACGGGGCCAGCCAAGGTAAGCATTCCGTCCGCCTCTGATGGCACAGATATCCCGACGGCTGTGGGTTCGCTTATGCAGTGTAGAGAGGAGGCCCCCCCCCCAGAAAGGTCTACCATATATCAATATACACTTATACGTAAGCCGATAAAGGACCACTACCACCGCCACCACCACGGCCATCGCCACAGGCTAAGGCCACCGCCAAGGCCACTGACAAGGCCAAGGACGCCAATGCCAAGGACGCCAATGCCAAGGCCGTCAAGGCCACCGCCACAAAAACCACCACCACCACCCCCACCACCAATACCACGGCCACGGCCATCGTCACCGTTGTCGTAATCGCCATGGCCATCGTCATGGTCATCGTCGCAGTCATCATCATGGTCATAGTCATCATCATTGTTATTAACTTTACCTTTAGAGATGGTATAGCTGTAATCTGCAACTTTGGAAATATTTCTGCCATTCGAAGAACACAAATCAGCAGGAGCGGCTTTATTAAATTACCTATAAGTATTTATACGCCGAAAGTCATATATGCTATAGCGTTTTATTGAAGTAAATGTACAGTAGGGATGCTCAAAAGTTATCATTGGTATCTAGTTTGAACACTGATAATGAATAAACCAAGAGGTTTAATTCTTTTTGAATTGCCGTATATTTCAAGTTGCTGTATCACGGATAATAAGACATAGTGACTCTGTAAATATGCATTGTGACAATCTGTGTAAAGGAACAAGTAGAGAGAGTTCTTTGTGGAAGTTTTCTTTCATTCCATTTTGACTGTGCTTCGTGAAGCGCAGATGAGCCTCCTTCTTAATAAAAACGCCTCCAAGGAAGAGAGTTGCTTGATTACATGCACTCAGTTCTGCCCTCCTCCGCCAGAATATTTCATCTCAAGCCGAGAGGAAGAAAAAGGACGCTAAAACCCCAAGAAAAAAGATATAAACTTGGTATGACGATTTGAATCTCTTCTGTCTCATTTGAGAAGCGTATTTGTTTCTGCCACTTCTTTGTTTTATGCACGCCTTGTTTTCTGTTGTCCTTCATCAGATTTCACTCTTACATATTTTCCCTATCTCTGTGTTTTAGTTGCGCCCATTTTTCTCTTCCTTCTGCGATATCTGTGCGTGTTATTCACACTTATTTTCGTTGTTTGTGGGCTTTCTTGTGGAAAGGATTATAAAATACTGACGAATAAATGTTTAAGTGGTCATGAAATCTCTCTAAAGAAAACGGAGTGGAGAAACTCTGTGAACAGTTAAATAAAAGTTCAATATTTGTTGAAAGAGGTAGGAAATACATAATGTAACCCCCTTTTGGTAATTTGCAAGAGTCGTAACGTATGAAAATAAAGTTGTTCCACTTGTATACTCATAATTACGTTTCCGAATTAGAGTATTAGAGTAGTAGACAGTTGCAAAAGCTACAAGTGTATTATATATTTGCTGAAATAACTCGAACTGTCCCGTCTTCCAAGTTCCCATAAGGTCAACGCTTACAAGAAATGTTCCGACCAAGCACATTTAATTGTGTTACCAAGTTCCTCTTTATTAAACGCAAAAGAATTATTGAAATGCCGATTTGGAACATCTAGTTAATTGGACGCGGAACTGTACGACTTGTCACATATTTCCCCTTGTCATTTCTTGAACGTTTAAAAAGTGATAAAGTAGTTCCTAGCGGTACTATGAAATTAAAGTGATTTTATTCCGCTATAAATGTAGTTTAGTGTTTTTAATACTATATATTGATAAGAACACTCAATACACTATATTTTTCTTAAAATAACATGATAAGCATATTTAGGTTTATATGCCTTGGAATATTTTAAGAATGCTTGCTTGTATTAACTTGAAAATCGCCGTGTGATAGATTTTCGGACGTTTCAAAAATACATCTATATCCCTGGAAAGTAAATAACAATAGAATATACAGTTTGAAATAGCAGTAGCATTTATCCTCAGTCTGGGAGAAAATTGGAATGTAAATAAGCAAGAATACAGGAGGGTATTGTCCTTAGATATTGCAATCTTGTTTATCTCAACTTTCGCCCTTAGATAATTGAAATCCGTCAGTGCACTTTCATTCTCAGTATATATTCATGATGGCCAAACTGCAGGTTCCATTTAGTGAATATTTGTGTGTTAGGTTCATGAATTTGGTTACAAAATATTTACCACTGATGCGTTATCTATTGTTTAAATTATGCAAAATGTTTTAAAGTGGTACATTATTTTACCGGCATGGATTATCATTTTACGTCATAGTGTTGTATAATATTTTAAAATTGTAGCAATAAAGAATCAATTCGTAGCACATGAATTCTCGAGATACCATAATTTTTTCCTTTATCGGTCATATATTTATGAAATGTTCGGTCATAAATGTGTGCATATTTCCTAATTTTTTGCTCATAGAAATTCGTGTCTAGGTGTTTTCGCTATGGAAATAGATACAAAGTAATTGAAATGGTGCTGCTGGAAGCGAAGCAGGTATATTTGGCGTTGATGATGATAACATTTAGTCACACATTTTCACGTCCATGGTTGAACTTATGAGTTGGATACCCAGCACGACGTTCACCTACTTTCTGCTCTCTCTGTAATTCTAACGGTTAGTCTTAATTAGTAAATATAATACTGTTTCAAACTAGATTGTGTTTTAAACATATGCGTGGGGATCATTTCAGTGTGAAAGAAATTATAGTAGGGACCTACTTGAATATTTTGGAAGGGTTATTTTGAAACTAGAATTTTGTTCCCTGAAATTGGAAGGATTGGCTTTATTCCTGAAAAATACTCATTTTCCAAATATGCGTTATATCACAATACATGCTTTTAAAGTATATTTCATGGTGGCGCGTTTATATATATAACTTTACAATACCTACACTTATCTCAAATGGGAAGACGTTATTCAATTCTTTCCTTCATTTCTTCTTTCCTTCCTTGTTTCTTTCCTTTCTTCCTTCCTGCATTCACTCTTTCTTTTCTTCTTCTTTCATGGAAACATGGAAACTCGACAACCTTGTAGATTCCAGTTAACCCAGTCCCAGGTTCTTATAATAAGTTTCTTGATACAATGACAGTAATAGTTATTTTAAAATGCGATTTGATTTTAATTCTACTTGAGGCTTGGGATATTTCCCGGGCCACATGCCACATGCTGCAGCCGCGAGGGAAAGTCTCATCCAGAAGTTATGCCGGGTGCCGTTTTAAATGTCGATTTCCCCTAAGAAAACTGCTCTACTAGGTTGAGGTGTATAATGTGCTTTTAGTTCTCCAGAAAAAGTTACTCCTACACATTTCCCTTAGATTGGTCGTAAGAAGGTAATTGCATTGTAAAGAAAACAACATTAACGTCATAAAGATAGAACGGCCTCACAGCGACATAAGCGAGGATGAATATAGAAAAAAACGAATAGTTTCCGATATTTGCAGCTTTCTGTACTAATTATCGAATATAGTGGTTTGTCTTATTCTTATAAAACATGATGCTTTTCCAGGAAGTGTATGAGGTTTCCATAAACTAACTAGCTTCCCTTTTTTTATTTGTTTACGTAAAAGATGTAATAGTGAAATATAACCGCTTTAAACGCAACCCTAATATGTTTCATATTATTCACGAATTCATGTAAAATTTATATTGCTCCTCGTAAGCTTCAAAACCAAATTTCACAATTAATTAACATTTCTGAATTTGACAATAGCACTATAAAACTATTCGATACCAGCTGAAATTTTTAAGTTCTGCATTTGTTGCTCAATAAGGTTTTAGCTGTATATAAGGGCTTCCTACTTAAAAATATTCATTGAAGATGATGGGAGTTTCAAATATTAATTCACAGAGAATTTAATAATACACAGATTATATATTATGTTAGTCTTTCAAATATATTCAGAGATGACTTGACTAAAGAAACACAACAAAAATATAATTACATAACGAGTAGTTTGGGTTCGAAGGAGTATATGAACATTTCTGTCTAAGTGCTTAGTGTCTCAGGTATGTAGAATTTAACTGCACCTTTTTGCTCCATTTATATGCCATCTATAACATTTATGTTAAAATCGGCGGCTTATTTCCTTAGAAACATTTGCACATCCAATAATATGTTAACTGTTTACTATTTGTGTAACTTGTGTTTGTTCATGTTGATTATAAAAATTATAATAAGACCTGAAGCTTTTCTGGCGACCAATGTGCTCAATTTCTTCTCGGGCAGCAAGCTAGGTAAAAAGACGATTACATATCGCCGTTTCGGGAGTGTGCATCTCTCCCATCATCAGGATATTTATAAAATGTTATAACCTCAAATGAAACACTGGATATAAGACAAATATAAACAAAGACTAAACACTACCAAAATTCGTATT
This sequence comes from Mantis religiosa, assembly GCA_030765055.1. Classification (NCBI taxonomy): domain Eukaryota; kingdom Metazoa; phylum Arthropoda; class Insecta; order Mantodea; family Mantidae; genus Mantis; species Mantis religiosa. The sequence continues at coordinate 260,094,845 of CM060948.1, read as the reverse complement.
ACTGAACAAAATATTGTTTTCAGTAAATTGAATGCCAGGTCAGGAAATGGCGCGAGTATACAAAATTAATTGGGTCAAAGAAATATAACTACTGAACTTAATTATCAAGCTGTATTGATCGTTGCTTCTTAAATCGAAGGATTTAAATTTTTAAGGTCGGTTACCAAGAGGAGCTGAACTGAAAGCCAGTATCACGATTAAGCGTGCTACTTTCAGAGGAAATCGCCAAAGCCTTCTTAATTCTCCGCCCCTCAAAATTCAATCTCTGTGGTCCTCGTCCCGAAGGGTGAGCAACAGGAAGTAGGAGACTGCCTGATGGGGTGATGTACGGCGGGGACTTTTTGCTCCCCAGGTCCGCTACGGCTGCCGCGAAGGCCAATCAGTAACCCCAAAAACTGGCAGAAGAGGCTCTGGTGTAATCTCTCGACTGGGTTCCTCCGCGAGGTGAAAGTGTTCCTTCAAACGTTCAAACTGTGGTCCACTTCGGTGTTTGACCTCATTTCTTTTCCTTTTTCTTTTTTCCTCCCTGAACACAAGTCTGACGGATAACATGGCGCGGATGGTTGGAGTGGAAAGCGCAAGGTAGGACTGGGTAACGCGTAATTACCAGCCCCTTGTTATCATGTTGGACTGTGCTCGTATCCGCTGATAAAGGTCAGTCCCAAGGAGCGGCCATTGCATGAGCTGTTACACTCCTGAAGGCGATTGAGTCCCTCTGTCTTTACACTGGGAGGTGTGACCCTGAGGTGAACAAGGTCCAGGCCAGGACTCTCACCTAAGCTGGGGTGGCGCCCAGGATGTGAGCACGTAATTGGAGACGTTTGCAAAGGTGGATAATATTATCGCTATAGCACCGAAATTCAAACCAACAATTGTGAAGGGAAGTGGAAACGAAGCAGTCGAGCCCAGTTGTCCTCGATATTTAGTTGTAACCCGCACTGAGGAAGGCAAAAACGTTCTGTCACTGAACCCTTTTGTCATCCAGAGGGGTTTGGATAAGATAGCTGGCCCGGTGAAATCTTGTACTCGATCGAGAAATGGCACGCTCCTGGTGGAAGCTCATTCTGTCTCCCAGGCAGCAGTCTTATTGAAGGCGAACCTGTTGGGCAGTTACCTGGTGAACGTAACAGTCCACAAGAACCTGAACTCGTCGCGAGGAGTAGTAAACACCTGTGCGTTGGACGGCATGACTAACGAGGGAATTATGGAGAACCTGCAAGGCCAAGGTGTGACGACTGTTTACCGTGTGCAGCGTAGACAGCGAGGGAAATTGGTGCCTACCTGTATCCTGTTCCTGACCTTTGATCAGGTCGATCTCCCACAAAGGATTAGGTCAGGTTACGAGACAATTGTGGTACGCCCTTATATACCTAACCCACTGAGATACTACAAGTGTCAGCGGTTGGGACACGCTAACACGTTCTGCAACGGGACGCCTACATGTTTTAACTGTGCGATGTCACCGCATGATAATGCCTGCACATCGACCGTTAAATGTGTAATTTGTGCTGGACAACAACCAACCAGCTCTCGAGATTGCCCACGCTTTGTCGAGGAAAAGGCGATCCAAGAGATCCGAGTAAAAGAGAAGGTGTCCTTCTCGGAAGCCCGGAAACTCGTGCGTATTAGCATACCTTCCCTCCGGTGGTCCGCTACTTACAGCTCGGTAGCAGCTAATCCGTACCGCGGAGAGAGTTCGCCACCCAGACCAGTGACATCCGTGAGAAACCAATCTCTGAGAAAATTATTATTGCATCTCCGAAACCTGTCAAAGCACCACCCCTGTCTGCACCCCCGAAGCATAGGTCTGTATCAGGAAGGAGATCGCCAGCAGTGTCAACGGCTAAAGCCTCCTCATCTTAGACCGACAAGCTCGTGGTGTACGATGCGAAGCCAAAACAGTTTAAGACGACGTACAAAATATCTGATTTCCTCAAGGATACTAGTAATCCTGCCAGCCGGTAAAGGAGTCCCAGGGCTTCTAAAAGTTCCTCCTCTGAGGATTCATCACGGGAGGACTATGATCGACGCTTGTCCTCCTCGTCAATCTCCGTGTCCAATCGGTTTGGGGCCCTTGAACCGAAGTTCTCTATCAGGACGGAGGCCTCATCCATGGGGGAGATGGAGCAGGGGTATACGGACAATACCAGGAAGGCTTCAAGAAAACGTCCTGATAATGCAGATGTTAAAAGTGTTAGCCCGAAACCCCCCCCCCCAAAAAGGCAAATTGATTCGGCCACCTTCGAAGTCTTCGTAACGTGGAATAACCAATAATTTCCTATTCCACTGTTCCAATGGTGATTCTACAGTGGAACATACGTGGACTTAAGGCACATCGCCCAGAGCTCGATTTGCTACTCAGTAAGCATGAACAGTTAGTCATTTTTTACGGGAGACAAAGCTCCGTATTCATACCTTTACGCACTAAGGTCCAGTCAGTCCCTTTACGTATAATACTGCCGAAGGTACAATTGATTGTCTGCAGCATCTTGACCAGCTTACTCATGGGTGGAGCAAAAGAGGTACTCTCAGGGTATGCGTGGGTATGTGTGAGTAAGGATGGTTCTAAAGACACTGTAATGCAAGTTTCAAACTGGTTTAATGACTGCTTCTTTTTATCCTCACATCAAACTCGACGTTGCCTACCAAGGGTCACCGATTCATCAATCTTCCGAGTTCCCGTTGTAGACTGCTAAGTGCGCGATAGCACTTAATGCGTTACTCCCGTATGAACCAACAGGTATCTTTTCTCAGCGCTTCGGTCTGCCCTCGACCAACACCAAGGTAGAGGACTGCCTTAATAAGTTGCCAGCCGCGGACTGCTTTTTCCACACAGCTGCGTGTGTGTCACTTTCACCTCTTGAAACCCTCTATTCACAACAAAACTCCCTTTTGTGACTTTTTTGTCCATTGTGATTATTAGTCCTTTCAAACGGAGTCAAGTGCTATGCATTTAGAATTATTTTTCTCCAGTGTCTTTTGCTACACGACTCAACCACCCGCCCTTGCACATGTTGAAACAAAGATCCAACATTCCTTTGAACTCCATTTTTATATTTCACTCATTGCACCCCTTAATTTCGGTATCAATCTACATTACACCTTTAGACGACATATCGCTTACTGCGCTACAAGCTCTGGCTGCTCAGTTACTAACTCCTTGCTGTTGGTGGGAGACCTCAATGCCCATCACCCTCTTTGGGGTTCAACACGAACTTGTGCGAGAGGTAGAGTTCTGTCCGAGTTTCTGAACACCGAAGGTCCTACGTTTCTTTCTGATGCATTCAACACCTTCTCGCATCTGGATTTGGCAGTATTCTCACCGCAGTTGGCAGTGTCCATCCAATGAAACGTCATCTCTGACCTGCTTTCCAGTGACCATTTCCATTGTCTCCTAGCACACAACGTGTGTTCCACGCGCTTGTCTACCTGACGTTTAGGTCACGCCAACTAGGACCTTTACACCCAGTTGGCAGTATTTAGTTGTCAGGAGCACGCCTCCGTAAAACGAGCTCGCAGAACATCTTACCGAGCAGATACTTTCCTCTGCAGAACGCTCTATTCATCGTTTGACTCCCAATCCTCGTTGACTTCCTGTTCCATGGTGGACGGATGACTTCAGGAATGCAGTCCGTACTCGTCGGCGTGCCCCACGGGTTTTCCAACGCCACCCAACACTTGAGAACCTGACTGAGTACAAGAAGATGTGTGCCAGATCCAGGCATGTAGTTAAGGATTGCAAACAGAAATCATTGACTGCTTTTGTATCGTCTTTTAATCGCCATTGTCCTTCCTCTGTAGTGTGGGATAGGTTAAGGCGCGTGGCAGGAAAGTCGACCCACATTCCGATTGCTGGTTTGGAAACTTCGTCAGGCATCTTTGTGCATCCGTTTGATGTGGCTTACACTCTTGGCAGTGCTTTCGCTGGCGTTCTAGGTCAGATTATTATGAACCTGATTTCCTCTCAATTAAACACAAGGTGGAATCTCGTTCTCTAAACCTTGAAGACTACAATGGCCTGTTCACGATGGCGAAGCTGGAACACGCACTTTCAGCTTCGCGACCATCTGCACCGGGACCAGATGGTATCCACGTGCGCTTCTTACAACTTCTCCCTCCCGAAGGAAGGCGTTCCTTCTTGAGGTCTATTACTGTGTCTGGGTTGACGGCAGTTTTCCTGAGCAGTGGCGGGAGGCCACCATCATACCCATTTGGAAAGCTGTGAAGGATCGTCATCTGCCTTGCAGCTACCGTCCTATTTCTTTCACCAGTTGCGTATGCAAGGTGATGGAACGCATGACCAATGGGCAGTTAGCGTGGTGGCTGGAAACTCACAAGTGCCGATGAACATTCAGTGTGAATTTCACCGTCGCCGTTCTACAATAGACCATCTCTTGTCGATGTCGACTCAGATCGTAAACGGTTTCCAGAGAAACTGCCAGACTGTCGGCATCTATTTTGACTTCGAGAAGGCTTATGACACATGTTGGCGTGCAGGTCTGTTACGCACCCAGCATGGCTGGAATATTCGCAGACGCCTACCTATGTTCCTTCGGAGTTTATGAGCAATCGCGCTTTCCGAGTTAGGGTCGGCTCGGTCTTACCAAACCCTTTTATTCAAGAGAACGGGGTCCCACCAGACGGTTCTAAGTTTTACACTGTTTGGTATTGCCATTAATGCTATCTGTAACTGCGTTCCTCGAGTGGTTTCATCGTACTTATTCGTGGACGGTTTCGTCGTCTACTGTACTTCTCAGCGTACTCTGTTCCTAGAGCGTTGTCTACAGCAATGCTTAGACAACTTTTTCGACTGGAGCTCTAAGAACGGCTTTAGGTTCTCCACCGAGAAAATGGTCTGCGTCAACTTCTGGCGCCACAAGAGTCGGTTACCACCCTTCTTCCGACTTGGTTGCCATGTTTTACCCTTTGCCGATGAAACTAGGTTCTTCGGACTAGTTTTCGACAGCAATCTTAGCTATTCGTCGCTTATAGCCCAGTTGAAAGCACGGTGTGAGTGTTCTTTTAATCTCTTGAGGATACTTAGTAGGGAATCATGGGGAGCGAATCGTGAAGTGCTGCTTCGCTTGTATCGAACACTGATCCGATTCAAGCTGGACTATTGGTGCATCGTTTATTCTTCAGCTCGTCCATTTATGCTGAAGAAGTTGGACACGGTACATAACTCTTGCCTTCGACTAGCTCTAGGGGCCTTTCCAACTAGCCCATTTGTGAGCCTCTACACTGAAGTGGCAGAGCCTCCTCTCCAACGCCGGCGGGAATTTTTACTGGGCAATGACGGTTGTGAGTTATGTAGTATGCCCTGGCATCCGATGTTTGTTCTTCTTTTCGACAACTGATACGACGTTCGTTATAGGAATACACGTCTTAGTTCCAAGCCGCCAGGGTTTCACATCCCGTAACTTCTTCGAAGACATGCATTTGACATGCCTAGGGTGATCCCTAAGGGCGAAAGGTTGTATCCCCCTTGGTTTCCTTGCTGCACCACGTGTAGATCTGGGTATGACGGTGCACAGAAAATCAACTACAACCACGAGTAGTATCCGCAGTTTATTTTTAGAGCTTTTATCAGGCTATAGCAATTTTAGTTTCGTTTATACCGACGGGTCGAAGAGCTCTGCTGGTGTTGGATATGCATATATCCATGGAGCCGAACCCCTTAAATTCGGTCTCCATGGCAGCATATCCAAATACAATGCCGAGCTCTTTGCCATTTACCGAGCGATTTTACATGTTCGCCACAGGAGGTTGGGTAATGGCCTTATCCTAAGCGATTCCCTTAGTGCACTCCAGAGCCTATACGCTGTACAACCACTATCCTATTGTACAGCGTATCCAGAACGCCCTACACACCTTACACGCCTCTGGCGTTAGTGTTGTGTGTTCATGGGTCCCTGATCACGTAGGATTGCAGGGGAATGAAAGGGCTGATTCGGCAGCTAAGGTGGCCACCACGACACCCAGTGTTAATATTCCTTTCGTGACCGTGGAAGACCTTGGGCTTGTGCACATAGCGGCCTTGTCGTGCTGACGCAGTGAGTGGTTTGCTCTGGGTGGTAACAAGGTCAGAACAGTGAAGGATCTTCCGGTTCATTGGGTAACCTCCTCTCGGCTATCCCTTCGGGAAGAAGTAATTTCAGCTCGATTACGTATTGGTCACTGCCATTTAACACACAGTTTTAAATTAAACGGGCACCCTGCTCCGGCTTGTCCGTTATGCAGTGCCGCCCTCACGGTCCGCAACGTACTTTTAGAATGTTTTAATTTAGCTCGTCTCCGCAGTTCTCTCCAGCTACCGGCCAGCTTGGCGGAGATACTTGCGGATGAGGAGACGGCGGTGACCAAGGTTTTAACTTTCTTTTTTACTTTAAATTTTTGAATATAGGTCCAAACCTTTTGGGCATTTTAGTCATTTTAGCCTTTTACCGGTTTTAAGCTTTCATTTAGTCAGTGACTTACTATTGTGCGGTTGTTTTATATCGATTTTATGTAAATTACCCTCTTTTAGCACCCTACCTTGTTTTTATCCTATTCGGCACCTTAAGGGCACTGATAACCTCGTAGTTGAGCGCCCATAAACCCAATCATCATCATCCTTAATTCTCCGCTCCCAGTAACTGTTGCATTTCGCCAAGATGGCCGGCTCCCGAAAGTTGGCTCTATGGTCGTTATCAAAACAGTGCTCTTCCAGCCCAGACTTCTCAGGTTGCATTAAACGAATGCTCCGTTCATGTTCGTTTATTCTGGTAGCGATGGTCCTTCCGGTTTGACCTATGTACGGTAAAGCGAATTTTGATAGTGTTTCGTCTTTGGTTATATTTGTGTATATCCAGTTTTTCATTTATGGTTATAACATTTTATAAATATCCTGATGGTGGGAGAGATGCACACTCCCGAAACGTCGATATCTAATCGTCTTTTCACCTGGCTTGTTGCCCGTGAAGAAATTGAGTATATAAAACTTAAAATCACACACAGATTTACAATCTCATTAATACATCCAGACACTGGAGAAGATGGGGAATAATCCCAGCTAAAACAATTGTCATCCTCCTGCCGGCAGAATATCCGGGACCTACGGATTTAGACCCCAGTAGGCTAACCATAAGGCCACGGAAACATTCATTTGCATTTTAGCTAATCAAGAGTGAGGTTAAAATTTTGATATGAAATGATACAATTTAAGGAATAATTCAGAAATATGGCTTATTCTTCGATTTTACGCCAAATGCTGTAAAGGTATTTGTATTATGCCTTTGTTTGCCTTGAAGTAATGTGAAAAACCCTGGTAGCTTAAAAAGTTCACCGTTTTATATCTGTATTTCTTTCTTAAATGTGCGTCGCACAAAGGTCATCCATATTGAAAAAAGAATCAAACTGATGAAATGATACTCTAATGAGCCGAGACATTTATCTTTCAAGATTAGGGAGAACTCCGGAAGAATCCTTATCCAGAATACTCACCCTGAGAGAGATTGGAACTCAGACTTCTTGAACGTGAGGTAGACACGCTTACCACCACGCTACAGAGATGGGTATGTTCACAGAGGCAGCCAGTCTACTTCAGCACCGGAAAACATCAGTATTTCGTGAACTGCAAATGTAAGGGAAACACCTACGAATGCTAAGCTTGAGCGATCTTTCAATAGCTGCACGCCTATTTTCCTTTGTAAGTTTCCATTTACAAATATGTATAGATGTTGGAAATTAATTGTTCTTTCACACTGGCCGTGAGTAGGCTAAATTGTGGAAACGTAGATTCAGAATGAAAAATTTAATGCCATAGCCTGGATTTGAACCACGGATCTTCTGGTTTCCGTCCAGCCGCACTACCATTGTGCTACTATGGCCAACGTGCCGACATGACATTAAATTCTCCAACTAACTCATATTTTCCCGGTAAACCACTTAGCAGTTCTCATAAACACATGAGACAACTACCTTAATGGCGACTTACTACATATAAGTACTTTAAGGCCCGGGCTTTATAGTAAACCACTATTAGTGTCAATTATTGGAAATTAATTGTTCTTTCACACTGGCCGTGTGTAGGCTAAATTGTGGAAACGTAGAGTCAATGCCATAGCCGGGATTTGAACCACGGATCTTCTGGTTTCAGTCCAGCCGCACTACCATTGTGAAACTATGGTCAATGTCATGTCGGCACGTTGGCAAGAGTAGCACAATGGTAGTGCGGCTGGACGGAAACCAGAAGATCCGTGGTTCAAATCCCGGCTATGGCATTGCATTTTTCATTCTGACTCTACGTTTCCACAATGTATAGATGTGTTTAATTTCCCTTGTAATAAATCGGTTACTTTAGGCTGCGAAATATCAAAATATTTATAATGGCAGGGAGGCCTCGGAAGAAAGCTTATTTGGTAATCCACTTTGAGGGTGACTCAAAAACACACATTAAGGTGGACATTTGATATTCTCACCAGGAAACTGGGTGCTTTCTCATCATATATCCAAGTGAAATTTAAACACGATTTCATATCCTAGTCGTGAAGTACCAGAAGAACAAAGATGTGTTTTGTAAATGTAACAAAGACGTGCTATTCAAATTTAAAATGCTGAAATGTTTGCAAAAACATTAATAAATGACAGGCTTTTGCATCTAATATGGTATTTTGTGTTCAGCGGATGTTCTTTACTTTTCCATCTGGTATGCTTAAATTGCGTAATTCCTTTTATTTGCTCTATTTTAGGGATTTTATTTAAGCTATTCATGGAGACACATTCGCTCGTGCTGAAAATCTTCCCAAATTTTCATTCAGCGGAGATGAAGTTGTGTTTTTGACATGAAATTTCGAAATAAAAGTTTAAAATATACAGCTGTCGTTGAGAAACGACTGTACACATTGGTAGTATATACAACCACTATTTATTACATGGTATTTATGATTTTGTCAGTAGGTATTCCCTTTTGAATTCGAGAGATGCAATATTTCCATTTATTTTAATTTCATTGATTTTGTTATTTATGTCAATATTTTAACTATCTTTAATTTTTTCCTGTTCATGTGATATTTAAACTACAAACAGTTACGTACCTCAAAATTGCATTTCAGTCCACTCAATTATTCTGTTATCTTTCTCATTCATGACTCATGTAATAAATATGTTTCAAAAAGAACAATAGTGATAAAGCTGGCCAAGAAGTGGAAAATAAATTTCTCGGTACGCAGATGAGAAGAAATCGTTAGGCAGGGAATTCAAAGGTAACAGTAAATTAGATTAGTGTTTCATATGTAGAAGCAATTGCAGAAGTGGAAACAAGGCAGCAGTGGAAGAGGCGAGCAGCACTAGAAAATTCTGGTATACGTAGTGTTCTGTCTATTTCTATTTTCTCCAAGGTGATACTCCATAAATTGTAACGGCACAGAATCAGGAAAAGCCTTCACTTTCCATGTCTCAATCACGTGATGAGTTTTTTCACTGTCTAGGTTAGTCATCTTGTAGGACGCATTTCTCCTCCGGCTATCTTGCGGAAGTCATTTGTATAGCTTGGAATTGAAACGAATGTGTTACATTCTGTCGGGCACTAGCAACTCAAGAAGAAAATGACTGCATTGTCACCCGTCTCGTCTGACAGTGAAGTATTAGAATATCTTGTCTGCTCTATATACTTTGGTATAGGCAAGAATGCTCGTCCTTTGCATATTATTATCTTGGCCTACTCTCTGTAGCAGGTAAGTGGGAATATTGTATTTTATCCAAAACTGTGTTGTTGAAATTTCATTGGAAAATGAAGGGTTTGAGATCCTCTAAATAAAAAATAGAAAGATGTGTGTGGGTGTGTGTGTGTGAGAGAGAGAGAGAGAGAGAGAGAGAGAGAGAGAGAGAGAGAGAGAGAGAGAGAGAGAGAGAGAGAGAGAGAGAGCGGAATAACTCTAGAGGGAGCAGCTGAACAAGTATGAAAATCTAGGAAAGTTGATCGACCTTGTAATAGACACATACTGCTTGTCATACAGAATTCGTCATTTGTATGGTCATACAATCGCGTTTCCAAAAAGTGTTTCTAGTAACGTGGGAAGTTTATCATTATGTGTCCATTGTTTAATATTATACCGTATATTTATAATTTATTAATCGTAATAGCAAACATTTATATGTTACTTACCGAATATACTTGCAATTTTTTGATACCCTGATCGATTTTTACTATTTCATAAAGCAGGCATTCCAGAATATTATATGGAAATGAATGAACCTTCCTATCAGCGTGCTTAACTTTGTGTGCCAAAATAAACGTGTTAACTGAATGTGGCAGATTCTCTACTCTACTATGATAACTATCCCGTACATTCGGGGATATTGTTGTTTCTGCCTACGTCTTTCTTGTCTTCTTCCTCTTATGTAATTGCCCTCTACCTAACCAAACACGCAATTGAATCATTCTATGCCGTATCTCGAAGTTAATTAAATGCCTTAATGTTGTCTGCTTCCGGGTACCAGGGGCATTCCCTCATATATTGTGATGTGCTAGACCTTCTTGTAGGTGTCTACAAAAATGTTGCCCTGGATAAATCAGGCAACCTAAAGCCGCAGCATAATCATCAGTCACAGCATCCGATCTGTTAACATTAACTACAGTAGTGCCATAATTTAGATAGATAAACGTGGTTTGAGATTTATTGCACTCTTTTTGACAATACGGTGCCTTTAATTACCCTAAGAAAAATTGATAGTTTTTCCATCCATTAGTATAATGCCACTAGAAAAAATTACTTAAGATTAAAAGCATGAACTATATATACTATAGCCACAATAAGATTATTAACGAAGCCTTAAGGTACCGGGCATTATACGTTGGTCTAATGTTGACAAATAACACAGATGTGAAATAGGACATAAATGTAATTAACTATTCTTCTGTGTGTTATAATTCAGCAGCCATCTATCGCCCTTAAGAGCTTAGTGTGCCTTCGAGGACGCTTTTGAAGTTCATAAATATCTTTCGGTTTTGGTGGTAAATTCTAAATCTTTATGAGATACAATTTCAGGTTGCACTCATTCTCGTGAGATACCTGCGGTGTCAATTGAGGAGCTACTTGAGAAAAAATCAGCGACTCCAGTTTGCGAAGACAGCATTCGCTGGTCGGGAGGGATTTCGGTGCAAACTTCATACCATCCTCCAGTACTGTACCCTACGCGTGACGACTATTGGGAGTTGTGGTCGGATGCAGTGTTACGCCGCGGAATTTATTTCAGTTTAGTTTAAGTTAAGAGACGCAAAGTCTGACAATGCTGCTTTTCTTCGGCAGAAAGACTGACATTCACCTCATTTGGGGTTGGCGCAATTCATTTGTTATTATACAGGTTCTCTAGACTTTGGAACCCTTATTTTACTCTTTTTTCCCCTAAATTTTTCCTCAGTTTACAGGTTGCTTAAAGGGCCGTTTTAGATTTTTGGGTAGTGAATTTACAGCAAATGAAGTAAATTCACGTTCTGAGAATAAATCACAGCACGATATCAACCATTTATTGATGTTTATATATCGTGGGCATTTACCCTCTACGTTTTCCTCTTTGTGGTTGTCAATCTGATTTGTTTTCCCACAGTGAAGAATTTGTTAGCTCATTACTTGTCCTCCAGTGAGGCTGGCCATAATTATCTAGCATGCCTAGGCATGAGAAACTGTTTTCATATCATTTAGAATGAACTTCAAAATAAGGTATCCTATCAATAACTATTTTTGAAAGCAATTATTCTAATTATTACTCTTAGTTTTTTGTATGTTTATGGAGTTTCTTTAGAGACAGTTAACTTGTATATTTATATTTTTCTTCAGGAATAAGTAGATGTAATATAATGTACTGAATATTGTACTGAATCGTTTAGTATATGTACGCTTATCTTCAATAATTCGTGAAATTTAAGTTAGATATCGAGATTATGAAAAATGTTGGTTTGTTAAGGATCGGTACCTCCTGCTCCAAATAGAAAACTTATGTGGTTCATTTATCTCATGAGATATTAAACTTCATGAATGGGAATGAAATGCATGGCTCATATATTGCTTATTTTTCTGAATTTATTTTCTCTACTTGTTTCAGTTACTTTCAAAGTCAACACTAGAATCTTAGAAATCGTTGCTATATTATTCCTCCTATTGATTTCGATTGATATTAGAATCAGTTATGGAAAACTATTAACTTCTTCAAGAATTTCCTACCGTCGTTTTTGCAGCATTTGAGTTGCAAATGACCTAAATCTTTGTGATGCTTGTCATGCAATAGTTTAGAGTTTGGCAGAAACCCAAAATATTGTCGCGTGTAGGGTTGAAGAACAATTGAAAGCATATCAAATTTTATAACGGTATTATATAATCCTTAGTTCCACAGATTTGTCTCGTTTGCCCATTCTAAGTCCTTAATTCTGCTGATTTATGAGAATATCATTGTGTCAGATTTCACATGACTTAAGCATATGATATCAGTTTCCTGTTTACTCATGTCGACCACGCACAAGTGGCTGGAAGCTGACCAAAGTAATCTGAGTCACGCAGATGCCAAATTGCAGTCAGTAAGTTTTTGAGAAACATGAACTTGCTTAGGTTTGCTTGGAAAAGTCTACGTAGCTTCATTGGCGTGAGAATGCCGATTAGGGTATGTCGCCATATTGAAAGTAACAATACTTAAAGACTGCGTATTCTGGCCGTCATGGGTCATTCCACGCATGGTTCGCTCTCGTCGGGTTCACACTAGATTGGGTTATTTCGGCGGTCACGCTGCTCCTAGATTCAGGCTCGTCATGACGCCCTCCAGTTAGGGCTGCTCTACACGTCGTATCCTCTAACTATACACGGCTATACATCCTCAAGGAAGCTCGTATAGGTCTTTAATATAATAATGTAACCATTCTCCTCAAGACTTCTTGTGTACTTTGTACTTCATATTAGAATATAGTAATTTGACATATTATAGAACTCAGTGTTGCCTCCATTTAGCTCGATATATTTCTTATGTAGCTAATGCCTTGCTCTACTACTTAGCTCTAGCATCTGCTCCGATATCCTTCCAGCTACGCTCCTAGTTACACAGTAGATTATAAACCCTTTTGGTAAACGCACCTCTAACTATACACAATTCTGTTCGTAACGTTATGGTGCGGTCTCCCGGGTTACAGTTTACATTCGTAAGAAAGTCAAATTTCAAGACTCATTCAAATATTTTACAGGCTATCGGATATGATTTGGAGTTTTATATTTTGTTTTTACTCATTGGCGATAAATGGCCTTAACGCTCGTTACTAACCTTAGTTATTCTCCCAAAGTGTAAATTCTCAATGGGTATTTAGACATCGTTTGAAGATTATATCACATACGTCACGTCTCAATGCGTCACAAATTATACCTATTACGAATTCCTAATGCATGATGAGTAACACGTGTAACAAAACTTTGTAGCACACTTTCCGAACATCAAATACGAAATTTATTTTTTAAACCAGTACCTTCTAAAGAAGTGAAAAAGATTTTGAAGAAAATACAACCAGCGCAAAAACTCTAATTTTGTAATATTCTCAAATATTACATTAGCGATTTTAACACAATATGTATACCTATCTTGAATGTTGTGGGAAGAACCTTGAATTCCTCTTCCTTTGGAAAGAGCTTTGTATACCTTACAACAACTAAACCAGGCATGTGTAAACACCAAACCAGTCTTTGACACATCCCGTGTAATATATTGTATTTGTAAGGCGAGAGAGCGGCAAATTGATTTTCTCACTGTCCAGTGACGTTAAGTTACGCCTGAGATTGCGGTCAGAAAAGCCTACGTTATATTCACAAGACTAAAGAAAATTAATATTTTGTCTAATAAATAATAGCCCTGAATAAACCGTAAATTAGGCATCAGATACACTTAGTACCAGTAGGTAGAAAACTGCAACCAAAATGTGACAGAGATAGCAATACCAAATAGTAATCATATTTTTATAGTTAACTTATTTTCTTTATGTGTGCTATGTCATAGGAAGTCATAATAATAGCTAACAAATCCGGTAAAATATCTGTTGCATATGATTTTATTAGTTTGGGCAGATGGAAGTCTGTTATTTTAATTCTATTTTTACATTTTATTTACTTCATTAGAGAAAAATGTTGTTCGCAGATGTATTTTGAGGCAAACATTGCCAATGTACGAGCGTTGAATTCGCTAATACGAGGATATTCATATATAGGAGCAAGTTTGAATACTTGAATTCCTAAACGCTCTTTGTACATATTTTTAATAACTCTGTCATTTATCAACGTTATTAGTTCCATTTGCATTTGCAGTGGTGCTGATTTCAATTCCATTGGCAAGAGGTTGGCCTGGACTGGACTGGACTATACTACGAAGGTCCAAACTTTGTCTGTTGTATATATGCCCCCAAGTAGGAGATCCCCGGGAGGATGGATGAGGAGAGAAGGCGGCCGTCCCGAGGAGTCAGGACAGTGAAGAGGGCAGAGTGACAATAAATGGTTAGTTGGAAACTCTCCGGCAGAGCAGTACAACCGGCATCCCAATCATGCAGCATCCCCATTCTGAAAAAGTCCACCAGGCGAACTCTTAGACCGCAGAACGTCCCACCGGAGAAGAAAGTGTTCTACAGGAGCATATCATCCTGCCATACAACGCAGAGACACCCGCAAACACTTCTACCCTGGAACAGACCACCAGATGAGAGACGATGTGAAGTGATAATGGAGATGAAATGGAGGGACAGGAAATTCGGGTTATATAAAAATATAACAATTTGTAACTTAAAACTTCACTTACCTTATAAGAAATGATGATAATTCTCTTATAAATTGTCCGGGATCGCGATTTTATGTAAAATTTTTACACATCTTCAGCCGGAAGAAACAAAGCTGTGACCATCGCTACGAACGCTAGATGTTAATATGTTGTTAGTACTACCAAAATCTGGAAATAAAACAAATTTAAAAACAGAATCGGCTGCTGATATTTCAAAATTCACTGGGCGATGTTTGTTTTTAAAATAAATATATTTTCCCAAACTTTTAAATCGTTCGGACCAATTAATTGTTTTAATAATTTAACTTCTGGATTTATTTCATAGTTAAATAACCAAAGATGATCTGCTAGGGCCGATTTATCAGTCGGTTTACACTTAATGTTACGAAAATGTTCTCTCGTTGTGGTTTCTAAATTACGTTTTTTCTTTCCAAAAAAAAACTTTATCACAGTAGAAGCAATTAAACTGATAAAAACCAAATTTTATTATTAGCAATTCTATCTTTTCTAGAGAAATGCAATAAAGTTTTAATACTTTAGTTATTTTGTGGAACTAAAGTTATACCAAGCTCGTTAAAAAAATTCGAAAATGTTTATTAATCAAGGATAGTAATTAAATTTTCTTTTCAAATTATAATCGTCTTATATTCTTCTAAGGGTAGAAATATCATTAAGATACTTTTTCATATTTCAATTTTTCAATTTTTTAATTTATAACTTCTTTATTAAAACCATTAATTAAAGCAGTATTAATAATGTGTTTATATTCCTTATTAAATTTATCTTTATTCAGGGGTATATTTTTTATCTATAAATCAAACTATTTAAAACAGAAAATTTATGTAAAAGGGTTTAAAACTTTTATTTTTTATGTAATTATCAATGAGTACCCTCCCTATAAATATATAAGTTTAATTTATTATTATTTCTTATTATCTATAGATCCATAAAAGGAAGAAATCCACTAACTGCAGTGTCTCCTGTAAATTGTATGGGCTTATCTTGTAAATTTAGTAATTTTAAACATCCTTTACGAGTTTATCAGTTCAATGAATGCAGAACATCGTGTGACAACAAACCAAGAGAGTTGAAGACATCGCCTCCAAAATTGGCATTTCCATGGGGTCTGTGCATACCATACTGCAGGAAGATCTGAAAAAGCTCAATCGGCGATCCTCCAAAGCAACATTCTCCACTCGCTGGATCATGTCGTCAGACCAGCTGGTGTGAGGCCGTGACTGACTTGGTTTGTTGTCACACGATGTTCTGCCTTCATTGAACTGTCGCATCCACGAGCGCACTCTCACACATCTATGGTACCATCACCACATACCTCACACAACTGGCGATGAATTCCAATAGGTGCCACACCACGAACATGGAGAAAAGGAATGGTTACCCGCTGTTTTTGCAATAAAAACGTCGCCATTTTTAGTATCAAAACAGTCCTAACTCTCGTCGCTGCCACTAGAGTTCTACGCACTGTACAGTGCTGGCATCTCTGTCGCTCATTCACAAATAGTCCACGTGTACCTTTTTAAAAAAAGAATACAGAAGTTCCGATCTGGTCCCACTCCTGAAAAACGTTTCAAGGTATTATAACCTGAACGTACCTCGAAATAGCCAAATTGGCTTGAGCTCTCTTTGAAAGAAAAGAATATTCCAAATATTTGTCATTTAAGCGATAGTTTCACACACAGATATTTGCTAAATAATAGTATTGTTTACTTTCAGATGCGAACTTAAATATCAAATTTACTACTGAATGGACCGTTTGCTATTCACCCACATACACATACACCCACCCATCCACCCACCCACACACACACACATACACACACACTTCACCATTTACACTGCTCCCTGCGGCAGCATGCTGCTGTCTCCTGGGCTGCTTTGGCGGCGGCATTTGCATATGGGGAAAGGTCTGAGCCGGAAGGACATGGCCGCACAATGTGGTGTAACGGTGGCATTAGAACATTTTTATGCGTGCCTGCTTATGGTGTGTTGGTTTACATTTCCCAATGTTGTTAATTTTTAGATTGCTATGTTGCCGTATGCGCACCCAGATGGAAGAGGCTCGTTTTATTACGGCCTCGGGGATGATTTAAATGCCGTTCACCATCGTGGCCTTTGAGTCGCTATTAGTGCATTCCCCACCAGTCCAGTAGAGAGTCCCTATGCTGAGGCTGCGGAACCTCCCTTATCGCATCGCCGCGAGGTTCTTCTGTGCAACTATGCATGTAGCCTTTCTAGCTTGCCTACACACCCCGGTTTTCGGGTGTTTTTTGACTATTCCCTGGATCGCCAATATGAAAGGCTTTACAGCCCCCGAGGGTCCGCTTCCGCTCCCTATTACGACAAGTGGTTTGGAAATAGTGCCAACGTTTCGCAGAGAAGAACCTCGCTTTCCTCCTTGGCTACGCGATGCAGTCCGTTGCCACCTGGAGCTAACATCCATGCCTAAAGCACGACCCCTGCACCCGTGTATCGTTCCGCCTTTATAGAACTCCAGGTGCAGTTTCGGGATTGCGATTTTATTTATACCGATGGCTGTAAGACCGATCGCGGATTTGGATGTGCATTTGTTTTAGGACCTATGAGTTTTACTTTTCGATAACGGCGATAGTGTTCGATTTTTACCGCGGAGCATTTTAGTCTGTACCAAGCGCTTTTATACATTGAGTGGCACTCTATGCGTAGTTGTGTGCTGTGTACAGACTCCTTATGTGCACTTCATAGCCTTATGACACCCTACAGTTACCATCCACTGGTGCAGCTCATCCAGGATACAGTCCACTGCCTGGCACACTCTGGAACTAGGATCAACTTTGTGTGGACGCCAGGTCATGTTGGACTGCCTGGCAAAGAAGCAGCAGACGCCGTAGCTAAATCTGCCATTTTATCACCTGCCTTTAACCCTCTTTTACCTTTTACGGATGTTGCCATTGTTTTACGCCAGGCATTTAATGCGCGTTGGCAAGAGGAGTGGGCGGCCCCGCGTGATAACAAGCTCCGAGCGGTTAAACCTCTTCCGGTTACCTGGGCCTCTTCTGCCCGAGCTTCCAGGCAGGAAGAGATTGTTTAAGCTCGTTTACGCATCGGACTCTGCCGTTCTAGCCATGGTCGCCTATTACGCGATGAACCCGAGCCTCTATGTCACCACTGTGACGGACCCTTAACGGTACGTCACATTTTAACTCAATGTCTGTTTTTAGCTCCATTACGGGCCAGTCTGTCGCTCCCAGCTACTCTCTCTGCTATATTGGCAGATGACGTACAAGCTGTGGAAGCCGTACTCGCTTTTATCCGTCAAAGTGGTTTCTGGCACCTGCTGTAAGCGGTTTGAGGCACCTTTTGATTGCTCTCATTTTATTTCACTTCTTTTAGCTTTCCCTTCAGCAGTGATCGACATTTGCTTTTAATGTAGTATGGTTTACATTTTAGCCTTTTATTGGGACAACCAGTTTTATGCTTTCCGGTTTTAATGTGTTGGTTTTAACTGCGGTTTTAAAGCATTTTAGCATTGTCCGGTCGCTGATAGCCTCAGCAGTTGTGCGCCCTTAACTCCACTGCTGCTACTGCTACTACTACTACCGAGTCTGCGCATATTCCTTAACTAATACAGTCATTTTTAATCATCCAAGTTACCATATGCATCAGAAATATTTTGTTCCTTATCAAGCAGTAACTGTGGACCATGGTTCCAAATCGGTGATGTAGCTATTATATAAAAATGACCATATCTCAGATCCAGGATCATTCACTGGCGCATTTCCACGCCTGGATTTAATTTCCAAAGTTATTATGAAAAATTTCTCCTGAACTGCTAAATGTACTTGGTATAACGTGATTTAGATTTAAATGCTTTCTGGTCCAAGTGGATAGAGCCACCTGTTGTAGCAAGTAGACATCACCTAATAGATTTCGAGCGCTAATGGTGACAGGTTTAGGAAATAAATCCTCAGTATTGGTGAACAAGCCCAGGACCGGGGTTCAAGGAGGCCGTGACTTCGTTATGTTTACGTGTGATAACTCTGAGTAGAATTATCGTATTTCTGTAATTCTAAGCTTCAGTTTTAACGCTGAGACATCAAGACAAAGTATAAAAGAAACCATTAACGAGTGAGGGTAAGTTTCAAGTGTACAGTGTGATCACTTTCATTCGTGGAGGAAGGGAATTCTCAGCTTACCTCTACACACAGAATAATACCAGATTCTCAACTCCGTGTTAAAAACTGAAGACGCATAGGGCGCTCTTTCCTGAAACTTTAGACCCCGGCGACCTTGGCAACTACGGCTGGTAAGGCCGGTAATGTAGTAAGCTTCTATTGCGACCGAGCTATGGTGCATTCGCTTGCCCTTCCCTTCGGCTCCCGTTTTCACTGACTGATAGAATCCAACTTCTTTCGAAATCATCTCGCCACACATGAATAGTTTACGCGCATTTCAGCTATCGCATATTAGCATAATACGCCTCAAATACGCTGAGGAAATATGCGGTAAACTATTCATCAGTGTGCGATATGTGACTTCGAAAGAAGTTGTCCAATTAGTGAAAAAAATGTCAAGAATCCACTTTAACTTTTCCTGTTAAATATGAATAATTGGTTTCCACAAAGCATTATATCTTTATTCCTGTTGCAAATTGATAATTTTGTCTTTAAAATAAATTAAAATTTAAAAAACGAGAGAGTGATATCACTTAAGATGCTCTTGAGATTATACAAGACATCTGTATCCCCTTTCCCTCAAGTTTCTTAGTGTAATACTTAAAATAAAGATAACTTAACACTAAAATAATGATTCTGTAGATACAGGAAAACAGGTAAGGATACCATAACGTTATATGTAATGCATTTTCTTTGTACACAGAATGTTGAAAAATTCCCTGGAATAACAGTGAGAAAAAAAAAACCCTAAAGAAATATGTATATAAATTTGAACTGATAACAACAACTATGTACAAAAAAATAGCACTATTTCTTTAAAATGACAACAAAGCAGCTCTGTTAATGGTTATATTTAATAAGAATTTTAAAAGCTCAATAGTACATACATTATTTTCAGCATAAGTATACTAAAGTATATTCAGAAAAAAAACTGAAATTTGTGAGTGATTCATATAAGATTAATAATGTCAAATTAGTACAGAAGTCAGCATTGGCAACTGGTGACATAAATTTCATAAATGGCACTATTTTATATACTTCTAATCACTTTGGTTGAATTAACATTCACAAGTGCAGAATAAATTATGAAAAATAATAATTATATTAAAGCTGTATCATTCATTTAAAATTGTCCTAAGCTTAACTCTGTCTTCACAACACAAGAATATTACAGCGTTGAATTTTTAAATGCTTCAATGGCATGCATATGCACAGTAATGAATGCTGAAGAAGAAAATGTGCAGTTTTAAAAATAAAATTTAATGCACAGTGTACCTTCCAATAAGAGATTATTTCATGTAGTTATCTGACTGTGAAGTATAATTTGCTTAATGTGCAGAGCAATTGTCTGGATAAATGGCTTGCTTTAACTTGATATGACTTTAAGCAATGTACTTTATGACTATGATGGCAAATGGAGCCCTCTGCATAGTGTAAACCTCTCAGTCCATGACATACAACTGAATGTGTGTCAAATAAATAACACAATGAAAGATTACACTATGAACCGTTAATGCTGTTTGTAGTTTTAGTTAAGAAGTGAAAGTGATGGAACTGTGTGTTTGAGTAGTTAATAGAAAATAATTTAGTAATGTAATTTATTTGCTCACACATCTAACCATTATTTCTTTTGACAGTCCATAATTCCCTTATGTGTTCACTACAAAGAAACAAGAAGTGCATTATATAGCAAAATAATATGCAGTTTTATCTACTTTTCAAAATTATTATGCGGCTTCGCATCACTGCATGTAACGAATGACTCATATATGGCTCATGTATTATGTGCAGTTTTATCTACTTTCAAAACTATTATGCGGCTTCGCATCACTGCATGTAACGAATGGCTCATATCTTAGGTTAAACATCTTTTTCCCATGCCAAAGATTGAGATTTTCACTCCAACTTAGAACAATGAGAGGATGTTTAACAGTGTAGTTTCATGTGACATGTAACATTTCTGTGGGTCACGCTAGTAACGTTATATCACCCTTAAAATGGTTAGCATTACAGAAATTGTGTACCAATATTACTCATAAATGGTGGCAAGTACATGTTGAGAACAGATGTACCACAGAATACATAAATGCTGTGCAAATATCACTTTAACTTGTTATTTTTCTGAACCAATTTGCGTGCGTGTGCGCGTGTGAGTGTGTGTGTTAACAAAGAAGAGGATTTGTAACCTATTATTTATTGTGAAGCTTTACTAATTTGAGATCAAGCCACACTGTGCTTAGGTCCCAGCTAGCTGACATTGTGCATGTTTTAAGAATAACTGGAATAATAGAAATAAAATTAAAAGTGGCATATAATGATGATGACACAATGACTTTTTAATCATTCCTTGCAATGCACAATTACACCTAAAAACCTGTAAAGCTTTTTCAAATAAATTCTAATCCCATCAGATCTCTTCAAAGATGGTTATTCAGGTAAATAATTTACTGTAGTGTGTACAATAATATTGCATAGTGACTACTGTATTAAACAATATAGAACAAATTAGGTTTATGGAATCTCAGATCATACTTTTAATTGCTGTTAAAAGCTGTGACATTCTTGATCAATGATGTAGATATACACCGATGAGTAAGGTTAAGAGAACCTAATTCTTCAAAATATTTATCATTGTAATTTAAAGGAAAAGTTTATAAAATTCATATCAAGCATCTCGCCCAAATATTTTAATTTAAGCCACCTAGATTACATGTAAACACAGATGATGCTAATTTTGGTATATCTGAAAATTCACAGCTATTTTTTCAGTAATCTAAACTGTATATTACTTACCTTACATGGACTTATATATGACTTATATATTTTAAATTTAAAACTACAAGTACAAACACAAAAACTAATACAACCAATCAACTGTCTAAAATAACTTCACTTTTCACTTTTCCTTGTTGGCCACAGTATTCGTCAAAGTTTTTGTTAAATTTTCCACTGATATGAAATGAAACTCAAACTTTCAGAAATATTTGATATGCCACATTAAATTGCTGTATACGCGGGAAAGAATGCTTTGTGCTACATTACTAAAGTTCCTGAAGATCACTGCACATCACCAAAACAAGAAACATACACAAAATCCAATAATCCTGCACTCTGATTTCTGCCATCGTATTCCTGGTAGCCTGAGATGACGGATGACCCCTGAAAGACAAAAAACAGAAAATCCCATTATTGCAGTAATAAGGTAACAAGGTTAATGAAACTAATGCTTTTGTATGTAAAACAACACGCTTTTTCCATTATAAGGTGCTACATTAATCTAGAGAATTTAACTATGCATGAATATATATTAAGGCACATTTCAGGTTATGTCATATTAATTTTCAGTATTTAGCTACATGCTACATCTTACTTACCAATAGGTCTTTGTGAAAATCTATTCTCGTTCTTCCTGCTGCCCATATGTCCTCGTAGTTCTTTCAAATTTTTAGAATTTCACAAATTGATGAAAATTGTATTCAGAACTTAATTTGGCTTGGCCTCCTTGCCGTTAAAGCTTTAATTCAAATATTTACAGGTTAGCCAATATAGTGTCTTATTCATATGGTACATTGAGCTCAAATAAGGTCGATAATAGGCCAATAATGTTACCAAAATTACTTCATAAGTAGTAAAATAATACAATAGCTATTAAATTTTGAACTAAGCAGAAGTTATTTTATATAATAGTATGCAACACGGCAGGCAAAATAATTATATTGGCGGCATTGAATCCGGCGCATGCAGCGCTCAAAATGTATCTTTAGACCCCGGGTGTTTCGCGAACCTTAATATGTCTCCTGGTTTCCTATTTGAGTTAACAGGCCCTGCCTCTACATTACGGATTATTATCCGTGGGAGGCGAGTGCAGGTATACGACGCGGACGGACGTGTTTTGTGTGCGGGCTTCCGTGTGTTTCACATTACACTGTGTTTAACTGTGGAATTAAATATATTCTTGTGAACCGTATTTTCACAATCAGTGCAGGAGGTTTGTTCGCTAACGTGTGTACTAGTACCCTTTCGGCACACTGAGTTTCATTTTTTCTCTCTGTGTTTTCTTTCGTCCTTACTTATTATGTATCTCACACCGGACACTACCGGCCATCTCTTACGTTCAGCTATCGATAGGGTGTATAATACCACTAGTGAATTTTCACAGCAACCAACGGCTCTACAGTCAACTCAGCCAATGTCTATGCAGCCATCCCAGGTTTCTTGCACCCCTACTCTCAATTCTAATTCACAAATACGGCAATCTCCCGTACACCCTTCACAGCTATATCCTACCACGTCATCTTCTGCTACAGTGACCGCCAGAACTAAGAGTGACGTTAGCATTCATGAGACTGCCCCATCTAACAGTTCACCTGCAGCAAGCTGTAGTCGCGTGGCCACACACGCTATTCCTGCAGCCGTCCCGAGTAAGCGCAGATGCATTGCCACGCCACCACAACAAAGTGCCTCCCGCTACGCTTACTCTGTTTCTACGTATAACCATTTCGAATTATTAGACGATAAAAACGCCTTGGACGAGACCAGCACTGCCGCGACCCCAAAGGAAAAATTTCCACCAATTTGCTTGCACAACATTGAAAATTATCAACTACTGCGTCAGGACCTAAAAAATAATGCTACCTCTGAATTTCATACAGAGATTCGCGGGTCCATATATAAGGTTTATCCCTCTACTTCAGATGACTCCCGCAATCTTACTACCTACTTCAACACCATTCAACAGGAACACTGCACTTTTAGAAATCCTACAGATAAACCTTTTTCTGTAATTATACGCGACATCCCTCCTTCGCTCACTGATAATGAAATACATGACTAACTATGCTCACAGATCTATCCAGTGCGGGAGGTCACTCGTCTTCTGAACCGGACGAAAAAACCCATTCCTCTCTTGCGTTGGAATTATTAAACAACGATGATGGTATAGCTATTCTCAACCTCACTCGCCTGTTCTATAGTGTTGTGAGGGTGGAGCACCGCCGTCGTACCTCTGACATTCCGCAGTGCACTCGATGTCAGAATTATGGTCATACAAAGAACTATTGTCAGCTGACCCCAAGATGTGTTCGCTGTCTCGAAGATCATCACTTTTCACTGTGCACTAAACCAAGGGATACTCCAGCTCAGTGTGTGCACTGTCATGAGGACCTCACGCTAACTACAGTGGGTGTAGGCATTATTTGGAACTGAAATCCCGGACCCAAAGCAGCAACACCAGGCAACAACCCAGCAATTCTCATCGTAACCGCCCACTACGCCAATCTGATAATCCTGTACAGCATCCTTCACAACCACCAGCTATGTCACCAGTACCCCCAACTTGTTCTCCAGCAACATATGTTTCTCTAACTTCTGCTTCCTCAACTCGACATGCTACTGCACAACAAGAAACCTCAGACTCCTCATCTCTCTCGGCTCTTCTAAGTAGTCTGTTCACTCAACTTCTGCATACTTTATCCACTTTCCTCACTCCTCTCTTATCGCAACTCACCCAATGGTTCCAAAATGTTCTTCTGTCTAATTTTCGCCAAGCTGGCGTGTAATAGGCCGTCTCTTTCATCACTCACTCTCCTGAACTGGAACGCTAATGGCATCCGCGCTAAACGTACCTCCGTTGCTGCTTTTTGAGTTTGCACAATATAGATGCCGCTTGTATCACTGACACTCATCTTCTCCCAAATGAACGTTTCTCTTTTCCAGGCTAAAGAATCTATAGATTAGATCGGAATGCACCTTCCGCATCTGGGGGAGTAGCTGTGTTAGTTAAGCGTTCTCGGTCTCATCATAAAATCTTCTTACCTGTGATCCCCGGCTTCGAGGTTGTGGGCGTTAAACTCTCTTCGCAATAGCAGTGATCTCATTATCATAAGTGCCTACAGGCCCCCAAATAGTAAGCTTAACATGCACTATTTCTGCCTATTTTTCCCAGCAGAAAACTGCACTCTCTTGCTAGGTGATCTGAATTCCAAGCACATTTCTTGGGGCTGTAGGGTCACAAACCCAAATGGGCGCCGTCTGTTTGACACTATTAATGACACTGGACTTCATGTACTGGCTCTCACGGAGCCGACTTACTATTCTGGCAACCCACAGGCAGCTCATGGCACTTTTGACATTGGGATACATCGTAATATACGATTAACTGCATTGATTTCTTCACTGCTAGTGCTCGATTACGATCACTGTCCAATATTGGTCACATTTAACCTCATTCCTGACATTTGCCACAAATTCCGCGTCTCATCAATGGTTTTGTCAACTGGGACTGTTTTCGCACACATTGAGATGATCCACTCCAAACATCTTATCCACTGGGTACTGTGAATGCTATTGACACTGCCGTTCACCATTTTACCTCTGCCCTCTCTTCCAGTGTACGATCCTCTGCTATCCGCAACAATCAACCTCGCCATAGCCCATCCTTGCCTATCCATATTACTCAACTCATCCAAGAGGAACATCGTATTCTTCGATTGTGGCTACATTATCGTCAACCCTGGCTACATCAAAAATTAAGCAGTCTCATTAGGCAGGTACGGAATGCACTAGACCAACACAGCTTTCAGGAGTACCAGCGACAATTAGCCAATATCCGCCCCGGCGATCATACTTTATGGAACATTACTAAGAGGATTCTCCGAGAGCCGACAGTGATTCCAGCTATATAAGTTGAAGGGACAGCTTTGAGTGACTGTGCTGCCAAGTATGACGTTCTATCTACTCATTATGAGCACACATTTACGCGGAACACCTGCCGGGGTTCTGATATTCCCTCTTCCGTGGACACAGAACTCCTTGAATAGCACCTTCGTCCTACAGCACACAACAGAATTTCGTTCACTGGTCCACGTGAGCTGTCACGCTTTATCCATCGACTTCCCATTAAAAAGTCTTCTGGTCATGACCTTATCCCCAACGTTGTTCTGCGAAATTTGATAAACAAGGCGCTGGCTTATTTATCATCAATCTTCAATTGTGCGCTACGCATTAGTTATTTTCCATCCACTTGGAAACATGCTGAAATTATAGGTTTCCACAAGCCCAACAAGCCTAAAATCTTCCCTCAAGTTATAGAAAAATCAGTTTATTACCTACCCTTTCTAATCTTTTTAAAAGATTATTCCTAAACGTCTTTCTCCTTTTTTAATTCACCAACAAATAATTCCGCCTTTTCAGTTTGGCTTTCGCCCTAAGCATGCTACCACTCATCAATTGCTTAGAATCATGCAGTCTATCGTACAAGGTTTCGAAAACAGACACAAGACCGTAGCAGCATTCGTAGATATCGCCCAGGCATTCGAGAAGGTGTGACACTCTGGGCTACTACTTAAAGCACATCGCATTGGTCTCCCTTGTTATCTTCTACAAATCATTGCAGGTTTTCTCACAGATAGAACTTCTGTGGTGCGCATTGCTGGTTTCACATGTACCCGACGGCCCATCTTAGCAGGTGTTCCTCAAGGTTCAGTACTAGCACCACTCCTCTTTAATCTCTACACTTATGATCTTCCTGCTATAGCTCCATATGCACAGCTTTATGTGCCGATGACACTGCTCTCTTTTATTCTCACTCCGATATCTGTTATGCTATTCATGAACTACAAACTGCCCTGGATCGACTAGCTGACCGGTTCTCTAACTGGCGCATTTCCCGCAACACGAACAAGATAGTGGCTAACATCTTCTCTTTACGGCCTTATAGGGATCCTCCTTCACTACAGCTGCTCGGGGAACAACTCTGATGCCTAATAACCAGTGTGCCAGTGAAGTATCTTGGGGTGCTACTGGACACTCGACAAACTTTGAAAGCCCACATCTGTCGGTCTGTTACACTTGCGTCTGCACGGCTCTCAAAACTGTACCCTGTACTCAACAGGCGCACCACACTAGGTTATGAATCCTCCCTTCTTCTTTATAAATCTCTAGTCCTTCCCATTTTTAGCTACGCAGCTCCAGTCTGGGGTGGCACCAGCAAGACTAATCTGCTTCGACTGCAGGTATTACAAAACAGGGTGCTCCGTATAGCTACAAATGCTCCATGTTTCATCAGAAACCAGCAACTTCATCACGCGTTTGGTCTTCTACCAGTTCACAAGTACATTCGCCGGCTGGCACGACCTTTCTTTTACCATCTTCAGGAGGTCTCTGGAGCTGTTACGTACAATTTTGGCGCTTACACTCGCCAACCAACTCGCCTCAAGTGCAGACTGCCACAAGATCTTCTCCTGAGTGACCTCTCCAGTACAGAGGACGCAGGCGAGTGATACCTATCACACTTAAAGTCCTCAATTTATGTTAAAGTGTTCCTGCCATATTTAGCTAGAATCGTTCACGGCTACCTCAATTGTTATGTATAGTGTTATTAAGTGTCTCAATAACTAACATCTGTAAAGCATATTTGCTGATCGATGTATAAAAAAATAAATAAAGTGCCCAGGACCATTTAGAATATGGCACTAACACTGTCATTCGAGATTAAGAAATATTGTGGTGGTATTGAAATATGAATACTTGATATAACATTTTTGGATATGACTGAAAATGCTGCAGTGGAAGCTCAGCCAGAAGTAAGTAGCGTACAGATTAAGAAATTCTTCACTGACACTGTCACTGTCACTGTCACTGTCACAGTCACAGTCACAGTCACAGTCACAGCCACAGTCACTGTCACTGTCATTACTACTACTACTATTATTATTATTATTATTATTATTATTATTATTATTATTATTATTATTATTATTATTATTATTATTATTATTATTATTATTATTATTATTATTATTATTATTATTATTATTATTATTATTATTATTATTATTATTATTATTATTATTATTATTATTATTATTATTATTATTATTATTATTATTATTATTATTATTATTATTATTATTATTATTATTATTATTATTATTATTATTATTATTATTATTATTATTATTATTATTATTATTATTATTATTATTATTATTATTATTATTATTATTATTATTATTATTATTATTATTATTATTATTATTATTATTATTATTATTATTATTATTATTATTATTATTATTATTATTATTATTATTATTATTATTATTATTATTATTATTATTATTATTATTATTATTATTATTATTATTATTATTATTATTATTATTATTATTATTATTATTATTATTATTATTATTATTATTATTATTATTATTATTATTATTATTATTATTATTATTATTATTATTATTATTATTATGATCATTATTATCATCATCATTATCATCATCATTATCATCATTATTATCATCATTATCATCATCATTATCATCATCATTATCATTATCATCATTATCATCATCATTATCATCATTATCATCATTATCATCATCATTATCATCATTATCATCATCATTATCATCATTATCATCATCATCATTATCATTATCATTATCATCATCATTATCTTCATCATTATCATCATCATTATCATCATCATTATCATCATAGTGTAGACGGTAGCCTGTCTCTCTCATGTTCAAGTGGTTCCGAGTTCGATTCTCGGTCAGATGAGTTATCTGGATAGGGGTTTTCCCGGTATTTTCCCTTATTCTGAAAGCTGAATGTCATGTAACGCTAACCTCTATGGACCCTGGGCTCATTTGAGCATCATTCCATGTATTTCATTCATCGTTCGATATGACTTAATACTGGAGAAGTAAATTAAGGAAAAAGATGATGATAATGATGATGCTGCTGCTGCTGATGATTGATGATGATGATGATGATGATGATGATGATGATTATGATGATGATGATGATGATGATGATGATGATGATGATGATGATGATGATAAATCGATCGGGATGGCTCGTACGGTTTCGTCTGTGGCCCGCATTCAGGTGCTCCAGTTTCGATTCCTGTGGCAGGCTTATCTGATTTTTACGGGTGCTTCTCCGGATCACCAAACAAATGCTCGATGAGTTAATTATGTACATCCCCCGAATTTCCTGTTCCTCCATTTTATTTACATTATCTTTTCACATTATCTCAACTCTGTGATCTCTTTCAGAGCATAAGTGCCGTCGGGCGTCTCGACGTTGCATGACAGGATGATATGTTCCTGGTAAACGCTTTCGTCCTCTGGTGAGTTAGTCTCCAGCCTGCCTAGTGGGTTACGGACGGGAGGGATGCCGGTAGTACCGTACCAGACTGCCAGTAGTTTCTGAGGTCTTCGGCCTTCGGACTCCGAGCCGGCCTGTTGGACTGTTTGGCGCCATGGTAGGTTATGCGAATTTAGAAGCTTGTTTGTTTGTTTGTTTGTCTACTCCTGCCTCATCCTTCCTCCCGGAAATGCCTCATTTGGGACATAGGTACCAAAGATCAGTGTGGTCGACTTGCCGAATCACTTTCGTAGAATTCTGTCCTGTCCTGACGATCTATGTTTTTTTTTTAATTTACGTCCTCCAACGTTACGTTATATAGGACGATGAACGAAATGGATGAAATGATGCGCGAATGAGCTCAGGGTCCATAGAGCTTCGAGGTGCCCGACATTCGTCTTTCAGGATCTGGGAATACACTGGAAAA
The DNA here is from genome assembly GCA_030765055.1 of Mantis religiosa. Taxonomy (NCBI): domain Eukaryota; kingdom Metazoa; phylum Arthropoda; class Insecta; order Mantodea; family Mantidae; genus Mantis; species Mantis religiosa. Next base: position 260,065,313 of record CM060948.1, on the reverse strand, counting down.
GCCTTATCCAAATAAATCAACCTGACCAATCTTGATGATGATTATGATTATGATGAGTTGAATAATGGGTAGAGGGTTTGAGGAGCAAAATATTTTTTCCAAATGTTAAGATATTATTCATTAGTTTTCTTGTGTTTATGTAAAGATATAGCGAATGTCCGCTCCGTTGCGTAGGATTTCATTTTTAATATGGCTACTGTGTTTCCCTGATAACTATTATGAAAAATGTAATAAATGCATTTATGAAAATTTTTACCTCAATTAATAAGTAGATAGAAGAACAAATCATTATAGAAATAGCGTGTAGAAGTGCAGATGGATTCACGGGAATGTAACACGTTACTTTTTCCTGTATTAGGTTCACACATACATTTTCTATGACATGCATTAAGCTCTATACTGTGTTTATGCAAATTTTCGTTTAAAATTTTGAAACTGCAATAGAAAGTCGTGAGCCAAGCAGAATGGTAGTTTTAATTCTCCAGATATGAAAACTAACATATAAGTTAATGCATTTTAAAAGTGGAGGGGAAATGAAACCATGTAGCTACCTACACCAGCGGACAGACATGTTTTAATTAGCAGTCTATATAGCTTTAGCCTCCCGCTTGTCGCTTCAACCTAACATGGACGTGTTTTTGTATTTTTCACTAAGCGTTGCAGCATAATTAAACAAACCTCACATCCACTCTATCTACACTTGGACTTATATTTCCAGTACAGTAAGAGACCTTCGTTAGTACTGATGAGATGAAGCTTGGAGGTTTTCCTTGGAGTGGAAATAACTTTTTCTTCCTGAGGGGAACAGAGAAAGCGCCTGCACCTCAAGTCACGCGATTTAAATAATCAAACTTACTGCTACAATTAAAATATACCGATAAAATGAGGGATTTACACACAAGTTATATCTGTAAGTAGGTATTAGACTTGTGCTGTTCCGATTGTGGAGGAAACTTAACCGGTGGCATGGTATAAACTCCGGGCCTCCAAGAAATACATTTTAATTTTTATCCAAAACAGCATTTTGTCCATTCATTTAATCAAATAGACATTTTTTATATTGGTATACTGCTATCTCAGAAATGTTGTCTGACAGATTTACCTCCAATATTCTGAAGTGTATCTCTGAGATGTTTGCAGTTCATTATACAATGGAGTTTCCATAATGCGAACGTGTTAAGTCCAGTAAGTTTAAATTCAAACTTATCCTTTTCTTCCTTAAATTTGCTAAGTGAACCGCTTAATATAGACCTTTCTTGGAATATAACGTTTATTTCTTCTACTGTTGAGGTACTATGTTTTCATTGAAGTATGTTGTTATCGAAAACAGTACTAAAGAAATGAGTAAGTCAACAAATACCCAGATGATTACTGAACATTACTTTATGTTCAAAGTTGTATCCATTATATTATATATTAACTGCACACAGTACCTATTTTTTCTAAAAGGTCAGGGGGCCTTCAAACAATACTCTTGTTCCTTCACGTCATATGTTGTTTCCTCGCCTAATTCATAGGTGTAAGTATACCTTCTCGCTTTAAGCGGCACTCAAATCCTTAGGAACTGGTTGCTAAATGATGGCTTCGAAATTCGGTTCTCCTTGCATGACCGAGAGAAAATCCGTTGGATTGCAATCACATGACTCTTTGTACTCTTGTACAAACTCTTCTTATAAAGGCTTATTCTTTTATTTCATGTTAAACAACACAAACTTCCGTATGACTTATTTTATAATAAATTCCCTGGAAATACAGTGGGAAAAAAGAATGTGTAGGCACAAGTTCCATTTTATTTCGACGTCCAGATCATAAAACACGAGTTTTTCCACTTGAGAAAAAATTATTGGAAAATTGAAACCTATATCATTCATTAGTCCTGCGCCGTGGCGTAGCGGGCTAGGGCAGCATGCCTTGGTCCCTAGCCACGGAAAGCGGGTCGGGTTCGATCCCACCCATGTGGTGGGGATTTTAGGTCCCGGGTTATAGGACCGGTGCCCACTCAGCATCGTGAAGAGCTTACGCTAGTTAAGCGGCCCTGGTCACGGAAACCAACATTCTGGCTGGGGAATGCCGAGATGCTGACCACATCTCCCCGTATCGGTTGAATGATCGTCCACCTCTGCCGTGCGCAAGTAGGCGTGAGGCCGGCAGTCAGGTTGGTAGGCCTTGGCCCTCTAAGGGCTGTCGTACCATGGGTTATTATTATACCATTCATTATCTCGGAAGTGGTTCACTCCACAAAAATGCATTTGACACAAATGATATGCTTTTACGAGATCTGTATTTGTTGTGCAGAAATACATTATTAAGACATAAGCCTTGCCATTTTTGGAAAATTCAGAGTAAAGAGGACCTCAGAAGACATTCTCAGAATATATATATATGTTCTTCCCACGATACGGGATTGTAGTTCAATCGATTTGCGATTCACTCCACCGAGGCCACAACAGTAAATTCTAAACCATGAGTACATTTTCTTCTATTTAACTCTATTCTAACATATTAGATGAAGGTGTTCCTTGATATTTAGCCCCGGAGTATTTGCAAGAGGAAAATACTTGAGGTACATGTCAATTTACTACGGAAGTATTTATGGACCAGACTGTGTTTAGTGCACGCCGCCTATGTTATTCCTTTGTTACATTATATTGCATTGCTATTGCCTTAAATCGTATTTTTACCCATTTATTTTTCCAAAAGAACACCTTCTTACAGGTGCATCATCTCTAGGCATATCTTTGAGTTCTAGTAGACACATATAGTTTCTTATCTTTATGACCACCACGTCCTGGAGGTGATAGATATTTATTTTCAGTGTGGAAACTTACTGCCATTGCATTCTTGCAAAATTAAATTCTACCGAATTCAAATTGGATGCTGTAAACAAATATGAATTTCTGTTGAATTAATATGACTTGGACAATGAAATTAAGAAAAGGTCAAGTCTTAAAATTACTTCATCCATGAAAGAAAAAACGGTTAAAATTTGTGGATTAAAAGAAACACACAAATATATAATGTAACTATTTGCATACTATTTCTTGATCTCAGGAACTTTTAAGACTCCTGAAGGATGGTGCAATTTAGATTTGCGAAGAGAAGTTGCTTAGAAGAAACGAGAAAATTGATTGGATAAAGCTTATCAAAACATTTCCTTCAGAGAATGTTACAGATATTCATATACAGATAGAGTTTTTTGAAATCTTTGGTAAACTTGAGCACATGAAGGATAAGCTGACTAATCTAGTGAAGAACCAAAATTTTATAAATGTTGGGGCAAATGGCTACACAGAAAGAAATATTGTGAATGTATACTGCTTCTTATTGTTTTAAAATGTGCATTATTTGGATTAAAGCATTCTGAAGAACCAAAATTCACTTAGGTTTCGAGCTACCTTTCGCCGCTATCAAGTGCGCAATATTACTTCCATTGTGTGATGACGTTCCAAAATATTTTCAAATGCTCTTTGAAGACACACACACACACACACACACACACACACACACACACACACACCATATTATAACTTCTAAAAATAATTTAAAAATCCTATGTTGACTTTTATATTGTTTGGAAGAAATTATAAAACGCAAGAGACAAACAAAAGCTTACTACGCAAAACCGATGACTTTTCTGCTTTTTGATTAAAACTTTATGCAGCATTAATCGTTTTCGAGGTCTTCCTCAGTACAATTCCCTGTTTTCCCCAGTAAGATTATTAGTAAAGGCTGGATATATATCCGTTTTTCCATAGGTATACTGCATTTGGGCTGTACTGTTTTCGCTCGGGCTTGTAAGCAACTACACTAGGTGTTGTCTGACCATATCAACTGCCTCACTGTACTGTTTGAGAGGATATAGATACATTTGGGGCTATTTCTGATGAAAACTGTTTCTTAGTGATAAAAGTGGATAGAAGAATTCTTTTTTGCTTCGGTACATTATGTGACATTAAAACACACAGAGTGTGATGCTTCGGAATTTTACGAGAGGAAAAAAGTTAGTACGTCATACCTTTGTTAATGTAAAAGTACATTAACCTCGTATTCCAGGTGTTTTAATAATTCTTTTCGTTTTTAATGAACAGTTCAGCAAGATTTCGCATAAATGTCATTGCGGTGGAGACGTGTAAGAAAAATATATACATTTTAAGGATATGAATGTCAACTAATGGTGCTCATGGGCAATTAAATAACCTCTGTTATTCTTCTGCAAACTCCTATGCCAAAAAGCAAAATTGGAAGTCGAAACTTAACGCTAAAGACAGCTTTTATAAATAAAACCTAAAACAGAATTTCGTGAATTGAGGCCACCAGAAAAGCTCAATTTTAATTTCGAAAATATATAAAGGCAATTGTGTCTTGCCTGATACTTTGCTAAACTGTTAAGCTATCTTGTCGTGGCTTGACGATACAGAGTGGCTCAAAATGATGGATAAACTCATTGAAACACTTATTCTACGTGAAGAAACGAGACAATTGTGATTGCGCTGTATACCTTAACTCGTACATGCTTGAAATGTCCCCTTTTGTACAGAAACTACCAACAGTTTTCTAGGAAAGGCCTTCATGGCATTCTAATTATCGATGGACCTTTTCTTTCTTCAACACCGCTCTTCTTTCACTTTGCACCGTCCCATTGACCTGAAACTTTCACTCTCGGATTCTTGTGACTGATAATCTATTTGCAGCGGTGTACCAAAATTAATCCCGCAACGTAGTTATCCAATAATACTTAGGAAGCCACTTATGTTCATCGAATGGGAAATGCATCTCCACGTTTATGAACGTTCTTCTATACTTTCCACAATACTTTTAATCATAAAGGGCAATGATTGCATTTCTGTCTCTTTTTCTTGCTGAAAAGTAATGTTTCAAAGTGGGTATACCTATATTAATTTGAGGCACCCCTTATTCCTTTTTGAGATATCTAATTTTAATTTCCTGGTTGTTGTTAACCAGACAGAGGGAACTAAACATCCAGGGGAACGCCAGGGCTAAAAGCAAGATCCTTTTTGCCTACGTAAGCGAAGCTAATCGTAAGTCTGTTAAAGAAATCATTTGAGTAATAATAAGCAGAAAGTTTTTAGGATAAATACCAAAGAACGAATCAAGAGACACACGCCGCAGGTCGGATATTTTTTGACGCTCCATTTCCTCCGTGGCGGAAATGGGTTCACATTGAGAAGGAACTCCAGCGAGAGACAAAAGCATCGATGTGGCTTTTATTCCTGGAATACATTCTTGGTAATTGCGGCTTTAGTAATGAATTTGAATTTAAACGATTTGCCAGTTTCGTGCTACGGTACTGTGAAAGAAAGAAGGCAAGGTTTCCGTTCTATTTTTGCTCGGTGTTGTAATGAAAATAAAACGGCAATGCCACTGTGTGAAAGCAAGACACATATATTATTCGTTTACATCAAATGCGTTTAGCTTCACAAAACTTATTTTTTAACATGATGTTTTAGAAAATATACTGGGAAACAGTAAGTAGAAGCACATTTTATAATTTTATTTGTTCTACCCCGTACGAAGAAGGCGAAGAAGGTGTTGCATTTTAGCCGTAAAATAGATCAGTATCAATATTTCGGGGGAAATAAGTAAAAAATGTCGTTTTGCGTTTCCTAATGTTTACCTACAGTACACAGAGGAGATGTCACTTTCCATACGAAAATTTAATGGGAATTTCATTGAAAGTACACGTTTTTTGAGACATCTTGAATCCAAAAAGAGCATTAGTACGAAAACGTTAATGTAGGTATGTGTCAGTTTGTGCATGTGAGCGAGCATGTGTGTCTCTCAACAACGTAACACAACAACAACGAAATCGGCTCAAGATCAAATCTGGTATTACAGTTCGAGATCTTCCCAAGTTGCGACACGACGTTAAAAAAAACTCCAAATAAAACTATCCAAATTGCTTGAAATTGTCGAATCCTCAAAGCACGAATGACGACTTTAGTTACATAACTAAGGACTTTCATGACAAATACAATCAAATCTAGAATTGCTTGAGAATATTCTGTGAAGCCTTCATTCACTATACATTTATATATACGATATACGGAGACGTATTGCACAGAAAATGTAAAACACACAATGTATGTATATTGCATCATATTTGATTATTCCGTAAGCCATTCTTGTGTATCTTCTATCATAAAGATTCGAATTGTTGAATATTCCTTTTTCTCTTACAGTTCTTTCGATAGTCAGGCGATTATCGCGACTGCATGCGCGTAGCACAACATTCTAAGGCTAGAATTTTTCAGAATTCAACTGTCTCTTTATATCTGTAACAAAATGTATAATGTCACTATTGTTATTTAGAGAAAAGAGGAAACAGTAAAACAAGCTTTGATATGAATAATAAACGATCAATAGTGGAGAAATTCATATGAGCGTAAGTATCCTATTTTTTAAATATAGAAAGTTTTTAATTTGTTATTTAAATTTTGCATTGTAATAATTCCTTTAAAATCATTTATCACCACCTTTTAATGTGATCAATACCTGTAAAGAACGTTGCAGCCATTGAGGTAACAGTGTTAAAAATCATGAAAAAAAACTAGGGTATAACAAAAGAGCATACAGTGAGTACATGAATTAAACTTTAACATACGGTTGCTTTGTAGCAATGTAGATCCGTAAGTATTGGCAGTATATGCCATCAATTCCAAAGGTAAAAGAGTCACACAAAAGAACTAGATTTAAGAGGCTATCCAGAGAACTACATGTAGGATTTCGCGACATCAACCGTATGTATAGTCCACCAAAGCTTCTTGATACATATAGAATTACAATGCATAGGTTGTAGTACCGCTAAGAAACGCATAATGTGTCTGTAATTGTCACTATGAAAGCTTATATACCAATATAATAAGTAATTTAGAACCAAAGCGAGAAACATACAATTTTACACAAAAGCAACTCCAGGAGAGATTGGATGAAAATATGTATACCAAATGCTATATAAATATATAATATACCAGGTGGCCCAACTGCCCTATCTTTCAGGTAAGCAGATATCCGATGGATAGAGTCAACATGAAAAATTCAATGCCATGGCCGGGATTTGAACCACGGATCTACTGGATTCCGTCCAGTCGCATGAATTTTTCATGTTGACTCTATCCATCAAATATCTTAGCCTATATACGGCTAGTGTGGAGAAATGATTAATTTCCATCAATTAACTAAAATTGAATTTTTCATGTTGACTCTATCCATCAAATATCTTAGCCTATATACGGCTAGTGTGGAGAAATGATTAATTTCCATCAATTAACTAAAATTTGAATTTTTCATGTTAACTCTATCAATCAAATATCTTAGCCTATATACGGCTAGTGTGGAGAAATGATTAATTTCCATCAATTAAGCAGATATCCCTTCATGTGCTAGAAATGTTGCAGAGCACACTGGGATAAATCCAATTAAAACGACGCCAGTGGCGTGATCGATGATTGTTTCGCAGCGAGCGTCGCGAGGCAAATCTCAGGCTTTGAACTGGCGTGTGTAGGTCCTGATAATAGACAAGAACAACGTAAACAATCGAAAAAGTCTTAGAATGTTTTCCGTTTATATTAAAGAGTCTCTGTTTTCGAGATGATAAACTCACTTTTTAGATTGGCAATTTTTGAGCATTTTTTTGACTTGTTCCTAAATACCCACAGCTACTTTTACATTATCCATTACTTACAGTATGTAGGGAAGTTATTGTATTCCTTCCAGAAATTTAGTTCTGAGTAGGAATACAACACAACAATATCTGTTTACTCGACGTGTGATACAATTAGGTAACTAGGATTTATAATCGATGAATGAACTATTCCTTTCATTAATTTTAACACAAACCTTTTATTACCTTTTGGCTACGGGTGAGAGCTGATGATGATGATGATATGTGTATAAAGGCGCTCAACTGCAGCGGTTATCAGCGCCCTTTAAACAATATTTCGTGGCAAAAGTCAGATATAAGTTGTTCTACAACGGTATGCAAATGTAAATAAACGTACAAAAATACATGTGCATAACAAGAAACAAAAATAAAATAAAAAGAAATATAAATCCAAACTGCAAAAAATTATCTTCACTGAATTCTAAAATCTAACCTAGGAAAGAACCTAAACACCTTCTCCAATACTTTGTTGTCATCCGCTAGCATTGGATGCTAGCACTGCGGTTTGTTACGGAAATGTGTTTTAATAAACAAGTCTGACTTGGATTTTATATTTATTAATTTTAGAGTTTTTAAATTATTAGTACTGGGATGAGTTTTTATGTACTTTTAATAGTTGAATGTTTTTATTTTATCTTACTTTTTAACTTAGATTGTGTAGCTTTTAGTTCCTAGAGTTAACTTCGGGCCCAAATGACCTTGTTGTCGACGGGCCCTAAAACACCACACACTCACTCACTCACTCTGCAAAACTGGCCGGCAGATACAGAGATGTCCTAAGGTGTACTAGGTAAAAACATTCTAGCAGCACGTGTCGGACAGATAGCACTTCGTTACAAAACGGGCGGCCTGGAGCAGGATTCTTTCTAGACAGAAAACTATGCAAAAAGAAAAAAAGCAGTGGACAATGCATAACCGAGCCAAACTCGCCTCCTCACAACGAGATGAACGACAGGAGGTAATCCAAGGAATGGGAAGTTCTTTCACAGATCTAAGTTTATTGCTGCGGAAGGCGGACCACTCTTCCTCTTGGTTGGGCCACTCGGTATATAAAACCTGGTATATAAAACTACCTAGCAACAAACCATTAGGATTAGGATCACGACGGAGAGGATTCGGCACTACGACCAGTCGTAATTATTGTGCCTATGTCCCGAAGTGGGCATCCCAGCAGGAAGGATGAGAAGAGAGGAAACAGAAGCTGCCCTTCCCAAGGAGCTATGATAGTGCAGAGGGCAGAATCCCTACATTTTACTTAGAGACAAACCAGAAAGTACCACTCAAATTTAGTATATTGTGCCGTTTGTTTTCTCCCCGGCACATTTTTTTTGCCCTTCCGGTTCGAGGGCGCTGCTGTCTTGTTGTTTTGGGCTTTCCGCCGTTCCTCTCTGGGGGCGCTGCGGTGCCGAAGGCTTCTTGGGTGGCTCCTTCGAACCGGGAGAGCAGTGTGTGTGCCTGGTTGGTGTCGCGTGGGCGTTTCTTAGGGTAAGTGCTCCAATTCGGGTTTCCCGATTTTTCTCTTAGGGTTTTTTTCATAATTGGTTTTTTGGTGAGCCGTGTGATTTTATGGGGCTTTTCTCCCAGATTGGGGACCAGAAGTATATAGTTACCTTTATCTGTCTGGTTGGTCTATGCAACGTGTAGCAAAAAGAACAAACAAGAAAATAAATCCATGTTAAGGTTCTGATAAAGGCGTATGATTTTAATTTAATTCCATGACCCTGGGTTGGCCCGTACAAATTGGTAGCAGAGCATGGTTCATTTGGCGCTTGGCTCTCGGCTTGGATTCCGCGCGTTCGTGTTTGTTGCTTTTGACGTTCTTTGTGCCTACTACTGTATCCTGTGGCAGTTAGGAATGGCGACTTCCTTAGCAAATGTTGACCGCTTGCGTAAAGGTGAGCTGATGTTTTAGTTGTTAATTCGTGGTGGGCAGGTCTCTCCTGCGGCCGTCTGGTCGGCCCTATTAGACGCATTGCTTCTTGTCAAGGACAAACCGTTCATTGCTTTACCTGATAAGCATGATTTAGTTGTCAATTCCCCTCAAGTGTGTTCTGAAGCGCTTTTAGAGTTGGGTGAGGTTATCCAAGATTTGGAGCGTGAGCGGTCCCACTCAAGAGCACAGCAGTTTCGTTTATTGGCGCGCATCCAGCATTATATCAACAGGTTAGATTAACTCATTACCTATTTTCCGCGTTCCGAGGTTTTACCTCGTGTTAAGACACTCAAACAAAATTTTGAGGCGCTCCTCGAGAAATTTAACGCCATGGCTCATCAAGGGGGAGAAGACGCTAAGCTGTATTTTCCGGAGACCTCGTCTTCCCCGGCTGTGAGTCCCGTAGCTTCTCTTTCGACGCCATTTCGTGCCTTAAAAATCATACACCATTTACAACAGTTGGTGGAGGCAGTGGATATTGTGACTTTGTGGGTTCGTGAAATGAAAAGTCCAATTACACAAACTCAACAGTGTTCTTTATTTCCACCGACTTACAGTTGAACACTTGCCAATTACACAAAATTACGTAATACACCAAATACGATTCACCAGTTCGTCCGTTACCGTTCAGATGCACGTACACAATTACACACAGTCTTCTCGTTCATTAACACGGCGCTAGCACGTCAAACACTGACTGACTGACTGTCTCGCTGCAATGCTTTTTATAGGAATGTCACTGTTTTTCTAGAAGTCTCTGGTTTCACGAAAGTTCCAGAGGGCAGCAGAAGGGGAGAGAAGCACCCAGGGTCAAGTGACATTTTCCTCACGACCCCTCGGTTAGTGACAGAGACTAATGGGAGGCGTGGCACGGCTGCACTTTGGTTTCCTCTCAGCTGTTGCCCTCATGCCTACAGCTAATTGGGTGACACTGCTCCCTCCTCAAAGCTGGTCGGCCCGAACAGCTCCATCGTAGCGGGCTAGTCGATCCAGGTGTACCACCAACATCTTTCCTCGGGGAACCTTCTGGATGCGGTAGACAACGTCGTTAATCCTCTTCGCCACCCGGTACGGTCCTTGCCATGGCTGCTGGAGCTTCGGGCAGCATCCCTTGGTCCGGGTAGGACGGTACAACCAGACCAGGTCACCTTGCTGGAACCTTTGGCTGTTGGCTTGCCTGTCATACCTGGTCTTCATGCGGTCGCTCGCCTTCTGGATGTTCTGGCGAGCCATCTCGTGCATGTCGTAGAGATGGTCCACCAAGTTCTCCACATACTCGGTCGCTGGCTGTTTCGCTTCCGGAGGGCTTCCAAAAGCCAGGTCACAAGGGAGGCGTAACTCTCGGCCGAACATTAAGCTGGCTGGCGTCATCCCAGTTGTTTCGTGTGTAGACGAGCGATAGGCCAGCAAGAACAGTGGCACCTTGACGTCCCAGTCTCGCTGATGGCTGGCCACGACCTTCCTCAGGTGTTCCTCTAAGGTCTTGATGTACCTTTCGACCATGCCATCCGATTGGGGATGTAGAGGCGTAGTGCGATTCTTGTTCACCCCAAGCCTTTGTAGTGCCTCCTTCATTAGGTTGGACTCAAAGTTGGTACCCTGGTCACTGTGTAGTTCTAACGGCACCCCAAATCGACAGAATACTTGCTCCACGAGGCAGTCTGTGACTGTCTTTGCCTCTTGGTTTGGGATGGCATACACCTCCGGCCACTTGGTGAAGTAGTCCACGACCACCACTAGGTACTTGTTGTCTCGGTCGGAAACTGGGAACGGTCCAGCAATGTCAACGGCGATCCGTTCGAATGGCGCTCCGACGTTGTACTGCTGCATGCGACCCCGGCTCCTAGTCTGAGGGCCACGACTCGCCGCGCACACGTGACACTGACGGCACCATTTCTCAGCATCTGCTCGGAGTCTCAGCCAGTAGTAGCGCTGCTGTAGTTTGTCAATCGTTCGGTTCGCTCCCAGGTGTCCTCCCGAAGTACCGGCGTGCACTTCCTCCAGGACTTCCGGGACCTTACTCCGCGGAAGTAACAACTGCTCTCTCTGCGTCTTCACATCGGGTGATTCCCATACCCGGAACAGCACGCCCTCTCTGGTCTTCAACGAGTCCCATTGGGCCCAGTACGACTTGTAGGTGGCGCTCCTCGGTGCGATGTCCTCCCAGGTTGGTCTCATCTCTGCGTCCACTTCCCTCAAGAGTGGCCCCAAGTCTGCGTCCGCCAGCTGCTCCCTCCTCAGGCCTGCGCTATCCCAGCCTTCAGCAGGCACTGCCACAACTACTCGGACTGCTGCGGCACGCTCCTTCTCTTCCACCCTTGTGCACTGGCCGCACTCTTCTGGACAGGGTCTTCGGGACATGGCGTCTGCGTTACCGTGGCTCTTCCCTCTACGATGTTCCGAGGTGAAGTCGTACTCCTGCAGCCTCTGGACCCAACGTGCTGTCTGGCCTTCCAGGTTCTTAAAGCTCAATAGCCAGGTTAGGGCGGAATGGTCAGTCCTCAGGTGGAATGGCTGACCGTACAGGTACTTGTGGAAGTACTCCAATGTCTTTACTACCGCCAGTAACTCCCGTCGGTTGACGCAGTAGTTCTTCTCTGCCTTGGATAGCGTCTTGCTGTAATCGGCTATCACCCGCTCATGGCCATCCTGGATCTGCGATAGGACACCTCCAATGCAATGGTCGCTGGCGTCGGTGTCCACAATGAAGGCGCCACCCGGTTGTGGGAAACCCAAAATTGGAGCACTGCACAGGGTCTCCTTTAGGTGCTGGAAAGCGTTTTCTGCGTCCTCCGCCCACACATAAGGCCGGTGTTCCTCTCTCAGGCGGGTGAGGGGTTTTGCAATGTTGGAGAACCCCTTTATGAAGCGCCTGTAATAACTGCACAGCCCCAGGAAACTGCGCAATTCTTTCTTATCCTTTGGGCGAGGCCAATCTCTCACAGCCTTTGTCTTCTCCGGGTCTGTGGCCACTCCGGTTGCTGAGACTATGTGGCCCAAGTAGTTAACTTCCTTGCGGAAGAGCTGGCACTTCTTCGCGTTCAGCTTCAAGTTGGTCGCCTGCAGTCTCTGTAGCACCTTACTCAGTTTCTCGAGGTGATCTTCAAAAGTCTTCCCGACGATGATGATGTCGTCCAGGTATAGCAGGCAGGCATCGTAAGTCAGCCCTCTCATCACTGACTCCATGAGGCGTTGGAAGGTAGCTGGTGCGTTGCAGAAGCCAAAGGGCATAACCGTGAACTGCCAAAGATCTTGGCCCGTCGAGAATGTGGTCTTCTCCTTGTCTCTCGGGTCTAGAGCTACCTGCCAGTAGCCCGACTTCAGATCTAGGGTCGAGAACCACTTTGCACCAGCTAGCGTGTCCAGGGTGTCGTCAATCCGGGGTAAGGGAAAACAGTCCTTCCGGGTGACGGCGTTCAACTTTCTGTAGTCTACGCAGAAGCGCAGCTCGCCATTATTCTTTGTCACCAAGACTACAGGGGATCACCAAGGGCTGTCAGACTCTTCAATCACTCCCCTGGATCTCATGTCCTCCAGCATGTCTCGTACCGCCCCTTGCTTCGCCAGCGGAACGCGTCCTCGTGGTTGCCGAATAGGCCGGGCGTCCCCGGTGTCGATGCGGTGAAGCACTTTGTCCGTGCGGCCATAGTCACTATCACCTTGGCTGAAGACGCGCTGATACCGCCTTAGCAGTTGTCGAACCTTCTCCAGATGTTCTGTGGTCAGGTGGTCGGCCGCCCTCTCCACCAAGCCTTCTAGCCGGGGCCCCAGGTGTTGCTTCGGCGCCGGCTCCTGTGTCTCGTCGATAGCTGTTACGCTCACCACGGGCTCACACATTCCCAACTCCGTCCCGGCCTGGACGTCGTGATCGGCGTCCGTAGGGTTTAGCAGTCTCACGGGCACCTCCTCTCGGCACGGCAGCAATTCTCTGGCTACACTCAGTCCGTTTACAGGCGTCTTCTGGTCCAGCATCATGTTCCTGGTTCTCTGGCCCTCCAGTCGCACCGTCACCACTACCTCGCTGTTCGCGGGGACAACCACGTCTTCGTCCAAGACGACCCTGCAAATTCCAAGGCGCCCTTCGGGTTGACGGAGTATAACCTCTTCTCCGTTAAGCCGCAGGACCTTCTTGCCGACGTCGACCGTCGCCTCGTAGCTCCTGAGGGCATCCAGTCCCAGAATCACCTCCTCAGCCACCTTCGAAACGAACATCCACAGACGCACGGCACTCCGACCCAAGTTCAGCTCCAGCAGGGCCTCCCTCTCCACAGGCAAGGTGTCGCCCGATGCCGTGACAAGCTGGTATGGCCGGCTTGGCTTCCTTGTCGGCAAACCCTTCACCACGTCAGGTCTGATGATGGTCACGGCCGCCCCGGTGTCCACCAGCACGCGGCACGGCTTTCCTCTTATCCAACCGTCCGCGATGAGGCTGTCATCCATAAGTCGGCTGACAGCGCGCAGTGTCACTCGAGGGGATGGTGGTGTTGGCGCCGACGTGCCCCTCTCCACGACGGCCCTTACTCGTTTTCCGGCTGCTGTTCCTGGTGTGGGCAGTCTCTCTGCAGGTGTCCGGGCTGTCCACACACCCAACACAGGCCACTAGGTGTTCGCCGGCGTCCCTCAGCTGAACTTCTGTCTCAGGCGTAGCGGACACTCCGCGTTCTCGACGTCGGGATGGATGTTATTTTGGCCGCCTCCATCCTTAATGCCGCTGTCAGCGCCTCGTGAATGGTTTTATACTCCCCGAGCATTAGGCGCTGACGAATCTCTGTCTCCCGTACCCCGTCGACAAAATTGTAGGCGGCTTCCCGGGATACGAACTCCAGAGGCAGGTCAACCAAGGCCTTGCTCGCCAGCTGCTCGATCGCATTGGCGAACTCCTGCAGCGTCTCCCCCGGCTGCTGTGACCTTGCCTTTAGCTGGCTGCGGTATGCTGCGGCTAAGCGGTGGTTCCCGAAGCGATCCTCCAGGGCTTCCCAGATGTCCTTGGGCGCCGCCGTCGTCTGCACCGCGTTTAGGACTTCCGCGGCTCTTCCCTGTAGGCTGGCTATTAACTGTGTGGCCTCCTCCTCCGGTGACCATCCGTTGTGCCTGGCCACTGTGTCGAACTGGCGGCGGAAGACCTCAAACGTTGACGCGCCGTCATACTTGGGAGGTTTGACGCGCGCAGATGTTGTGTCTCGTCCCGGCGAGTCGGCCTTCAAATCCTTCAGCTTCCTGCCGACGACGTCCTGCACCATGGCGTTCAGGGACTTGACGCTGCTGTCGGCCTTTCCCTCCAGGTTGTTAACGCGGTTAGCAAGGTCTTCTACGTCTTCCGCCACGGCGTTTAGGGTCTTGGCGTTAGTGTCGGCTTTTTCCTCTAAATCATTAAGGCGGTCGTCTACTTGACCCATCCGCTTGCCCAGGTTCATGACGTCATCCCTCATGTCGGCCAACTGTTCCTCAAATTTGGCGGCGAGGACCTCGTTCGACTCCTTCATTTCCGTGGCCAGACTGTCGTTCGCTGCCCTCATTTCCGTGGTCAATTCGCTCTTTATTTGTTTCAGTTCCGCGGCCAGGTTGTCATTTGCCGCTGCTGTTTTTGCAGCGAGGTTTTCATTTGCCGTCTTCATTTCTTTCAGTTCCGCTAAAATCTTTTCTAATGCTGCCTCCATTGTGTTATGTCGCACTTATGACACCAATTGTGACTTTGTGGGTTCGTGAAATGAAAAGTCCAATTACACAAACTCAACAGTGTTCTTTATTTCCCCGACTTACAGTTGAACACTTGCCAATTACACAAAATTACGTAATACACCAATTACGATTCACCAGTTCGTCCGTTACCGTTCAGATGCACGTACACAATCACACACAGTCTTCTCGTTCATTAACACGGCGCTAGCACGTCAAACACTGACTGACTGACTGTCTCGCTGCAATCCTTTTTATAGGAATGTCACTGTTTTTCTAGAAGTCTCTGGTTTCACGAAAGTTCCAGAGGGCAGCAGAAGGGGAGAGAAGCGCCCAGGGTCAAGTGATATTTTCCTAACGACCCCTCGGTTAGTGACAGAGACTAATGGGAGGCGTGGCACGGCTGCACTTTGGTTTCCTTTCAGCTGTTGCCCTCATGCCTACCGCTAATTGGGTGACAATATGTTCGAGGTGTCGGATGTGCTGTCGGCTTTCACGTTTTTGAAATTCCTAGTAAAGCTTAACAAGGTAGCCATGGTGCACTGGGTTTCTTCCGATTTAACCATGCAGGCAGTTGCGACCAAGGGCAAAGGTGTAGTTTTGAATCTTTTGCTTAGAGCAAGGCAATCAGCTGACCCTTTAATTACTTTTCATGCTTTGGTTTTGGAATTCTTTATCCCGCGTCGTGAGTCGTTAAAATTATTGCAAGACCATTATTTACGACCTCAAGGTCGGGCCGAACCGTTTGTCCAGTATATGGAACGGGTCAGAGACTTGGCCTTGGCCTTACGTCTCCCAGATACGGAGCAGGCAGTTTGTGACGTCATCATTTCGGGTTTGAATCCCGAAGCTCGCTCCAGTCTTGTTTTCGCGACACGCCCTAATACGTTCACGGCATTGGAATCTTTAGTGCCCCTGCTTAATGAGTGTTCTTCTGTAGATCGATCTCGCTTAGGTGAAGTGTTGAATTCACCTCCCCCACCACGAGCGAATCGTGGAGATTGTTTAACACCCGGCGTCCGACCTGGGTCATCACCTCACGGGCCCCGGGTAAGATGCTACCGTTGTCAGGATGTAGGACATATGGTTTTCCTCGCCCAACGGGCATGGACCCTTCGAAATCTTGACGTGATAGTCGTTTCCGGCAGCGCCCCATTTGACGCCAGAAGTTGCCCGCCATGATCGCGAGTTTGGCTTCATCACGGCGCATTTTGGCTCTACCCCATTCTATTAAACCTCTTGTGCAGGTTGTTGTCGGTAAGGTGAGCGTTTTAGCCCTCCTTGATTCCGGTAGCTCATTTTCTCTCATTAATCAAGTATATTTTCGCAATACATTGGAGCCTTCGTGTCCCAAGGAGGTGAGCTGTCAGGTGCAATGTTTGGCAGTTAATGGTCAGTCCTTTAACGTGTCTAGCAAGGTTGGGTGTACTATCCGCTTTCCTAAGTTCTCTTGGAAACATGAGTGCTATTTGGTCCCTGATCTACCCTATTCTGTAATCTTGGGGGCCGATTTTATGTCACGCTCCCGTTTGTGTTTAGATTTTGCGAAGAAACAAGCCACTTTCGGGTTCGCGACTGGAAGTAGTGTACCTTTTCAGGAGAAACTATACGACGTTCCACCTCGTCCTCGTCTAGGTAACGTCACGCTATTAGACGAGCGTGAGGCAGATATTTCCTTGTCTCATTTGACTCATCAACAAGCCGCAGTGGTGGAAGGTTTGGTTCAGGAGTTTTCCTCCTTGTTTTCCGACCGATTGGGTGTTACTCATCTTATTACCTACGATATTCAGCTGACTGACCCGTCCCCTGTTAAGTTTTCTCCGTACCGGCTGACACCACCCAAAATGGCCATTTTGAAGGCTAAAATCAATGATATGTTGGATAAGGGTATCATTAGACCTTCCACTTCCTCTTATAGTAGCCCGGTTTTCTTAGTTCCTAAGGGTGACAATGATTTCCGTCCTGTCGTGGATTATCGAAAACTCAATAAAATAATACTTATTGAATCTACTCCCATGCCAGACCTCCATACTGCCGCCCATCACTTTGCTGGTGCACGCGTGTTTACGACTCTGGATTTAAACAGCGCCTATCATCAGATTCCTTTGTCGGATGAATGTAAACACGTGACGGCTTTTTCATCTCCGTGGAGATTGTATGAGTTTAATAGGATTCCCTTTGGGATTGCTACCGGTGCGCAGGTATTTTCCCGTCTCTTGGACAATTTGTTTTCTGACATTAAATTTAAATTTCTTTACCACCATTTAGACGACCTAGTAGTGTACTCTCCTGATTTTGATTCCCATATCTTACATTTACGTGAGGTGTTTGATCGCTTACAGAAGGCTGGCCTCACGGTTAAAAGGTCTAAAGTGAAGTTTGCTACCACAGAGATTTCTTTCTTGGGTCATTGGGTGTCGCCCGCCGGCATTACTATTGATTTAGAACGCACCAGAGCCGTGCGCAATTTTCCACCCCCTAAGAACTTACGTGCATTGGCTCGTTTTGTTGGTATGGTGAAATTCTTTTCCAAGTTTATTCCTTCCTTCGCTGCCCGGGTTGAACCTTTGAATCGCCTTCGGCGTAAGGGTATTAAGTACGTCTGGGGTGACGAACAACAGCGTGCATTCGAAGACCTTAATTCCGCCATTTCCTCTCCTCCTGTTTTGGCGTTTCCAGATTTCAATAGAACTTTCATTCTCCAGAATGACGCTTCTAGTTATTCCCTGGCGGCGGTTCTTCTCCAGGATTTTCCGGAGGCGCGCCGTCCCATTTGCTATGCTTCGCGAACTCTATCTGAAGCTGAACGCAAGTTTTCCATCTATGAGCTCGAAACCTTGGCAGTTTTGTTTGGTCTTGAGAAGTATAAACCCTACCTGGAACATGTATCTTTCATATTGGCGAGTGATAACCAGGCTCTCACGTGGGCGTTAGGGACACCACGTAAAACCGGTAGGCTCGCCCGTTGGGGCGTGCGGATTGGTGCGTTTAAGTTTACAACGAGGCACATTCGTGGTTCTGATAATGTAGTTGCTGACGCCCTTACACGTATGTTTTCTGAGGAACCGCCCCTGTTACCATCTTCGGGGACGGTTTCTGGCTCTAACGTCTGTCTGTCGTTCCCCGAAATGTTTACCAGCATCGCTGAACATCAGCGCAGGGATGCCTGCATTAATCAGATTATGCAGCAGTTTGAGGACGGCCATCCTGTCCCGCCGTATTGCTTAAGTGATGGTGTTCTTATGGCGCGTGCTAATTTTGACGGCAAATTTAAGATCGTTTTGCCCGATAGTATCATTCCCATGGTATTTGCTTACTTTCATCTTTCACCCTTTGGTGGGCACCTTGGTGTAAACAAGACTCGCGATAAAATACGTGAGCGCTTAATATGGAAAGGCATGGATCGCGATATTGCGACCCCTGTTAAAGCTTGTAATATTTGTTCCATGGCTAAGCCGGCGCAGCGAACCACGTGGAGTGGTCTCGCGTCTGAAGTGGCATCTAAGCCGATGGAAAAATTATTTGTAGATTTTATAGGCCCATTTGCCCGGTCGATTCAAGGTAATACTTATGCCCTTGTGGTTGTTGACGCCTTTTCTAAGTTCGTGTGGATTTCGGCCGTGCCACGTGCCACGGCTCGTACTGCTACGAAGGTCCTGAATAACATCTTGGCTGCTTTTGGTGCTCCACGTTACGTTGTGTCTGACAATGGCTCGCAGTTCACTTCCAATTGGTTCAAACAATTCTGTTTTCAGTGGGGGGTAAGACATATCACTACCACCCCATATTACCCTAATCCTTCCCAAGCCGAGAGGGTTAACAGAAATTTAAAATCCGCTTTGATTGCTTTCCATCATGAGCACCACAATCAGTGGGATACTAACTTGGGAAAATTGCAGTTTGCTTTTAACTCTGTTCGTCATGAAGCTCACCAGACCACCCCCTTCAGTTTAATGTTTGCTTTTGTACCCAGTTCCCCTTTGGCGAATATGTGGTCCTTAAATGATCTACTTCCTCAGACCTTTTCTCCCGAAACTATTAGACAGAACTGGAGGAGAGCTTTTAATAATTTAAAACGTGCGCATGAGTTCACCAAAAGGCGTTATGAAGAAAATAGAAAACCCTCTCCTTTCGCGGTCGGTCAACTGGTTATGTGTAAATCTTTCCCTATAAGTTCGCGTAAGGACGCTTTTGCTGCTAAATTAGCTCTGCGTTACTCTGGCCCCTATAAGATCATTAACATTTTTAAGGGCGTGTCCTTTACTCTGGAGCACTGTAAAACCCATGAAATGCGTCGAGCTCACATCACTCAGCTAAAACCGTGCCCTGACGCTATGATTTGATGTCTGTTTTGGCTTTGCACTGTTTGTTTTGGCATTTCAGTGTCTGTTTACGTTGCCGTGTTTGTTTGGCTTCTGCGCCCTTGACCTCGGGGCACGGTTGTGTTGTGTGGTGTGGCGCTCGCGTGGCATGCTGCCAATGCATGTACTCACTTTCTCCTTCCTCTCTCTCTCTCTCTCTCTCTCTCTCTCTCTCTCTCTCTCTCTCTCTCTCTCTCTCTGTGGCGGCATATCTCTCTCTTTCTTTTTCTTTCTGTGCGTGTGTGTTTTTCTTATGTGTGACTGTTATTTAAAAAAAGGTTGTTGGGTACCCATGATTGTGTGTTATTTACTTGTTTATATATGTATGGGTGTATGTGTATATACAATGTGTCCAATTATGTTGATGTGCTTAATATTGTCTAAAGGTATTTTTTCTTTATTGTTAAAATTTGGATTATTGTTTTGCTGAAAATATTTATTACTTGGAAAGTGTTTATTAGTATTGCCCACTTCAATGGTATTTATCCTTATTGTTATTTATTTAAAGATATTTATTACTGTTACTCGTTTGAAAATATTTATTATTTGGTAAGTGTTTATTAGTATTGGCCACTTCAATGGTATTTGTCCTTATTGTTATTTATTTAAAGATATTTATTACTGTTACTCGTTGGAAAATATTTATTACTTGGAAAGTATTTATTAGTATTGGTCACTTCAATGGTATTTATCCTTATTGATATTTATTTAAAGATATTTTTTGCTGTTACTCGTTTGAAAATATTTACTACTTGGAAAGTGTTTATTAGTATTGGTCACTTCAATGGTATTTATCCTTATTGTATTTATTTAAAGAGATTTATTGCTGTTACTCGTTTTAAAATATTTATTACTTGTCCTTCAAAGATATTTCTGCCCCTTATGACCTAAAAATATTTTACAAATTTGGCTGGTTAATATTCTTAGGTTACAACTTCTGCTTCTGGTTCCGTTTCTGGCTTTTGTTTTATGTTTCAGCCTCCCCATCTCCTCCGTGATCCTTGCCTGTTCTGCCATCCTTGATTATTCCTCCTCGTGCCAGCCCCACCCAGCGGATCTGGTGTGACAGTGACCTTCACGTTTGCCACGCTTTTTCACAACCACGGGAGAGTCGCCACGTGGGAGCTAGCTTCGCTTCTACTTCTTCGACTTCAAGCCACGTCATCCCTCTTTGCTTTGGTCACCCTTCCGTGACCTACCTGGCAGTTGTAAGGCGTTCAGAGGACTAAACTGCTGCCCTTTGGTAACGTTTTGCCTCTGTTCACTTCTGCTCCTGAAAGACTTGCCGCCAGTGTTCTGCTCTCTACGTCACGACTGTGAGTGTGAAAAGGGACAGTGTCCTCAGTGTAAGAGTGACGTTAGGTATGTCACGGTTGTGAGAGTGAAAAAAAGGAATCTCAGTTTCACACCTGCTCTCTACGTCACGACTGTGTGTGCAAAAAGAGACAGTGTTCTCCGTGTAAGAGTGACGTATGGTATGTCACAGCTGTGAAGGTGGAAAGACTGAACTAGTGTATGCAACACTCATACTCATTGCTACACAGGGCAGACTTTTCATGGTTTTTGGTGCTCGTCCGACTCTCCTAGGGTTTCCTTCTTCGGGCTTCATCATTCCGGGGTCTGGGATGGCCTTCTTCCTTTCCTTGGTTTCTTTCAGTCTTTCCTTTCTTTCCGTTTGGATTCTCCACCCTGTGTTTCCGATGGGGAGGGGGTGTTTGTGCCGTTTGTTTTCTCCCCGGCACATTTTTGATGCCCTTCCGGTTCGAGGGCGCTGCTGTCTTGTTGTTTTGGGCTTTCCGCCGTTCCTCTCTGGGGGCGCTGCGGTGCCCAAGGCTTCTTGGGTGGCTCCTTCGAACCGGGAGAGCAGTGTGTGTGCCTGGTTGGTGTCGCGTGGGCGTTTTTTAGGGTAAGTGCTCCAATCCGGGTTTCCGGATTTTTCTCTTAGGTTTTTTTTTCATAATTGGTCTTTTGGTGAGCCGTGTGATTTTATGGGGCTCTTTCTCCCAGATTGGGGACCAGAAGTATATAGTTACCTTTATCTGTCTGGTTGGTCTATGCAAAGTGTAGCAAAAAGAACAAACGAGAAAATAAATCCATGTTAAGGTTCTGATAAAGGCGTATGATTTTAATTTAATCCCATGATCCTGGGTTGGCCCGCACAATATATATATATATACTCACTTCTGATCTTGTATCTTCAGATATTGGCCCAATTAAACCATACACAATTATATTTAACAAGCTACGTTTTAAGTATTCCTAAACAGCGGAACCGTCATATTTTAGTCTTGTCAAACATTCGACAAGCATGTTACACAGATCCACCTAACATTGCAAGCTACTGATCAGTATTCAATTTCAAAGTAATAATACGTGGTTTGCTAGATATCTCGTGCTATAAACAAACCAATAAATTAACATTGAAAACTAATGGGAAAGAATACCGCACTAAAAGAACCAAGAAAGGTCAGAGATTTTACGTGAATGTACGAAAACGTATCCTGAAGGCACATAACGCAGATTTGTTCGTTTGAAATGGAACAATATTCGTACCTTTGTTCTGTAATTTGAATTTAGTATATATACTTTTTTTCCTTATAGCAATAACCAGACACAATGAACGCGGTCCGCAATTTTAAAGCGTTTTGCAGTGGAGTTCTACAGATGCGTTGGTTGAATTAAGAGAACAGAGGCTCAAAGTTTGTCCTCGAAACTCACCTAAAATATAACTTAAAATCAGGAGCTCTTCGGAGTACAAGACAGACAACCTTAAATATGATATTTAGTACTGAATCGAACTTTTGCTTTTTACACACACATATACCTTTTTCTTTTAATTTGATGTCTATTAACCTGTTAGGTCATAACGGAAGATGAATGAAATGGGTGAAATGATGCTCAAATGAGCCCTGAGTGAAAGAACTCCAGAGATCTTTACTACCTGAGATACTGAGTAGTGACATGACATATCACAAACCGAATACAAACGCATTATTTACGAAACCAAGGCAGATTCAATCAGATACGTGGGGTAATAGAAATATTTCGGTCATTATAAATTCCTAACGTGGTTAATTGATCCACATAGGTAATGCAACTATTAAAACATGACCTTACCTAAGATACAAATGCACACATTGAGTATTTGGAAACCTAAGTGTAATTTCCAAACATTTTATGAATAAATAATTCCTGTATTACTAAATTTACATACTTTGGTATAACCTGACTTAGATTTAAGTATTGCAAGTTAAAGTAGACAGAGCCGTCTGTTGTAAATGTTAGAGAAGTACAGCTCACCTACTAGGTGACAGGCGACAGGTGTAGCAACTAAATTCTCAGTAGTGGTGGAAGACCATTTAGAATACGGACCTGACATTGACATTCTAGATTGAGAAAAGTAGCGCTGGTAATAAGTGGTGCATTTCTTATGAATTTTTGATATCACGTTTTTGGATGGAATGCAGCACATTTTCGAGTTGCAATAATTAGTTAATTAGCAGAGAAGGTATAAGGTGAAATTCAACATTCGAATGCAGGCGAACCACCAGGTGAGACTCTAAAAATGGTACAGTGGAAACTCTGCCTGAAATAAGTAGCTAGCAGACTGATAACAAAAAATAATAGTAATGATGATGATAATACTAATACTACTAATACTAATACTACTAATACTAATAGCAATACTAACAACAGTACTAATACTAATAACAACGACGACAACAACAATAACAATAACAATAACAAAAATAACAATAACAATAACAAAAATAAAAATAACAATAATAACAACAATAAAAATTAACAAAAATAACAACAATAACAACAATAACAAAAATAACACAAATAACAACAAAAATAACAAGAATAACAACAAAAATAACAGAAATAATAACAAAAATAACAATAATAATAACAATAACAACAACAATAACGATGACGATGACGATGACGATGTTAATAATGATAATGATAATAATGATAATAATAATGATAATGATAATGATTATGATAATAATGATAATAATAATAATAATAATAATAATAATAATAATAATAATAATAATAATAATAATAATAATAATAATAATAATAATAATAATAATAATAATAATAATAATAATAATAATAATAATAATAATAATAATAATAATAATAATAATAATAATAATAATAATAATAATAATAATAATAATAATAATAATAATAATAATAATAATAATAATAATAATAATAATAATAATAATAATAATAATAATAATAATAATAATAATAATAATAATAATAATAATAATAATAATAATAATAATAATAATAATAATAATAATAATAATA
>CM060948.1:259878827-260038827 GCA_030765055.1 Mantis religiosa | reverse complement strand
GTGAAAACTTTCGTAACATCAGTCAAAAAGGGCAGACTTTAATACTTGGATGCCCCCAAACCATTGTTTTTCTTACGGTGATAAAAGACCACAAAGTAAACAATGGACCTGCTTCTCTAATTTCTGAGTTTTTCTCTTTGTATGTTACTTTCTTTAGCAGCTGCCGCAGCTTGTATCATTAGTCATGTTCATCATGTGAAAAAGAGGAATTTTTTCAACTGTTAATTTCTCTAACCATACAGCGGCTCACATTTCGCTGCTATTACAAAGCTTATGGTCTACCTTTTCAATGTCATGCTCATCCTTACGGGGCTTCATGCCATTTGCTGCTCATTTCTGCAAAAGCTCTGATTAAAATGAAGCAAGAATCGAATGGATACATTAACAAAAGGACTACAAATAACCATCCACATCAAAGTAGATACATTGTCAAAAGAGTACCAAAAGGATTGTTATAAAAGTTAAAGTAATTAGAAATTTTGCAGAAATATCTGAGCTGTGCAACTGAAAATTATTCTTCACTTAGCCTCTGTGCATTTTTAATTTTACTCAACAAAACATAATTACTTCCGAAGCACAAGATGCGAACAGTAACTTTGGCATCTTCTCCTTTCGTATATATTGGAATTGGCTATTATATTTGTATTTATAATATATATGTTGCATTTTATATCTGAAGAAACAATACAGAGAAATGTATTTCTAAAATGGTACTGCAACAGCCATTTGTATTGTGAATTTGTATCACTCCACAAAAAGGAGAAAATCGTAATTCTTACATCCTTGAAGGGTAGATATGTTTTAAAGGAAGTTTTGCTCTATAAATTAATGCCACTAGCAAGTATAGCAGCTTCTCTATGTTTGAGTGTAATTTACAGATTATTTTTTCCACCTTTTAATTAAGCAGCAGCTGCTTTGAATAGCATTTTCTTATATAGAGGACACGTTTTCTTAGAAACTATTGAAAATGATTCATGTAAGCTTAAGGAAAATAAAACCCAACAACTTTACGCTACTGTGGATCCTTTTTGTTCCTTGTTATATTTTTAAACATAATTGTTGTTAGATTTTAATCAAAGGATTGTAAAGTTCAGATAATAGTTCTATCTCTTAATGAAGAAGCTTATTTGATAAAAGCGGGTAACATAATTCTAGAACACATACATCCATATTATGGTAGTATTTCTGATGCATATAAACAATCTAAAGAATTACCTCAACCATCGCTTCCGAGATATTCATAATAAAATATTTACCATGGACAGCTATCTGCACCTATTGTGAAACTGACTGTAATAGAAAACTTATGAGGTTCACCATGTAATTCTAGAATTGTACGCATACTGTATTGGCTAATATCTTTAAGCAGAGTGCCTGAATGGAATATTGTCGAAGTCGGTTCCTCTAGAAACGAGGCTCCAGAAGCTTGAGGGCATTTTTAAATACGAGTATTTCCCGGCTCGTAACGTCATGCACAGACCCGGTAGGGCTTCGTGTCGTTAGCGGCAGGTCCTTCCCCCACTGCCGGCCACGACTCTGGGGAGGTGAATATCCAAAGGGGCAAACATCCTTCAAAACCAGCATATAACAAATTAAGTCAAGCAGGATAAGAAATTCGTTTTATGAGAGTAACCATAGAAAATTCATGTGACATAAAATAACGAACCAGTAGGTGCTTAGGAAGATTTGAAATATTAACTACTGCCTAGGCTTTACTGTATAACATACAATGCATAACAACTCACTATGCTGCTCGTTCAATTCTTTCAACCCCCACTACTTGCATAGATGAGTAGCCTAGCAACATTGTTAGAGGAACCGTACTGTATCGAGGATCGGTGGGGGAATTCGACTTGCAGTCAGATACACATGTTAAGATTTCTTGGATATATTCTGGACTACAGAATTGTATATAACGTACAAAACCCAAACATTCAAACAGCTGAATAAAGCACACCTTGGTAGCGTACATGTTAGCGTGTCTGTCGAACGTTTAAGAGGTCCCGAGTTCGAATCTCAGTCAGGGTGAATTACCTGTATACGGTTTTCTCCGGGGTTTTCCCTTATCCTTAAACACGAATGTCGGGTAGCTCTGAGCTCCATGAACCCCGGACTCCTTTGAGCATCATTTCAACAATTTCATTCATCACCCCCTATGACGTAACGTTGGAGGACGTAAAGTACAAAAACAAATTGAAAAAAGTTCTATTGATCGTCCCTGAAGTGACAATGATGCTAATTCTATAATCACATAAGAGTAAATACCCACGATCACACTCAAAGTTGAGTGAACCAACACTTGGTTTAAGAATAGCAGAACGTTGCCTAACATGAAAATCATCAATGCATAGTGTAACGGGAGCGCTGGAACACCCTGTGAACCAGCTGGGAACGGAAGGCAGGGGGAGAACCGCGTTAGCCACACCTCCCCCTCGTTTGTCTTGTAGTGGTGACAGGCAGCGGTTGGGAGGAAAAACATCAGTGTGCCGTCTGTTTCTGTCCACCTGGTTCCAGAAATTACGTAATCTGGAACATTCTCCTGGTCACTAGAAACCGGCGATATTCCTATATAAAGAAGGTTACAGACAGACGGGGTTGGTTTTGGTTGAGTCAGTCAGTCAGTTGGTTAGTGTGTGAGTGAGGACAGTTCTTGGTGTAAGAAGGCAGTGTTAGTCAGTGACGTGTTAATGAACGAAAGGATTGTGCAACGGAAGACTGTACGTAACTGGTATGTGCATCGGAGTTTATGTAATCGCGAGGACAAGTGAAATTGTAACGGACGGACTGGTAAATTGTAGCTGTGTGCAGCACGAAATTCTGTGTAATTGGCAAGAGTTTAACTGTAAGTCGGTGGAAATAAAGAACATTGTTGAGTGGTGTAATTGGACTTTTCATTTCACGAACCCACAAAGTCACAATATTATTCAGTAAAACAGATCCCTTTTGACTTATGACACATTCAGCTATTGCATGAACACCAAAGAGGTTTCAGTCCACCTTTACTAACGGCTCAGAAGAAACATTCTGTGAGTATTTTATTAAACGTAGTTCCCAAAGACCCCTCTCAATAAAATGCAAGTGAAACTCAAATAAATGTCTGAACTAAATAATCTGGAATTTTCTCACTCATCACGTAATTAATACGGGTGAAGCAGTATGCCCTTCCGACGTCTGAAACTTTCCTGGTACCAAAGTTACTGCCGACGTAGCTCCCACTCTGGCATGTCTTTGCATCGTTGACTCTCATATTGTAGTCACCTTTGTGACTGACTCCCAGCTGTGACTCCTGTACCGGGCGAACTCTCGTCGTAACTACCTGACCTTACTGGGCGAACTGATGCCTTGAATGAGGAAGCAAGCCGAACAGGCTTGCGGTAGCTTAACGGCACGAAATATCCTCTGGCCGCCCTCTTCGAGATATATCGTTGGGTGAGGT
Organism: Mantis religiosa; assembly: GCA_030765055.1. NCBI lineage: Eukaryota > Metazoa > Arthropoda > Insecta > Mantodea > Mantidae > Mantis > Mantis religiosa. The sequence goes on along the minus strand of CM060948.1, from coordinate 260,035,391 downwards.
AACGTCCATGCGGCAACTTTACAGCACCAAATACCTTCGGGCTGCCCTCTTCGACATATATCGTTGCAAGGCCGACTCTACAAAGGCCGCAATGTATAGAATCGGCAACACTGTGAAGACGGCTTGTTCTACTTTGATTTTAACGGGCCTTACGAAGTTTGCAGTTGCTAATTTAAAATATTTCTAGAATATTCTCTGTGGTGCGGTACGGTAAACTTTTACTTTATTTTCTATGTAGCTACATGTTTATACTACACTAATAAAACCAAGGATTTAAGGTAACATCTGTGATAGTTTGTAAAATAATTCGTACTATAATTCAAATACTACCGTTAGGTTAAGTTTAGAATGACAAACGAAATCATTCAAATGCCAAACATAAATGGTAAGCCCTTTGCTTCATATTCTTTCAGTTGCTCTGGTACTAATGGTAACTACACTTGTATTTTTTTCAGATGCTGATAAGAGCTGTGTTCCTGAATGCAGTAGCAATTACGAATCCAGTAATGGAGGTTATGTTACTCTATTCAGATTTCCTTCAGACCCCGAAATGCACGCTAAATTGGTAACATGTATTCCTAGGAAGAACTGGAATCCATCTAAAAGATCGGTTGTGTGCATCAATCACTTTGAAACAGAAGATGTGATAAAATGTGATGTGTATAACGATGCTGAAGGTAATGAAATTACATATTCTTGTGCTTTTCCAAATCTGAAAGATACTGCTGTGCCTCATTTGTTCCCCAATCTACCAAAGTATTTAAGTAAACCAGCTGGCAGCTTCCGTGACATTGCTCGAACAAATCCAAATCCAGACGATAGAAGGCGAAAGGCAGACGAGGAACTTCAAAGAAAAAATGAACAGTGGTTGGCTGATGATGTGATAAGTGGTTTTAGTGATTTATGTGAAAGGTGCGAAAATAAAATAAGGAATCTGAACAAATGGCAAAAGGTTGTTTTCTCTGATTTTGTTTGCTTCTATCAAATGTGTTTTCAAGGCACACCCAAAGTTGTTAAAAGTGTAAAAGTAGATGACACACTTAGTATCCAAATTTGTGTGGGCAACTATATTGTAAGTTCAAGTGAATTGAAATGGCTTCTGCCATCATCATTAAAACTTACCAGATGGTCGCAACTGGAGAATATATTACCAAGGTATGTTAGCATAGACAGCATGAATGAAAATTCAAATGAGGGTTCTTCAGTAAGGCTGAAGCAATGCTTGACATTTTTAGAAGGTAAATCATTTGTGGGCACGTTGCTTACAAAATTGAACAGAAAGTATTCTGTAAGCACTGTGTATCAGTGATAACAGAATCCTGCTACAGTCTGTATTTTGACATACCCAACAAAGGTGGTTTAACAGCTCCCTCCTCTAATGTTGTTAGAGTAAGTCATTTAGCTTGGAGCACCATGTCTGCTCTTATTTCAGAAAAAATTGAAGCTGCTTTTTTAAAAGTGCGAAATCATAAACAACTGTTTTTACAAGTTTTAAGACAGCTTGTTTCTTCAGATATTGATCTTTCATTTTTTGGTCAGGATTATTGCCTTTGTGGGAAACCATTATCAGATATAAGAGAAATTATTTTAAATACAATTTCAAATAAACTTATAAATATCTATACAAAACATAAAAATGATAGTTTGGTACACATACAACAGACAAATAAAAAGTGAAAACTTGAAGTATTTCAAGGAAAGAAGTAAACAATGTGTATTAAGAATGGAATATAAATTCAGTTATTGTTAAAGGTTATGTCCCATTGCTATAAACACTATTTTAAGAAGTTTCGCAAAATCATAAGTTCTGGTGCAGGCTTGCTGTTTAAAATCAGTTTACTTATTTTATGGATTACAAAATAAATTTTGTAAAATAAATTTTGTAGAATATGTTATACGCAGAGTAATTTATCTATGTGAAATAAATGTTGATAAACTGCAAGTTCTATCATTTTTTATAAGTTGTGTGCCCCTCCCTAGTGTATGTGCTACGAAATGTACATATGTTGTGCTTTTAAATTTTGCTGTTATGATGCCTTTTATTATTGATATTAATAATCTGTCAAAGAAAAGTATATGGGTTTTGCTAAGCATGTTGATTTTTCTCTTTCTGAGTTGAATTCAGTTTGAGCTTTATTGCCAACGAACTTGAAATACAAGGTTTTAGAATTGGCGAGATAATAAGGCAAAAAATAGGATTAGCAACTCGGTGGCATGTTAACAATATTAATATAAAGTAATTTCTTAGAGAGATAAAGTCATTACAATTGCTTTAATTAGATAATTCCTCTAGTTTTTACTTTGAATTAAAATTTCTTATGTGTAGTCTAAAAATGCCAGTGAGTATAATAATAAGCTTTTAGCATTGTAAAAAAATCATTAAATAAGGCTAGCAACTTACTGCCATGTTTACAATAGCATTGTCAAAATTGTACAAAAAGGAATGATATATGACAGTAATCTCTTGAAGAAATACAGTAATTGCAGTTCTTTTAAGTTGATCCTAATCCCTCCAGTTTATACAATGAATTTAGAATTAAATATTCAAAAAATGTTACGCTTTGCTATTTTTAATTCTTCAGTTAACAAGGTGAAAAGTCTGAACCATTTATAACTGGGTCTTTTACTAGAAATTTGTTGATAGACGGAAGCAAAGAAGTTGCACTTTTTGAGTAAATGACAAGTTTGAGTTACATCTTCATTTCAAATTAACGACAAAATTTGGAGACTAATCCGTTCAAAAGCATCAATTTGTTCTCCACAGGTATCCTCAATGAATTTTGGCGTAAGTATACAACACACCAGCTGTAAGTTTAAAAATTGGTAAGTTTTGTTATCAAATGCTGGTTTTAGTGGAGATCTGTCGAAAACATCGGCCGTCTATGACACGCCCCTGCGACGTTGCCACATTGTAGGCTCCGGCCTGTGTAGAGTCGGCCTTGCTTCGAGATATATCGTTGGGTGAGGTACGTCCATGCGGCAACTTAACGGCAGCAAATATCTTCGGGCCGCTCTCTTCGAGATATATCGTTGGGCGAGGCAACGTCCATGCGGCAACTTAAGGGCAGCAAATATCTTCGGCCCTCCCTCTTAGAGATATATCGTTGGGTGAGGTAACGTCCATGCGGCAAATTAAAAGAACCCAATGTTTTCGGGCCGCTCTCTTCGAGATATATCGTTGGGTGATGTAACGTCCATGCAGCAACTTAACGGCAGCAAATATCTTCGGGCCGCTCTCTGCGAGATACATCGTGCGAGGTAACGTACATAACGTTAAAAGAGAAGCCAGTCAGAAGCAAGCAATTGAAGATTTGAAATTTTGTATGTGGGAGCAGTAAAACCATGGTAACATTTAAAAGCTGTTAAATTAATTACTTTTAGTTTAGAAATTAGTGTGATATACCCATATGGCCTCTAACCGATGTGATAAACACGTGATTGGTGTTTGTCATAATATTGTTCCTTCTTTCGGTAGCAAACTAATATGTAGTGTATTTATCCCCGATAACACTGATAGATGCCTAAGAGTCACTGTATATACATGCACTATAGTTATTACTGCGGCACCTCTCCACTGCTTGATTCAGTGAAAAAAGTTTGGCCTGGAATATAGACCAATTAGATGCGAGTCTGTATCCTCTATAAAGCAACTCCACATTAATTATATCGAACACCACTAAAACGCATGCCACACGAGATGGATTCTCCGGATGATCAGAATATTGTGAGCCATGTGTGTAGATGTTGAAGTCATACGTTTGTTTGCAGTTATTCTCGCTGACAAAGTTCCAAGCTTCCCAGCTTCCAAGAAATGAGATCTCGGATGAAAGTCGAATTCAGCAACTTGTGGGGAACCTTGATAACCTTTCTTTATGTTATATATCATTGAAGCGAATATTGCCGATAAATATTGTAACGATATAACCAAGGATGGTAATGGATAAATAGCACATGGCCAGATCTTACACGGGGGGATAACTCATTAGGATAACTCACTTCCTTTGCGAGGAGATTTGGGTTTTCTATCAGGTGTAATTAGATTACAACATACCAAAAACTACAATTTTAGACAAGAAAAGTTCTACTATAGGTATAAAGAAAGATACATAGTTGGCCGCACCGGCCGGTCGCCTGCCCTCACCCACTGTGGATACACACGTCCGTTCTGGTCGAAAGTTGCTAACCTACTTTGTATCTGGTAAAGTTCATATTGCACCCAGCGTTTATTTAGTATATCTTGGAATACTGCCGAACAGTAGAGTAGAAGTGGTTGGATAACTCCAACGTATATCTTCATCGCCGAAGAGTTGAGACACCATATGGGACGTGGTGCAATTGAAAAACCATTGAGAGGTCTACTGGTTTTTATTTGCACATGGTTGAAGTGGTTTCTAAATGTTAGTCTGGGATCTAAAATTACTCCAAGTTAAGACAATTTTTTCACTAAGTTGATTCTCTGTATATAATATGAAATACTGGTTCCTCTTTCACTTTAATTCTACTGAATACCATTGCAGTTGTCTTTGTTGGATTAAAAGAAAGTTGTTATCTACTCCACACCGGAAAAGTTGTTCTAATGCTCTGTTTGCCATTGTAGATAAACCATTGATAGTTTTATCTTTCACCAACAGTAGTGCAACATCTGCATATGCTATAATACTTCAGTTTGGTGGTAAACTTATATTTAAGAGATCATCATATAATATGTTCCAAAGACCCGAGCTGCATTAAGATCCCTGAGGATAGCCTTTGGTAACAGGTTTTTCTATTGTAGATCCACGGAGGGACAGTTGTGTTCTTCTGTTATGGAAATAATTCTGCATCATTTTAAATAAATTCCTTGGGCAGCGTTTATTCTTTAATTGGAAAAAGTATTCTAGGTCACCATGCGTTATAGAAGGCACCAGTTGTAGCAAGAGATACAAGCATGCCATATATTTTCTGTGTGAATGTATGTTTTATCCACTCTGTAACTTGTAACACAGAATCCTCGGTTGACTTGCGTTGGACGAATCCATACTAATTTTTATTTAAAAGTTCGTTACTTTGAAGGTGATACATAATTATATCAATTATCAGAATAATATTAAACAAAATCAAATGTAGAACCTGGAAAAAGGTATCAAGTGCCCCACACTCTTTGAAAACATCGCCAGTGATCAGAAAACCAAAAGTACGTAAGAGCATCGACTAGAGCAACTTCGCTGCTAGTGTTTAAACAACGATAAATGTTCATCAAGGTTCTAAGGCTTTCACGGCCGGTGTCAATACTAGTTGAAGTATATTCCGAGCTTGTAGGCCGTGGTCTACTGGGCTCTTTCTTCTTCTTCCCAGACGTTTCGTCTGCGACTACGGCAGACATCTTCAGTGGCAGTGGCGAGGTCGAAGTACTCTAATGGGTATTACAAAAGCGACTGTGCTGTTCGCAGACCAGCAGCAGACCAGCAGAAGAGTCGAGTCGTTCAGGTTTACCCGGACGGAGTGTTTGCTGCCCAGCACCTAGCCGCTTATTGCGTCTTTATCTGGGCAGTATAGAAGAGTCATCATTTGTCTCAGCTGTTTGCTTTTTTTTCCAGTGGAGGAAAAATGCATTTACGCACTAGCCCCGGGATCGGAGTGTGGGACTCCTCTGACGGAGAGAGATCCGTCAGCCCTACCCACTAAAAAACCTCCACCGGTGAGAATTCGGGAGAGGAAGTGCAGCAGTACCGCTATTGCACCTGCGGATTCTGGGAGAGGATATTACGGCCAGGCAAAGCCTAGGCCGGGTGAGGATGGCGCCAGGACACAAGCATGACCAAGGTCCTACTTGCGACCTTGGAAATTCAGGAGTGGAATTGGTTTATGTAGTATTGTTGTGCCTCGGGTTGGAGGCACCGTCTTACAAGAAATCTGTGAGGTCCTGAAACATAAGGACGGTGTCATTAATTGTTAGTGCTTAAGAATAATTTGGATAAGATATCAGGCCAGGAGCGGCGCTGAGTCTTGCGTCAATTTGTTAGGCATTGGTTTACATGCATTCAATGTGAAAATGTATATATTAAATGTAACTTAACTAAATAACAACAAAATATTTTGACAATATGCTCAGGATTGAGTATAGTCCACGTCATGAGAGCTAATCTTGCTAGATTATTGTTTTGTATATACATCTACAATTGAGTAGTCTTCTCATGTCCATGTGTGATGCTTTGGTCATTTTCACTGGTCCCCAGGACGGGGACTTCCAGGGCCACTGGTCTGTCAGTAGTGTTTTCGCTAAGCCATGGCTTATGATTAAGGTGGGACTAAGTTGCTTAGGTAATCTTGAATGCTTATTTCTGGTTCCCCCAGGCCAAGGGTTCTGTCAAATAATGAGAGCGGTCTTTTGTGAATGTCGTGTTGTGTACCGTATGCGCCTAAGTCGCGAATTAGAGGGTTTTTGTTTTTTGCCTTTCTGTCATATAAGTTATAACTGAGCAGTTTAATAAACTGTTCGATCGAGTGGAGCTTCAGTTCCTCGTGCAGCCAATAAGCTGGAGCTACTATAGGAACCCTTGCAATAATTCGTATTATTCGGTTTTGCAGCGTCTGCAGTCTGTTTATATGTGTTTTCGCAGCGTATCCCCAGACAGGGGCTGCGTACGTCAATATTGGCCTGATTAGTGTTTTATATAGCGTAAGACCCATATTGAGTTGCAGTTGGTTATTTAGATTAATCAAAGGGTAGAGTCTGTTCAATTGTCCATTTGCTTTGGCCCTGATATTTTGAATGTGTTTTTCCATGTGAGACCTTGATCCATGGTGACCCCTAGGTAGGTAATGTGGTCTTTCCATTCGATTCTTTCGCCATGATACACGAGAGGTGGCTGTCTGTGCCTGGGATGTCGATGTTGGATTCTTTTTGTGAAAATAATTGATTGGCACTTTCTGGAGTTTACTGTTATTCTCCATTTTCGAAACCATGGTTCAAGATCATTCAGGGCATTCTGTAGCCGCAGGTGTATTATCCGCGGTTGAGTGGACTGAGTTACCAGTGCCGTGTCGTCGGCGTATATGTATTTTTCAGTGCGAGTAAGTTCTGGCATATCGTTAACGTACAAATTAAAGAGGGTCGGTCCTAGCAAACTTCCTTGTGGGACTCCTGCCTTAATAGGCTTTAGAGAGGAGGTAGAATCCTCCACAGTTACTCGGAACCGAAGATCGCTTATATAATCTTTAATGAGGGCAAGTGTCGAGTCAGAGAAATTGTATGATTTGAGCTTGTAAAGTAGGCCCGCATGCCATACTTTATCAAAGGCGCGTTCAATATCTAAGAAGATGGCGCCAGTCGATTTGTTAGTATTGTATCCTTTAGATATGGCTTCCGTAAGGCGTAGAAGCTGCTGTGATGTAGAATGCTGGGATCTGAAGCCAAATTGTTCCGAAATGAGAATATTGTGTTTTATAATATGGGAATTTATTTTCTTTAGAATTATTTTCTCCAGCACTTTACCAAAGGCGTTCAGTAGGCTAATTGGCCTATAGCTGCAGGCGTGAGATAAGTTTTTATGTGGTTTTGCAATCATTACTATGTTTGCTACCTTCCATTGTGGTGGGAACCTGCCGCTGTCTAGAGTATAATTGAAAATCTTTGCTAGAAGCTGCAAAGCTCTACGTGGGAGATTTTTTAAAACGATGTTGGGTATTTTATCGGGCCCCGGGGCCTTTCTGTTTTTCAGTTGCCTGATAATCCAGCCGATTTCTCCTGGATTAGTCTTTCGCATTTTGTTGTGTGTGATAGGGTAGTCTGTGTCGTGTATTTCCTGCTCTATGCTTTGAATCTCTTGCAGATTCGCTGGACCCTCAGCCGGGTTTGGTGTGAAGACCTTCTCAAGTGTGGCAGCAAATACCTCAGCTTTGGCCTGGGGAGTTTCTGCAACAGTGTTGTCATGTATGAGTGGTGGTATGTTTGTTTTAGCTCTGGTTAGGCACTTAGCTATACACCAAACAGAGTTAGAGTTCGGATTTAAGCTCGCGAGAGTTTGATTCCACTGGTTTGATACAAATTCCCTAGTTCGGGCCATTACGGCCTCTCTGGCATCAAGGTAGTCTTGTTTATGTAAAGGATTTCGCGTTCGTTGCCATTTACGTCTTAGTCTGTTCCTATTCTGATGTAAGATTTTTATGCCTAACGGATATTGGGCGTTTACTGATGGTGTAAATTTTTGTGGGACACACGTTGTGGTTGCTACCTTAATTGCCAATTCGAGTTTGGATACAGCTTCGTCGTGTTGCTGTGGTGAAATAATTTCGCTTTCCGGTAAGTATCTTTCTAAAACGTTATTGAAGTCTTCCCAATTGACTAAATTATAATTCAGTTGTGACCTCAAGGAGCACTGGTAATTGATCAGATGTCAGTTCTTGCATTACTGTGCATTCGATGTTAAAGGGTATATTGTTTAATATGGCTAAGTCTAATACGTCTGGGGCGTGACTGTTAACATGAGGTATGTGGGTGGGCTCATCGGGCCCCACAATAAGAAAGTTAGTGTTGTTGATATAATTTAGTAGTTTAGTCCCTTGAGGATTGGGGTTCACGCTGTGCCACAAATAGTGCTTACAGTTGTAGTCCCCTGCCGCTATTACTCTTGGTCCTAGCTGCATAATTTTTTGGACATCTTCGGTGTCGATGTCACCTGGTGGGTTGTATATAGCTACTAATATGGTCTCTGTACTGAAGGTGCTAATCTTTACTGCAGTCGCTTCTAGGCGGTTTAATTGGGGTATATGTACTTGATAGTGACTGATGCTCATTTTTATTGCTATTGCTGTCCCCCGTGGACCGCGGAATTTATACAAGTGGCTGGAGGGGGAGTCTGCTGTGATTGGTTCGGGTGGACGGTGGGCTACATTAGTGTGGGCGGAGTGTTGCGGTATGTTGGCGTCTGATTGGTTCTTCAAGCCCACCAAACAGATCTGCAATACACTCCGTTCAGCCAAAGACCTCAGAGATCCTCTGTCCACAGCGAGAGTATATAGAATACCATGTTCCTGTGGCAAGGTATACATTGGAACCACCCAACGCAGCATAAAAACTAGTATTGACGAACACAAAAGAAACTGCCGTCTGGGTCAAACGGAAAAATCAGCGATTGCTAACCATGCCATACCTGAAGAGGGAGAATATATCATCCAGTATGAAAATACAGATATTCTGGCATCAACATCACATTACTATTCACGCTTATTCCGCGAAGCCATTGAAATACATAAACACAATAACAACATAAACCGCAAAGAGGAAGGCCTTAAACTGAGCAGACCAGCAGCAGACCAGCAGGAGAATCGAGTCGTCCAGGTTTAGCTGGACGGAATGGTTTCGCCCAGTATCTAGCCGCTTTCTGCGACTTTATCTGGGTAGTGTAGTAGTCTGTGTTTTGTCTCAAGCGTTTATGTCGGGGCATAGATTTCTCTGATCTGTTGGGTTAAGCCGCTCAGGCTGCCGGCTGGGGTATGTATTCCTAAGGCCGGCTTCACCCGAACTCCCCGCTTGAAGATGGTCGGAGTGAAGACAGCACGATCAGAGGATATAGGAAACTGTGTGGGGGAATTATCTAAACCCATTTCTGGTTCTGGTGTTTACGGTGGGATGGAGAAAACCCCTTCTGGCTAATAGCCCATGGCGTCCTTGGAGAGTTTGTACCTCCTCCTCCTGCGAGGAGCTCTGTGGTCATACCGACCCAGGGTGGTGACCAGCTGGTTGGAATGGGTAGACAGTTTTTGATGGAGGGTTTGAGATCTCTCTCTTACCATATCCTCTTTGTAAGGGATTTGGGAGTGTTCATGTAAGATATGCGTAGGGAATCTGCGCCCAGTACCGTAGATCATCCTTAATGCCCGATTCTGCACGATTTGCAGCCTGCGGATGGTAGTCGGATCCGCCAGTCCCCAGACCTCGCACCCATACAGAATCATGGTTGGAATAATCGCCCGGTACAGACGTAGTTTGAGGTGTGCAGGCATATTGGATCTGAAAATGGGGTACACCTTCCTGAGTGCAACATGGCCTAGTCTCGCCTTAGCCCTGACATGGGGAGTGAAGTTTAGCCAGCGATCAAGCAGGACACCCAGGTATTTAGCCGAGGTAACCCATGGGATTTGCCTCTGCCTCAGCCTCAGTGTTCCCTTCGGTCGCCAGCGTCGGACCTTAGCCAGTAGAAGACCTGAGCTCTTCCCTGGACTAATTGCAATCCTCCACTTCTCACTCCAGCGGCCGATCGCTTGGAGCTGTCGTTGCAGAGGCGGGACGCAGAACTTGATATTTTTATTACGCGCCATAATGAGAACGTCGTCCGCATACTGGCACGTAACTGTCTGTGATTCAGTAGGGAAGTCAGACATGTAGGCCGCGAAGAGCAACGGTGATAGTACACTACCCTCCGGGACTCCCGCAGCTATGAGTCTGACACTGGAAAGCTTTCCTTCCACTCTCACTCGGAACGTGCGATCCCGAAGGAAGCTGCTGATCAGAGCAAGATAGGGAGGAGGGATGTTAACTTCCTTGAGCTTCTAGAGTAGACCCTGGTGCCAGGTTGTCGCAAAGGCCTTTTCCACGTCCAACAGAACCGCTATGGTTTTGAAGTTCTCTTGGAATCCCAGGGTTACCTTCTCAAACAATCGAAACAACTGCACGGTCGTAGAGTGCCCCCGTCGAAAACCAAACTGGTGATCTGGAAGGAGTTGCCTGTCCTCAAAAAGAGGTGTCAAGTGGGCTAGGAGCAGCCGCTCGAACATTTTTGAGACAACTGGGAGAATGCTGATTGATCGGTAGTTGCAAGGAAAGACCGGATCCTTGGCGGGTTTCAAGAAGCACACCACCCGCGCCTCCTTCCAGAATATCGGGAAGTGGCGTAGGTGCAAGCATGCATTGAATATCCTCGTCAAGTGGATGACAGCCCTCTTGGGAAGGTGCTGGAGCATAGTCGCTGTGAGGCCATAATGTCCAGGGGATTTGTTTGGTTTGAGCTTTTTGATTTCGGAAGCCATCATTTTAGGGGTGACTATACGGATATGGATCTCCACGTATCTCGGTGGTGGGTCCTCATAGAGGAACTCCACCTCCGCTTCCACGTGTTCAGTAAAGTCCTCGTCTTGGGGGTCCTCTCTAGTTTCGAATTGGCTCTCCAGATAGTCTGCGAACGCTGTGGCTTTCTCGTGTGGTTCAAAGGCGATCCTCCCACGAGTGCCATGCAAAGGATGCTGGTACAAGGCTTTGTCTTTACGCAAAGAATGTTTGCTTAAATGATTGTATGGCTGCATCTCAGTCAACCTCGTATTCCCAGTCACGGAAAATCAATGCAGGGGCACTGATATCTGTGTCGACTACGACAGGGTCATGGTCTGAGTCCATCTCATTGACAACTTAGAGGTCCAGATGGAATGGAATGTTTTTGGTGATCATGATGTCTATGATATCGGGTCTTCCGCGAGCCGGATGACATGTTGGACCTCTTGGTCCGTGCGCGATCAGATTTGGGTCTCCGCTTATGAGGCGGTAGAGCCCTCTTCCTCTCTGGTTATTGTTGCGGCTATTCCAGAGCCCGTGTTTCGCGTTGAGGTCTCCTGCAATGCAAACCACTGGGTGTAGGTTCAGTAGGGTGGTGTACTCTGCCTCATAGAAATGATGGCCAGGTGCGTCGTATGCAGCTATCAGAAAAGAGCCTGTGCCTCCAATGGCAAGTCGGATGGCACAGGCCTCAATATGCTGAAGCGCTGGAAGAGGAAAGGGTGTATGTGTGATGATATTTTTGATGAAAATGGCTGTTCCGCCCCCCTGACTGCTGACTCTATCGGTCCGGTGGGTGATGTAGTTGGGCAACGAGAAATTTGTACCAGCCTGTAGATGCGTTTCACAGACCATTAGAATGTCAATTCCATAGGACTGCACAAACTCAAGCACACCAGTATACTGTGAATCTATCCCATTCGCATTCCAGAATGCGACCCGCAATGGTCTCCGAACAAGTCTGGGGGCCATTACAGTTGAGTGCTAGGGAACAGTTCCTCGAGTGTTTTGAGGAAGATAGTGTATTTTTCCAGGGAGTTGTAGTGTGGGTCGTTCATTACCGGTTGCACTCTCTAAGAGTAGGGAGAATCCTTTGGAGGAGATCGCCGAACTACAGAGATAGGTCCCTGAATTCTTCGACTGTCTCTCGGATATTGCAGTTGCCGCAGTTAGGGGTGGCGAAAGAGGAACAGTCATCGGATCTGGCACTTAAACTGAACAGAATATGGCAAACAGCTCTAGCAAAAGTGAAAACGAAGAACCTCACCCGAACCAATCAGAAGCCAACAGAGCGTAACACTCCGCCCACACCAATCCAGCCCACGTCCACCCGGACCAATCACAGCAGACTCCCCCTCCAGCCACTTGTATAAATTCCGCTGTCCACGGTGCAAACAGTACAGTCGCTTTTGAAATATGCACTAGAGTACTTCGACCTCGCCACTGCCACTGAAGATGTCTGCCGTAGTCGCAGACGAAACGTCTGGGAAGAAGAAGAAAGAGCCCAGTAGACCATGGCCTACAAGCTCGGAATATACTTCAACTAGTAATGATAAATGTTACTGAAAGAAAACAACAATACCTGATGAAAAGAAAATCAGCTCCAAAGAGACATACTGATAGGTTAGGTAATCTCGGGCTAGCAGTGCATATCTTACAAAATACCTACTGCTAGCTATATACTCTAGACCTTAGCGTCATACAACTTAATGAAGACGAGATATACTTGGTAAAGCTGAGATAAATCACAGAGAAAGAAGTTCAGGCCTTAAAGACATACAACTATAGAAAGAATATATAAGGTACTTCAAAACAAGCAAAATGACTGAAAATCCCTCCAAGTGATATTAATAGCTCTAGCAGTGATAGAAATACCCATAGCACGCCCACTCAAAAGTTGGAGTATACTAGTAACAGTAACCCAAAAAATAAAGACCTGAAAACGGCTCTTAAATAAAATCAAAGACTATTCAATTACCGGATAGATGACTTAACTGGCTGGATTAATATCTCAAGATGTCTTAAAGGACACACAAAGTCCTCATAAAAGCGTTCAGAGGATTTAAAGAGTGTCTACAACTTTGGATACAAGGACTTACGCTGCGATACAAAACTGCCTAAACCCACTGGGAAACTTCAACAGATCGCAGAAAAATGAAATCAAAGAAATTCAGAAATCGTAGAATGAAAATAAGGTTAAGTTAAGGAGGTAGAATAGCAAGATTAAGTTAGGTTAAATGATAAAGTTTTAGAATAAAATATTACAAGTGGAGAAAGGAAAGTATCGAAATAGTTACAAAAACATCATGAACTAGGATAAATCAGGAGAATTGACTGTAAACGACTCACTAAATACGAAAAAATTCGATATAAGTGCTTCGTATAGGGCGCCAAAGCGTGTATTTTTACATCCCATTATCTTGTATTTCTCAATCAACTCACAGACAGGATTAGCAGTAAGATAACTACGGAGGGGATTCGGCACCAAAACCTGTGTTTTATTGTACCTAAGCCCCAAGTGGGCAACCCCGGAAAGAAGGGTGAGGCCAGAGGAAACAGAGGGACGCCAATACAAAGAGTCACGACAGTGCAGAGGGCATGGTACATACTACTTACATTTTGGGAACTCCCCCGACACCCCAGCACTCCTGTTCTGTCCGGAAGATGCCCATCAGGTCGGCCGGGAGAGTAGAAACCGTCCTACCGAAGGAGCAAGTGTTTACCAGGTGCTTCATCCTGCCATGCACTGATGAATTTGAGCAACAGGAAATTCGGATTCACTTGGTGACCCGGGAATATCCCCGAGAAAACCCATGGGGTAGGTAGGTCGGCCATGGTAATCGAACACAGACCTTCCGAATACGGACCGCAGACGAAACCTGAGCCATCCCGCTCGGTTTGGCCAAGAATTTTTAATATCTAGATTTTTTTATCTCCGCTATTTCTCTTCCGCAAAAAGCAGAAAAATGTAGTATGGCCTAGCTGGAACTCAAGTTAGATGACTATAACTTTCAAATACGAACATATCTGCCCAGAAAACAATGATATATCTTACCTTGGATGGTAACAAGTTCATATTCTCTTAACTTTCCTTCAAAACATTTCATTGAACTATAAGAATGGATGGATATGTGTTTCCATTATGTAGTAACAGTTCTTTAAATCTTGCCTTCGAGGATTCTACTAACACACGCAAAAACTCCAATTTATGCTGATTAGAACAAATTCTCCCATCACTGCAGAGAGCTAGGTCCCTTTCTTTACAAAACGGATGCTTTAATTCCTCTAGGTATGCGTGAAAAAACTTAACTTTGTTGTTAACCTGCAATATCTGTCGTGCTTTCAACCTTGAAGCTAGTAATGCTTTCTTACTTTCCCTTAAACTAAAATTTCGAACCGTAATATCATATAACTCTTCCTGTGTTAAAAGGTGAGGTACATTTAGAGCTTCATATTTAGCAAAATTTCAATCATTCTGTGATTTTCCAACATCAGGAAATTCTTCAGTCATTGTTATGATGGCATTGGTATAGATAATTTAGGAGTATGAAACACTGGTCAAATTGTTTATTCTAAAGGATGGATATGTTACATTCTGGACTTCCAGGTTATTCCAGCTATATTTGTTGAGTAGCACTCTTTCTAATAATCTTCAGATTTGTGCTATCTCATAAGACTGGAAATATCATATGTTGGGATACCTTCAGGCAACCATTATGAGTGTTACATATTTGGTACAACAGTTCTCCGTGGCCCATGTCTTTTTCTTGCTCTGTTGCTGTTGTAATAAGTCATAAGTTCTTCTTATAAGTGTGGTAAATTTTCACCCTTACGTTTTGAAATTCAGCTCAGCACACACAGCCCGCCTCGGTTGCGTAGATGGTAGCATGTCTGCCTCACGCTCAAGAGGTCCGGAGTTCAAATCTCGGTCAGGGTGAGTTACATGGATAAGGTTTTTTCCGAGGTTTTCCCTTATCCTTAAAAGACGAATGTCAGGTAACTCTAAGCTCTCTGGTCCCTGGGCTCATTTCAACAGCATTTCACCCATTTCATTCATCGTCCGATATGACTTCACGTTGGAGGACGTAAACTAAAAAAACAAAAACAAAAAACAAAAAAATCATATCAGAAGTTATTTCTGTCATTAACACACTTTCGAAATATATTTCTTATACAGTGTACACTGCCTTATAATTCATTACTATGGACAGTATTGCATGCTTCTATCTCAATTGACAACAGGGAAGAGGGCAGAGCTCCTTTCTTTTAAAATAAGCATCTATTTAACTACGAACATTACCTTACAATCATAGTTCTGTAACAAAATGTCATTGTTGTAACTCATGAATGTAAGGCAGCAATCAGCAAACGTTATAAGTCATCTGTTCACACAATGAAATGAAATATAAATCTAAAACACTTCTTCTAATCAGCATGATATATACCATAGAATCTAGGGTACAAGATAAAATGCTTTCGAATTAAAAATAAAATGATAAGTCATAAGAATTTCAGATATCATTTTTGGATTCAGCAGATAAAAATACATCATAAAGTCCGAATTCCCTTTTGTAACCAATTCATTGCTGGCCAGTGTTATTAACAGCAACGAGCCCTGCGCCAACCAAGGACAAAAATATTTGCTACCCCGCTTCTGTCCAGTAGGAATCTATTCATATTTAAGTTTAGCTAATCACAGACATCAGAGCTTCCCCGTGTGGAGTAAATCACGTGATAGAACGTGATAGAACATTATTACTCTGAGCACGTTAATTGTGATATCAGTCTGATTACAAAATCGTCTATACCTCTATACTCCAAAGCCTGCAGGAATTATAATTATTATTTATTTTTAGTGAAGTATCCAGAAATGCCACCAACCTCTGTCACTGTCAGGGAGCTGAGTTCTCACCTGAGGTTCTCTGTTTCGATTTTCGACCAGGGAGAGGAATTTAATTTTAATAAGGGTTATTTGCTGCCCTTTATAGAGTTTTGAGGTGCGGAATTTAGATTTCTTTTCGTTTTTGTTGTTTTTTTATTGTTGTAATTTACGTAGTCCAAAGTTAAGTCATATCGGACGATGTGTGAACTTGGTAAAATGATGTTCAAATGAGTTCGGAGTCCATGGAGCTTAGAGTTACCCGACATTCATCTATCAGGACAAGGGACAACCCGGGAAAAAACCTTATCCAGGTAACTCGCCCTAACCGAGACTCAAACTCGGGACCTCTTGAACGTGAGGCAGACACGCTACCTCCACGCTACCGAGGCGGGCAGGATTTGAGAGTAACTACCTGTATGCAAGTATGAAAGCATGTGTGAAAAAGAAGATAAAAATCACCAAAATATTCAGTAACCGAACCTCAACTTTTAAAAGAGTGTAAAAGTCACTGGATTTTGTTGAACTGAACAGCTCCTCCACCCAATCAGAAAATAAAAATTGCAGACGCAGTATCTATTTGTATAAAATCAGAGCGTTGTGCTCACATGCGTTTCTGTACTGAAGCTTGGGACATTAAATACACACATATACGTTTCTATACATTTCATATCAGCAAGATAATACTTTGCAGAAATTAGCTTATTGTATACTTTCCTGTAGGCACAGCTGGATTCGGGAAATACACTAGCTTTTAAAGGAATGTCATATGATTTAAGAGCAAATGGGCATGTCATGGGATTGCGATTCCTAAATGTTTGCATGGACAAGAGAAATGGATAAAACAAAAAATCATATCCCAATTTGAGGAAAGTATTCTAAGGAATATATAAGAAATAATTATCTCCTCAATAAATATTTTTTGACATAAACTGTATGCTTTAGCCACAACTGCATTGTTTGCGCAGTAAGATTTCTCCCATCTTTCACGGTTTACCAGTTATATAATAGGTCATTAAGTTGAAGAGGATTTCAGTGGCTTTTCCCAGGAAATTCAAGATAAGCATACTTTTAAAATATTTGATATGATAGTTTAATCCAAATATTAGTGCTCTTTTTGGGAACATCAAAAGCAGTATTTTGGGATGGGGGTTCTCCAAAATCTTCAGATCCTATCGCTGGGAGATACTAAATTTAAGTACTAAGATTTGTATGTAACTGATTTTTGTTTTTGAGTTATGCTGGTTCGTTATTACACATAAGCAAGGCGAGAGCGACCTTTTTTTAAATGCACTTTTTGGATTTGTGGGACCTCAAGCGTGTATATTCAGTGAAATCTCGGTATCGAAATTTCGCGTAGAGAGTAATACCGTCTCTGCATACTATTTACATGGTAAATAAATAAATATATTTTTATGACTGACTAATCTCTTATCAATGATTACATATAGAAGAAATAAGAACTTAATCATAATTAAATCGTTAAAAAACAAATCATGCTGTTATTGGGAAGTATTAATTAACAAGATAGGAGTAAATAGTGTTGGACAAGTATAAGAAAGGAAAAAGGGCTATAAGAAAACAGAAGGCCATGGTTATGTGTTCCAAAGCTGAAGGGCCCTTGTAAGGAGAGACGTGCGTCCTTTCCCGGACGAGAGGGAAAGTTTCAATAAAAGATGTAACACCTGAGAGATCTCTCACCTTGAGGCTATATGTCGCTATGAAGTCTTGTGTCTGTCTCCCCGCAGAAGATGACGTTATAAGAAATGGGAATCTCTTGTTTACCACGAAGTGGGATGGAAATGTATGCCTTTTATCACCGCAGGCGTTTCTACCAGCGAGACGACGGAAATATCCAGGGCTCAGGTTCAAGCTTTACCCTTTATTCCAGGGCACTGAATACCACCTCTTTCTATTTTCCTTATAAATATTCATGATTACCTGCACAGTTTTAATTGACGCTGAAGCAATTATGGAGAAATTTTAAATATTGATAATACGAACTTAAGTTATTAGTTTCAGTTTATCGTTTCTACGGAGTACTTATAACAAATAGAGGAGGTATTTTTTCACCCAACAATTTGGTGCATAAATTTCACCGGAAATGCACGTGTTGTCACTCTTAATCCGGAAAAAGGCACTATAAGAAAATCTCGTACATGCATGTGCATGTGTGTCTTCGTGTGCGCCCTGTATGTTTGTGAACAATATAACTAAAAGCGACAAATAATAAATGTAAAACTTGTATTCACATTCTTCATCTTCTGAGGATATAACACAAATTTTTTTCAAGGAAATTTACCAATTAAAACCACAATAGACATGAAAATGTTTAGCTGATTTTCATTTTGTTAAAAATGGTTATAAGAATTTTAAATTACCATATATTTATTGTATTTTCATTACAAATGAAATACACATATGTTAAATTTTGGGGAGAAATAACCTCTGAAGTCTCTTGTTTCTGTATAACTTTTGTATAACCGTAAAAGATATACATAGTCTTACTATACGAGAAAATGTTGATCTTGTTGAAGCATAAAATTATTTTGTGTTTTGTGTTGATGAAGTTAACATTTTCAAAAAAATTCTTTGTCATTCACTTAAGATTTATATTTCTCATACTTTTCTAAAAGGGAAGTCCTTCTTATGACATTTCATTTTCTGCTCCTTATCATACATGGAGCATGGAGTTTTAAACCGCCACATGGCGATCAGCAGTTGACAAATATATCGCTTAAGTCTACTGTACTTCCCTGATCCCGTTTTAGCTGTAACAGTTTCCGCAAACTTTATCTCGATTAGCGTGTAGCAGACAAGAAATAACTGTTTTAATAGCAAAAGAGTGAGGAGGAGAAGTCGCATGAATGAAATGTCTGAAGTGTTTAACAAATTTTCTGGAATATTTACACATTAAAACACGACAGAACAAAATATAATGAAAATACAATAAAACACAAAATGTTAATATATTGAAACTCAGGGAATACACGACAACACCCGCTTCGAAGCCCCATTAAAATAGGGAAAAAACATCATAGAACTTCTTCTTACTGTGTGTGTGTGTGTGTGTGTGTGTGTGTGTGTGTGTGTGTGTGTGTGTGTGTGTGTGTGTGTGTGTGTGTGTGTGAACAGTGTAACTAAAATGACTACGATTTTCATTGAAGTACCATGTCTGTAGCATATTTATATGCCAAATGAAATATAGTAGTAAATATTGAATTCTCTGCGAATAATATATAAACTTTCTTCAATCGGAAGCAATTTTTAATAAATTGTAAGCTGCAGAGGTAGACTTATCACATATCTCAGTAAAATATACTGATTATTTCAAATAATCGTTTTTGTGGTATCTGCCACTTCAGAGACATATGTTGTTATAACTTTGAATTTTTCAATAATTCAGCTTTTGATGTAGCCTTAAGCCTTAGTTTTCATGAAGTCGTCGTAACAAGATGGAACTTTAAGGTCAACATTACACAGCTACCAATTTCAGAACACTTGACTTTCGCTAAACTTTTACACCTATGGCTATAATAAATTGCGCAATGATTTTTCTACAAACGTTTATCGTACTTAACTTAAGTTAGATCGAAGCAATAAAGCCTTTTGTACAATATTTTTAGAAGGGTAAAGGTAGCACATGAGAATGTGGTGCTAACAAGCATTTGCAATATATAATTCTAAATCCTTAAAGATTACTTTGATGTGCAGTATAAGTGTGATGGAACAAAATTAGAAATGCGATTTCGGATACCCCTACCGTTTGAATTATAGTATATTTTGATTTGTAAACAAATACTTAGAGTTATGTCCATTACAGAAATCTTCATGTTACGTCTGATTTTTCTGTTCGTAAAATAGTATATTCTTAAATTCTAGAGGAAGGTGAGGTAAACGACAATTTGAAAATAATATATGCTGTTCAAACTGAAGATATTTTGTATAACCTGTAAGCCGTGGTAAATACAGAAATAAATAGAAATTTCGTTAAAAACAAAAAAAAATTTAGTAAAATATCTTGTAGCGCACATCATTAACGGAATATTTTTGTCAAATACGTATACCTTTTCCAAGTGTTAAATCTATATTCGCTCTTTCTCCGGTTATACATAGAGCAAGAAATTTCAAACTCATCAGAAGGCGCAATACTGTTAAGAAAAGTGACTATTATCTTTCTTATACCTACAAATAATGTGTAAATGAATAATGAGAATGTTTATTTCATATAACATGAAGTAGATGAGAGTTTTGATGAATTTGCGTGGAAGAATCGTTGTGAATTCCATACAATTAATATCTTTCGTTTAGTTTACCTATGTATATATTACAAACCTAATCACCCACACACAGTAATTGATTACAAAGGAAGGGCGAAGGCAAACTAAAATGAGAGCAATTGTTCGTCTATGAAAGTTTTACGCACTGAGCCTTAAACGTCTCTTCACCTACTTGGGAAGGGAGCCCTGTCTGTGGACATTTTACACACAGTAGTGACCTGTCCGCAATACTCCAGAGAACTTCACATTTTATTAAGTCCAGAAGCCATGGAGCTATAATCTCAATTCAGGAAGCACGCCTTAACTAAACTCAGTAAGTAAATATGCCACAGAGAATGTAACTTTCAAAGATTTTCTACTATGGAGGACTGTAACGGCGGAATCAACATACAAAGATTGGACGGTGAATATTGAGCGATAAGATAAAATAACTAGAATCCCATTTCCTCACATAACCGTTAAAAATTTTCCATGAGAGGGATGGTATCTTTATTTACAGGAAAGAGTTAGGGTATAACCATTAGCAACAGCTGCAGTTCTCAAACAATCGGCCCAAAAAGAGATATTACTTGTGTCGAAATCGATTTGAGGGGGCCGTGACCCGCATAAATATCGCCGCTCCTTCCGGCTACTTGCCCCATAGGAAATGAATAGGGAAATGGAATTGTTTTGCAAACATTCCTTTCCATATCGTAGAAGTGATTCCGATATTCGCTGGGTTAAATATGGGATAAGTTGCGGACATGCGTCCTCTTATCTGGCTCTGAGGAAGGAGAACTCCACTAATGTTCCCTTGGGAAACTGAGGAATGTGCAATCAAATACCTAGCGCACATTTACAGGTTAAAGTTCAAAAACTCTTATTATATGTTACCAGATTGTAATGTCTAGTGAAGTTTGCAACTAAGCTGGTGAGCATGCGGTGTTTCTCAGATTCTGTAGGCCTCATTTGCTTGCCTCTGTGCATCCCTTGTAATTTAGTCTCTCTACTGCATAATTATAGAATGACTGTATGAAAAGTTTTGGAGGTAGAACTGAGCAACTCCTGCTTCCCGAAAGAAAAGAGTGAGATGAGATCATTGTATGGGTGTCGAACCTTAGGAGAGACGATAAGAGAGGGCAGGGACCCTAAAAGCTACGGTTTGAAGCTCTTGGGGCACCTCTTGGAACCGGCTTCTTTTTTCCTGCAGTCTTACACATCTCAGGGAATAAAGGATTCAGAGACCTCCCCCGATCCAAAAGTCCAGGATTTCCAGAGAGCAAACTGAAATAAGGAATGAGAGGAAATTCGGGGAATGTAGTTATCCTTCGCTGGATCCGCCTAGCACCCGGGGAAATAAGGGAGACTATCGGCCACAGTAAACGAACCTTGGACCTTTCGAATGCAATCCACGGATACTACTGTCTGAGCTCTCCCGCTCGGTAACTTATACTAAGCAGAGAAAGAATTGCATCAGAAATGCATGTTTTTAAGCTTTTTGGATAAACAATTGCATTTACAGGGTTTCTTCCTCTCTGCCTAAAGAGCATAACTTAAAAATGAAAATCTAATTAAATACCAAAAATGGAGTTTATGTTTGGCGTCTTGCAAGCATTCAAACATCAAGAAAAATTCTTTCATTTCTTAGTACTCTTCATGTGAAATTATATTATTGACAATTTTATATCCTCAAAAATTCCTCTAACAATACTTATTAACTGACATATGCTTTAAATAGTTGCATGAGGAGTTCCAAATCTTCTGCGAATAGTCTGACATTTGAAACTAATAAACATAAGCGGTAGACAAAAGAATTACTACGAAAATGTATATCTCATCAACGCGCATGATTTATAAAGAAATCACAAATAATTTCTGTATAGTTTTTACTATTTCTTTTAATTTTAAAATCAGCTAGATATTTTCAAGCGATAAGTAGCAGGTCATTTGCTTCTTCTGGTCAAGCACCAAATCATGAAAAATTAGTCATCACACAGTAGCCATGTTCTAAAAGGTGATTATCCCTTAGCTTATTATGCACTATGTATTCTAGACGTAGGGACAAATATACGAGGGCTGATCACAATTTTTTTTCTGACAATGTACCTTTACTTATCCTCATAATTTTGATGGTCCTTCTCAAAATATTCTCCCCTTAATGCTATACACTTGTCCCAGCGTTTCTGCCAGTCTTCAAAGACATGCTGGAGAACATTGTTTGAGAGATCCTTCAAAATCGCCTCCTCAGCCCTCACCAATGCTTCTGATGATGGATAATGCCTCCCACGAAGGCGTTTCTTCAAGTTAGGGAATAAAACATGTCACATGGGGCTAAATCCGGACTATAGGGAGGGTGAGGAATGCACTTCACGTTGATTTTTGCAGTATTTTCAGCAACATTGACAATATGCGGCCGCGCATTATCGTGGTGCAGCATCCAGCCTGCTTCACGGAAATGTTGTCCTTTGCGCCTGATATGGACTTGCAATGTTTTCAGGACATCCCTGTAGTATTGTCCAGTTACTGATGTGTGTGCAGGTACAACATGGTGATAAACCATTCCATGATTATCAAAGAATGAGATGGCCATATCTTTCCCAGCAGAAGCAACCACTTTTGCTTTTTAGGGGGTTGGTGATGAGGGAGATTTCCCCACTGAGCTTTGCTGTTTGCTCTCAGGATCAAAATGATGTAGCCAAGTTTCATCAGCAGTGATTACGTTTGAAAGAAACTCTTCCTCTAACATCAACTTTAACTGCATTTTACCTCTATTGCAGCTGTAGGCGATACTGAACATGTCTGAACTTAACTGGTTCTCACAGGCGGGAACCAGGAGTACCAACAATGAAACTTCTACGGCGTGTTTGTTTCACATTAAGCTAACAGAATATAATAAGATTGACTTTTAGTACGAAAAATTATGACCGTAAAGAAATTATGATCATTCTTTATTGAACAGCCCTCGTACATAGATAGTCTGAAAATGTTCTGACCTAATAAAGATACAAGACATTTTTCCAGAACTTTTTTTTTTTATTTTTCAACATAGTCTCGTTGTAAATCTACACACTTCTCCCAGCGATGCTCTCATCTCTTTAACCCGTCCAAATAAGCAGTACTCGGCGTTTTTCTCCGCAAAATATTTGTTCAAGAAGATGATTAATTCTTCATTTGATGAAAATCTGTCCTCCAAGCGCAATTTTCAGATGGGGCAACAAAAAGAAGTCGCTTGGGCCTAGATCTGGTGAGTAAGGCGGATGGTCAAGCAATTCAAACCGTAATTCGTCGATTTTGCCATTGCACCCGCTGAGATGTGAGACGGTGCGTTGTCTTGGTGAAACCTGATTTTCTTTTTCTGCAACTGGGGCCGTTCTCCGCAAGTTCTGCCTTCAGCTTTTCAAGAAATGGCGTGTAGTACGTTTTTTCCTTTTTAAAGGTATAATATTAGGATAACTCCATGACTACCCCAAAAAAGAGTCGCCATCACTTTCCCAGTCGCAAAAAAGAACAGTTTTTGCCTTTTTGGAGCCGGTTCCCCCTTAGAAGTACACTGTTTGAACTATATTTTTGTTTTGGGCCTATAATGGTGTATCCAAGGTTCATCTGCATTAACTAATCACCGCCCAAACTCGGATTTACTACTCCTAAACTGCGCCAACAGACCGTTGGAGTTTTTGGTCTAACGTGAGCAAACGCGGCACCCTACGCGCGGACAGCTTTCTCATGTCTAAATGTTGACTTAATATGTGACAATCACGTTCTTTTGACATGCTCATAGCCCCTGACATCTCTCTCACATTAATTAGACGGTCGTCTAGCACTATTTGGTGAACTTTGGTGATGTTCTTGTCGGTAGTTGCAGTTTTTGGACGTCCCGAAGTTTTATCGTTTCCCAAGCTCTTACGGTCAAGTTTAAATTCAGCTGTCTGTCACTGTGGTGAATGATGGTTCAAAGTCCCCGTACAAAGAATCCAACTCGTCTTTGATTTGCGTAGGCGTATAGCCTTTCAAAAACAAATATTTAGTGACAGCTCGATACTCGATTTTGTCCATTTTCATAAAAAACACTCACATCAACTCACTCAAACGACTGTTACATAACAACTGAGCGTCCAAAATGGCAGAAACTTTGGTGAGTAACTGTCAACGGATGAAGAACGAATGCTGCCATCTTCATGTTAAGATCGGAAACTTTTCAGACCACCCTCGTGTGTGCAAAAAAAATGTTTATTTCTGTCAACCAGGTATATAAGAAAAGTAAGCTTTTGTAATCACAATTTGTAGAACGCTGAGTAGACAAAGGCTAATGAATCTAGTACAATATGTTATTTTCGTAAAGAACTATTTACTGGTTAATTCTTACCTGGAATTATGTTCAGGCACGAAGCTGTTAATGTACAACAAGAAGCAGCAGTTTGGAAGGAATTACCCTTAGACTCCAAATCTTATAAATTTTCTAATTTTCTCTAACCTTTTTGTAAACGTTTTAATTTTTAGGGTGTTTTACCAGAAATTACCAGAAAATAAGTTTCACGTAATATTGTAGTTTTGGGTAATTTATTACTATGTGTGACAATATTTAAGGATAAATGTTTTATAGAATGATATTCTATTATGCTAAGTATTAATATTACGTAATAGGCTACTATATGTGTTATACAGGGTAGAAGATTTAATCCTTTACAGCAGAGGTGAGTATAATGAGTGCAACATCCGTAATTACTATATAAATATGATTATTACATACCTTATTGAAAAAGAGAACAAAATAACAGCTATGGAAATGAGATATTTAAGACGAGCTGTGGGGAAGAGAAGAAGAGATATGATTAGAAATGTAACAATAAGGGAAGAGTTGGGTACACACTCCGTTAAAGAAATATTGGAAAAAAGACAACTTAAATGGTATGGACATGTACTCCGCATGTCAGAAGAAAGAAAACCCAAACAATATTTAGAAGCAAGACCAGAAGGTAAAAGAATTAGGGGAAGGCCACGCATGTTGTATCAGGAATACATTGAGAAGTTGGGGAAGCATAGAGGGAAAACCATGACAGAAATGAAGAGAATGATGATGGACCGAGAAAAATGGAGGAAATGGTTAGAAGAGGCTTGTACTCCACGCTTAACAGCACAAAGGAGTTAGAGAAAGAAGAAGAAGAAGAAAAAGAGAAAATTATTAACCATATGAAGTATGGCTCTCATACGCAACATGAGCCATTAACGTCTTGCATAATTATTATTCTCGACGATAGTGAGGGAGATAAATAATACTCACTCTCAAGTAAAGATAACTGCTTCCAAACTTTAGTTCACCCACTTTGAACTTGGTGACGAACTACTGATAGATTATCCCTGCGTAGTTCTTGGCCCACTGGTAGCTCATAATATTTGCTGAATAAATTAAATCGAATACATTAACAAACAAGAACAGCACGAGCTATGTAAGATTTAATTAGCAACATTCAACTGTCAAATATAACATAATTTATGTCTGCAGTAATAAAGATGAAAAAAGAAAGAATTTATTATATTTTATGAACATACACGCCATAAAATAGGCAGAGCATACAACTAGGCAATATTACTGGCAATGAGTGCAGAAAGAATGAACCAAACATGCATCAAGACATACTTTGAAAAAAACAAATGTATTAATAATTTTGTTTTTTCTGGAGTACGTTCAGCAACAGCGAGCCTTCCTTGACCAGTGGTTGGGCAAAAATTGATAGGTAAGTTCAGAGAGGAGTAGCGTTATTTTTGCGACGTTGCTACAAAGCTTCTGCTCATTATTGAATAAGTGATAACTTTATTATTTATTAATTACTACTAAAATCTGATATACCAGTTTAGATTATGATGCAATTAAAAGGCAGTGTTTTAATGTAAATGGAAATATATTATGCATATAAATATACATAGATATTATGAATAGCTTTACATATTGTTTAGTCTACCTTCCCTAGAAGATGCTTGAGTTTGAAGGCGGTGGAGAGGTTTGTGTGCACGGTGCATGGCACAGGTAGAGTCACTGAAGCTCGGGAGGTCACAGGCGAGGCGCACGACAAAGAAGCGGCTGTCCTTATTTTAACAAACTTTAAATCCATCCCAAATAGATATCCCAGTAGGAGAATTTAGCCGAGACTCCCACTAGGAGAAACGGGAAACTCTAAGGCCATTGGTTATCCAGGCTAAGATGGGGCATCGTGCTGAGAACTGAGTGACACGGGGGTATAACACAGTGTGGCTAAAGATCCCTTCAGGGAACCAGGCGATGTATTCTTCCTTGCACGTGCATTGGTGCTCAGCACTATTCGTAGGATTTATATTGAAACTCATATAAATACATATAATAAACAGGGAAGGCAGGGACTCCAAACATAATCGGTCTCTAAAGCGTCACTCAGGGAGCTGGCAATTCTGGCATGCCTGAGGATAACGCTGTGTGCCAGAAAGCCTCAGAAATAAATCGGCTACACCTAGGACAGAAATCTCTCTCGGGGGCAGCTAGAAGTAAGCTTCGAAGGTTAAAAGGAACTGCTCAAGCTGACACCAGGAGCTCTAAGCAACTCTCGACACTGCAAAGAACTAGAGCTGTGAAAACAACTAGGTATACACTTGACACGCCAAATACTGTCACTCCACACCAAACGAGACACAGGGATCCAATGGAACCTGGAGTAACCTTTAGGGAAATTTAGGCATGTTACAAAATCATGGTCATTAAGGTAAAGTATACGGAGACTAAACTCATAGAAGTGGAATTCAAGAATATGCTAAGGGAAGTACTGAACAAGGTAGGCAGGACCATTGGACCACTGATAAGATAGCTCTACAGGATGGCGCTCTGATCTACTATTGTGAAGAAGAGAGGAGTGCTAAGTGGCTCAGGATAAACTTCAATGGGATAAAACACAAAGAGGGTTTGATACTCCGGGTAACTGAAGCTAAGCATCTGGCCAAACCAGTTAAGGTGGCCTTCAGGATCCGACACTTTATTACTGAGGATCCGAAGGTTCTACTGAGCTGAGTAAGGACACTGAATCATAGACGTAAAACCGAATATTGGACAGCAGTGGACCAGCAAGTGAATTCCGTGGTACAGAGGGTTGTACTTCTTACAGAACACGAGTCAGCCAAAACCAAAAGGATGCCAATACTTCTTTGGGTTAGATAGATAGGGATTAATTCAAGATCGCAGTCTATCCAACAAAGCCAGATGAGACCCAAGCAGCCAAGGAGGACGAGACACCTGTTAAGCCTCAGTTCGCTGCGACTATAAAGGAATTCATGGTAACTCAGGGGACTGAGAACAGGTAAACTAAGTTTTTGCATCTTACATAATCGTGGAAGAAGTGTCAACAATTCAAATAAATCTTCACTGTAAGGCTGCAACTGCTGCTCTCTCTAGAAAGCTGAGAGTTGAAGATATTGATATCGCTCTTTATCAGGAACCCTGGAATTGCCCGCCTCGGTAGCGTGGTGGTGGCATGTCTGCCTCACGTTCAAGAGGTCCCGAGTTCGAATCTCGGTCAGGGTGAGTTATCTGGATAAGGTTTTTCCGGGGTTTTCCCTTAACATTAAAAGACGAATGTCAGGTAACTCTAAGCTCTCTGGTCCCCGGGCTCATTTGGGCATCATTTCACCCGTTCCATTCATCGTACGATACGTCTTAATGTTGGAGGACGTAAATTACAAAAACAAAGCAACCCTGCAATTATAAGGGAAAAATAAAAGGGCTTAACAGCCCTTAAGGTTTTCTTCCAGAGTTCCAAGCAATCATTAGGGTGGACGAACATAGAAGGGTAGTTTCAGAACTTGAACAGGGTATTATAAGAATATCATCACAGTGTTTGTTTTGGAGCTGGCTATTGACATTTGCAGTTAGATTACTCTCCTATCCTACACTGTTAACTGTAAAGCTAAGGTCGCTTCCACACCAAGGAACGTGCCTTGGTGGTCTAAAGGGCTAAGCAAACTAAGATGTATTTCAGGAAATTGTTTAACCTGGCTAAGCGAGTTTTAATTGGGACTCTTATAGAGATGAATTGACCAGTTGTAACAAGATATAAGGAAGGTAAAAGAGCTCTATAAATGAGGTACTGTGGGAGAATTAGAAATGTTCCGAGCGGTGCTAAACTTGTGAACAACCTAGCTAAAGTTGTCACCAGTAAGCTGATGGCAACTATACAATGATTGGAGAAAAAAAAACTTTGAAACATATTTTTGCAGTGCACTTTCTAGGATCTGTATAGACTGATGAACTACACGGTGGACAGGGGCGGTCCAACTTTGAGTTTATCCTAGGTCGAACAGTGAAGATTAGCACCTGGCTAGGACAATAATCAATCTATTTGGTAACAGATGGACTAATGGCACAATTTAACCATATAAATCGGCTGAGCCAAGACCGATACCTGCTTTGCTACAACAAGGGATTGGATCTTTGGCATCCCTGTTGTGTAATAATTTCAGAGCTAGTCTTCCACTTGGACCCATGCCCATGGAATGGATGTATTCAGAGTAGCTTATATTGCTAAGCCTGAGTGTCCTAGCCATCAGGATGCCTATGTCTTTCATCTCTTCTGTTGAGGATAATGGAGAAACTTGCTGATCGATACATAAGGGACTGCGTTGATAAATCGACCTCTGTACAGATAGTAGTAAAATATGTAGAGGTTGCTTTGCATTATGTTGTAACCAATATAGAGAAGTCTCTACACTACAAAGAAATTGTTCTGGGAGCAAACCTTAATATCAAAGGCGTCTCTGATGGAACCTCAACTGCAGCTATTATCACATCAGCTGCTAAATATAATGTTCCAAGCACTATCTGCAGATGGATATTTGCCATATTGCCAGATAGGAGCATTTTTCGACATTATGTGGGGAGACCATTCACGTTTTCACATCAAGGGGTATGCCCTGCAATAAAACGCAGGGAGGTCAACAAGTTGATCCAACCTACAGAAAATGAATTAGTGCATTATCTGCTGACTGCGATTTACTGGCATCAATCAGGCTTAAACATTTTAATCACTGCTTCATGTCTGATCATGAACTATCAATGGTCTCTCCAAAAAAGCTGGTTTTTGTCAAGGATTTTGGCATTCTTTGAGACTATATGAGTGGAAGCACAATAGATTATAAATGGTCGAAGTGCATAGGGGCTTCAGGATCTCTCCACTCATTAAACTTAAACCTAAAAGTAACTGTTTAGTCTAACGTAAAGTACGGGCGAACGGAGAGGCCCCCGGGACCGGAGCGGGGCATAGCAAAAACGCTCGTGGCTCTTTGTGTTTTTTGCATAAACCCTGAGAGGGAGAAATGAGGTGAGAGAGCCTAAGAGATACAGATTCTGTTGACGACGTCGCAAGTATGGACAGAGTTCGGACGAATTCCAGGCCGTACGAACCCATACACAAGCCCCTAGACCTAGTGATCCCGCTTGGTGGGTTCATTTAAGAAGCGGATCCTGACGCGCCACCAGAGAAGAAACCTGTTCAAAGCGCACACCCACCGTCCAGACGCAATCCGCCGAACACAGTCACCTGGTCCTGCAATGATGAAAATGACGGGTAAAGGAAACAGAGACGGGAAAGACCTGAATGAAGAGGAACCATTCCAACATTCCCTAACGACCAGGAGAAATAATGAAAAAAGAACCATGGGTCAGAGTGGGTGGTCACCAAGTATCGAATCCAGACCTCCCAGATGTGAGTCGCTAGCGTTACCGTAGTGCACCTCCAATAGCATACTTTCATCAGTGAAAAAGATCCTATATTATGATATACATGTGTTGAAATCTTAAAATTACTTTTCCGCGCGCAAATTTATTGCTAAACGCTTGAAATATTAGTCAGTGATAATTTCACAATTAAATCAAAATATTAAAATTTGCACTTCAGTTAGATATTAAATATACATATATGTTGGAATAAGTAGCTTAATAGAATTTTTGATTTCAAAAGCCGATATAATAATTATAAGAGAAAAATGTAATAATTTCTCTTTGCGATATGGTACGAAAAGGGAATTTAGAGTTTTAATAGTGCCATTTAAAGCATTTTAATACATTTGCTTCACAAAATATCTAATTGTTCATCCTATAATATTTCAAACAAAAATTATATTTGCTACAGTATCACTTACATAATGTTGCAAGGGTTGTGCAGGGTTGGTTTACCCTTACATATTAGAAGTATTAAAAAGCAATAGGACAAACGAGTTTATTCCTTGCACGGTAGCTGAGATAGTGGTCTACCATAAATATGAGTCCTGTGAATACTGCAGATGCAGGTTCACCTTTCTTTGTTGCTTGAGAAGGGGATCATTGTAAAGCCTAGTGTCTCAATGGACCCTATAAATAAATTAAGGATGCCTAAAACATTGGGTGCCATATATTCTGTGGCTCTGCCAACCACGTAAAACAGACAATGAATAAATGAAGGCGTGAGAGAGAAAGATTCGCATCAAGTCCTGACGTCACGATCACCTGGAGAATTATGGCACTACCCGGCTCATCAAATAGTAAAGGAGCTACCTACGTAGTTCCAACTTTATAAACCAATAAACTGGATAAAACCTGAGTTCCCCGCTACTTGATCAAAAAGAAATTCAAATGATTTGCTTGTTTTGGGATGTTTATAAATACCCTTAAGGTGACAGTTCCGGCACTGTGCAGTGCTGAGGGGAAGACTGGCAATTTTCTTGTATCTTGAGAGGAATCGGTTCCAAATCCCGTGTTATTATCCAAAATGTTCTGCATTTACATCCAACATATTGCTTAGATGGTGTCTAAATAGTAAAATGCTATACACGGACAGGGATGTATTAACATACTCTTTTCAAATTATAATTTGGTTTACTCTACTCATTTATTAAACTTTCCAGCATTTGCTGCTACATTTATGTTAATGAAGTTATCTTCAAGTTTATCAGATACACATGTTATCTTATTCAACTACATTGAAAATGTTCACAGAATGTACAATGCAAAGTTAATAATTTGCTCATCGTTCTCAACATTGTTCTAATACAAAGGTACTGGACGTTGCGTATATTATCTGGACAAGAACTGAAACCAGATATTTTTTATATTCCTGACTAGATATAATACTGTCACGAGCCCGTTATCTACGATAGCGCGGCCTGTGTACACAAAGAGCCGGCAAATAAAGATAGCGGAGATAAAAGACTTGCCGGCACCGATTAAGTTACGCTTCTGGGAGGTGATAGAACGTTAAATTTCTTGAATGTTACAGAACAGTCCCGAATTATCAATAAGATATTTAAGGAAGCGACGACTTACCGAGGGTCAGTCGTAAACAGAGCAGCAGTAGTAAACAGTTGTACAGATGTTGTAACAGGAGTGTTGTAAACAGATGTACTCAGAACGCTGTTATTGTCATCATCGACCTTGGTAGATTGTGTGTGACGTAATTCTGTTACGTAAGGATTGAACAGGGTGTATCTCTACGGAAATAAAGACCATTTTGAATTTCGGCAGATGGGACTTTTATTTCTACGAACCCACAAAGTCATAATATCTACTGAAAAATCAAGATGCCTGTGTAACTACAACAAAGGAAAATTCATATGATGAATGATAACTGACTAAAATGCGCTTCGTAAAATAAAAATAGCGGAGTGAACATTATAAGAAATGGTATCCTAGGGTACATTTAGTACATTTAGTTAGTTAGTACATTTAGTTAGTGTTTTGATTAAAGCAATAATCTCTTTCCTTCATTTATTGTTGAAAATAAGATCTCTTAATTTTCCAAAAATATTTTCTCCTCTAGAAAATATTGGAATGAAAATGTTGGCTCAAATTTTAGAATATACTGTTAGAATTGAAGTAATCATTTCTTTCACACTAGCTGCGTGTAGGTTAAGGTTTGAATGAGTAGGGCCAGATTGAAAAATTCAATGCCATAGCCGTGCGGTTGCTCCAAACCACTGAGCTGCTATGGCCATCATGCCGATGTGACATTAAATTCACCAACTGACTCGTATGTTTCTCGGTAGACCATTGGTGGCATTGAATTTTTCAGTCTGGCCCTACTCATTCAAATCTTAGCCTACACACGGCCAGAGTGGAAGAAATGATTATTTCCATCAATATACCCAACAAAACATAGTGGTTTAACTATAAAGCCTGGGACTTAAGTACTTACAGCATAGTAAGTCGCCAAAAAAGGTGCGTATCTCATAGCCATGAGGACCCCTAATTGCCTACCGGGAAACATACAAGTCAGTTGGAGATTTTAATGTCATATCGGCATGTTGGCCATAGTAGCTCAGTTGGTTAGAGCAACCGGACGGAGAGCGGGAGATCAATGGTTCAAATCCCGGCTATGGCATTGAATTTTTCAGTCTGGCTCTACTTATTCATACTGTTATAATTTTATAAATTATACACCAAATATTGAACTACATCTTAAGGTGTTTATAAATAATCTTACATGAATAAATATTCACATATTTCGATTTTTATAGACATATTTATAGCTTTTGTGGAAAAGTCACTTAAATTTAAGAAACTGTAAAAAGAGTTACTTCAACTGATATATTATAAGCGTAAAAAGTGTGATCTGCTGTTATTGCGTTAACAACCCTCATCTGCTGCTTTCCGTAGCGTGCTTGGTTCGACTAGACTGTTTCCATGTGTATGAAATCGGAAATAACAGTTAAAGTGACTCTTAAAGCTTAAATACACATTATACACAATGTTTAAATATTCCAGTAGCTAAACCAATGAAGAGGGAATTCTCGTTTTCAATATTCAGAAATTGCAAACTAGGTCACACATTGGAGTGGTTTTTCTGGAGCGTTTCCACTCCTTTAATGTTTGAGCTGTTATAACCTTTATATATATATAAAGGTTATAAATATGTATTTGTAGAGCATTTATGATGAAGTTGAATAGAAGCATATGTTTAGCATCCTTTCCTATCTTAATACTTAAATTCAAATTATTTGAAATTTCTTAATTAAAATTCTACAATAAAGCATATATCTGCAAACCACGCAAAACTGTTTTTCAGGGCCACGTTTTGATTATGAGAACCTGAATCAAAATAATTTCCGATTACCTAAAAAACTTGAATTTTGGGTAATTATTTTGAATTGTGTACTTGAGATCTGTTTATGACTGAAGGTTATCGTAGACTCCGCTGTATTCGATTCCGTGCGAGATTCAAATTTACAAAAGTTTGAAACAAGTTTGCTAAGTTTTGTCTTAGAAAGAGGGCGTGGTGTGTTAAAGTGAAATGCATACAGCATCAAAGGCCCCACGAGGCATTTAAGCTAGCCTCATGCTTAGACAAGTATATAATCAGGTGTTTTAAGTATTGGGCTAACTTGTACAAAAAATACATGATATTTTGTTCATAATATTTAAGAGAAAATAATATTTTCGGAAACATATTTTCGATGTAATATTTCGTTGCAATTCAATACTTTAATGCTCCCTCCCCCCAGAAATATGCGTTAGAGAACGTAATAAGAACATATTTGGTAGATAACTATTATCCGGGCTTTAATATATAAATACTTCGGCAAACTTTGCGGGTGTGCTAAAGGGACAAATCTCCCCTTAAATATCTTGCAAAAGTCTAGGACCTCATTTGGAAGGGGGTTATATGTGGCAGGTCGCGACCACAGAAAAATAGCAGGGCGAGAGAGGGAAAATTCTGCACTGGCTCTCATCCCGCCCCCTAGAGAACCTGCACGGACAGATACCCTCAATTTACGGAGCCTGTAGCAATGGGGAGTCTGGGCATAAAGAATAAGCACGCACGCACACTGTGCTAGAAATCCTCTGCGTAAAGTTAAATGCACACAAAGTAAACACTTGGGACATATTGCATAGAGCTCTTGAAATTTATGGTACGGACTTTAAGTGCGAGCGTGGTACACGATGCTCTCAAATTCCAACTTTGATTCAGTACACATAGTTCACAAAGTAGGACTGAAGTATTAAGCTGTAATCCAAGATTTTTCTGATTAATTTCGATTTTGGATTATTAACTAGTGTTAGATTTGTCGTATACGCCTACCCACTATGATTTATTACTTTCTCAATTGCTTATTTACATTAAATAGGGGAAGGTTTGCCTCTCAGCTACACATTTGGTACTGAGCTATCAATAAAAGTACAAGTTTTGTGGTCTACTAAACAGAGAAAACCTGTATATATTGTATGTGCGTGTTTGTGTCTGAGGACAACATAATTTAAGAACGAAATGTTGGTTAAATACCGAACTTGTTATTATGTATGTGTTCTTTCAATTATCCAACATGAAGAGATTCAAGAAAAGTGGCTGTATTCCAAACCACCGTAGGGATGGAAAATGCTTTGTTATTTTTAATTCTGATTAAAATGTCCAGATAAAATGTACTGTCCTCCACAGGAGAGATAGTCTCCGACGGCTGAGACGCAGGGGTGTTGGCGAAGGTTCCCACACCCTCCCTGGACAGGTTTATGACACCCCATGTCAGTTCAGTTACAGACCATTCAAAAACATTCTGACGACTTCTACTTTTGTGAATGAATCTTCCCGATTTTAGTATACAGAGTGAACAGGGCGCATGTTTTTTTAAGGGTCTGCTCCTTGTGTAACAGAGGTTCCTTGCCACAGACATTCGCTGTCCTTGTCCCACAGCACATTCCTTACAGGGACAATATTTGCGTTGCTATATCGAAACAACAAAATTAAAAATATAGATAATGTCTCATAAGAAATGTTTTTTAAGGAAAACAATTATCTGAAGTGTGTTCTGACAAGCAATTAACTAATTTTCAAAGTATAGACCATTAGATTCTATGGTCTTTGAGCCTTCGCTCAGAGAGGTTTATTATCCCAGGATGGTATAAGTTTCTGGTTTTTGATGCGAGGAATTCGGCGACACCCACTTGCACTTCTTCAATGTTGTCAAAATTACTTCCATGTAGAAAATGGGCCATGGATCGAAAAGGATGATCATCTGATGGTGCGAGATCAGAGCTGTATGCTGGGTGTGGTAGCAGTTCGATTTCTCCCAATTCATGAATTTTTTCCACGGTTGTTCGTGTAGTATGTATGGGGTGTTGCATTGTCCTCTTGCAATGAAACTCTATTTCGGTTAACTAATATTGGGTATCTCCGTCTCAAACTTTCATAAACTCCTTCCAGCTGTTTAGAATAAAGATCCGTATCAATCGTCCGCCCGTTTGGAGCAAACTCGCAGTGAATCACCACTTCAGAGTTCCACCAGACACACAACCTTACTTTGGGACAGAACTGATTCTTTTAAGGACGACTTTGGCAGGTGTGCGGGGATCAAGCCACTGTTTCGAGGCATCAGTGTTTCGGTTATATACCCACTTTTCATCAAAAAAGACAATTCTACTAACAAATGTATCATCCATGGGATTACGGATAAGCTGACGACAGATATTCACGCTACAATAAAATCAAATCTGAAGTTTTCCTGGCGACGAATACGCTCACTTTCTTCTCGGGCAGCCAGTCAGGTGAAAATATGATTAGGTATCAACGTTTCGGGAGTGTGCATCTCTCCCAGCATCAGGATACTTATAAAATGTTATAACCACAGATGAGTAACTGGATATAACACAAATAAAACAAAGGCAAAACAAATTAAATGCCAGGTCAGGAGATGGCGTGAGTATAGAAAATTGTGTCAAAGAAACGTAACTACTTAACTTGATTATCAAGCTGCATTGATACCGTTTATATTGCTAAAATATAACGCCATTGTATTGTGAGTGTTTTAAGCACATATGTAGTATTTATAACTGAATGACCCTAGATAAGCTGAACGCGGGTGTTTTTACAGCATCACAGATCAGAAAATTAATGTGTGACCTCAATTTTGGAAATAAAATGAACCGAACAAACAAGCGTGCCTAGCAGAGCTACAAAGATGCTGTAAACAACTTCTTAAGAAACACAAGGAGTTAAGATTACAGAACTAAAGTGAACACCATGTTGGAGTACTTGAGAAAACTTGGTTGTTGAACATACTTCATGCTCACAATGACTATTTTCCAGATTGCTGTCTTGGATTTTACAGTGAAGAACACGGTGAACGTTTCCACCAGGACTTGAGAAGGTACCATGGTTGTTAACTGCAGAGGTTCTACTCCAATTAGTCCGAGACCCGTAGGTCCAAAGACCCTGGCCTCCTTCAACCAGGGAGTTACCGAGCTGTCCCAAAAGGGCGCCCGGCGCCTCCGTGGGGGCTTCCATAGGGCAAGACCTAGAGACTAACAAGCCCCCAATCTGGTCCTGTGGAGTCAAGACGGGATGGAAGTGGATACGCCACTTACGCGCGCCAAATCCAAAAGGGGAAGGCTACCGATATGACCTCGGTGGGGCCGCCTGGTGATCTAGCACACCTTCTACTAGCTATGCTGGCTAGTTACCGGGAATATTAACGGCTTCCCTCAATCCCGTCCGGAAACGTACCCGATCTCCCACCGTTATCGGGAACACTGTCCCCGAGTCCAACCCAATCCGAACCACTCCTAATCAGGGAGGGGCTCGAAAGTTCGGCCCGAGGTTCCTCTAGTAACGTCAGAGGTACGACGAGTGCTAGGGGTCCGCAGCGCCTGCACCACGGCAGCTGAAGGGGATGGATCACCTCCCTTACTTGAAAGGTACCATGGTGGATGGAGTGTTAACATGATGGCCGACTATTGTTGGTCTCTGAAAAGAAAACGTAATCTTGATACGCATGGAAGACGTGCAAAATGAAGAAAATATCTTCCTAGTTAGGTCACTGTTTTTTTTTTTTTCTATCTAATGTTGATAATACTTGTAAAATGTGCATATACTGTGTTTAAAATGACATAATTACATACTACTTTATACATACCATCTTCTTGAGCATAATCGTGATCTTGTAGAAGTGTATAAATTTATAGTACTAATAGATGAATATAAAATTTATGTTTTCACTATTTTGAAAAATATGGACATGGAAACTCAGGACATATTTGAAATCAGTGTCCCAAAATTAGGGGGAAATAATATGCAGAGACAAAACATCAATTAAGATATTTAAGTAAGACTATCAGATATTTCTAGGCTCCATGGATCCTGACTCATTTAAACATAATTTCATTTTTTTCAGTTAATTGATGGAAATTAATCATTTCTTCACACTAGCCATATATAGGCTAAGATATTGGATTGATAGAGTCGACATGAAAAATTCAATGCCACGGCCAGGATTTGAACCACAGATTTACAGGTTTCTGTCCAGTCGCTCTTGAATTTTTCATGTCGACTCTATCAAAGTTGAAATTTAAGTTTGGCCTCTTCCAAGTATAAAGAAAAGATTCAAGAAATTTTCCACCTTAAACCACCCTTTACTTGGAAAAAAAATTTGACTTTCTCAAAATGGCTCAAACAGTTCTGCTTAAAGGAACATACCCGCCTCAGTAGTGTAGATGGTGGTGTCTCTGCCTCACATTCAAGAGGTCTCGAGTTCGAATCTCGGTCAGG
The DNA here is from genome assembly GCA_030765055.1 of Mantis religiosa. Lineage (NCBI taxonomy): Eukaryota > Metazoa > Arthropoda > Insecta > Mantodea > Mantidae > Mantis > Mantis religiosa. The sequence goes on along the minus strand of CM060948.1, from coordinate 259,997,708 downwards.
GCGAGTTACCTCAGTAAGGTTTTTTCCGGGTTTTTCCCTTATTCTGGAAGACGAATGTCGGGTAACTCTAAGCTGTAGGGACCCCGGACTCATTTGAGCGTCATTTTACCCATTGCATTCATCGTCTGATATGACTTAACTTTGGAGGACGTAAATTTAAAAAAAGTAACATGTTTAAGATATTTTCATGACAAATGAAACGTTTATTTTGAATTTTCTGAGAGTCTCTTCAGAAGTGCTCTTCATTCTCGACGACCTCGTAAACTGTACAGGCTAGACAAAGCCTTACTACATAAAAAATATAGATCTTGTGAATGGGCGGAATTTATAGGATTCTTTTGGGGGGGGGGGGTTAACGATTTCGAAGGTGTTTTTTGTTATAGGTTTGAATTTACAAATGTGTATAGTTCTTTCAAGTGGTAAGTTGGTTTTTCCTATCGTTATGCAAACAGGATACTAGTTCAACACCATCACTTAGCAATCCATTTTAAGAGGGCATGTGTGAGTGTGTGAATGAGTGAATGAATGACTGAATAAGTGAGTGATTGAGTGATTGATTGAATGAGTGAGTGAGTGAGTGCGTGAGTGAGTGAATGAGTGAGTGTGTGTGAGTGAGTGTGTGAGTGAGTGAGTGAGTCAGTGGGTGAGTGAGTGAGTGAGTGTATGGGGTTTTGTCAGCTAGGATATTTGAACCTGCACTATTTCTAGAACCTATTACTTCACGCACTGCCTACAAGAAATGTGTGAAGTTATGTGGATTAACAAGAAATAGATAAAGTAATAAAAACCTGTATTTCTAGAGGACGAATTTCACCTATTTCTTCATCGCCTAATATAGCAGCTCTGGAGGAAATGATTTTCAAAAAATGAAAGGAAAGGGAATTTCAAATCTGTCACATAGCGATAAGCTCTTTAAATATCGGATTATCACCTATATGTACCTGCAGTCCTGTCCAACGCAGCGTTCTTCATGAGCCAAACTTTTATCTGAGAATTTCTAATTTTAAATCAAACTTTCAGTTTGAGATTATTACCTTCCAGACATCTTCATAGAGTGTACCCACGTCCATAAAACTTTCTTTGAGCACTCGAAGCTACATTTAGTTCCCTCAACAAATATTAGACCTCAATTGTTGAGAATTGCAGACAGAGTTACTTTAATACCAACAAACATTTATTTGAAGCATTAAGTTCTCTTCTGTAAACACTGCTTAGCTATAGCGAGCTAGGTGTACATATGTATACCGATAGCGAACGAAGGAGTCACTTTTGAAGTAAACATTGAGTAGAACTCGAGAGATTGTGAATGTAGTTTCTGTTAAATACTATCTGCCCAACACAAGAAGGCTAGCTTGACCTGAACATTGAGTTATGCTTCACTATTTATGTGCTCTGGTGGTGGATCTGTTTACTACGAAATGGGTGTATGAGAGCACATATGAGTCAGCCATGCTGCCAGATCTAATGCTCGAGTCAGTAACTGCAGTAATTGGTATTATGTACTGTCTACCCGCTACAAGAAGACAAGCTAGGCCTGAAGATGGGGAGGAGCTTCAACTGTTTATCTGCTCTGGTAGTGGATCTGTTTACTACGAAATGAGTGTATGAGAGCACATATGAGTCAGCCATGCTGCCAGATCTAATGCTCGTGTCAGTGACTGCAGGGATTGATATTATGTATTGGGTGAATTATGTGACAACACTATGTAGTGTACATGAACCTAGCAATCTTATCATATCCGGAAGGCGAGCACAGAAACAGCACAGGTGATTACGTTGCACAATCCTCTGCCTTGCCTTCTTGTGTTGGGTGGGCAGTACATGGCAAAGCGTGGAAGCGTATTGTAAAACATATGGAAATTATAAGAACAACGGCGAGTTATGTGCACTTTATTCAGATGACATCATGTCTACTGGAGAGTGACGTGTCAGGGGCAAGAAATTATGTATAACGTGATTGAATATTACGACAAGGAGGAAGAATAGGGAATCAATATCATTTTGTGTTAGGTGACTACAGTGTTTCTTTTTTATTTTATTTTTAATCTTGGTGTCGTATCCTTGGAGGAAGCTAAACTAAATTCCAAGATTTTGTATTTAGCCGACTTATTGAGTTACTTTATTGGCACAACACATAATCCTTTTTCTCCAAATGATTTTACTTTAATCCAGAGAACGTCAACACTGGCATTTCCACTGAAATTGTAGGTGGAATGCAATACAGTAGCTACTGTATGTGGTAGAAAAGTAAACAGGAATCACAAAATGTGTATTTTTGTTGAAATCGTGTTATGGTAATTCTTGTGTGGAATGCTACATGCTATAAGCAACTGATAAACAAAACATAAAGTAACCAACATACCTTTTACTGCTTCTCCTGAAATAATTACAACTTTTCACACGTAATACACAATAATTTATTATCCCAAACATCTCAGTAAGAACATTGATTACAAATCATCCCATAAATTTTGATTTTGGTGCTGGTTGTTTCATTGTACAGTGTGTTTGTAGACAGCGATGTGCTGACGAACCTGTAAATCTATTGTGGTAGAAGAAAACCATCTAGACATCTATTGGGGCTGAACACAGTTCGGCAAGAGCGGCTTGAGATCTGTGAGATGTCCACTGGGAAGAATAGCATTAAATGGTGGCATCAAGATGCCCTTCTGTACAGAAAGGTACAGAAAGCTTACAAATTGGTTATCTATTCTCAACACCTCAATATTGCCATCACAGGAGAGCTTGTTGATCCATCTCTAAGCTTGTTAGTTCTTCTGCGTGAAATTTGATGTAATACATCTTACAGAAGTAATCACAATTGAGTTCGTCACGTTCGTCGGGTAATTCTTCCATTTCCTCCTTCGAACTTTATAAATAATTAGGAAAAGTTTCCTAGAAGTCTTTCCAAAATGTTACACGTGAAATGTGTACAGATGAATATTTTTTTTTATTTATCCAGATTTATGAACCCTATTTTACACAGTGGTATATTAGGGTTATAGTTTATACATAAAAATACACAATTTTAACAAAAATGTCTTAAATACTAGAAGGATGAAAATATGTTATAATCTGATGCATATTAATTTAAACTATTTCAGACGTTTAAACACTGAGTACAGATGAATATTCAAATGTTTATAAAACAATGAAGAAACGGATTAAGGCGAGGCCAACTTTGTTCTAACTTAATGATGAGACAATTGCAGTTAGCAAACCGTGTTGGCCAGGTGTAGGTTAACAGAAAGCCTGTACTAAGATCTGGTAAAGCACGTCTGCGCCAGTGATGGAGCGGTTCAGTACCAAATGTCGATGTATTTAACTCTTGGTTGTTACTACACTTTTGTTACTAAATGACTATTACTATTATACAAGGCGCACGGTGATATAAAAAAATTTCTGGTATTATCAATCTGTAGAACTGGAATAATTTACCCAAGTGGCAGATGTATAATGTCAAACATATCTTCAGTAGGGAGCGGATTTATAGGCACTAAAAATGTGTGAAATAGGCAGGCAAAAAGGCACTAAAAATAGACAAGATAGGCATTTAAACAGACATTAAAATTTGCTAAGTAAACGCTTAGAAATACACAATTTTACTAAAATGGCTCCTGAAATACACTATAACAAAATGATAATCATCGCAACATATGCTGCAACAAATTAGCTAAACACATACTATTTTGTGGTTATCTAGACGAAATAGTTCTAAATTTATTCCAGATTTCATAAATGGCTCCACAGCAAGATAAAATAACAGACATTATCGTATAATTAAAATACATATAAATCCACTTCCCTAAGTAAGAACCATAATGTGCAGAAAGCTGCGAAGTAATTAACTATGTCAAACACAAAAACATGGGTTTTGGAGGACGGCTTAAGCGTGAAAATTGAAATATCTGAAGTATTTGTTAGATTTGTTTCTAATTTATACCATTTATTTTTGTGATCGATCAAGAGTGGAATAATACAAAGTTTTAGCTTTTTAGTTACAATAGTTTCTAAGGAATTAACAGTTTTTGTCTAAATTACAGGCGATTTTCAAAATGTCCCACATATTGTACTTTTAAAAATTAATGCTTGGGGTATAAGCTTCTGCACCCATTTTAACCTATTAATGACCTGTATCTATGTGAAATATCTTTCTTCGCCATATTAACGAAGCGAAAGAAATAATAAAACCTATTTAACAATGTTTGTTTTCCTATGAGGTTTTAGTAAGAAATAAGCATTGCAATCCTTCTCAATACAAATAACAAAAACACAACAAATGTAAATGGGTACACTAAATATGCAGTTGCCCTTACCGGAATGTTTAAAATTTCATACAGATTAATAGAAAACTGCATCCTATGGAACATTTTGAAGTTAGGAAAATATATAAAATATGGAGTCTGAGAAATCTGAGGTTAAAATTGCGTAATAGCAGCTACGATACAGGTGTAGGGTTATTTAAATACTCACGTGACGTTTCTGTAGTGCCGCTAGAAAAAAGATTATGTTATTGAAGTCAGTCTATATTAATTTTAAGACAAGAAAAACTAGATTTTGTATTTTTGCAAGTTTTGGGCCAATTTTCACATATGTTTCGGCTTAATAAATCCGTGTTTGTATATCCAATGTGCAGCAGTAAGAAATTTCTCTTCCCCGAAAACTTCACGTTGAAACCAACAAATACAAAAGCTGTTGTCACAAATTATAAACAGAAGAAATTAGCTAAAAAGGCAGTTTTAGGCACTAATAAGCAGAATAGGCACAAACGTATGAAATAGGCATTTATAGGCACTATAAAACTAAGAAATTAGGCTAATAATTCTAGCAAACGTGCTTATAAGCTAAAAAGCCTACGTTTCTGAACGAAGGTATAAAATAGGCAAATAGGACAAAATCCGCCTCCTACTCCTCAGCAATGTTCTGTAACTGAAAGACGTCTAACTGTCATTGTTGCTATTTTCATATACGAATCATCAACACGGACCTTCTTGCTTCTGTATTTCATTCCTTTCTCCAATAATTATCAATTCCTTTATTCTTCTGGTTAAAAAATGAACCCTGTATCACTTAGGGAAAGCGTTTGGTATTTAATAATTTCTGTAATTATAGGTTTGTATAATATACCCTATACCGTGTATATTAGCGTGCGCTTTGTATAGTAGTAATAGTCATTTATTAACAAAAGTGTAGTAACAACCAAGAGTTAAATACATCGACATTTGGTACTGAACCGCTCCACCACTAGGGCAGACGTGCTTTACCAGATCTTAGTACAGGCTTTCTGTTAACCTACACCTGGCCAACACGGTTTGCTAACTGAAATTGTCTCATCAGTAAGTTAGAACAAAATTGGCCTCGCCTTAATCCGTTTCTTCGTTGTTCTATAAACATTTGAATATTCATCTGTAAACATTTCACGTGTAACATTTTGGAGAGACTTCTAGGAACCTTTTCCTAATTATTATTTATAAAGTTCGAAGGAGGAAATGGAAGAATTACCCAACGAACGTGACGAACTTAACTGCGATTATTACCGTAAGATATATTACATCAAATCCCACTCAGAAGAACTAACAAGTCCTATCTGGTTTGGATGTGGATTACCAAGCTCCCCTGCGATGGCAATATTGAGCTGTTGAGGATACGGAATCAATTTGTAAACTTACGGTACCTTTCTGTCCAGAAGGGGATATTGATGCCACCGTTTAATGCTATTCCTCCCAGTGGACATCTCACAGATCTCAAGCCGCTCTTGCCGAATAGTCTGCAGCCGCAATAGACATCTGGATGGCTTTCATCTACCACGAGGGATTTCCAGCTTCCTCAGTTCATCCTAATAACACAGCGTCTACTGAAACAACAATAAGACCAAAATTAAAACGTATGTGATTTGTACCCGTCATATTTACTGAAGTTTTTTTATAATAAATTATTGTGTATTACGTGTGTAAAGTTGTAATTATTTCAGGAGAAGCAGTAAAAGGTATGTTGGTTACTTTATATTTTGTTTATCAGTTGCTTATAGCACGTGGCATTCCACATAAGAATTACCACAACACGATTTCAACAAAAACACACATTTTGTGATTTCTGTTTACTTTTCTACCACATACAGTAGTAGCGCAAGTATTGCATTCCACCCACAATTTCTGTGGAAATGCCCGTTTTGGCGTTATCGAATTAAAGAAAGATCATTTGGAGAAAAAGGATTATGTGTTGTGTCGATAAAGTAACTCAATATGTCAGCTAAATACAAAATCTTGGAATTTAGTTTAGCTTCCTCCAAGGATACGACAACAAGATTAAAAAAGAAACAAAAGATAAGCACCCTAGTCACTTATCTACAAATAATTTTGATTCCCTATTCTTTCTCCTTGTCATAATATTCAATCACGTTATATATACGAGGGCTGTTCAATAAAGAATGATCCTAGTTTTTTTGCCGCCACAATTTTTGCACTAAAGTTCAATCTTATGCTATTCTCTTAGATTAATGTGAAATAAACCCGCCGTAGTAGCTTCATTGTTGGTACTCCTGGTTCCCGCCTGTGAGAACTAGGTCACTTCAGACATATTCAGTATCTCCTACCGCTGCAATGGAGGTAACATGCAGTTAAATTTGATGTTAGAGGAAGATCCGGAATTTCTTTCAAACGTAATCACTGCTGATGAAACTTGGCTAAATCATTTTGATCCTGAGAGCAAACAGCAAAGCTCAGTGTGGAAATCTCCTTCATCACCAACCCCGAAAGAACCAAAAGTGGTTGCTTCTGCTGGGAAAGTTATGGTCATGTCATTCTTTGATAATCATGGAATGGTTTATCAGCATGTTGTACCTGCACACACATCAGTAACTGGACAATGCTAGAGGGATGTCTTGAAGACATTACAAGTCCATATCAGGCGCAATGACCATATTTCCATGAAGCAGGCTGGGTGCTGCACCACGATAATGCGCGGCCGCATATTGTCAATGTTGCTGAAAATACTGCAAAAATCAACGTGAAGTGCATCCCTCACCCTCCCTATAGTCCGTATTTAGCCCCATATGACTTTTTTCTATTCCCTAACTTGAAGAAACGCCTTCGTGGGAAGCATTATCCATCATCAGAAGCAGTGGTGATGGCTGCAGAGGCGATTTTGAAGGATCTCTCAAAAATGGTTCCCAGCACTTCTTTGAAGACTGGCAGAAACGCCGGTACAAGTGCATTGCATTCAGGGGAGACTAGTTCGAGAAGGGCCATCTAAATTATGAGGATGAGTATAGGAAGGTTGTCGTAAAAATTTGTGATCATTGTATGTTGAACATCCCTCGTAGAAAAGGCACAAGCCGAATTTCCGCTTCCTTTACTTTAGTAATCAATGAGGTAGACCGATGAGCAAATGATGATAGAGTTTTCTGTCCAAGTAGCCGTTTGGTAGACTAAATATATTTTTCAGTTGCTGCATATCTCTCCAAAGCACTTTTCTCACCTGATGAAATATTTATGTTGTAATCACACACTTTGCACAATGCAAAGCCGCTGATCTTACTTTCTTGCCCCTACTCAGGTTTGTAAAGCTGACTGTATTTCTGATTCTTGCTCATCTTTATTATGTGTTTCAAATGGGAAGGTGTTTGTCCTTGGGCACTACTAGGTGAGCAACCAATCGGACTCCTGCGGTGTTGTCGTATTGCATCCCACCTATGTGGTGTGTGACAGCGCCAAACTAATCAATCTCTAATAAATACTATTTGCGCTAAGACAAGCACTCAGATTTTGCAAAAACTGATCCATGAGGAAGGAGAGAGTAATGTATTTAACATAACCGTTAAAATTCATTATCTTTAGCTCAGATACTTTTCTTAGTACAAATAAATAAAGTAGATACCATTATATTATAACAGTGCATTGCGACGTAGCAACTGTAGTGCATATCATTATTGGTTGGCAGGTATGCGTGAACGTATATTTGAAATTATTCAGAACTGAAACGTAAACATTTTACATGAAGTGGTAAAAGAAATATGTACTTTGAATAAGCCAAGGTGTTTGTTAAATTCGATGAGAGGAAATGATACACTTCTTGCTAGTCTGGCAGAACGTGTCTGGTCACATTATATATTTGTTTATGAATGGTTCGTAGTCTCTATTTACTCTAGAGTTCCAAGCAGCATTATTCAGTTACTCTTCCATGAAAAAGTGTATCAGCTGGATCAATGAGAGACCTGATCCACCTTCCCGCCCCTTACCACTGCCAAAACAATCCAATAGAGTTCATGTGGGCTCAAATTATGTTGCAAACAGAAATAAAATTTTTAAACTGGCTGACGTTGAACGACATTATTCACGAAGAATTTGACAAGGAACACAACAAGACTGGGAAAACTACGTGACGACGTTTGGAAAGCAATAGCACGTAACGAGATTTTGGAACCTATTATCATAAATTTGCAGCACTCAGGCGTTGAAGACAGTGACAATGACGAATTATCTCTTAACGTAACATTCACAGCTATATGAATGCACCGCTGGTATTTTCGTTGGATTAGAAAAATAAGTAATTCATAAACTATAATTAATTTTATACTAAATATTCAAAACGTTTGCGTATTATACGAATATTCATGTTGCTATTGTGATTTCAACAACTGTATGATTATAAAACTTTGGAAAATTCCGTTTGCGTTCCCTTACGTGTAGCACCAAGAACACGGGCAAGTGTGCGAGAGAGAGGGAAACATAAAATGTGGGGATAACGAAGTGGCAACGGTGAAGGCTCTGACGCATCTGATTGGCTACAGGTAAGAACTCTTCCCATTTAAAACACATACTAGGGACACATTAGGTATACTCCTCCACGGGAGTGTAAGTCTCCGAGGGGCGAGACGCAGGGGGGCTGGCGAAGATTCCCACACCCTCGCTGGACAGGTTTATGACACCCCATGTGTGTACAGTTACAGACCATTCAGAAACATTCTGACGGCTTCTACGTTTGTGAATGAATCTTCTCGGTTTTAATGTACAGAGTGAATAGGGCGCATGTTATTTTAACGGTCTGCTCCTTGTATAGAAGGCATTTTCTGCCACACACATTCGCTGTCCTTGTCCCACAGCACATTAATTACAGGGATTTTCCTTGCGTTGCTATACTATATGTCTTAAGTGTGATGGAAGTATATTTGAAATTTCATTTCATTTGGATCCTTTTAATATACTTTCTTAACCATAAGAGATAGTGGAAACTGGATCTGCAAAAAGATATAGATACTGTGACTTTGTGGGTTAGTAGAATTAAAAATCACCTTTTCTTTCTCCCTCTGTTGCTCTCTCTGGTACTTCTTCAGCAAGTGCCAACCAATCATATGAGTGGGTGTGGCTTGAACGCTATCTGTCTTTATTTTCCTGCCAGCTGGCTTCGACCTGTCGCAAAACGATCCTTCGCGACTTGAGCGGAGTGGCCTTTGGTCCACATTCGGGACGAAGAACTTGACCGGAGTTTTTCGTGGTTTTCCACCGTCATCAAGGTAAATCCGGACTGGATATTTGATCCTGTGACCTCAAATTTCAGCTTAACAAGTGTGCAGTTGAAAACAGATGATAACAGTGAATTCTCTGCCATTTGTTCACAGATAACAAAAGCAAGCAAGCTGCACCAAGACCATTTAGGATGAAACGAATCTGACATTGGCATTGGAGTTTGAGGAAAAATGGCACCACTTTTGGTGTGGATCTCTGTTTTGCTTACACAAAGCATCAGCTATATTGTTTCCCTTGCCTGTGATTTAATAACCCCAATGACATTCGCAAAGCAAGAGTATTTGAAAACCCTTATTTGTCAGTTTAGGGGAGAGGAATAACCCCAGTAATATGTTTATTGTTCTGTGTGATTTCTACGACTTTGTATCTATTATATTCCATGGAAGTATGGCTACATTGAACTAAATTATTATTAAACTATCTGTTTGAATATATAATTTGTGTCCTGATTACTAATGTGAGAGGTAGTTGATGAAGTTGTTAGAGATGGGTATGTTATTATAAGTATATTATAATGTAAGATTATTGTAGGGCTCAATCTGAAAATTAGAATGAAGGGGGCAATATAAATGGGCGCTCTCAATTTCTAAATACATTGAGGAGTAGATATGTATGTAATTTATTTCATCTGAATAAGCAGGCCTGATAGTAATGTTTCATTAATATGAACATTACATTTCACTTCTCCATCCAACTTATTGTCATTACTATTGCAATGAGGTGGGCCCGCCTCGGTAGCGTGGTGGTAGAATGTCTGCCTCATGTTCAAGAGGTCCCGAGTTCGAATCTTGGTCAGGGTAAGTTACCTGGATAAGGTTTTTTTCAGGGTTTTCCCTTATCCTGAAAGGCAAATGTCGGGTAACTCTAAGCTCTATGGACCCTGGGCTCATTTGAGCATCATTTCACCCATTCCATTCATCGTCCGATAGGACTAAACGTTGGAGGACGTAAATTAAATATATATATATATATATATATATATATATATATATATATATATATATATATGAGGTGGGCTTCTCTGCTCTTGGAGGAAAAAAAAACTAACCATACATATGCTTATAATTCTATTTACATCATCATCATCAGACACACAGACAGATATGTACTTATTTTCTGATTGTTCTTATCTAGGAAGTTTTAAAACCTGTAATTTCGTTTAATGTCGGTATCGAACTTTTGGGTGTAACCCAATACTTCCTATACCTACTGTAAGCACATAAGAGAGAAAGTAAACATGAGCTTTTGGCTTGAGTGAGCTTAAGAATATTCATTCTACCCAAAAATCTATGTTGAGATTTCACCTGAAATATAACACCTTCATTGCTTACTAAACGTTGAAGAGAAAGGTATACAGAAACTGGGACTTTGAGTATAGAAACAACGAATTTATGGAAAAAGTCTAGAGTTACTCCAAAAGGAAAGCTGGTATAAATTCTAAATCCTTTACTTATGTTGAGCATCTTCCAATCATGCTCATTCAACTTTTGGAGAACACAGCCTCACTCTACTCCTTCTTAGAATGCAGGTAAATTGTTTATCTTCTGAGAAATATTTCAAAATGTTTTAATTAAAGTAAAATATATCCAGATAATGATTTCATTAACAAATTGTATATAATGAGCTCTTATTGGATTAGACTTTAAAGCGCATTTCATAAAGAATGCATGTTATATCATTTTGTAGAACTGTGACCATAGCTGTAGGCTAATCAAAGAAAGGGAATATCTTGAGCACTGCACCCCCGCCAGCAAGAAGTGGGTAATGAAGTGAAGGTACCTCAAGAGCCTACATCTTGCAGGCAAATAGGCCACGGAAACGCATGGATTTCTTTAACTGTAACAGTTCCAATCTGGAGGACGAGGTGCTCTGTAGAAAGAGCTGAGAGGGGGAAATGAACGACCCGTCGACCAATCAGCTTTTTAGGATCTATTGAATGTACTATATCCTTTGAACAAACATAGTCACCTTAGCCAATGAATATATTGCCGAAGAATGCACATTTTACAAATACAACCTCTTTTGTTTCCTTTGCTCTAAATATAAGTTCGCCTTCCTTAGTTTCATTAAATGCGCCAGGCCGTGGTTCGGCACAATTAAAACCGTTCCATCTTCGGTGAGCTATTGCTATCTGCGCTAAGATTTTTTCTGTGACATTTACCAAGCGATGTGTGCTGACTGTAAACAAACACGCCTACTTTTTCTCTCAAGAGGTGATTTAAATATTCGCCAATTCGTTTTAAATATACTCTTATTTAAAAAAAAAAACAGCAACAAAGGCACAGTTTTTAAGTAACAGAAATATTAGGAAAGATCTGACAAAATAGACTTTGAGACTCAATCAACTTTCTACAGATAACATCATACACTATCTAAATTAAGACCTTGATTTGATTAATCTGCTAATACCAGATCACCTAAAGCCTGTCACCTATTAGTTGATATACCGTTACATTGATATTCTCTTATATATAAATGAATTCGCGTTTGTCGGTCTCACAAAAACTCGAGAACGGCTGAATCGATTTGCCCAATTTTGGTTTTGAAATATTTGTATAAGTCCAAGGAAGGATTAAAAGGTCAGAAAAAAAACCTGAAGTGATAATGCATCAGGTATTAACTGCTTACAAAGTAGGTACAAACGCAAACTTTTACTGAACACATTCGCCTGCTTTTATTTTCGACAAATAAGCTAATTACAATACTTGCCAAAGGCTTCAAAGTTATTTCACTTAACATACCACATTAAATAACGTTTATCGATTGGTTTTTTTTTTTTTTTTTTTTTTTTTTTTTTTTTTTTTTTTTTTTTATACTTGTTCCCTTTACACCCCGCTTTTAACTCCAATGGTTATATCGGCGGCCGCACTCCTTTGGAACATACCGAAGGTGTTAACTCGAATTCTTTGGGTTTTAATCATCAGATCACGCACACATTCGCCATCTCAATTCATACTTCCAGACTCTGGGAAAGATGGGGAATTATCTTGATCAGATAAAAATCCCCACCCCCTACCGCCGGGAATCGAACCCGGGACCCCTAGCACGGCAGGCAGGTGCTCTACCGACTGAGCTACGGGGCCAGCCTTAAAATGATTTTATGTAGCATAATGATATACATTTCGAAGATAAGCCACACAATTAATGAACGCACTAAGTATTTGACCACAGACAAATGCCAAATATTGGTTAATCCTTGGATACTCTTTTTATAATTATTGATTATGAATTCGTGAATGTGAATTGAGTTGACACAAAATGAATTTCTCTGTGAGCTTGTGAAGTTCATGGAAACCTTTTTATCATGCGAAGGAGAAGAAGATCTGACTTAGCTGATCTGATTTACCTTTTGATTTTAAGCGTCTGCAATTTCTCGAGCGTTTGGTCTTTGCGATGACCATAAATAAATCGCAAGAGCAGTCGTTGGAAGTTTGCGAAATCAACTTGGAGTTTCCCTGCTCCTCCCATGGACAATTATACTTTGCGTGTTGGCATGTAGAAAAACCATCTATCATCTTTATATATTTATGCACCGTAAAAGAAGTCAAAAATATTCTTTATCAGAAAGCTTAAAATTGATTAACTTAATTGTAACTGTGTTGTATTTAAACTCAACCCCAATTACTGAATAAATAATAAGGAATAACAAATCCGAATTTGTTATATTTATATAGATAAGTTCAGACAACTTTTATTGGCGGTACGAAGTTCGCCGGGTCAGCTAGTCTAGGAATATAAATTATCTCAGGGGTTCCAAGGTTTCTCAAGATGTCATAAATTAAGCTGATCGAGGAGTTGTTTCAATTTAAGGACTTCTTACAGGAACTCTTTTAATTAAAATCTGGCTTTGATGTATACAACATTCTACCTGGCGTACGTATGCATATTTCCACATAGCTTTTGTTCGAGTTATCAGTTTCCCGGTAGCGGAAGACGTGCACTATATCACTCACATTCTCGTTACTGTTATCGTGTCAATTTTCAACATTAATAAAACGTTCAAATTACTGTTTCACACACGGACACAGGTACACACACACTGTTTATAGGTAGTTCACACTATCCTTGCATCTTATATCAAATATTAGTTTTTCTTTCACTAGCAAATGTTAAGTAGATATGTTGCATTCCACCCAAAAATTCGATTTGAGGATTTCATCCAAAATTAATACTGTGGATTTTCCTGAATCCTCTCCACAAGGCAGTTTTCGAATGAAATATTGTATGTGTGTTAATAGAATAGCTCCAAATGTCAGTTAAATGCCAAACTGTATTTAAGTTGTGTCCTTCAACAATAGGATACGATCTTCAAGAAAATTCCTCCGTTAAAACGCCTTAGATGGGAAAACGTTCTTCAGTTTTTTCCTCAAAAATGGCTTCAACTATCTATACTATAATGTCGATTGTTTAATACTCCTAAAAGACAAATGAATTGTATAATATTGAATATATTCGGAATGGTCATTCATTCCGAATTACTTTTGCACAGTTGCTAAACCGTAAGAGATCGACAAAATTTTACTTTACTAAACGTAGACATTGCATTAAAGCACACAATTTCATTATGTGCGTACCCGTGTGTATTAAGTAAGGTTTAGAGGTTTTTCTTGTAATAGCTTTGAATTTTCGAAAACATTTTTGAAACGGGAAGTCGTTATACCATAGCCAAAGAGAGAGCGTAAAATTTAAACGGTTCTGTTTTTTAAAAGTATGATTTGCTTTGAAGCAAAAATTGGCGAGCAAAGAGTTCTACGTTTGGGCGACAGTTTGATGCAAATGTAAATATTGGGTGTCGCACAGTTACAGTTTCCGCTACAGTTTGATACAATAAAGTTTAGCTTAGGGTAAAGCAATGAGGTTAATCTCAGGGTATGCCTGGGTATGTGTGAGAAGGATAGTTTTAATGACACTGGAATGCCCGTTTCAAACTGGTTTAATGACTGCTTCTTTTATCAGAACATCAAACTTGAAGCTGCCGACACAGGATTACCAATATATCACTGTTTAGAGTTACTGTAGGCGGAATGCTTATTACTCGATACTACTTAATTAGTTACGTATAAACCGACAAATATCTTTCCACATCACTTCTGGTCTCATTTGACCAAAACAGAAGAAGTGGACTGCCCTAATCCCCCTCACGCCTCGGACTGACTGTCCTCACAGCTGCCCGTGGGTGTATAGCTTTCTCTTTCTGGAAGCCCATTATTCAACCAAAGATTCCCTTTGTGGCTATTTTGTCATCCCAATATGAATGGCCCAAAGAATACCCTATTCAAAGTCAAGTGCTACCCTTTAGAAATCTGCTAAGGACACTGTTTCTTACGTTTCTTTTGTTAAAACAACTTATTCACCCCAACTGCTATTCGACTCAAATGCACCTGCACGTGTTGTAACAAAGAACCAACATTCCTTTGAAATCCATCATGATTCTTTACCTATTTCAATCCTTTAATTTCGGTATCAGCTTTATCTGCTCTTTCTGTAAGGAAATTTCAAAATATGAAGTAAGTTGAACGTTTATCTGCGTTAAGACTAGTTGAAAAACCGGTAAGAATTGCTTGTAGAAAAAGGAGCAGAGAAAAGTCGTGAATGTAGCATTAGCGCCCACTTTTTTGTCTCTTCTCGCGATTATCCAAAGAGAATGGCATTTCAATAACGACTCATTTTGAGACAGCATTTTTCATTAGCACTAAATAGCTAATGAAAATAAAAACAAGCATTGCGTCATAACTCTTTACTTCTGAGCAACTGCTGGTTTCTTATACATTCATTTTTTTCCAACCCCCTCGGGTTCAAGTGTTCTCTGACCTTTTTTTTTTTTTTTTTTTTGTAATTTACGTCCTTCAACGTTAAGTCATATCGGACGATGAATGAAATTGATGAAATGATGCTCAAGTGAATCCGGGGTCCTTGGAGCTTAGAGTTACCCGACATTCGTCTATCAGGATAAGGGAAAACCCCGGAAAAAACCTTATCCAGGTAACTCACCCTAACCGAGATTCGAACTCGGGACCTCTTGAACGTGAAGCAGACACGCTACCATCTACGCTACCGAGGCGGGCTGACCTTAAATGCTGTACTATTGCTCACGGTATGACGATATATATCATATCAATATGCTATTGAAGTAAATTATTATCTCCTCTCATTTCAACATTTTCATGGCTTAGGTACACCAAAAGCTCCAGATGACACTTGGTGAGAACTGCAGCTTTTCTTATAGTTTCTTCAGAAGCGCTGCCACGCCGGGTTCCTATCGCCAAGCTTTATAGGGAATCATGTAGCCGTCAGGTGTGGTGTCGTGACGTTTTAACGCTGCGCTGCCCGGAAATCATACCTGAATGAAAGACACCGGAACTAGCTTCACCTACCATTTCTTGCACTGACCTACCTGAATTTGGCGTAACTAAGATCATGAACTCAATAACGTAAGCCGCACATCGCCACTACTGACTACCACCGGCCGCGGGATGATGTTAGTTTCCGTTAATTATATTAATTAATTTTACTCTAAGTTTGGTGTCAAGAGCCGCACAAGACTGACTCAAGAGCCGCATGTGGATCGCGAGCCTCGTTGTGGGCACCGCTGGTATAAAAGGTGGTCAGCATGTATCCGCCACTTTTAAGCGTATGACAACAAATCCTGTTTCCTCTGTTCTAAGTACACCGAGTGCTTCATGGAAACCATTTCTGTAACACCGTATGTATATAAATACGAAGCAGATAGGAGAATAAGTATTTGCAAGAAGAGGTTATCGAGCAGTTAGACCGCTTAACTCTCACCAAGGCGGCTCGGGTTCGATTCCAGGCGACCCCATGTGATTTGTGGTCGACAATACGGCACTGGGGCTGCTTTTCCCATTTAATTTCACCGGTGCACTATTTTCACTTCATTCCTCATCAGTGTCACCGCCTGTGGTGCCATATGCAGTAAAACCGAGCGTTCAACACTACACATTCTTTATCGAAACGTAAAAATGGGCCACAACTTTGTTAGAGAATGCAATCTAAAATAAGGAAAGATACGACTTTCTATTTGGTTTGTTTCTGTATAGATTTATTGTATTATACACCCATGGACAATTTCATACTGTAGTGTGAAATAAAACGCCTTCTAATATTAGCAGCTACTAGGATAAATATATAAATGATGAAACAAATGATACATAGAGGTAAGATGTGCATTTCAGATAATTCTTTGGTAGAATTTAACTTAAGTTTAAGTTAATGCTGTGGTCATTTACTCTACGAAGTATAGCGTAGTAGTTGTAACAGTAGTTGCATTCAGAGTGGAACGTTAAGGACCCCTCCGTGTGTGCGGAACACCTTCACGCAGACCATTCGGGTCTTGTTCTACTCCCTCTCACCAGGGGGTCACGTCCGAAGCAAAATCTAGTGTGGTCTTCTTGTGGCGCTCTATCCCGATTTCGGGGATCTCCCAGTGATCTGTACCTTTACGGCTACTCCAAATAGTTATAGCAATAAACAATTCCGTTTAACCACCTCCATGGAGTGGAAATGGTTTGTTTGCCTCATATTTCAGAGGTTCTGGATTCGAACACCGGTTTTGGACGTGGAATTTTCCCTTATCTTGAAAATATGAATGTCAGGTAACTTTAAGGTCTAGGAACTGTGGGATCCTTTGAGCATCATTGCACCCATTTAATTTAGGTAGCGTCAGATATGACCTAGTTGGTTAAAAAACCAAAAAATATGCAGCCACTTTTTTATTCAGTTTAATTTTACTGCATAATATGTCCACAAGCAATATTTATGCTAGGTTTTCTGTGTTTTGAGAGATTAATATTTACGAGTGCAGTTAATTTAGTTCTTTGTTTTAGAAAGAAAATCTAAATAGCGGAAGAATGTGTAATAAATCAGCTGCAACTTTCTCCCAGTAACTCCGCGAATTTCCTCTGTGCAAGCTTTCCTCCAAAGAGTAAGTAGGTAACATGATTTTCTGTGATATATGGGTGTAGTTTCAGACAGTAAATATTGTAAAAACATTCCGAGGTCCGACCCAGACATATGCAGCAATAATACAGCAGGTCCTGCACACTCTAGAGAGCTGTAAGTCCGAGGTCCGGAAGATATGGTTTTGTCCTTACACGCTTATATTTTATAAATGGCAATGGGGCCAAGGCGACAACGTGTTCTTGGGGATACAAATCACTTCCCCTCCCCAAGCTTCGATTTCTGCTGCTGATGGTGAAATAAAAGAAAAGAAAGAAGATATTGCGCTGGCTTGTACAGAAGTAGGAGGTAAATCACGAAGCAAAAGAACGCTAATCTCCTCTTAACAGCACTAGTTAGAAAGCACTTGGGCCGTTCTTATACTGTCTCTTTCTCTCAAGGGCAAAAATTATGGTAAAAACCAGCCCCTTTACAAAAGAGGGTGAAGTGACCCAGCTCAAATTCCAACTTTCTTTCTCGTGTTGCTCCTAAGCTTGTAGAGTGAACTAAGGCTATGCTATTGGCATGTTTAGATAATATCACGTGATGTTATGTTTCACTTCGTCATAATGGAATATAATTATACTAGTTTTCTTGACTTCGGTGTTCCCTTCTGCAACCTAATATAAGATTTTATGAACCCAATCTTCGCTTTGCAGTATGACTCTTTTCTACCGATGTAACGTATGCTCATATAATTTTTGCTGTTTTTGTTGTTGTTGTAATTTACGTCCTCCAACGTTAAGTCATATCGAATGATGAATGGAATGGGTGAAATGATGCTCAAATGAGTCCAGGGTCCATAGAACTTAGAGTTACCCGACATTCGTCTTGAAGGAGAAGGGAAAATCCCGGAAAAACCTTATCCAAGTAACTCATCCTGACCGAGATTCGAACTCGAACCTATTGAAGGTGAGGCAGACATGCTACCACCACGCTACCGAGGCGGGCTCTCATATAAATGCTACAGAATTTAGCCAGGTGTACAATTTCTAAATATAACGAGGGAAACTTGAACAAGTATTCAGGCTGTACACAAATGATTGTACGGGTACTAATTTTGTTTATTTGCTCAGCGTATTTTGAATTACAATTTACGTCCAAGGAAAACTGTAGGATTTACCGCGGTACAAGTCACAGTTGTTCCGAATGAGATTCATTGGTATAACACAGCATACATCCAGCAGAAAGTTCATACTGACTTCAGCATATCCCGTGTAACTGATACTACTGCAACAACAGTTCTCCATATCAACTCCAATAGGAATGTAGGTAATTGTGACAATTTTTTTTACGTTTTTCACACTTTTTTGTTTTAATTGCAACTCATCCTCCTGCAAAAAAATTTTAAGCCAGCGCGCGAAAGCCTTTCAGACTCTCTTCACATTCTCATTTGAGACAGGCGATCTTATGGAGAGGTTTCCTTTACAGGGTCTCTTGGATATGATTTTATCATCTGGAATGTTTTTATCAGAAGAAAACTACAAAAACATCTTCATCTAAACCAGATCTGGGAAGCTGGCGCTCATCGGTACCACAATATCGCCACCCCTCCTTACCCACACCATTATGCCTGCTTAGCTGTGTACATCACTAATAACAAAAGACAGCTGACAGACAACGACTGTTCACTGAAGATGGCACGTAAGAATGTGAGATACAGGTTTTGCTTAGAATGGGAAACTGATTATACTATTCGTTCACTGACGTTTCAGCTAGTGGGCTGTGGTTCCCTTCCAAGTAGGCACAGGTTGAGCTAATGGTGGAGGAAGGGGTAAAGACCGCTTTAGAGTAAAGGAAGTACTGTTGCCGGTAATATTTGTGAGTTCATTGTCGACTCAGATTGAATTCTTACAACACTGCTGTCTGATTCCAATGTAAGCGGCATGGGTTCAGGATGCTTTACCCCTCCCACCAATGAAGTGATACAAGATAAATAAGCCACTTCAACCTACTAGCTAAAATGTTAGTGAACGAATATCTGCATTCAGAATGGAAAACAAGGCTTCATATTCATTCTATTCTAAACAATTCTGCTCCAGGGAGACAATAGAACAACGGACTTTTAGTGAAAAGTGGGATTTATGATTTCCTGAATTTATGGCTACTGTTACCACAAGTCTGCGTCGTATCCTGTTTAACGTGGTTAACTATTTATGTTTAGTGCTTTGGTTTACGTTCGGTGTAATTGTCTTTATATTGTGAGCAAGAATTCATCAATATTTGATTGATACTAGCCTTCCGAGTCACCTAACCTCACTATCATGGATTCTGCCAACCAACGAGCTCAAACAACTACCAGTATATCTAACAGTAAGTCAACGATTAGCACTTCAGAGTACGTTATTCCTTAAAAAGGAGAACGCTATTATAATTCACTCAGTTGATCATGCTCCCATCATTGAATTTGTGCCACAGTTAGCAACTAAAGTTAATCCTTCTCATATTAGATTTACAACTAAAATATCAAACAAAAGACTGTGTGTTTATCTTAGTAATAAGGAAATTGCAGGTGAGTTCATAAATAAACACAAAATAATTACAGTAGCAGGAGATAATTTTCCAAATAGACGTTACCGATTATTCTGATTCCGAATGATGTTGAATTATGTTGAAAATGAAACTGCAGACCAACAAATCTTAATGGTTTGTGAAAAATGTTACAGAAATGCCTTTATAAAATTGGGCACGAGAATTCCTTTGACGATGCCGTAAAGGCGTAATTCTTTTTGAATGAATGGGACACACTAAAATGCTGTGCTTTATTATTTGTTCTTAGTCTACAATGGAGCATTTAAGGTTTTTATTAAAAGAACTAAGATTCTATACCTTTAGCTTTTAATTATTTTTTTCTGTGCTTTGTATCTTTCTGACACATCGTAACATCATTTTAAGTGATATTAAGATTGCTGTGATGGATTTTTGAGTTTCTTATCTTTCCAAAAATCGTTTCTATTAAGGATACATGTTAGTGCAAATTGGTCCAAAACTTACAACAATCCCAAATTTAGTTGATTTTGTCTTAAAATCAATTAAGACATACTTCAATAATATAAAGTATTCTTCTAGCGGCACTACACAAAGCATCACATGACTATCTAAATAACCCTACACTTGTATCGTAGCCGCTATTACGTAGTTTTAACCTCAGATTTCACAGATTCCATATTTTCTACATTTTGCTAACCTCAAATTGTTCTAGAGGATGCAGTTTTCTATTATTCTGTATGGAATTCTAAATATGCCTGTAAGGGCAACTGCTTATTAGGTGTACCCATTTACGTCTGTTGTGTTTTTGTTATTTGTATTGAAAAGGATTGTAATGCTTATTTCTTACTGAAAACGCTTAGGAAAATACAAATTGCTAAATAGGTATGACTATTTTTCCCTTCGTTGATATGGCGAAGACAAATGTTTCACATAGGTGCAGTTCATTAATAGGTTAAAATGGGTGCAGAAACTTACACCCCAAGCATTAATTTTTAACATTACAATATGTGGGACATATCGAAAATCACCTGTAATTTAGACATAAACGGTTAATTCATCAGAAACTATTGTAATCAGAAAGCTGAAACTTGGTATTACTCCATTCTTAATCGATCACAAAAATAAATGGTATAAATTTGAAACAAATCTAAAAAAAGCTTCATATATTTCAATTTTCTCCCTTAGTACCCGCCCCCAGGGCCCATTGTTTTGTTTTTGACATGGTTAATTACTTCACACCTTTCTGCGCATTATGATTCTTGGTTAGTGAAGTGAATTTATATGCATTTTAATTATACGACAATATCTGTTTTTTTAACTTGCTGGGGAGACATTTATGAAATTTGGTGTAAATGTAGAACTATTTCGCCTAAGGAACCGCAAAGTAGTATGTGTTTAGCGAATTTGTTGCAGCATATGTTGCAATAATTTTCATTTTATTAAAGTGCATTTGTAGTGTATTTTTTAGTGCCTATTAATCCGCTTCCTAGTTATTACAGTTTCTCATTAATAAACACATTTTGTATTTAACTATTAACTTCACTCCTGTTTATTGTTATAATATATCTGTATTTCTACTTATATCACTACTGTTACCTGTAATGTGCGAATTTATTTGTTTGGTTTATTGTTGTAACCTGTTTGTACTGTTTGTTTTGAATAAGATTTCTTCCGGGGGTTACCCTTATCCTTCAAGACGAATGTCGGGTAACGCTAAGCTCCATGGACCCTGGACTCATATGAGCATCATTTCATCCAATTCATTCACCGTCCGATATGACTTAACGTTGGAGGACGTAAATTACAAAAAAAAAAAAGCCCTGTTTGCTTTATATTTCATTGTTGTCTCAATGATTCTACCATGGTCGCTGATAACCTTAGTTGCTGTAAAGCGACCTTAAATAAATGAAAAAAAGTTCTGCTGCGTGAGCTACACTATGTGTAATTCACATTCCAGTTTAAATAATGTAACCCTTTTAACATCATTGTTCCCCTATGTGTCCATAGAAGGAGACCTGATAATGATAAATTAATTTTCAACGTTCTACTACACTCTACAAAAAAAGGTTTTGTAGAGTCTCAATTAATAGATAATGTAGTTGTAGTTTAAATGCCAAAAACAGCATTGATAACAACGCGAAGTGGAATGGGTCAATAAATGAAATAGGTAGTGTTTAACGCCCGCTTTTACTACATGCGGTGACACTGACGATACATGAGATGAAGATGGAGCACCGGGAGAATGAGATGGCGGGGAAACCGGAGATCTCAGAGGAAACCTGCCCCAGCACCGTGTTGTCCACCAAATATCTCACTTTGCGGATCAAACCCGGGCCGCCCGCCTCGGTAGCGTAGATAGTAGCATGTCTACCTTACGTTCAAGAGGTCCCGAGTTCGAATCTCTGTCAGGGTGAGTTATCTGGATAAGGTTTTTTCCGGGATTTTCCCTTATCCTTCAAGACGAATGTCAGGTAACTGTAAGCTCCATGGACCCTGGACTCATTTGAGCACTATTTCACCCAATTCATTCACCGTCCGTTATGACTTAACGTTGGAGGACGTAAAACTTACAAAAAAGAAAAAGAACCCGGGCCGCGTTGGTGAGAGCCAAGCGGTCAAACCACTCAGCCACAGCGCCGCCGAATGAGCGGATGTTGCACTTGCCCCTTAAAGTATGGCCTATAAGCTCACTGAATTATGCTTAGCGATTTACAAAATATCAAATGCTTTCTTGCATAAAATTTGACGAAACATTCAGATGTTCGGTCCACGTGAGAAGCTGTTGTGATAGAATGGCATGAAAAGATCTGCAAACTTACAAGCTTATAGGCGAGATGAAGTACTCGGCAATACATATAATGCAACACGGAATATTTCAGCACTGCTTACAATAAAGCTTGTAAACACATGTATTATGTATTTTAAAGAGCTTTAATACATTAAGTTTTTGTTCCTAGTTATACAATCTTTGTACTAAATGAAGAGCACTTCAGGAACCATTCACAGGAAATCCATCACACACCTATCATATCTCAAATCTGTAGCATGTGTTAATCAAAATTGTTACTGCTCTTTTGGGAAAATTAATAATAACAGAAACCTTTCCATTCAATTTTTAATAAGGTTTGAAGGAATGTTCTCAAGTATTTGACTATTTGACTCAAGTATGAAATTTGGTGCTTGGATACCTCTCCTTTTTGAATCAAGCTATTTTCCCCACCCTCCGCACCGCATGTATAGAGAGCGGCCTTTAGTAAAGTGTTCGTTTTTCATTTCGGTGAACATAAGAATGAGTATTCTTGTGAAATTTAAAAGCAGTCCAAAGTTGCCAAACTCTTCTCTCTATCTGCTATCTATATGGTATAAAGTTCCAGGGAAACATACCAATATGTGCTTATAAAGCAATAAAATATATTGTTTGCTTAAAGATAGTTATTTACACGAAGTAAATAAACAACTTTTTAAAAAAAATTACAGGTGCTTATCCTTAAAACTGAATGTAATAGTTCATATAAGTACATAGTGCCTACACTTCTTCTGAACGTGGACCATGAGTTCGTGACAAGAAATTTAAAATACACGGTTTAGGTATAGTTAACCGAGCAATAGGACTACTTGGTAACATGTGATGCTCGCATTTAGGAGGCCCTGGGTTCGGTTTATGTTGACCAAATGGCGACCACGAGCTTTGGGTTTTTCGCTTATTTCCCAAATCGATAGAGAAATGCGGGTAGTTTCTTCTTAACCACGGATTCCTTCCCACCCTGTCCCTTTCATTTGCGTTATTCAGTTTTTTAGTACACTTCTGGGTTTTATGGTTTGACGGTGCCGGACAGATGGTGCAGATACTTGCTCAAAGATAAGAGTAGGTAGTCTCCATGAGCACAAGGTTGTTGCGTGTTCGGCGACTCGTAAGTTGTCCTCTCTACGTAGCTCCAGAAGTGGAATATGTCTTCGAGTCTGGAACAATTAGAAACTTCCATGTCTATGTGCGCCCTACTGCTTGCAGCCTATGGTTTACTGTCGTCCTTTCACTTCATCTCTTCCTCCGATGGTTGGTAGCTACAATAGAGCTTTGTAGATCGCAGTGTGCAAGGGCCTTCTCTCTTTCTCTCTTTCTCTCTCTTCTCTCTTTCTCTCTTTCTCTCTTTCTCTCTTTCTCTCTTTCTCTCTTTCTTTCTTTCTTTCTTTCTTTCTTTCTTTCTTTCTTTCTTTCTTTCTTTCTTTCTTTCTTTCTTTCTTTCTTTCTTTCTTTCTTTCTTTCTTTCTTTCTTTCTTTCTTTCTTTCTTTCTTTCTTTCTTTCTTTCTTTCTTTCTTTCTTTCTTTTCAGTTTACGTTCTCCAACGTTAAGTCATATCGGACGATGAATGAAATGGGTGAAATGATGCTCAAATGAGTCCGGGGTCCATGGAGCTTAGAGTTACCTGACATTCGTCCATCAGGATAAGGGAAAACCCCGGAAAACATCTTATCCAGGTAACTCACCCTGACAGAGATTCGAACTCGGGACCTCTTGAACGTGAGGCAGACATGCTACTATCTACGCTACAGATGCGGGCAGCAGCAGCTTGGAAGATACCTAGCGCGAAAAGTGATCTTATCGAGAAATTCTATCTTCTTTTTAGGGATATATTTCAACAATTATGCATATTATTTGCCCTGTGAATTTTGCTCTGGAGAGCTAGTGCAAAAGTTCATGGACACCTGGTAGATGCACTTAGATAAATTAAACCCTTATACCTTCACTAACTATTTAAATTTTCTTCTAAATTGACAGTGCAGTAAAAAAGGAAATACTACATGATAAATCGTGGCTTTTAGATGTTATAACGTATTTAACAGCCATCGTTTCCAGTTTACATCCGTGTAAATGTTTCGCGTAACTCATTTTTATTCTCTGTTATTGTAGTTTCTATCTGTCACGTAAAACAGCATCGGTAGATATATTTTGCCCGAAACAACCGTAAGCATGCCTTAACGAATGTAAAATGGGCAATTCCGCTTATGAAGGAAAGCCCGTACGTGGGAATTGTTATAGAACTATGCTATCAATAGAAAAGCAATGACCATTTTCGGAGGCAACCGCTGTATGTTGTGGGCAAGGGTAATAACTTTCCCTTAGCAATAACAGCTGACTATCTCCAGCGGCCCAGTATTTTCACCTAGTCCCTGAATGTTGGCGAAACAGGGATACCGAGAATATTTGAACCTCGCGTAATAAAGGAGAATTATTGTAATTTAAGGTACCTTGAAATGATTTATCCGCTACACGCGAGGGAGTAGAGGAGAATAAAACAGTCTCAGACCGATTATAATTTTAATGGTAACGCTGGAATCATCCTTAAGCATTTTCGGTTTAAAATAAATGACTTATTTTCGTGAAAACCGCTATAATATGCATATAACGTTGCATTACTAATATACGGCCATACTGCGTCCCTTCGCGGAATTATTTTCTGTGTCTTTCATACAGGTGCTTCAAAATGTTACTGAAAAACTTCAGGAACAGGTATAGAAGACAAAATGGTTTAACTTTCGACCGTGAACCAATGCTCCCAAACACGATCCCTAGTCAATATCAATGATATTCTGTTAAGAATAATTATTAGGGTTCAGTGTAACCGATTACAAAAGATGTTCAAGACCACCACCGCCACCGCTACCGCCACCGCTACCGCCACCGCCGAGCTGCCGTCACCACCACTTTGAATATAGGCATTGTACCGTTGGATAAAGCTTTGGCGCACTCGCTCAAATAACCCAGTCATGTGCAAATATTCGCCAGATGCCTCAACTATTCTGGCTACTAGTGTTTCTGGATCGTCCATTGGTGTCTGATACACAACAGCTTTGAAGTGCCCCCAAATGAAATAATCAAGTGGCGTTAAGTAGGGTGGATGGGATGGCCATGTATGTGGTAAATATCCAAAGTTCAGGATATTTGCGATGTAGGAAGTGCCGCACGTTGACATCAAGTTGTGCTGGCGCAGATCCAGCTGTATTCTGCTTGCTGGCTTAACCACACATGATTATTTCTTTTTAGGGGTATATGAAAGCTGTTGTGTTTCAGAAACCAGTGGACGAGACAGAAACACTAGTAGGCAGAAGAGTTGAGGCATCTGGCGAACTTTTGCATATGCGTGGGTTATTTGAGCGAGTGCGCCAAAGCTTCATTCGACAATGGAATGCCTGTGTTCAATGTGGTGGTTTGTTTGAACATATTTTTAAACGTATTACACTGGACCCTGTGCATAATGAGGTGCATTACGGCTTAGCAGAGTATCATTGGTACTGACTCGAACTCATGTTTGGTAACAATGGTTCCTGTCGAAAGTTACTCGATTCTGTTTTCCCTTTCTGTTCCTTAAGTTATACAGTAATCTTCTGAAGGAGCCTGTATAAGACCTTGAACACTGGTTAGATCTGTAAACGGTATTAATAGAACGGATAAAGGAGGTGTAGATATCATCTCTTAAAACAGAGAGAGAGAGAGAGAGAGAGAGAGAGAGAGAGAGAGAGAGAGAGATCATTAAATAGAATAAAAAATAGATCAGTGTAAAACGTCTCTAACGTACACATTTTATAACAGCCAATTTTCTGACTTGTGGTTGTGTAAAATAAAACTAAACGGGTAAAGTCAGGCTCACTCAAGCAAAATGTGTCACTTGATTATGATGCCACTGCAAATTGAATCTTGCATTATGGCGGCACTATTAACGTTGCTAGTTCTTTTCAATACTCCAGAGAATAAATTTGTGGTTTTGTGCATTTTTACAGAAATATTTAACGTTTACGATTGCTGGAGGAAAATTAAAGGGTGCTGACAGAGGCCGCTTACTCACCTAAACCCGTTCCGCTAAAGTATCTCCGTAGCTCTTTCTCTCCTCCCATATGATTGCAACAGGATTATTCTAGTTTTAGAGGTTTATAAAATGAGAGAGTATTTGTCAGAATATTTATACCGAAAGTATGAAATCGAGCTGGACAGAGATGTTATATCCATATGAAGCTTGTGTGTGTGTGTGTGTGTGTGTGTGTGTGTGTGTGTGTGTGTGTGTGTGTGTGTGTGTGAGTGAGTGAGTGAGTGAGTGAGTGAGTGTGTATGTGTGTAGACGTTTCTGGTCGTGAGGCTCTCAGTTTTAGCTAGAGATTAAAGCGAATCATTTTTTCAGATGATTAAATTACATTGACAGATCAAGCATTGTTGATGCTTTTTGGCTTATATAAGGTTATTTATTTAAACAGGTTTTATGTGAACCCTTTGCCTGCCTCTGAACTGAGGAGGAAGCGTGTCTGCCTCACATTCAAGAGGTTCCAGGTTGCAATCTCGGTTAGGGTGAGTTGTCTGTATTTGTGTTCTTTCGGGGTTTGGCTTAACTATAAATATGAATGTCGAATAACTCAGTTCTACAGTCTGTGGGCTGTTAGGTATCATTTCACCCATTTCATTATCGTCCGATATGACCTAACTGGTTGAAGGACGTTAAACGTTAAAATTATTAGACAGTTCGATGTATCTAGTTGCGGGTGACGCAGAAAATTGATCTGAGTTATATAGTAGCCTTTCTATTCTATTTAAATTGCTTGAAACACGGATTGTTTTTGATGGATAGAGTCGACATGAAAAATTCAATGCCATGGCCGGGATTTGAAACACGGATCTCCTAGTTTCCGTCCAGTCGCTCTTAATCTTTGAGCTACCACGGCCAACGTGCCGTCCTGACATTAAATTCTCCATTTGACTCGTATATTTTCCCGGTAGACCACTAGGGGCTCTCGCATCCGAGAGCGACTGGACGGAAACCAGGAGATACGTGGTTCAAATCCCGGCCATGGCATTGAATTTTCATGTCGACTCTATCCATCAAAAACCTTAGCCTATAAACGTCTAGTTTAGAGAAATGATTAATTTCCACCAATTAACTAAAACGGTTTGTTTTATTTATATTTCACCTCGAACATAAAATATCTTATTACCGGCTACCGCATATTCACCCCTTTCAGCTGTGTGTGGCTTCTTTATAAACATACAATTTACGTATGCATTTAGACACTCACTTATGTTTTCGGAGCCTAGGGAGGATGTGAAGTAAATCTATTTAAAGTGTTCCCATCCTGGAGCCGGGAGCGTACTCGTAATACGTATGTATATCCATATTTTCTTATTAGTCCAAAGCCTGGCATGACATTGAAGAAGAACCCGGAACACTTGGATTTGCAAACTAAATATACAAGGCAAGAGACTACCGAGGCAGTCTCGGACATAACGCTGGACATAAACGCTTAGGGTTTAAGGTACTGCAGGTTTTACGGATTTTACGTATGATACTTGTGGTGACGATAAGAGAGTCAGAGAATGTTAATGGTATATTGCTTCATTACACCATTTATTGTATTTAGCTTCAGTTTTATGAAATAACTTTAGGTTATGCATAAAAATATCCAATCTGATTCTAAATAATTTGGTAAACGCGGAATATCACGAAGTGAAACCGAATAACACCTAGATGGGTTATATCTTGGACTCATTTGAATCACTCCTATCCTCCGGAAATAAAACAAATTTTGAGAAAATAGGACCAGGACTAATGAAAGATCATATTTTCCCCATATTTCCTTACTTAAGCTCATGTTATTGAGAAATAAACATTGATGCTTTCAAACTATGTGAAATATGATTTTACTGCGATTTATAGTTACATTATAATGTAAAATTATTTTCACTTTTCTCCCTTTGCACAACAGAATAATACAGAAGGGATAATTTGGTTATTATAATAATGGAAATTATATTTTATTCTTTGTCTCTCTTCCACTCTCATCACCATTTTAATTGCTATGCATATTTATGAAATACGATGGAAAACACTGATTATACATTTAAATACCGGCCTTAGCTTTAATTTTCAATAGAAAGGAGATAATTAAAATTTCAAAAACGCGTCCATCAGTAATTTACTCCAGCAGCAAAATTTCACCCTATATTCTGGTAACGAAAGTTCCGGTGTATTTTTTAGCTGAAGTTCAACTGATGAAAATTTTACTAGGCTGATGCCGTTGGAGTTTGGCCTTGATGTATTTAATTAGAAAAAATCCGATACGAAAAAACGCAGTACACGAATGTGCGTGCTAGTACACGATTCACAGAAATTGTTACCTTCCCTCATAAAAGGTCCAACTGCAGTACATTTTAAAGACCTTTCACACAAATTAAAATAATATGATTATATCCAACTCAATCCCGAATTAATGCTACATCATAACTGGTTAAAAGATGCACATCAGCAAATAGGCACCGAATTTGGTTTAGAAGTTACTGTTGGCATGTATACTCTATAATAAAAAATGTATTATAGTAATATTGCTTTCTTTACCCACTAAAGTTTATTTTTATGTAGCATCGGAAACAATTCCTGGAATAGCTTAAATTTTTCTCACCTTAAACTTAATTGAGACAAATGTTTACATAAATGCTAGCACCCACATTTTACTATTGGCATAAAGGAGATGACAGCAAAAGGGTTGTTAAAACGGCACCCATTTACTGGATATGAAATTCCATATTACTGATGAGATCGCAAGAATCAGTTACAACCCAACATTATATAAGAATCTAGTGTGCTGCATTGTCCGTCATAGGTTACTTCCTGTTATTAGGGATAACGCTCTTTCAGCTATTGGTTATTGTGGAGAACGGAGGGTACGTGAGCTCAGTAAATTTGCTTAGTGCAGATATAAATGGACTGCGAAGCTTTTTTTTTTTTTCATTTAACTTTGAATGTAATGGTCATGTCGGCGGCCGTTATCCTTTGGAACATATGGCCTGTTGGCAATGGTGTTGACTCGTAGATGTTGGGTTGCATTTCCAAAGCTGTTTGTGTGACTTTGGAATCTCAGTTTTCAGATTTTCATTTTTTATTTAAGTTGAATTTAAGTACTGAAACATAAAAAAGGCATCAGATTCCACTGAATGGCCTCAAGGCTGCATTTATTACTTTTCTAAGGGCTACCGTAGTAAACTTAACTTATAGTAAGATAACTTAAGGCAAGCAAACGTAAAATCAGATGAGTATAACTTGAAGGTTATGAACGGCAGTGCCCATTGTATCTGAAACAAAATAAACTACAATTCTGAACTTTCAGATGATTCGCATTAGAATATTCTTGCATAGACAATATAGACGGACACTTCGCACACTGCGACCTCCACACAGAGCTATTTCGAACATCCCACCCTCTTTTACAACCAGAGAAACCGTGGGTCGGTCGTCCTCCCTACGTGAGGACAACGACCACTCACAACCATCGCCGAGTACAGTATCCACACCATCTTTCCAGCACGAACCGGAAGGATAGGGAACTGAAATGAAGGGAAATGATAGATAGGATAGGATGCTTTATGAAGGTAAGCAGCCCAGTTTTCGCCCAAGTAGCCATGAAAAACTGGGGTCAAGGCTGTGGTAGACGGGGATAAAACCTGCGACCCCCCAAATACGAGTCGCACAAGATAGCACGGCGCCATCTCACTCGCTTGTACTCTATGTATAGTGGAATACTGGTTACCTGAAAATGAACTCAATGTAACCAAGATATCGGTTACCATTTAGATAACTATTATTGAAGAAGAAATATGAAATATGACGGCTTAGCAGTTTATGTAATAGATGCTGAGCCTAGTACACACATTATTGATGCTAAACATTTAGACATTAAATCTGTTTAGGCTATTAGCTCTATTGATTGCTTAAGCCTTTACGTGTTTGGGTCCATAGAGCGTCAAATAGTTGCGGAACATGTGTTGAAGACTATAAATGGATCAAATAAATGTTTTAACTTCTGGTTTACAAATAAAGCTAGTATAAATATTAATTTTGGTGTGAACTTTAGCGTTAATTATTAGCATTTCCTCTTTGTAAAAATAATTGCAAGTATTTACACATCGCAGGATATGTAGCCTTTTCAATCAGTCATATTTTTCGGTATGTCCAAATAATGGCTACGCGGGTGCTGGACTCAGAGGGGGAAGGCATGGCAGACATTAAACATTTGGGGCAGGAAATAAGTTTGAATTGGGACTGGGAAATGTACTGACAACAATGACACCTCTTTCCAGAATAATAATGACAATGATAGCGATAACGATAACTATAACGATAGTAATAATAATAATAATAATAATAATAATAATAATAATAATAATAATAATAATAATAATAATAATAATAATAATAATAATAATAATAATAATAATAATAATAATAATAATAATAATAATAATAATAATAATAATAATAATAATAATAATAATAATAATAATAATAATAATAATAATAATAATAATAATAATAATAATAATAATAATAATAATAATAATAATAATAATAATAATAATAATAATAATAATAATAATAATAATAATAATAATAATAATAATAATAATAATAATAATAATAATAATAATAATAATAATAATAATAATAATAATAATAATAATAATAATAATAATAATCGGCTAATACTATTTGTCCGATCGTGATCCTGTAATAGCCTCAGTTAATGACACAAAACAGAAGCCACATTTCCGCTTTGTTTTATCTACTTGTAATTAGAAATTATAAGTAGACGAAACAAATGTATGATATTCATTCATATTATCTTATTTTCCTTTCAAATAACACTAACTGGATTGAGATGTATAGTTTAAAGCATATAAAGCATACAGCAAATGAATTTCCTTGCAAGTTACTTGACACCATAAATAAAGTTTTTCGATTTACATCCACAAGAGTTAAAATGGCGGACTCCATTCACAAACGTGAAACTTAAGTGCGTTGTAATCTGTGAAAGAATATACTTTTTACTATGATAATTTTATTCATTAAAAGATGAATCTCTCATATAATATATATTTCCTTGCTTTGGAAGTCTTCAAGAATGCCAAGGAAGTACCTAATTTTTAAACAGAGGCATCAAAGCATAAATTATCCACAGTCAGATTTTTATAACCCATGATACTCTCGTACAGCAATTTATATTCATGGTTTGAATAACAATCGATTAAATTTTGTTGAAGCATACTTGCCAAATAGAAATACTGCTTTTGTAAATAGTCGGAAAGGAAGCTGATGAAGCATTCCGTAGCAGAAGGGTGTGTTCTTGGGCCTTTGATATTTATTATTTCAGTTAAATGGTCTTCCCGGTACCTGCAAAATGATGCTTTATGTTTCTTTAATAGTCCATGGGTATGAGACAGTTTCATAAGGAATGAAATGCAAGTGTGAATTTTCTGGAAAGTCAACGAGGGTGCAGTTCATTACGATTGACTTTGGAATGACCGTAAGAGAAGCTAATTCTTACTCATGAAACATGAGATATAATTAAAGCACACAACTCATCTCAACTATTTGTTTTTCTGTGACTAACCATTTTGGAGATAATCCTTGATATTGGCTTAACATTTTCAATACTTATACTGAAACACAGGAATTGGGACACAGATGGGACAGGTTGGATGTAAGTATACCACGAGTACAGATTTGTTTACTTTGCGGCAGTTGTGATCAACAGTGGAGAGGGAACGGCAAGTCAGTACAAACTGATGTGAATATGACGCAACACCTGAATTCACTGTTCACCATTCCATATGTTTCATATATAAAGTTGGTAATTGTCATGATACACTTATTGTTGGAAATTTTATTCATCCAGATATATTTACTTGATTAATGACTGTACACTTTTACATTTAAGATTAGATGCCTATAATTTCAAACCTAGATGCTTCATTTTATGTGACAGATTCACAAATAATCTATATCTGTTACTCGTAACGAAAATACTGGATGTTCATTGTAAAAGAAAGTGTTCATTAATCGAAGCTATTCTGTTGACTTGTTTCTTCGTCTCGTGATACGATTTTGTGGTTGGAGAACTAGAAGTACTAAAGTATATTTTATAAAACTCTAAAAAATAAAATCTTCAGCAATTTTCACTTAAGCCCTCTCTATATTGCAAGAAGGTGCACTCGAGATCACGTGATATGACGGGGGCAAGGAGTAAATATTTCATGTTCAAATCGCGTCCTTTTTATTTTCATTGGACTGCTTCACTTCAAGATAACCTTGATTGCATAACATTTGGTATAGCCAGGATTTTTATGGAGAAGTGCAGGGGACAATACCTACTTTCCTTTGCTCAGTAGAGGTACTGTAAAACACAGTTAACTTCAAATTGTCGGTTTCTAGACCCTCGGTAACTAAGTTCTACTGCATGCAGTTATATTTTCTCATATAGGAAGTCATTAAGCCGTTATTCCTTCTTTTTATGTCTTGGGCATGTAAAGAGAATGGAATATCAAACGTATTGATATGGCCACCATCTCTTAAAAGCTTTGTCTATGGCTTAAAGCCTAAAATATTCTCCTCTTTCCATAGTAGCTATAAGGAAATATGTAATAAAACAATATTTACAAACGGTTATCTCGATTAACATGTTGTAGAGTTTTTGTAAGAATAGTGTGTTAAAGAGTACTAAGTTCAGTACCTCATCCAATGTAAAGTTTATAGAAGTGTGTTGCACTAATTTGATACATTTGGGTTTATATGCTATTGGCTGTAGTAGCTTTACTAACACACACACATACACACTTTACACTCACTTAGACTCTCGTTGCCTTTTAATGTGGGTAAAATTATGCATAGAGTGAGTGCTGTGTCTGATTTCTTAAAGTTAGCCACCATAAACGAAGAGATAGGGCTTCGCGGTAACATGTCGGACATGCATTCGGGAACTGGGTTCGATTCGTTGTGATTTTTCCATGTCGGTAGGTGAATGCTGGGGAAGTTTCTGACATTTTCTGTCTTTCGATGGGCATAATGTGTTTGAGGATCGGAGATCAGGTGAATGGATGACTGGCGCTGGAATTTGCCTTGAATAACTTGTATATACGGTTCTCCGATGTATGACAAATCTTTGGAGAGTATTTAATGCCCGATCTTCATAAAGCATCACAGGCTGTGACTCCAAGAATACATGAAGTAAAATGATAATTCGGAAAGGAAATCTGGGAAGGAACATTACAGATACAGGCCTCGAAGCTTTCTCGTTGTGAGAGCTAAGTAAATTCTGGTAAAAGCCACAGTCAGAGTTCATGCCCTGGTGCAATTTCAAAGACCAGGCTTTTGCATTCTTTGCATCACCCTTTCCTTCCGTAATGTCGGTGAATACCATAGACTTTAGGTGTGTTCCCGTCCAAAAATCGTCCTCCGCCCGAAACCCACTGAATCCTAAACATCAAAATGCTGTTAATCAAAATCTATGTTCGCTTTGATGGATTATCAACATGTGCTTTGGGGACTGATATTATACAGCACTAAATATATGTAACCAATTAGAGATGGCGAGGAATGGCTTGAGAATATGTTCTAATTTTTTACTCGAGGAAGCAGTTTATGCATATAAGGCCACTTTTAGAGACATGGAAAACATTTGTTGTTATACATCAATGCACCTAATTCAGGGTTATCTATCCTATGAGAAGCAAAGTCCTATGTAAACAATATCTAAACGGAAACACACAGACTTACGGTTGACACAGTTATCTACATCTGTTACTATGCGTTCTACCACAATACGAGTTTCTGGTATCTTTTAGTACATTTCAAATTCTTCATTTCTCTAAAGGAAATTCTACAATTTCTCGCTATACGTACGTCGAATACAACCATGGTTATGTACTGAAAAAGTTAATACTTTCACTCATACCGTCAATACGAACTCAAGTCCAGCATCACAAATCTCTTTTACAGCACCATTAGTGCAATTTGTGGTAAACTACCAATAAAGTTTTTACATTAAATACTTGACGCCATGATAGTCACAATACGTCGTTTTATAAATTATCGCACCACTCAGTTTCAGTCACAGTATAATTGAAAATCATAGCAGTCATTGTCAGCATACGATGCAAGAGTGAAATATGATCCATCGACACAGTGGAGAAATAGGCAATGACACTGTTATATAGTTATGTATAGAGTTAAGCTCCATGCGGCTGGAAGAAATGAAATCGTTTCGTTAAGCAGGAATGATATATGAGAGCGTCAGGAAAGATAGGTTGACAGATACCCAATAGCATATATGAGTTTTCAATGAACATATAGAATAATATACCTACAATGAGACAACATCATCACTGGAGCAATGTGTCTGGACAACGCATCATAGTTATCTCCCCTTGTCTGGTTCTTCCACACCCCGCAGTCGCACTGAGACAATATGTCGTCGGGTAGCAGATAGACTAGACGGTGATATTACTCAGGACAGACAGCATTGGTTTTGTTTATTTACAGTTTTCGGAGTAACTACACGTTGCCTGCCTAACCAGTGTAGAGGATACATAACAGATGAGTCACCTGCCCCTATTTATTTTGTAATTTATGCAACGTGCTTAGCGACATATGTGACTTATGCCTTTCTTGATTGCCTAGTTAGACTTTGCCTTCTAATGGATGACTTGCACAACAGTATGTAGAGGAGGGATAGATAACTCAGTGCATAAGTGTTGTATGGGACAGAAATCAATCACTATGTATGTCAAATCCAAAAACATCATATCCAGATACAGGGAGCTGCAGTAACCATTTCTAAGAGTTTACAAACTTTTATTCATTAGCGTACATTCACACACACCTTTAAACACGTTCCTAAAGGAAAAAACTATCACATGCATCAGTTGACAACAATGGAACACAAAATGGCAGATCTATACAGTGCGACCAACTGGATTTAAATATTCAGCCAACACGTGTTGTCGTTGTACATCCATGTCAAAATTACGAAGAATTAGGTAGATTGTTCGCTTCTGTCACAAATTACGGCACTTTTTAGTTCATGCAAGAATTGTAACGTAGATGCAGTATTTTTCTTTTTGTTAGAACTATCAAAACGAGCTCAAAATACTGTATGAGGCTGTAAAAAGCGTGTAAAGATTTGAGATATGCCTTAGGTCGGCCCTTATTTGTTCTGTAGGAACCTTCCCTCGCAATGTAGGGTTGGCTAAATGGTATTATATAGGTTACTTCATCACTCTGCCACTTCAACTTGGGTTCAAATTCTTCGTGATCTGTTTAAATTCTTTATTACCGTTTGTTTTATCTCTTGGGGCCTACAACTTGATATTATAATACAAATAACATTTTATAACATGATAGGGGTCTACAAAACACAAGAATAGGCATGCTTTCCACTGACAGATAGTTATAAATGTATAGTTGGTATTAGATATTCTATTATGGTCGATATTGTGCTTGACCCAGTCAACCAAATTTCAAGCCTTTCACGAACGCAAAGTGAAACATAAGATTTAAGCATGAAACAAAACTATTAGATTTAATGTCATCGATATACCCCTAAAAATGGAAACTAACTGCGTAGTATGGTTTACAACACCAGATACGGTAAATATAATAAGGGCTCACAGAGCTAAACATGATCCCTAATTGAAGACAAAGTTAGCTCGTAGCTGCCCTTTGAAGGGCAAGGGCCTCTCCAGCCTTACGGTAGCGTGAGCTTGGCACAACTTATATGATGA
Source organism: Mantis religiosa (assembly GCA_030765055.1). Lineage (NCBI taxonomy): Eukaryota > Metazoa > Arthropoda > Insecta > Mantodea > Mantidae > Mantis > Mantis religiosa. Next base: position 259,961,146 of record CM060948.1, on the reverse strand, counting down.
GTTAATCGCTGTAGATCCCTAATTATCGGATTGCCATTCTTGTGTATTTGGCTTACAACAGATCCACTAGCAACAATAAATAAATTAGTAACAAATATACAGACAATAAAGACTTGGAAAAAGAAAGGAAAAAAAACAATTTGACGTCGTTTCGAACTTAGCCCTTGCATCAGCATACGTATGCCAGCAGCTAACTAACGCACTTGGCTAACTGTCACGTATTCTATGTCGCTATTTGGGCAAGCATGATTTATCACCTTGCTAGCATTATATGCATGAAAACCCGTCGTTTATTTAAGCTTTTCGCAGTTTCTTGGTCCTCATTCAGAATGTAAGTATTAATGCTGGTTGCGATAATACTGATTAGAAGGTCAGAGCTGCAATAACGGCTTTTGTGCTAAAAGGGTCAATGTTTTCACATTAGACTGTAAACTGCGGGTTGCATAAATAAGAATAAATAGGGGCCGCTGACTTATCCGGTATATAAACAGATAACTGCACCATCAACCAATGTACATCACTAAATGTCCCAAGTAATAGGAGGTATAAAGTATGAATAGGAAGTATGTACGCATTTATTGTGACCAGACTACGTAAAAGGCGTAGATAGACAGATGAGTCATCTGGTCGGTTGGAAAAGACACGGAAAAATAAGAATAGCACCATCTGCCTGATGAAAAGTCCGGAGGCTCTATCGAGAGCAACTGGAATTCCATTAGACGTTTCTTTTCCCCTTCTGACGAAGCTTCCAATGGCTATCGCAATTGTATGTAGGCAGGAGTGCTCGCGAGTGATTGAGTGAGTCAATGAGTGAGTCAGTGAGTGGGTGACTAATTTCCCCTTGGTGAGACAAACTAATGGTTCTACGGTTGAGGTTGTGACAACAGATGCGACGTATAGCGAGTGCTGCTACTACGAGACATTAGAGAGGTCTTCTGTTATATTCAATAACTAGTGAAGAGGAAGGAAGAAGAAACTGTTTCGTGGTGCTTTATTAGTTCACTACGACCTGAAGTGACAGTGAAAGTTTAACTACATCATATTACTAAGATCCAACAAGAACTGAACTAATTCATATTAGTGGAGTGATAATGAAAACTGCATAAAGGCAATGCATATCTATGAGTTGGTAAAATCAAGTTAGTTTTTTTTATAGAACCAAAATGGTGACTAATTGCATGCGCTCTCTTTGTCTGTCTCTCTCTCTCTCACTCTCATTTCCTACATATATGTATTTCAGCCATAGAGATGCATTGTTTGGCTGCAAAACAATAGCTCTTGATATAAACAATGCGGACTGTATGTGAACTATTTGCTTATTATACTCATACCTGCAGTTGAGTCCTGTCATTTGTCTCTTCAGGGAAAGGTATCTAGTGCTAGATTTAGATCATGTACACCTATTTCACTACCCATTTAAAACACGTGTTTTGTAGACGGTATTTAGTTTAGAATACTTATTAAGGATATTTTCATATGTATTTGAATTTGCCTCCGTAGTATAGATTCACTTTGTAGTGTAAATGGAAAGTTAATTTAAAGTCTTACGTATGGTTTAAGTCATTGTAAGATATAAAATTGCCATCGAAGGATGAAATACCTGAAGCAATCTCAATAAAACCTGATGGATGTAATTTCGTAGAATTAAAACCACCGAAGCGTTTCAAGTGCTCTGACGTGAGAAAGAATGCAAATGAGTTCTGTCTGGCGACGTTTGGCTTCCACTAAGCACTTTTTAAATAATTCAAGCTGACATAGATATGCAGGCATATTGGATGGCACGTTATCTCAACAAAGAGATGACGTAGTTAAAGTTCCAGAGAGAAAAAAAGAAGAGAAAATCCACCTTATGCTGAGCTAGAATATGAAATTAATTTTTCAAGAAGACTTTTTCATTACAGAATACGACTATAAAACTTCTGTAAGCGACTCAGAATGTGAGTATCATTCCACTAAGCACTTTTTAAATAATTCAAGCTGACATAGATATGCAGGCATATTGGATGGCACGTTATCTCAACAAAGAGATGACGTAGTTAAAGTTCCAGAGAGAAAAAAAGAAGAGAAAATCCACCTTATGCTGAGCTAGAATATGAAATTAATTTTTCAAGAAGACTTTTTCTTTACAGAATACGACTATAAAACTTCTGTAAGCGACTCAGAATGTGAGTATCATTCCAGAATGTACACGGATACTTTTAAAATATTTAAGGTACGTGCATAACTACTATACAAGCAAAGAAAATGGTGATCGTCAGATAGAAAAACATAGCATAAATTGTGATATTTGGGACGAAATACATAATCTGGCAACAGGTGAAAAGTAAATGATTCGGGATGAAGAGAGTGCTACGGCAACTGATGTACTGTATTACTGAAGAATGCAAAACGCCAAATCCCTTTACAAGTAAGCAAACCACAACCTTATATGAAAAACAGTCATTTTATAATAAGTAAACCGTGAGATATCAATATTTTGGAACGAATGAAACGACATGAATGATGCCCTTGGAATATTTCAATCTGGTGATTGCTATGATTGGAAAAAATCACTTAAAAACCAATGATCAGCTTAGCTAACACATCCTCAATGCGAGGGATATAAGTTAGCGTTGACCCAGTTGCCCGCCTCGGTAGCGTGGATGGTAGCATATCTGCATCACGTTCAAGAGGTCCTGAGTTCGATTCTCGGTCAGGGTGAGTTACCTGGATAAGGTTTTCCTAAGTTTTCCCTTATCCCTACAGACGAATGTCGGGTAGTTCTAAGATCCATGGACCCTGGACACATTTGAGCATCATTCCACCCATTTCATTCACCGTCCTATATGACGTAACGTTGGAGGACGTAAAGTTACAAAAAGAGAAGTTGATCCAATAATACATGACGATCTAATCCAGTGAAAAGAAAAGTTCTATCCATTCCAACATTTTTAGGAGATATTTAGTATAAATTAATTTATATAAATACATCATTACAATGCTTAAATTATTATATTGTGGACTTGCAGTCTTTGTTTGTATGAACCCGCTTTTTCAATAGTAGAGGGTAATTTTATGTTCTCACTCGTTTCAGTTGTTTCCATGACAGTAATAAGCTCCTTCCTGTTTTCATAAATATCATTTACTACTCGCGAATGGTAATTCCATCTTGTGAGAGACACACGGGGTAAGCTTTTCTGAATTATGCTATGCAACACTTTCGATATTTGTGGCGAATTTGAAAAGAAAGAAGAAATGCCTGAAAGATGTGCAAAGAAGATGCGGGCTTTGCGATTAATTGAGGCTGCGGTAGACATTAAAAGGTTTAACTGGTAGCAATGAATGTACTGCGTATTTGGGTATTTGTCTTTTATTAATTTCTGTACTCCGTTTGACTCGCCACTCATAACGTTTGCACCATCGTAACTCTGAGCTATTAGTTTTGCTCGGTCATCTCCAATTAAGGGTTCGATTTCTTTCAGAATACACTCCGAGATAGACTGAGCATTCTGACCTTCTGGATTAACAAAATTCCAAAATCTTTCAACGGGGGTTCCATAAACAATGTATCGCAAAACAATAACCAACTGAAATTCGCAAGACACATCAGTGGTTTCATCCGCGATTATTGCAACATAATCCGCACGCTTTATTTCTTTGCGCACTTCCTCGTGATACACTTCCAACATGCACTGCAGGAGTTCGTTTTGAACAGTCTTAGAAATGCCTTTGAATACTGATGACTGACTGAGATGCACTTGAAGTTCTTTATCCAACTCCGCACTAAACTGAATGAGCTCACGAAAAACCCCCTTATTTTGAGAGGCGTCAGATTCGTCGTGTCCCCTAAGAGCCAGCTCCGAAGCACCACAGAACCGAATACAGTTTATAATTAAGTTCAATATATACCTGTTCTTGTCTACTTGTTTGTTATGGCTGTTGACTGTTTGCCTATACTGCGAATCTAATTTTTCCTGAATATTGGTTTTGCCTAGAAATGAAAGACTCAGAACATTGTCCATGTGTCGCTTCGATGCTTCATGCACTTTCATTTTAGACCATAAATGCCCAATATCAGTTATTCCAGTCTTACACCAATGGACATCTCCCCCAAATAACACACAAGGAAAACAAAAAACTGAATTGTTTTCATCACAGCCGCAAATCCATTTGTTCTTTTGATAAATATCCGGATTAGACTTACGGCATCGATTTTTCGTTTTCTGCTGCAGATTCAGATTCGGGAGTGGCCTACCCATTGTTTTTATCTGAATTTTTTCACTTAGAGTCCTGTTACTAAATGAAGTTTTCAGTAATTCACTCACCTTGTTCATGTTCGTAACTTTACTGTGAATTTTAACTTAAATAATAAACACTGAACACTGTTTTAAAAATCCGTACTCACGATGAACTACAGCACTACAGGAGCACATACTGAACTACTCTATCATTGCTTTGGAAACATGTGTCCAACACATGCTGGACGCGCGGGTTTTAAGTTCTACCAACAAAACTGCTGCTGTGAAATATGCACATGTTGAAATAATGTCTCTAAATTTTAAAATCTAATACTATATTCACACTGAAACCCAATTAATTTTATTTATATTTATGTGTTGTGTTTCTGCAACTGATTTCATTAAGCATTAATTTGCGTTTTGAAGTTCCTCAGCATTAACTTGCAGTAGGATGGTGACACTGCATTAAAGGAAGGAATAGCGCGAAATGTATTCTTACCATTGTCTTTCGCTAGGTGGCAGGATCGTGGTTCTCTGAAGTCCCGTGTTTTACTGCACTCTAACGGGCAAAGCGTAAGTTATGCGCCAGAGAAATCCCAGCACTACCTTCTTTGACCTTCTTAATTAAGAAGCCGTGTATAAGCAGACATCTTAGCCCCTAGCCCTAACACAGGCGTTTATGAGCGTAGACGGTGCCGTTCTGGAATCGGCACCAAGCTACGGAAAACAACCAAGAGAGAGCGCTGGCGTTCAACGCGCCTATTCAAACGAGGGAGCAACTACTCATAAACAATTCCTTTTGCGCAATTCTTATACACTTCTCTTTCTTTCGCTTTCATACAGATGGTGCCATGGCACAGCGGCACTACCTCAGAAGCCGCCCCTGGTGAAATGTCAAGATTGTTGCGAGCTCTGAACGGTTGGATTTTTCCTCCCCTAGGACAGCTGACCCCAACCATAAATCATCCCGCGTTTAGTTTCATAGTTGACAGGAAGGCGACGTCTTAGGTGGTCTTTGTGTGTGAGATTCTCGTAACTGGGGCTCCACATGTTTTCTACCGACCAACTAATTAAAAATAATGAGCTGAAGGGGAAAGCGAAGTGTCATATGGCCTAGCCGGGAACAAACAGATATCTGAAATCAGTCGGTAGCTGGGAGTCGGTGGCTTGGAGTCGAGCGAGTTTGTCGTGCTAACCAGCACGAAGTCAGATATCGCGTTCTTTAAGGAACGGGCGAGCAAGCTAAAGAAATCGCGTTCGATTAAGGCTAGTTAATAGCGGTGTTCTAATCCGACGACTTGTGTTATTTGCACGGGAGTGCTACCACGCAAACGCGAAACCTACCATTCAGAGTTCGCCTAATTAGCATGTATTTCGAGAGTAAATGAAATACAATCGATCGTCACAAGATAATTAACCTGTGTTTATTTCCAAGTACCCTGATTGATCCACCCAGAACGCCCTGTATCAAGAGATCCTTGCCAAAAATCCTATATTTATGAATATTAGGACAACTCCGAGAGCAGCCGAGGACATCATATTCTTCAAATTTTGTTAGCGGTGCTGACAACCCTAGGAGTCAAGCCCCTGCTCAATAATTGAGCTGAACTGCGCGGCAATACTCACCCCGACACCCCGACTGTCACACAATTCAGTTTGTGTTCTTCTCTTAATGCGGTTTTATACAACAAATATAAAGATAGTCCTGTGCTTTGGCGTAGTGGGCTAAGGCGTCATGCTTTGTTTCCCCTCCACGGAATGCGGTCCGGGATCGATCACAGCCCTGGAGGTGAGGATTTCAAGTCTCGTGTATACGACCGGTGCCCATTCAGCATCGTGAGGAAATTAAGGAGCTTATGATAGGTAAGCGGCCCTGGTCAAGAAAGCCAACTTTCCGGCTGGGAATGCCGAGATGCTGTCTACAATATCCTCCCCGTATCAGTTGGATAATCGCACGCCTCTACCTTGCGTATGTGGGCGTGAAGCCGGTAGTCAGGTTGACAGGCACTGGCCCTGTATGGGCTGTCGCGCCATGGGTTATTTCTTATAATGATAGCTAAACTTGCTCTATCTCCTTAACGCCTGATGCACAATATTAATTCCATATATTAAGCACTAATTGTCCGCTTTAATCTACATCATCTAATTAAAATGATCCATTCCAATTTTTCCTTTTTGACTGCTCTTCGCATATTGATACCTTTCTCCACCATGTACTTAATTTTTGTACAACTTAAATGTTTGAATAACGTTTACAATTTAATTTTGAGTGGTAATTACATATAAAATTAACATAAAATTTTCTCTAATATTTAAGAATTATTGGCTATGCGAGTGCTCCGAAATTCAGCTTTCTTACAAGTTGGAAATACGTGTGCTTTTTTTATGGAGCCTGGCTAGGCGCACTTACAACTCTATCTCGGATGGGGTTTATGATGGCGTGCGTCCAAGATAAATAATTGATGATAGACAATGCCTAAATAATGAAGGGCAGGAATAAGCACCTAGTGTGATTAAATTGTAAGTTTTTGAAACATATTACTATATTAAGTTTTAACCGACATTGCATTATAAACATTAAATATCGCGCGTGCTTCAAACATACGGTTTTTACTGTACTTTTATGCAAACTATTTTACAAACGCTTATTCTTCTCTCAATCTCATTCAATCGAAATATAAGTCAGCAGAAATTGTGCTGCTGCATTTTTTGTAAGTAGAAGGTGAAATAGACAATACAGGTTTTAAGCAATAGTCAATTATTTAACAGCTGATCGTTATTAAATGGCTTCGAAATTTTATTCTCTTTGTATTATCAAGAGATAAAGATACGAATAAAAATATTCTATTTCTGAAACGTTTAGTATTTTAAAATTCAAATCAGTAAAACAAAATATTCTGATAACGTTAGCTCCGAAAAGAGGACAAAAAGAAAAGAAAATGGGAAGGCAAATTATGAGCTTTACTGAGATTTAAATGTCCTGTATAGTAAGCTTTTAGGTATTTCTTACCAGTTACGAGGTATACAATAATCTAGCATAAAGGTGACTTCAATATATATAGTATTTTAATAAAAATTGTTAGCGTCATTTTAGGAAAAAAGTATTTCCTAAATAGCATTTTGTGGTGCAGGATACTCTTGAACATCTTTGCATCATTGGAAGATACATAATCGAAAAGGTCAGTAGTATTTCTACCTTTGTCTTCCAGTTACTGTTCAGGGAAACACCCACACCCACCCAAACAAAGAGAGAGAGAGTGAGAGGGGGGGGGAGGGAGAAACCTGTTTCGAAAAATACTTTTTTTTCGGCTTCAGTGGACATGAACATTTTATTTCCAGAGAATTCTGGATAAACGAATTTTTTGGGAGGAATGCAATACCTTCTCTGTGTACTATGAGCAGCCGTGGACCAAAATGTTAATTAGCTCCTCATTCAATGTATAGATGCACTTTCGTAATAGCTGTGCTCACAATGCACATTGAGAAACTGTATAATGGTTTCCCTGGAAAGCTGTGGTCTTCTTATACGCAGAGCAGGATATCACGTTACGCTGGCCGATAGGTTAAGACGGTACTTCTTACCCTGTCAAGCTCCTGGGTTCAAATATAGCAACAGTTATGGTTAATGTGATTGGATGTGCATAACATACTATTTCATTAATATAATTTTGTCATATGAATTTCTAGGCATATGTATGCTGAAAAATTAAATTCTATTAAAATATTAGTTTTATAGATTAACGTGTTTATTTAATAAATAAATAAATAAATGGACAAACGCACAAAAATAAGCAAAATTAATATGGGGTGTGTGAACCTTGAGCATGTATGACAGTTTCCAGTTTTTGAGGCATAGATGAAACTGAATCCATGAACTAATGTGAAATAAGCTATAATATCCCAGGATTCTGTTTTTTTTTCTTTTTTTCATTTACACTTCGCCTTTAACTGCAGTGGTCATATCGGCGGCCGTGCTCCTTTGGTACATATTCATGGTGTTAACTCGTATACGTTGGGTTGCTTGTACTTTTTATTTTAATCGTTAGATCACGTACACATTCACACTCTCATTCAGATTTCCAGACTCTGGGGAAGATGGGGAATTGTCTTGGTTGGAGAACAAAAACTCCCTACCCCCAGTCGGCAAACGAACCCGGGACCCCTTGCAGAGCAGGCAGATGCTCTACAGACTGAGTTACGGGACCAACTCCAGGGTTCTTATGTTTGTGCATAAGCCATTTTTATGCTTCATGCATCTGCAAGGAAATCCGTGCAACTCTGTTTCACCACAGCCCACACATTTTCCACAGGGCTCAAATCTGGGGAACACGGAGGACAGTTTATCACTCTGATATCCTGGCTCTCTCACAATTAATATGAAACCTTTCGATATGCGTGGACAGGATGAGCATCCCTTACAAATTCAGTTCCAACAGGATATTTTTCTTCATAGAAGAAATAAAAGTTTTGTCAATTATTACTGTGTATTGCGCACTGTTCAGTGTAACGTCAAGCTTGCACAATATACCTAGATTTTCAGCTAAAGCAAGATCTGGGAATATTATGTAATTTCAGTCGCGGTTGGCATTTTCCTCTTTAGATGCTAGGCTAAAGAATAAACATCTCAGACACGCAATCGCTAAGGTTACCAATAGTATGGTTACTTTAATGCTTATATAAGGATTTGTTTTACCTAAGTGCAGTATGTTGCACAGAAATTGTGCTGATACAAAGAAAGGTGCGCAAACATATCACGCCCGCCTGTCTGCCACACCTTCAAGAGGTCCCGAGTTCGAATCTCGGTCAGGGAGAGTAACGGATAAGGTATTTTCCGGGGTTTTCCCTTATTCTTAAACACGAATGTCAGGTAGCTCTAAGCTCCATGGATCCTGGACTCATTTGAGCATCATTTCACCAATTCCATTCATCGTCCGATATGACTTAACGTTGGAGGACGTAAATTAAAATAAAAAGTTCCCAGTCAGAGAGCCATACCGCGTTTGGCAATCGCAAAAGCCTCTCGTTGACAAGTCTAATATTCTTTCTTCTCTGATGTTTACTATGGTTCCTGTTAAATGCTATAATAAATGTTTTCTAGATCGCCCTACCCAAAGTGAATCATGTATTGAACGTCAAATTAACTTTTTCACGCACAGCATCCTATGTAGCCGCTATAGCAATTTGTTGTAGGGCGTTACTTAAGATACCGCTTTCTATGTGTCTTCACTTAGCAAAGCGTTATATCCTGTGCTTTACACCGCAATTACTCTTCTCCCGTGTAGCAAACGCTTCTTTTTTCTGTTAATGTTGACACGACATAACGAGGTTTCTTATTTCCTTAATCTTACCGCCAACATTCAGGGTTACTAACAATGAAACAGTATACAATAGTATAATTTGATTAATTTTTTTCAAAGGCAATCTTTTAAACATCCTTAATAATTTTCGAGCCAATATTGCACTTTTTTGGATTTCGCGCTATTGTACGTGGTTCAATCCTCGTTTCAGACTTGATCAAATTAATGTTTACAACATATCTCCATCATTTATTTAGTTGTTATGCCCATTTGTAAGTTTCGTTAAATCGTTTTCGATGTTGAGAAAAGTCTGTTTGCATTCAAGCCACAGATATGTTCACTGTGGAAATGGAGCCGCTCAGTACCTGCGATTTGTTGCTGGCCCGTGTCCAGGTGACATACTGCCGGGAGAATCAAAGTTTGCGTGATGAGTTTGTCCCGCTGTGATTTAAGCGACCGACCAGCAGTTAGTGAGGTGTCAACGCTTTGCTCGCAGCAAGATACTTCAATTTAATTTACTGTAATTCCATCTGCTCGCACTTGTTCAGACTGTCAACTGTATTTCCCTACTACCGTACTCGTGATTTGCTGCGCACTAGACGAGTTTATTAGACTGCGATGATTTTACACGCTTAGTAATACGATTGAATCAGATTGATCGAGCTATTTAACCTAGATTCCAAACTAATCTAGGGAATTGTTAGAAAATAAACATTAATATTGTCTTACCAGTGCGGTGCTACCATTCAGAGAAACAAGAAATACTTATAGCGAAGTAATCCTCTCATTTAGTATTATAATTTATTTAAGTTTCGGTTAACCTGTATAAAATACTAAATGTAGAGTTTAAAAAATTATACTATACCCATTGCAGTTTAAAGTGTGTCGCCCATATTTACAGCCCATATGGTCATTATTTTCGTGCGATTCGAGGATTTCGTATTTCGTGGCATTTCACCGAAAATGCAAGTATTCCATGAATACAAAAAAGGGAATAGTTTTAGAAAAATATATCCACCAGTTTTTCTCTCTGATATCTCAAAACGACCATATCTCAAAAACGAAAAGTATTTTAAATATCTAACTTCTTATTTAACTTCATTACCTTTCAGCTATCCAACATGAAGTTTTTTTAAGAAAATCCATTAATAGCAAATTACCTTTTATATAGAAAATGTTCATTAGCTTTGTGTTCTCAAAAACAGTTAATGGGTTTTATTAAGATACCTCATATTTAAAAATAGTTGCGTAAAAATAAACAATATGCATTGAAATTTCTGCGAAGAACCCGTGAAGTTCTTTTAATTATAATGTACGATAATTTTACACGTCTCTGCTTACGTTGTCCGCTGCTCCGTTCATCTCATCCATTCCTCACGGGTCGTATGCAAAGAAGTCCAATTGCATGCCGAGGTGGTAGATGTCCCCTCCGTTACCTGATCTACCTCCATCTCTAACATATACCACAAACTAGCCAAACATATATAACTATACATTTGCCTGTCACTTCAGGTTTACCGCTATTCAAAATTATAAAAAAAGTATTTTCGAATAAAGAGGATCTCAGAGGCAATTCCCAGGATATTCAACAGATATAGATTTGGTTGTATAAATATCTTAAAACGTTTTGCTTTTAACCAAAATCATTAGAGGAGGTTGTACGGAAAATCTAAGGTACGAACTTAGTGACTTCTTTGATTCATTTCTAAAGAAAATGTATTAAATAGAGCTTATATCTCTACCAACCAAATATGAATCACATTAAGCGTTTATTGACATATTTTCATGTAGTTACAACGGAAATTGGAGAACACTTGGGCTCCAGCAACAGTCAAGTTTTTTAAGAGCTGGCTTCTATGAAACACGTTTGACATTCCACAGTCTTTACATATGCTGCACACAAAAGACGAATAAGGACTTCCCATATACGTTTTGGAAATTATAACAAGGAATATTTTGGAAATGGTTCACTACACAACATAGGTATGTCATATAAATTATTTTAATAAAAAGCTAAGTTGTTTCTGTAGTAGAGTTACAACACTTTTACAACTTTTCCGTATGCTTTCTTTTAATTCATTAAACAGTCTCTGGGACAGGAAAATGTAAATTCGGATCAATGTCAAACGTTTATTTTGAAATTAACATCGTTATGGAAGCAAAGTGAAAATTTTTATCAAATTTGTTATAACAGCATGGAGAAATGCCACAACACGTAGACATAATGGAAAAATATATTATTAATATTATTTTTATCGTGCTGGCCTTTTCTGAAGTACTCTGGAAATTTTTGACAGATTCAAACGCTTTGAGGCCTAATGTGTTTGAAATTATGCGGTATATTATTATCCTACTAAGCCCCTTATTGCCAAAAATCATTCTGATATAGACAACAGAACGTCGAAACGCACAGTTTATATCAAATCTATTCTGTGTTATCAGCCGCTTCTTATAATTTATGAAATTGTGCAGTAGTATATCGTTTTAAAGCGCTGTCGCTATTCATTAATTTCTCGCGATGCCATGAAAACATATACCTTTAGCTCATAGCGAGTGCTGCTAAGCATCTGAGTATGGATTCCGTTTCCCTTAACTCGGTTTCTCTTATCTACAGTGAAATTTGCAAACAAGCAATTTCTGAGAAAAGGGGGTTTGGCTGGATAAACATGCATTTGTTAGAGAAATAAACTTTAGTGGAACAATGTAGATTATAAAAGCTGCATTAAAATAAAGGATAGAATGTGTGGAAAGTAATGTGACTATAACATCACATTTTTCCAACAATTATCAGTTTGATGCTTCCCTTGTAGGTATAAAACCAAATCTAGAAAGAACTGCACCGCTATCATCTCACGTGACGGTAAGAATCGCTTTTAATATCTGTTAAGCTTTTAATCAGCAGAGAAGGTCATGTGGTAGCACAAAATAAAAGTTTCATTCGTTCATAATTGTATCTATAGTAAATAGAAAGAAAATAAATTAAAAATAATTTGAAAATTATTTTCGAATATTTGATAATAACTTATTACAATGCTCGTTTTCCCTGCATTTTGTTGAACAGGAATATTATTTGGAATCGGGCAAAAGCGCTCTATTAACAAAAATCATGTATAACAACAATGACAGTTGAAAATATGTATATGTCCGAGCGATCTGTGGGAAAACAATGCGGCATTTATATTGACAGCAAGAACAATAGCTATTATTAAAGACACCATATTGTGCTTGTGATCAAAATTTATCTTTGTGATTAATTATTCACTAATATATTTGCCCTATTATGATTTCATTAGCAACCGAAAACTCTGATACCGGATTTATAGGAAAACCACCAGAAAGGACACTATATCCTTTGTACAAGGAGTGTGAGATAAAATTCAAACATATTCACGTCTATTAATTATACACATATATCAACAAATTTATCCCTCGCCGCTTGCACTGCAGTGACAAGTGATGAATTGCCCCATGTTTCGATCGAAAGCATTTCAACATCATCAGGGTAATGAGTAAACACAGTGGACTAATTTAAAAGCGCTTGCAATTGACTAATGCGCTGTCTATTTATATTATTAAACGCTATTATCATACACGATTGAGGTCGGTAATGAACGAATCCACAGATGGTTAAACGCTCGTAGGCTGTTTCAAGCGATAGCTTATGAAATACAGTTCTACCAATTGCTATAAGGCATAATGGTCAAAACGAGAACCTAAAGTGGAGCTCAGGGTAATTAACACATTGAATTTTCCTTTCTAAACTACTCCTATTTAATTATTTTGTTAGGGAAAATGTTTTTTATAAGAGATCTATATCAAACCAGAAGAACCACAGCTCGACTGGAAAATGTGTCCAAAAATGTCAGGTAAAGTACTTTATTATTATATTTTCAAAATTATAATGTCAGAATATATAATTATTTTGTTTATATCGGGCCTATAAAAATCCTAAAGTATGTTTGAAGTTCTATGCTGTAGGTGGGCTACTCCCCCTCTGAGTGAAAACAATTGAAGGCTCCAAAACTGGGCTGAAATCAAGTATAAAGAATACTTTAATATATCAGTGAACTTGCATGGAGTGAAGTACTTTTAAGTACTTGCACAGTATGAATAATACTGGCTTAATAGAGGTAATTAGCATGTGGTGAACTGTGGGATATCAAAATTAGGATTCAGAAAAGAGTGGGAACAAATTTAAGGAAAGAGCTTTATGGAAACAAAATCTAAAAAATAGAAACTAATTCACAGAAATGAAGATTCATACATAAATAAATTGCTTATTTGCAAACATAATTGCATATATCAGTAAAACACCAATGGCAAGCATTCGTAAGATAGTTCCCTATATCGGAACTGCTTTTTTTTTAAAACAAAAATTACTAGAACATATATATCTATATGTATGTATGTATATATATGTATATATATATATTTCTTTTCCCTATTTAACCGTTCATTTATTGTTCCGTTTATTTTACTATGTTTTCTTTGGTTTCACACATATACACGATACACATAAACACCCATGCCCAAGGCGGGACTCGAACCAGCGACCCTCTACACGGCAGAGCGCAGGAGACATACGCTCTAACGACCGTGGCTACGAGGGCCGGTGATCTTTGAGAACAGTATGAAGTAAACAATGGTTTGCTATACCGTCAGATGAATGGCGTGTAAGGTTGACGGCAATAAGGGTAGCAGGAGCGGCAGGCGGAAATAAAGCTACCCTACCGATTACGGCAATTACGCTACAAATGGTTTCTGCTCAGATTACATGTATAGGGCGCAATTAGTTCGTATATAATTCAAAATGTCAAAACAAAAGAGGCATAAGACACCGGCAATTATTGTTGAATTCGTTTTACGAGTATTTCTCTTCTCTTTCACCGTTAATTACCTGTAACGTATGTTACAATAGCAATGCCGCGAAATAAGATATTATACACTCACTGCAGTATAAGAAAGCAGAAGAAATATTGAAGTATGTATTCTAAGAATAAATAGAAAGCACTGACAGCTTCATCTTCAAATACATTACCAAGTTGGTCCACCTCGTTAGCGTAGATGGTAGCGTCTCTGCCTCACGTTCAAGAGGTCCCGAATTCGAATCTCTGTGAGGGCGAATTACCTGGATAGGGTTTTTGCCGTTGTTTTCCCTGATCCTGATAGACGAATGTCGGGTAACTCTAAAGTTCATGGATCCTGGACTCATTTGAGCATCATTTCACCCATTTTATGAAACAAAAGAAAAACACCCAACGTGCGCTCCCATCTGTATCTACTCTTCGGCGTGTGAAGTGTTCAACGCCCGCTTTTACTACATGCAGCACCGTAGGTGGTGATACTGATGATACATGAGACGAAGATGGAGCACCGCTAGAATGAGATATCTGGGGAAATCGGAGATCCCAGAGAAAACCCGCACCAGCACCGTGTTGTCTACCAGCAATCTCACTTTGCGGTCGCCTGGAATTGAACTCGAGCCGCCTTGGTGAGAATCGAGCGGTCTAACCACTCAGCACTGCGCGGCCCTACTCTTCGTTGTTCTTACTTGTTAATATATTACATTATTAAATAATATAAGAAAACAAAGGCTGGCCCCATAGCTCAGAATAGCAGTTAAAGGCGGGGTATAAATGGAACAAGAAAAAAAAGAAAAGAAATAGCATATAAAATATGGGCGTCCGTCAGTGAAACAGTAGATAGTGCGGGCAGATACGTGGCAAACCTTATTGTTGGCATTCTTAATCCATACGGTTAAGGCAAGGATGTTTTAATGCATAACGAAATATTCCAAAAAGTAAATCCCCCCCAAAACTTTGGCATTCCAAGTACTTGATACTACAAAAAATAAAATAAAAAATAAAATAAAATCTGCATATCTAATAGCCCGGTTTCTGGAATCTATACCACGACGCAAGAGGTTATATTATATCAATTGCACTCTACTAGACGTTTCCAGGAAGTTATCTCGCGAATACTGCTGATACATATAGATACAATGTGACTCTGACAATATAAGTTGTATTATTTATTTCTCTACTAGTACTCACAGTAGTAGATCAGTAGGTACTACTCGACAGAGCGTTGAAGCGTATTGACCTTCAGTGACCAGCGCCAACATCGTCTCTTATCGCGCAGATTAGAAGAGTGACGTATTAGGAATTTGGCGTACCCTAAGAGACGAAACACAAATGGAGTATTTGCAAGCTGTGTGTCAGATTTGTAAGGTTAGCCAATCATTACACATAACACGGGTGCCAAACCAGCTAAATTTGTATCTAAACATTTATTATGAAATGGATATGGCAACTAAATGATGTGCACGGTAATACAACTAATTTTATAGTGTAATCAATCTGTACAACGGGAATAATTTCTAAAAAGGTGATTCACTAAATTGGCAAAGGTATAATGTCAAACATAACACCATCAATGTTCCGTCATTGAAATATATTCACAGTCATTGTCGTTATTATCGTGGACAAACCATTAACCTCGAGCTTCTTGTTTCAGTATTCGATCCGTTTTCCCCAATAATTAACACTTATTTTAGCCTTCTGGTTAACACACAAAAAAAAAAACAACAACTCTTAGGCATTACTGTAATTATTATCTAAGACCATATGAAGGTGACAAAAAACAGATCTATCAGTTGTAAATTAAAGTAAATCAACATTAAAAGTATAAGTATGATAATAAATAGATTTTTACTGACTTGGGTTTCTAGGCGGACATCGTCCTCCAGGCCCGAGAGCCTTAATGCCTAAAAGACCAATCTTCTTTAACTTCCCCAGTTTTACTACTATCGTGGTGTTAGGGGATTTAGTTTCCTCTATCCCTCATGTCTTTAGGCTTCGGGTTGAGAAACAATAACTCTGGATCAGCTAGGGAACCCAAGATGGGTGATCAGCCCGATGTCTGGTATGAGAATGAGAGAAGTAAATGACAGAATGAGCGCGAAATGAATGAAAGGAAAGAATAAAATGGAGACATTGTTGGAATACTGGCGGGGGAAACCGGCTACCAAGAGAAAAACCACTGCGCCGTGCTTTTTGTTCTAATTTTACGTCCTCCAACGTTAAGTCATATCGGACGATGAATGGAGAGGTGAAATGATGCTCAAGTCTACCACAAATCTCACATTGGGTGCTCTGGGATCGAACCGGGGTCGCCATGGTGAGTGTCAAGCGGTCTAACGGCCGTTTGAAAAGACCGCTCACCAAATTTTAATCTTATTTCTCTATTTTCCCGCAAGAAACGTATTGGTCAGCTAAATGTCTAGTGTAAGAATAAAACTAAAGTATAGAGGTGGTTGGGCCCGGTGGGAACCTCGTTGTTATGATCCCTCGGTCTTTCAACTCCTCAGAAGGTTAATCGTCAAAGGATGGAGAATTAATGATCGAGGGATTTTGGTCATAGATCGGGGTTTCCTTCGGTGTAGCTCGGCATGAGGCTCTTATCCGGAATTTCAGGGCTGAGAACGCCCTGACTCGTTGTAGGTCTGTGGATGAAAACACCTCGATTCCTGGATGCAGATAAGTTTATTAGGACCCTTAATCTCCTGTGTGCTCCCAACCTGATGGAATGTTACGTTGTAGTCGCGTCGCGTCTTGAGTCGCGTCTCGCGTACTAACCACGAAGTGAATGACAAGGCCTTTGAGGAGTAATGGATTTTCTTGGAGCAAAACTTCACGCGCGATTGTTCACAGACGATTATGAAGTATTATTGTTTCCTGTCACGGAACGTCACACATCAATCCCTCGCGAGCATGATGTAGAGAGCCTCTTTTGATGCTGGAACGTTTTTCTGCCATACTTCAAATGTCCCCCACTCCTACTGAATTTTGAGAAGATGCATTAGTCGAGTGACTAGTAATGTCTTTCTCATAGGTCCTAAATTATTCCCACTCTAGAAAATGGTTAAATTTGGGGCTATCACGCATGACGACTCCGCCACTTTCGCTAAAGATGCGCTCGCTATAACTTAGGCGTAGTGATATAAGCTAAGCGTCTCCTAGAACCTCCTATTGTGTTGGTCACGTCTGGGTATGTATGAAAAATCTGTTTCTCGCTTATTCGGAGCCAACTATGCCTTCAAAGCATAGCAGACAAAAGAGCAAGGCAAGTTGTTTGCAGGTTTGCAAAAGAGAGTTTAATGACCTCTGCCTGGCTTTGTTAATTCGCCAGTTTTCGGATAAACGTTCAATATATATTTCTGTATGACATATTTTCAATATGCAGGCGTGACTATTTTGTATATATATGTTATCTATTTGTGTTTATTCCTTTAATTACATTTATGTCTTTATGATATTAATTTATATATCATGTCAGTGTCTCTACCTGACAGGGACTGCTTCAGTATGCTAACATGTTATTAATGCCGCTAGATACGTCATAGTATGAGGAAATGTTCACATTAGTTAACCTGAAGTAGCAGAGTAAGCGTTTGAAAGAAAGAGAAACTATTACCAATAAGTAGAAAAGCGATAAGGGTGGAACACGCCCGATTTTTTCACAAGTCATCAACACACAAATCGAAACCAAGGTTTATTCATAAAAAGGCTGAGCATAGTGAAAATACTTTCATTTTCAACAAGTGAGCAATATCTTTATAACTATTTACTCTTTTAAGTAAAACTTAAAAGCAATACTCTGAAATGTTGTGAATCTTCTGGCAAAGTGTCGACAAAGACGTGACGAAAATGCCCAGTAAATGTTTAGATATTAGATATAACAGTAAAGAACGCATTTTAAACGGTTAAAGTTGTACAAACTTGTGAATTATACCTTTGTTATTTTGTTGAGGTTAATACAGACAAAAGTAAGTCAGCATTCTACCACGGTAAAATATAGAAAACAGCTGTGCAATATTGACAAGATGGATCTAAAAAGCCAGGCTTAGCAATAGAGATAGCTTTCTGAAGAGCAATAGAAGGTAAAAGAGGTACTAAGAGACAGATGATTAGCTCGCTGAGTATTGCTCAGGAATGTGCGCACCAAGTGAAGTAAGTGTAAAAGCTCAAGTTTTCTCAAAATTGTGTGCTGTAAATGTGCACCTTTTCCTTGAAATATTTTACTATACATAAATGCAATTTTGCTTTCAACAAGCATTGTTAAACCTGGTTGTTTTAGGACATTTTGAAACACTAAAAATACGTAAAAATCAATTTATAATCCAAAGTTCTAATAGATATGGTCAGAACTAAAACGTTTCTAGTGAATATAGCGCTTATTTAATCGTTACCAAACGTATCGCTAAAAGTAATAAACACATTTATTTATGTCTGTTATTTCAAGTTTATAGCTCGAATAGCTTCTAAGAAAAATTTACAAGGTTTAAAGGTTTGTAATTTGGAATATTTAAATGGGTGATACTGTGACTAGTCTCCCATTTAAGGTGAGGGTTTTCTCTATCTTACTCTTTATCATCTCACAGGTTCTTCCTTTCTTTCTCCTTATATCCTCTTTTCCATGCTCTTTTTCTTAGATTGTGCAAAGTGCAGGCATAGTCATTGATTGCGCTGAGTATAAAGAAGTACAAAATTTCCGGTTGCTGGAATAAAGATACTCGCTTCCTCTTTCAGTGATGAATAGTTGTATTAACACTTTGCATGAATTAAGGTCGGATAAAATTGGAGCCTGTACTAACGTGAAGCTACTGCACTCGAAACGTGCTCATTTCCCATATTTACCCTAAAGTTGTGCATATTTTTGTGTAATGTTAAATATTTAGTTTATAGCACTATAAATACATCCTTAAATTTTCTTTGAAACATCTAAATAATATGATGTTTCCACTAATTGTATAATTCGAATGTTTTGTTCTACATTTACAAGTAAATTAAATTAAACTCACTTGTGATTTATCTTATGTAAGACTGAAACGTTTATTTATTGAAAATAAAGTATCTACATATTATTGTAAGCAAAGTTTGTGAGTAAGTACACACAAATCAGCTCACAATTAAATGTTACGTGATGAATACATTCTCGTTTATATGACAGATTTTTAAAACGTTTACTTTTATGCTGAAGAAGTCAGTTAATCATAAGTTATTTGATATGTAAAACATTCATTTATTCTGAACTCTTTTAAATGAACATTATGCTTCACAAATTCGGCTTCAAAGCTTCTAAAATATTTATTGAAACCCGTGTTTAGTTTTTGGCATACAAGCAAAATTAAAACCATTTATTAGTGCAGGGAATTAAAATTATATGTCATGAAATAATGTTAGCTGTAAAATTATTGAATTCTGTGTTAAGCCGTTCTAGACTGATGAAATTTCAACAAACTCTGTCAAGTGAACATGCATGTAGGCAGAAGTTCGGTCGCAGGAATGTTAAGGTTTGACAGTTACCTCATGTTGAAGACAATCAGCAAGTTGAACGAAACGTTTCGTTAAGTGATGATTGTGAACTGTTTACATGTCAAACAGTATGGGCTTACGTTGAACTCCGTTTCGCTGTACCCCTGTGTTGAGGCTTTTAAAAATGTTAGGAGTCAGAAAACGATTGCCCTAAACCAAGCCATTGAAGGGGAGTTATATGTAGATAGATTTAGAGCCGGCTTCTCATTTTAATGATGTTTCAAAGACAGCGTTTAGCGTAGAGAAAGGACTCGAGGGTGCTATTCACGTTCCATGCTTCAGTACTGCATCCCACTCATGGCGCCCATTGCGAGCAGAGGTGGAGTGCGAAGTGGTTAGGTGGTAGATCTTGGCCTCTCTTTGAACTATTGAGCAACCGATTTTAATTTGGCTTACCAGTTTAGGTTGAAGCTTCAAAGACGCTAAAGACGCCGCTTAAGCAGGACTTACGCTTTGGTTCAAGATTTGCGTGTTTCACAATACAGCAACTAGTTCGGCTTAACTAAGTTTGACAAATCCACAATATTGTAACTTTGATGGCACTTGCGCACGTGCTTCTCGTTTGTTTACACCGACGTTGTAGGGTGTCCAGCAACCTACAGATAATTGGCCGAACAGTTCAGAGTGAAAACGAATGTCGGGCTTTACTTCTCAAGAAACTTGCATTCTTCTAGAAATTGTGTAACAGCACAAGAGTGTAAAACAATATAAGCAATCGAACTTAATATTACAAAGTAAGAAAATCCAAAGGTGCGGAAAAACTGCAATATGAAAAGTGATTTAGTTTGATATGAAGTAATATTGAGAGCTCTGCATGCTCTAGATTTTAAAGCATGAACAAATTCCTGTGAAAATTCCAAAAATTTCATGTTTAGCTTTTACAATTAATTTGATGTTGTCATGTATGAAAATGAAAGTGTGAAATTCAGTAATTCATGAGATGATGCAACACAACTGTGATATGATATAATATTTTTGGTATTGGTGGTTATAAAAATAACATCACGTAATATGCTGACGGGACCAGCAGAAGATAAGTTTATTGGGGTAGCTATAGCAACGTGAACGAAGGAGGAGGAAAAATTAACTCATGAAGCGACTTTCCCATTGCGACTTTCCGAGAGTAAAGATGTGTTCTAGTGTCTCTCTGAAATTGTACAGAGATTATTTCGATTGTGTATTTAGCGTGTACTATTTCCGTGTGTGCAAGGAAGGATTAATTAATTAATACATCAAGCATTATTTGTAAATGTACAACTTCAGTAATATAATTTGTATCCGTGAAAAGAAACGTTTTATAGGAATTAAACACTCATTTTTCCAAGAAAGAATTATTTTATCATCCTTAAATAAATAATACACGAGGGCTGTTCAATAAAGTATGATAAATTTTTTTTTTTGGCAACTTACCATTACTCATCCTCATAATTTTGATGGTCCTTCTCAAAATAGTCTCCCTTGAATGCGATGTAATTGTCCCAGTGTTTCTGCTAATCTTCAAAGACATGCTGGAAAGCATTTTTGAGAGATCCTTCAAAATCACCTCCGCAGCCTTTACCACTGCTTCTGATAATGGATAATGCCTCCCATGAAGCCATTTCTTCAAGTTAGGGAATAGAAAAGAGTCACATGGGGGCCAAATCCGGTCTATAGGGAGGGTGAGGGATAAACTTCACGTTGCTTTTTGCAAGGTATTCAGCAACAACATTGGCAACGTGCAGCCGCGCATTATCCTGGTGCAGCATCCAGCCTGCTTCATGGAAATGTGGTCTTTGGTGCCTCATATGGATTTGCAATGTTTTCAGAACATCCCTGTGGTATTGTCCAGTTACTGATGTGTATGCTGGCACAACATGCTGATAAACCTTTCCATGAATATCAAAGAATGCGATGACCATAACTTTCCCAGCAGAGGGAACCACATTTGCTTATTTTGTGGTTGGTGATGAAGGAGATTTCCACACTGAGCTTTGCTGTTTGCTCTCAGAATCACAATGATGTAGCTAAGTTTCATCAGCAGTGATTACGTTTGAAAGAAACTCCGGATCTTCCTGTAACATCAACTTTTAACTGCATGTTACCTCCATTGCAGTGGTAGGCGATGCTGAAAACGTCTGAACTTGCCTAGTTCTCACCGGTAGCAACCGGGAGTACCAACAATGAAACTACTACGCCGTGTTTGTTTCACATTATGCTAACAGAATTGAATAAGATTGAAGTTTAGTGTGAAAATTATGACCGTAAAAAACTTATGATCATTCTTTATTGCACAGCCCTCGTAAATCCTCCAACGAGACCACACCCGGGGGTAAATTACTTGCGGTCACAGGGAGGAGAGCAGCCGAGGAACATCCCGAACCTGACTACAAGATCGTCAAAGAGGTGAGAGTCATATTTCATCTCACCACCCACATCCCTTCGCCAGCCTTCCCAAATACATGTGTAACGAACTGTTGCACCTGCTGTAATTAATATGTTTACTTGCATATTAGGCCGCACCGTAGCCGAGTGGCTTGGCTTTCACCAAGGTGGCCCGGGTTTGATCCTAGGACACCGCAAAGTGAGATTTCTGGTGGACAACACGATGCTGGAGCGGGTTTACCTTGGATTCTCCGGTTTCCCCCGCCAACTCATTTCACCGGTGCTCAATCTTCATCTTATGTATCATCAGTGTCACCGCCTGTGGAGCCTCATGTAGTAAAAGTTGGCGTTAAACACTGCGCATTTATTACTTGTATGTTGTAACCTCAATATCAGGAAAAGCATGGTCCTGTGTTACCGGAATATAAATCAGTACCTAAGTACGAGGAATGGTTTGGACAAAACATGCATGTATGAAGTATGATTTGAAATTAAGTTTTGCTTTCAATTTGGTTTTATGTTTGTCTTATCAATGATTTCTGGTACCATTCTTGTCGGCAGTTTGTTGAATTGAAATATCTTTTAGAATTATTGAAGATTCACTATGTGAGAATGAACTGGAGGCATACTAAACTTCTAGATTTACTTCTATTTTGCATGTCGGTTATAATAATTCTTGTCTATTTATCACCAACTTTGTTCTCAGATAAAGTTGCAATTACTTTGATTAAAACACACCTTAAATTTATATTTAAACCATCAAATTGTGCCTAAATGTATTCAAAAACCAAAGACGAGCAGTGGGTTATAAAGATTCAGAAAAGCTGTAAAAGGAGGAATTCTTAAGGAGATGCATACGTCCGAAGCAGTTCTGAGCAGGGTGGAGCTCGAATGCTATAAAACAGCAACATGTCTCAAAGTACTATAAGCGTTAATTACACTGACATTCTATTTTACCAAAGCTTTTCACTTATTGGTAGGTGATATTTAGTGTTGTAATTTCCAAAGCCAGTCTTTGTGACTTTATTCGGAGGGTCCTCTGAACTGTTTCAAGAAACCAGTAATATTTTTGTTAAGACGTACGATAAACCTCAGTCAATGGCAACAAACTTTTGTCCACGTTAGCTGCAATGTGGTGCCCACGAATTGGTGTAAACTGTTTTATACGCTTTTCGCACCTGTGCGGTTTTGGTGCTCCATTTTATGTTAGCATAAAGCTGCCGCAGTTACTGGGAGAAACACGTGCTTGGCAGCTGAATTCCTCGTGGACTTCCTCCCAGGCTGCATTCCTCTCCTTCCATTCCGTGGGTTGTTGCTTCTTTTCTTTAACTGGATAATCTGTGTAATACTTGGCAATCAGTGCTACGAAAAACGTCTTCGAGCAGCGAAAAGCTAGCTCCTGTTTCCATTGCACTTGGGATTTTTATATGATATTGCGTTTCTAACCTCAATCAGGAAAATCGAATAGCATTTTCTACGAATGTACCTGATTATCTGCTGCTGAGCGCTGAATGGATAAAGACAAGTGCATCCGAGCACGTTCAGAAGTTGTACAGTCATCACCTCCTCCAAAGCGTTTTTCGCAATTGTCTTTTGCATCATGTGATTAGCTAACAATTATCTTTGTGAGACTTAACAGTTCTAATATGATATTAAGCTTTTAACATAATGCTACCAAAAATATGTTACAGTATTTTTAACATCAATTAATGAAACTACCACTAAGCACAGTACTGTCGCGAACCTATTACTTACGACAGTGCGCCGCAGAGAGATAAGAGACCGATAGCGCCGGACGAAGATAAACAGCTTGCCTAACCAGATAAACATAGCGCGAAGATAAAAGGCTTGCCAAACAGATAAAGCGAGGTAAGTGGAACATTCTAGGGACATTTTGATTGATACAGATCATTGGTTTTCTTGTTTGTTCCAGAAATATCTAGTAATATGAGTAGTGGTCTATAAAAAATACCCAAACTCGCCAAGAGAGTTGTGAACGGTAGTAAACAGTGTCGTAACGAGAGTTGTAATTGAAGCTGGTACGTGATGAAAGTGAGCGCTTTTGTTTGTGCTCAACGGCCTTAGTAGATCGTAATTGTGTATGTGACGTATTCTGCTACTGTAAGAATTGAACAGAGTGTGTTTCTACAGAAATAAAAAACATTTAGAGATTCTGCAAATTGGACCTGAATTCTACGAACCCACTAAGTAACAATACATATTGTATATTTCCTGAGAAATGTTCCAATTCATATTCTGTTGCTTGATTTTCCATTATAGTGTGTTTGTATTTTTATTAGTTCATTAGGATAGGTAAATTAGCGATTCGTATAGTTTAGAAACAATAAATGGAATAAACGGTTCAATCAGCTACGTTAAGGACGCACGGTGGCTCATTGGTTAGACTGCTTGGCTCTCACCAAGGCAGCTGGGGTTCGATCCCAGGCGACCGCAAAGTGAGGTTGTGGTGGACAACAGGGCACTGGGCGGATTTTATCTGGGACCTCCGGTTTCCCCCGCCATCTCATTCCACCAGTGCTCCATCTTCATTTCATGGATCATCAGTGTCACCGCCTGCAGTGCCGTATGCAGTAATAAGTGGGCGTGTAACACTACACACACACACACACACACACACACAGCTACGTTAAAATGTTCTCTTGATACATTCTGCTACACAATAAGATTATTCCACTCCGTGACCTAGCATTTACTTGTTTATTTTTATTATTTACGTCCTCCAACGTTAAGTCATATAGAACGATGAATAGAATGGGTGAAATGATGTTCAAATGAGCCCGGGGTCCATAGAGCATAGAGCTACCCGATAGTCGTCTTTCAGGATAAGGAAATACCCAGGAAAAGCCTTATCCTGGTAACTCACCCTAACTGAGATTCGAACTCGGGACCTCTTGAACATAAGGTACAAACGCTTCCACCACGCAACTGAGGCGGGCAACCAAGTGGTTAGACCGCTTGCCTCTCACCAAGGCGAGGTTTGATGATTAATAATAATAATAACAACAATATTAATAATAATAATAATAATAATAATAATAATAATAATAATAATAATAATAATAATAATAATAATAATAATAATAATAATAATAATAATAATAATAATAATAATAATAATAATAATAATAATAATAATAATAATAATAATAATAATAATAATAATAATAATAATAATAATAATAATAATAATAATAATAATAATAATAATAATAATAATAATAATAATAATAATAATAATAATAATAATAATAATAATAATAATAATAATAATAATAATAATAATAATAATAATAATAATAATAATAATAATAATAATAATAATAATAATAATAATAATAATAATAATAATAATAATAATAATAATAATAATAATAATAATAATAATAATAATAATAATAATAATAATAATAATAATAATAATAATAATAATAATAATAATAATAATAATAATAATAATAATAATAATAATAATAATAATAATAATAATAATAATAATAATAATAATAATAATAATAATAATAATAATAATAATAATAACCTTAACAATCATGATGGTGATGATTATCTTATTAATAATACTGATTAACTAAGAATGAATTATTTCGTAATTATTTGAAGATTCATATGACTTTGACGGCAGTCATTATGCTGCATTTTGTTGAGATTTACATTCTCCGGGCTGTGCGGCGAGTAGAAAACATTGACATATCACACAAGAACTTCGCTAAACATGCCCAGTATTTAAAAAGAGCATACGTGCATAAATTTAATTGCCCTTTATTAAATTTAAAATAGAAAATAAAAGTTAAATGTCATAAAACTGTCCCAAAAAGCTTAAGAACAACCTTATACATCCGTAAGTAAAATAATGAACATAAGAATTACAAAACATATTAGAAGTACAAAAGAACATTTTCCATTCAAATCTACCCCCAAATAAAAATATCAAGCTAACACAAAATCCACTTCACCGCTGGAGTCATATGTAATATTAAAACAGTGGGGCAGCTAAGGAGCTAATGCTTGGGAGTCACATTCGAGGTGTCCTGGGTTCAATCGCCGGTAACTAATCATCAGACCAAAGTTTCTTTTTGCGGTATTTCATGGACGCTAGACGAATGCTAGGTTAGATACCTTAGTGTCCCCCTTTCCCGTCTATTCATTTCTTCCTAATTTTATTTTTATCTGGAATTTTCAGGGTAGAAATTGTCGACGACGGGTGCAAGGGGCGCTGCCGTTTTGGAATTTTACGCACTGTCCCGGCGTATGGGTGGCATTTTAGTCACCTGTCTTGCTGGGACGGTGCGGTTTCGAGCCTTGTTGCAAAGATGGGACCCTTACACTACTTCCTATCTCTAGCCCTGGAACATGTCTGCAGAGCGGTGCCATATTCTTCCAGTGATCCGACATACAATAGTTTGTCTGTTAGTCTAGTATGAAGTCCCCTCCGCTTCTAATCCAATCCGTCTCACAATAATTTAATCAGAGGAACACTGAAAAGTAAAGCTATCAGAATTACCTGAAGTGTAGATACTTGCCTTAGAGACGACACATGTTTTTAGAAAGAAATTACTAAAATTGTTTAGCGAGACGGACACAGCTAGGTGGATGTTAGGATAAGCAGTCGCTTAGTTAGGCAGCTAGTCTCGATGTCAGACCAAACAAACGAAGATTAACCAGCCTCCTATCCCGAACGCAGCCTCCGCCTAGTTTCGGCGTGAAACACAAATCATTCAATATTGATTTACTTTATTGTGTTAGTTTGCTCTTCCATCGAAGTCCGCCCGTACAGCAGTTGCTGTACCTTCAGTCACGTAACATCACTGTTATTTGTAACAATGTTACACAAACCAATTCATATATAGCTTTTTTAAAAGCCTAGGCTGTTCGCAGAATTCCTTTAAGATGTTTTAGCAAATAACCAATTTCTCCTTGCCATTGGGTGCAATAACCAGTTCCCTGATTGTAGAGAATTTTTTTGCGGATCAGGACAGTTATATTGGTTTTCCTCCGTTAGATTGAAAAATCGGTTAAATTTAAAAATAGCAAGTGGATAAAATACATTTTGAACTTAAGATTGTAAACGAATTGTAATAATGTTCGGATTCCTGCACACTAGGATTAGTATTTACTACGAAAGAGATTCGGCACTTAGACCACTTTGCTGGATCCATTGTGCCTATGCCACCAATTGGGGCGTTCCCGGGAGGAAGGATGAGGCGAAAGAAGACAGAGGGTGGCCGTTCCAAGAAACCACGACAGTGCAGAAGGCAGGGCTCCTACAGTTTACTTAGAGACTTCCCACGACAAGTTAGGAGAAAGGACACGCTCGCTTACTGCGGGAGGGCAATGGAACCAGCAGCTGAGCTTCAAAGGACCCAGGCAGCGGTCCGAGCCCCAAAGGTCCCTGGCGATCCCGCAGAAGAGGCGCGGAGACCGGCAACCTAACTACCGGAGGAGGAAGTATTTACCTCAGAGCATATCATCCCGCCATGCACCGCCGAGACACCCGCCGACACTTCTGCCCTGAACGAGACCACCGGATGAGAGACGATGTGAAATTATAATGGAGATGAAATGGAGAGAAAGGATATTCGGAGGATGTAATTAGCCTAGCCAACATTCACCTAACGACCCTAGCAAACCCCCGAAAAGGCCCATGGATCAGATAGGTTGGCCATGAGAATCGACCTCGGGCCTCCCAAATGCGAGCCACAGACGAAACCACCTGAGCCATCCTACTTGGTATTTCAGCATATTAAACATAGAAAATTCTCTACGTTAATTCGATTCTTCGATATTTTCTAAGTGAAGACAAATATTTGAACCTATTTTTGTTTACTTTTTTCTACCCATTGTTTGGTTTCGAATACTCTTTTATTAAAACTGACTTTTTGAAGTTCTTTATCACTTCTTAAAGTAAATATCAGTAAGATTTATCGTCTTCAGTTCCAAGTTCAATTAGAAATTATGCATTTAATGATTTCATTAACAATGTACATATGTTTGCTCCCGTTTGGCTAAGGGGAAGAGAGAGATGGCTGCGAATGGGAGCTATTTCCCATGTAAAATTATACTCTATGCCGGAAATCTGCCTAACATGGAAACGGAAATATTTTTCTGCAATAGTTTGCGTAGATAACCTTATTGAATTTCGAACTGAATTGAATTATTTATTGTGCATATTCCAAAATTGTAAAATTTATAATTTTTGGCTACCTTTATTTGTCTTTACCTTGTTGCTACCTTGTCTTACATGACACCCCGGTCTTCTGCTCTGTCAGGTAGCTCTTAACCTTGAAGCGATATTGCATACATGGACATATAAGTTAAACATGGCCATCTGTAATTCAACTTAAGTTAATAACCAAGCAGGCCATATAGATGATGCAACAAATGCTTAGGTTTATTGACATCTCAAATTGTGACGTAGGACCAATCAGAATTAATTATTGCGGTGGCTTAGCAGCAACAATAAAAAAAAAACAGAAAAATGAACCAATGATTTTTTTCTGGCTTTAACTCTCGAAGAGGGTAGACATGTTTTCGGTAAAAGACTTCTTGTAACTACGAGAACTTATTGGAGTTCATCATTTAGGAACGTTTAGTAAACGTTTAAAATATACATCGAAGACGCGACGCTACGATAAACAATTTAAGTAAAAAAGTTGCATCATTAAAAAATAAAAGGAGAAAATTAAAATGTAGTAAAGAGCTATATACATCAGTGGAAAGAGTCGCATGTCCAGAAGAAAATGAAGTCGAGAAATATAATTGCAAGTAAAGCAAATCGGTCTTAATTATTTTATTCCTTAGTTGCCGAAAAGTGAAATCCCTTTTGTATCGATACCACACCTGAGAAGTTTCACAACTCATCGCTCGCCGCAGCTGCCGGAGAGAGGATTTATAGAAATCTTCGAGAACTTCATCTTCACGGCTTTTAGACGAAGGTTCATCGCTCCTACATCAAGGTAAGGTTTGGCTTCTACAAGCATCGCCACACCGAGAGAGCGCGAAACTTTTTCGCTTGTGGGGCGTAGACCTCACGACGGGGCGAATCCTTCTTCAGATATGATACCGCATCGTGTGATATAAATCCAAACCACAAGGAGGGGAACCGCTTCAACCTTCATGCCTCCTTGTTACTTAATTAGTCCCATTCTTCCCCCTCATCTTCCTTTCTTATATTCTTTACTTTTCTGGTTCATTTTTCTTTTACTTTCTGCAAGAACTCAGCAATACTTATAAAACGGATTAATTTATATGTATTTATATGTAACGTACGTATTTTACAAAGTGCAATAATTTTGAGGGAAACTGCGCTTGTAACGAAGTTCCGTGAACCATAATGTCATCAACTGCAATCCTTCGAGGATAAAGGAAAACAAACCATTAGCTCTCTCAACTCTCTTCCAGCACACATGGTAAGGGTACAATTGTATTGCAGTGTGTACATTCTCCTTTTTGTTGTTAAAAGTGATCACGTACGAGTGGAAGAAAACTGTGAACTTTGGTGATTTTTGAGAACATAGTAGGGTACGCAAATTCTATAAAATGAGTTCTAAACGCAAGATATTACCATTGGAGGAAGAAAATAAGATTATAGAAGAATACGAAAAGAACAAACGTACAGCTAAAAGTTACCTGTGTTGTTTCAAATTAGGCAAAACTCATATTTGTGGGATTTAAAAAACATAAAAGTTAAAGGCGAGTAGTGAAAAGGAACAGAAGGGTATGTGAGACGCACAAAAAATTCTACAGAGTATAACGATCTATGCCGCATTGGGTTCCAATGGTTTGTTAGTGCGTGCGATGTAGGAATTTCCATTTCTGGGCCATTGTTTCAGACTCAAGCTTTAGAGTCAACAAGTAAAACAGGCAAAGGCAATTTCAGAGCCTTCAATGGATGACTTGAGAGTTTCAAACATCACCATAACATTGTTTTGAATGCTGTCTGTGGTGAAGCAATGATGTTGATATGCAGACAGTTGTAGATTGGAAAGAGAAAATTGAAAACAGATAGACACTAGGCGATAAACTGCAATTATTGTATGTAAGTTTAAAATATAGTACATAATACAAATCAACCTATTATTTAGACTTATTTCCGTATTATTCCTTCACTACATACCTGTGCGGCTATTTCGTAATTTCTGTATTCAAACACAGTCCTCTGTAAGGCAGAATCCTGCGTAAACGGAAAATAAATGCCGGAACGATCGCTTTCCGTTTAAGAGAGGTTTTACTATATTGGGTGCCGCGAAGGCTTTGCTTACTTATTACAAAATACTCCAACATTGATTAGATTTATTACAAGCCTGCCGTTTGTTATCCGTGGCTCACAGTCTCCCTGCGTATCTATATACTGCCATTAGATGACGTATGCCTCTCGATCCCCTTTCTCTCTCATTTACACCACCAACCACTTCAGCTCCAACTGGGGGCTGAAATGTGCCAGCGGACTTGACCTGACATTTCAAGCATTACTTTTTATGCTTGTGTGGAGAACACGATAACGTAATTATATTTCACAATATGGGCGCCGGGGTAGCGCGGTGGTTTCGTTCGCGGCTCCCGTTCTAAGGGTCCCGAGTTCGATTCCCGGCTCTGGGGTTGGCGATTTTAAGTCGGCCCTATCCACGCCTTCACCTCTGTCTAGCACACGTGAAGTATCCCCTATGCCCAACGTGGTTCGGAGTCCACGGTAAAAACTGTAGGTCCTCTCACCTCACCGCCATCTTCACTATCACCCTATCATCGGAGGTAATGGACACCGCCCTCTGGGTGCCTCCACCTGAGAAATGGGTCCGGTCATCACTTGGTGGAGTGAGGTTACCCCGAAGGCCAAGGTTGCCATGTGGGGAGTGTTAGTAACTAACTAACTAACTATTTCACAATATTGGCTGTTGTTTTATAATTCCGTATTGATAAACGCGGGTTTACCTTTCTACTCATTTCGTGTTAAAACTAACAAGCTTTTGTACTAAATTTCGTCACGCGTTCTGTTGCAGTTACAAATGGGGTAGAAGAAACGAATGGGAAGGTCTTGATGAATGCTCATTATTACACAGATCAGCAGTGGATATCGATAATGCATGCAATGAAATTATGTTGGGAAACTAAGTTTGGGACGAAAATTTCCCTAACTTTCGTATAGGGTATTCCCAGGAATTTACCAGTTATAAGGGCCAAGGAAAGCCTGGGTAAAACCCCAGTCAGGGAGGGCCCTTTGACGGGATTCAAATTTCGGATCTCCCGAATGCAAACAAACTTCAAGGTTTACCGGGAGAACATTTTGCTTAGTAGATGTTTGCTGTAAGTCTGCAAATGTCCCATTCTTCTCTCTGGAGGAGTGAAAGATGGTACCGCTTGCCAGCTTATGACCATAATTAAATACATAGGTTTAATATCTGCATTAAATATGTCGCACAGCACTAAATAGCATCACTGCTAACACAAGTGCGCATGTTTTCTAAGAGGCCTTTTTGCATATTCAAGGTCTAGCCGTCATCTTCCTCAAATGACACTATATATAGGTTTTAATGTCAACACATTCCTTATAGCAATTAATTCAAGAAGGGAATATATGGCTCTATGAGTTAGGTACTGAAGTTACAACTTTTCCCATGACATTACAAGAAAGAACTAAAAAGCTAGCGCGATGTGGAAGAATGTCTTTCCCATGAACTTCGTTGAGGTTAAATGTATTATCTTTATATATATATATATATATATATATATATTGTCTCCCAATTGTCAGAAGGCGCGAACAACTGGCGGCTGGGTGAGGGCCGGGAGGCATTCGCTTACGCCTACCCATTTGTCTTACAGCGCTAACGAAGGGATGGTTGGAAAAACATCACTGGTCGTCTCTTTCACCTCCTCCTGCCGTATGGAACCTTCTCGGTGATTCACTGAAACGCGAGGCTTCCAGAAACAGCGATATTCCTTTAAAAAGGGGCTGCAGTTGGCGAGTCAGTTCAGTTCTTGGCGAGCAGCTGTGAGGAGCGCCGAGTGAGCAAACGGACTGGCAGACGGTCTACGTGTATCAGAGGAGTTGTACGTGATTGTGAGGTGGAATGGACCTGTGTCAGACGAACTGGTGAATTGTAACTGTGTGGGCTAAGTAATTCTATGTAATCGGCAAGTGTTCCAACAGTAATTCAGTGGAAATAAAGAACATTTTGAGTTTGTACAATTGCAATTCTAATTTCACGAACCCACAAAGTCAAAATATCTTCTTTGGAATAAAGTAGTGCTGTACTAAGATGGCCGTGTTATTCAGTACCCCGGTATCCCTATCCTAACATTGGGTGGGAGGATGATGGGAGAGAATGGTCGGGACCCATTAACGCTGCCTGAGGAAAGCATTAGGCAAAGCCCAAGTTACGAAGGAAGGCCTAAACACCGTCATGATAATGACTGAAGCAGCCCTGAACTCCAGACCTATAATGCAAGGAGAAGAAGCAGGTTCTGAACCACTGACACCAGCACACTTTTTTGTGGAGCAAAACAATACAATACCCAATACCCAGTGAGCGTCTCGCTAACAAAAGAATTCAGGAGACAGAAAAAGTTGGCTGACGATATATGGAAACGTTGGTCCAGGGAATACTTCACTCAACTGAGGAGTTTTCATGAGGTCCGATAACCCCAGAACAAATCTCCCCGGCTGAGAATCGGAGATTTTGCTCTCATCCACGAACCAGTCCGTCCAAGGCATATATGGAAGAAAGGCCGGATAGTTGAACTGCATGAAGGAAGGGATGGCAACATTTGAACAACTAGACTTCACACCGCAGATGGAGGCAAGATCACCCGACCCGTCCAACTGGTCATCCCCTTGGAGATTGACCAGGGTGTGGAGGATGTGGAGGAATGTCTTTCTCTTGAACCTCGCTGAGGTTAAATGTATTATTTTTTATTCATGTTCTTTGAAATAAAGGAGTGCTGTACTAAGATGGCCGTGTTATTCAGTACCCTGGCATCCCTATCCTAACAAGTGCTTTTAAAAATGACAATCTAGGGAACCTCAAACTAAAACTATAAGCGTTAGATTAGAAATAGCTGATGCAACAAAAGGGTTATTTATTTGCTTTTTGCCGCATGGCCTTCCTTAACTTTTGCCACCTATATTAACTGATGCAACTAGCTTTCCAAATGAAGACATTACGCCTTGTTTGCATTCCCAGAAACCACAGGATATATTCAAATTTTATCTTTTTAAATGAATATCCTAAGTATATGCCCCTTTAATCAAAACTTTAAGAGCCATTTTTCAGAACTTAAAAAATTGAAAATATGTCCATTTAAAGCATTGTTTAGGGTAGGGTATTTTCTTGAAACTCCTAGCGTCGCATCTACTGAAGACATTGAACTTAAATGCCTAATTTTATATTTATACAGTTATTTGCATTTGAGCTATACTATACACCCAACAGACAGACAGACAGACAGACAGACATACCCTGTTTTAATCCAGATATACCCAAAGTACGTATTTATGGTTAAAGTATCGGCAACGAATTTCTAGCCTCTGGTTTCTGAGGACGGGGGTTTAAAGACTAACGAGGGCTTTGGACTTTTTTGAGATTAAATGTCCATAGTATCGCTTCCTTCGGAAGAGAAGTGAAGGTGGTGCGTGAAGCTGACAAACAGTCCTATAAATAAAATTAGGTGGCATTGCATGCGAAATATTGAGACGCTAGGAACCTGAGCAATTAAAGATTGACCTCAACTAAAATTCAATTTAATCCAATTTTTCTTTTGAATGGTGGGTGGTAATGCGGAAAGAGAGATTACAGGCGTTTGTTTAGCCGTATAATTCCTAGAATGGCTCTGTGTATTGTTGTAGCGCAGTTTTGCGTGAATTTCTTCTCCAATGATAAGCATCTTTCATTGCCTGGGCAGAATTAATTCCTACATCGCCTTCATCCAGCAGGGATAGATTCTAACCCAACTTTAACTAATGAGAGATATCAGAATATCTTTGCCACATGAAGTAATTCACGCGATATGAGCTGACTTTTCTTTACAGCTATGAACACTTATTTGCGATGTCAATCTAATTATGAAATGCAGAGTATAACTGCAACATACGTGGCAGAGAAAATTATAATCATTAATCAATAGCCCTGAAGTCGTATAAAGAATATAACCTAAAGTGTTGCAATCAGATTATCTTCATTATCCATTCTTCTGTAAGTTAGTTTTATTTAAGTTTACTCCTCCATAAACTCATTGATCATTCAGATAAAATATCGATAATAATTTACCTATTTCGTGACAGCTCTAAGAAGAATAGAAATGTTTTAGCCATATTAGACATTACCTTTCAAAATTGGTCGTTATGTAGTAGCTCTTATATACTGTTGATTTGCATTAACAGGAACAAGAAAGAATTAGCAATTACAATTACCAAGAAAGTAGATATTAGTCATATAAAATGAATATCCTGAACATTGTTAAAGCAAAAAAAAAACCGTTTTATTTTGATATAAACTATGCAATACGACGATGTCTTCATAATTAAAGTAGCCTTTTTCTACCTCTTACGATCTATAGAATCTATTAATTGGACTAATATTACACTGCTATTGTATTAAATGATATACACACTAATCTATTACTTCCACAAATGAGATTCAGAATTCCCAACATTATATTAATGTGACTTTGTGGGTTCGTGAAATTAAAAGTTCAATTGCACAAACTCAAAATGTTCGTTATTTCCACCGAGTTACAGTTGGAGCTCTTGCCGATTACATAGAATTACAATTACAATTCACCAGTTCGTCTGTCACAGGTCCACACTGAACTCGCAATTACGTACAACTCCTCCGATGCACGTACACAGTCTTACAGTCCGTTCACTAGCACGGCGCTCCTCCGGCTGCTCTCCAAGAACTGAACTGTCTCGCCAACTGCAGCACTTTTTATAGGAATATTGCTGTGTCTGAAAGTCTCGCGGTTCAGCGAATCACCCCATACGCCAGGGAAGGGGAAAGAGATGTCTAGTGATGTTTTTCCAACCAACCCCTCCTTACCGCTACAAGATAAATGGGTAGGCGTGACCGAATGATTCCCGGCCCTCACTCAGCCGTCAGTTGGTCGTGCCTTCCGCTAATTGGGTGACATTAATAATGAAGATAGCTTATACACATAGTATTTTTATCAGAGTCATAGCCAGTCATCTTTAGATAGACAACATCGAGCGACATTTTTCCATTTAAAAAGCATTCTGACATGGGAGGGTTTTATTAAAATTCTTTGCGTTATTTGTTAAGAAAATCCTGAAAATAAAAGCCAAGTTTCATGTTTAAATGACTTTCCGTGTTTAAGTTACAACACACACACACACACACACACACACACACACACACACACACACACACACACACACACACACACACACACACACACACACACACACACACACACGCGTTTTTGAGATTCAGGGACTTGAAAACGTACGGCAAGTAATTAGCAGAGAAAGTACGAGTAACAATTAGTACACTTTGTGATCTTTTCTTAAGGTCAAGTGCAAAGAATTGGTAAATCCAAGGCTAACATGTATTACCATGTTACATATAAAGTTCGTTTCTAGTTAGAGTGTGTACTTAAACTATTTCTGGTAAATATTCCGCGTTATAAGCTGAAGTACATTGTAAAAGAAATCTGTGAATAATTTATGGAAGAAATACGTGATATTTATTCTTAAATACTCGGAGAAAACCAATATTAGTAAAACAGGTCACTATTTTCTGTTGTTGGGAGGTCTACAATTGAAAAGTATTTCAACGTTGGGATACCTTCACATTTAATAGTGACACCTCTGTAAAAAAATATTTAAAACATTTGAATAAATCTGAAGTGCACAATGTTTAAACTCAGAGAGAAGTTGTGTTTCATTATTTCACATTATACCAAAAGGAGATTTTATTGTCGGTTGCGTTCACGCTTTTTTGCGTTTCTGTAACTTTGCACTTATTTCATTTCATCTAAATATATGAACAGAATAAAGGTCAGTGGGTTTTGGCCCTACGGGAAATTTAATTTAATATTTTGCTCTGTCGCACATTCTCCCATTTTGATTACGGCTAATGGCCAGCAGGGATGTGGAATATTGCGAATACATTTTTGCGGTGTCCACAAACAGGCGATTTTCATAAGTACTATGAGAGAAAATTGTTAAGTGACCTTTAAAGCACATTCCTGCAAATCCAATATGCGTTGATGCCATTCCCTTCTTTTCAAATTATTGTTTTAGTTTGCATGCAGAAGTGATATCTCAATAAATATTACCTCGCTTAAAACTTAAAAGGTGCTACTGTCACATTTATATTACCGATTGACCTGTGATTAATTTGTAAAAGTTCATACAAAATAAAAAAATACCGTTTCTCATACTTCTTCCCGTTAATACCAATTTTGGCAAGAAACATTTACTTACACATTAGAATAATTCAGTATAAAGTCTGTGAAAGGTGCGAAGTGCGAATTTTATTACTTAAACGGTAATAAACAGGAGAACTTTCAGGCATAAGTAATTTTACTCTCTTCGGTTTTTTCTTGAAAGTACTCATCAAGGAAAAAAGATGAACATTATTGCAGCCAATATTTTCTTTTCGCTACATGCAATCTTAGTTGTAAATTATATATTGTGCTTATTGACGTGCAAATACCTGCGAATACTCTTGGTGTAAGGCACACTTTATTAGTGCGCCTCAGCCAGCAGATTGTGAGTGGAAAACTGAACTAAGCCAGCTATTACAACTTAAACCATATTTTTTTCTTTGCAAATAGAGACCGTAAGGGAAAGAAAGACTAGAAAGTGTTAATTTTGTTTTCCACTATGTTTGCCATAAATACATGAATGAATGATTGGCAGCGCAATCTGTGATATCAATGTAAACAATGCACTTTAAGTTCTGTAGATGTCTCCTTATTTAGCGGAATACACTAAACAATTGAGATTCCAATTTGCACTTGTCTTTTTTTTTTACTTTTACGTCCTCCAACGTTAAGTCATATCGGACGATGAATGGAATGGGTGAAATGATGCTCAAATGAGCCCAGGGTCCATAGAGCTTAGAGTTACCCGACATTCGTCTTACACTTACTGTCTCTGATACTATATTTCTTCAGAAGCTTGTTTCATAATGAAAGAAAAACTTATATGTGTAATTCTCACACTCCACCTACCTACTAGTTCCCGTAATTCGGTGTATCTTAAGAGTATTCATGCAAAAACTAGTCTATTGAGCACATGTAAAATAATTTTGTACAACATAAGAAAATTCTTTTAAGTTCTTAAACCAGTATAAAATAAATAAAATGGGAAATTATAAAAAGAGCAAGGAATAAAGGAAATACGCCGTAACAGTTAACTCAATGTGGTTTGCTCTTTCTACATATTGAAATGAAATGAACATTTTTCTGCCTTAATTAATTTTCTGTTGATTACCTGTGGTAAATAGAGGGCTTATTAGCTTTCACTCAAAAATTCGACGCTGAGAGATATTTTGAGGTAGATTAAATAAAAAACTACCTTTTAGATGATAGTTCTTATATATTTTTGTAAAGACTGTAACATAAAAATTAGAGAAACGCTGGCAAAAATACAGGAGTTTTTTTATTTAATTTCTCCACTTTTCAGAGTTTGACACAAGTGTTTCAAGAAACCCGTACCCAAATTTGCCCTTAATATGAAAATAGTTGCGGAATTTTAAATATCTCAACTTTGGATCCAATAACTGACTAAAATAAAATGTACTTAATATAATGATAAAGCATCACCAGTGTAGACAGTTTTGACGCCTTCTCCAATATATCAGGCTTTGATAAATCTGATCCCGGCTGCTACAGTGGTGAACTATGCAACCCCTCTCTCAGCGTATGCGTCGATGTGTGTGGAATAGACATCTCTTTAGTTGGCTGAGAAATTTAATATGTCTAATCAATAAGCTATTTTAAGATTTGAAGAAATAAACTGGTTCTGGTACTGGACCGGTCATTACTAAAATATTCATCTGTTTACGTCTGAAATATTAATAACTTTATGGTGAAAAATAACGACTTCCATAAACATGAGAGGCTTAAGCTGCCTTGATTCAGTGAAGTGCTTAGCAGAGAATTCCCTTGCAGTTACCGCTACAAATGTGTCAACACAAGTGCAGCCTTTAGGCGCTAAGAAATGCCGACAATACATCAAAAGAAAATACATCTACCTCTAAGGTTAAGACATGAAAGACTAGAAATACACGATCCTTCATCAACAGGTGCCTCACCAATGTTCTTACATTATGCCTCACAAATATTCAGCGTCTTTTTCGCAAATGAAACACATCTTTTTGCTACAGTGGCTTCTTGAGTTCTAAGAACGAATACTTCTTTCCAATTCTCAGAACAGGTCTACATGTATATCTACAAATGCTCTTACAATTGAATGCACTGAGTTATAAGTACCAAAGCGGCGAGTTAATGAATTTGTTGCTAAGTGATTCATCGGATCACCTTAATGCTTAAAATACTCAGACTTATAACTGCTTTTCCGCAACACATAACTTTCTACGTGCTAAGGAATTTTTATTTCCCAACAGAATTGCAACTTCCTAAGGAATTCTTATTTTCCAACATAATTACAGCTTGCAATCATTTTGGTATTGTCAGTACCGTTTTTTAAATTATTAATCACACTAGTCAACAATTCTGGTAGAAACTTTTATATAACCTATATATATATATATATATATATATATATATATATATATATATATATATTAAATTTTAGGAAACAATCTGCTGATTTCCCGTCATTCGAAAAGCTTTATCATTAAGGAACTCTTAAATTATTAAAAGTATACAAAATATTTCTGCACAATGACTGTAAATCTCTTTAAACTATACAGTTTATTTCAAATACCTCAAACTTTTGTGACATTAGTCACTTCTCACAGCTCAGTAGTTATCTTTGGAACTTTCCAATAATCTTGTGGCTTTGTAGACTTAGTATTTATCAGTGCATGGCAGCAGCGAATTCACACTCAGTAAATTCTCTTCCTCCGGAGAGGAAGATGTCTTTGAGCACGAACTTTCCAGGGAGAGGGATGCCGTTGCTACGAGCTGGCACTAGAGAGTTTTAATCTGCAACTGTTAGGGACCCTGCCTGTGCTGCCCTCTCTTCTCTCTTTTGTGTCCTTATTCTGTCATTCCAGTAAGGGGCGTCTTCGATAGTTTGAGCTGCAAAAGTGCCTCCTCTGAACTGTGTCATAGAGTCATAAACCTCTGAGTGTGAATTCCTATTACCTCAACACGTGCTGCAGCAGAGCTTACTAATTTATTGCTACACGGGGCTTTCTTACTTTTACTGGTTATTTCACTGCACAAATGCTCTACCAGCTTCAAATAACTACTCACAACCTCGTCATTCTTCTTTATATCTTTGCCTAATTTCTTCGCTGCTATGAAGACCTCGCTTCTAAAGGTCTCTCTCTCACTCACTCTCTCTCTCTCCTTCTCTCTCTCTCTGTAACAATAGTTTGTTAATTTTCTCAACCTTTGTTTACAGCGGATCATTTACCGTTGCCAAACGCTCTGATTTATTTACTATTATTCCAATTTTGTATTTTAAAAAATAAAATGTTGAAAAACTTTCTTTTCACGGTTCCTTATGTTTCCTTGAGATTTATTTTCTGTTCTAATTCCACTAAATTCTTATTATGTAATAAAAATATAATATTACTCACCTATATTAATGTCTTCACTCTCTCTCATTTTTTCTGAAATGACTTTATATGAATGTGCGGTTTTCTTTAACATAAAAGGCTTTCTCGCTATTTATGATTAACTGACTATTAAAACATCTTGAAGTTTTTATGGTACATTACGAATGAATCAACTTTCAATTTACTCCTGTTTAAGCATGAAGCAGACAAACAACAAGCTTTTATAAAAAAATGAGAGTTAACGACAGGAGTAGAGAAAACCACTGAATATGTACATATATATCTTTTCTCATGGTCATGCAAGGGCATGGAATTTCAAATTCATCACCAGGCAGCAAAATTTCAACACGATAGGAGAGAGACGGGAACTTAAGTTTACTATATTTGAGAGTGCCGTAGTGCCGTTCACAATAAGGCAGTGGCTCCCGCCGCGCTGCAATTCTACATAAAAGTCGCGGGTATATCAAATTGTGTAATCAAAGATCTATTGAAGCGAAACAGTCCACATGAGAATAACAATCTACCTACATTTACGTGTTGTCACATCATATCCTGTGGTCTCAAGCGTACCTTCCAATACAGTGTTTAAGTTAAAAGTACTAACTTTTAGTTTTGAAACTTTTAGAACATATATTCTAATGATAATTCTGTATATCATGACTAAGAAATGAACCAATAAAGAAGATTAAGTCATTAACACTGCCTTTCATATTGAACATCTAGACTCTATTTGCTATCCTCTATTTCTAAGTAATAACGAACAATCAAATCCTGACAGAAATTTTATTTTTAAATAACTGATTTTTCGCATATGGCTTATGTCAGAATGAAAGTTACTACAAAGTAAATCAGTTTTTAAAGAAATATTTATTTTATATACAGTGCGTCTTCGTCTATCGCTTAACATTTATAGATGATTACACAAAGTTCCTTTTGAATGAAAAGGGCAGGTTAATCCCAGATATATTAATTAATAAAAATTAATCCCAGAAATAATGAGGCATATTCGGTGGTTTTCAGGAGTTTTTCGCTGCGGTATTAATTAAAACATTCCGAAGGAGATTCCATATAGAGAGTGTTTAGGGTAAGGGGATTTTCTTGAAACTCTTCCTTACATATCTGCGGAAAAAACTGAAATGAGTTACCAAGTTTGATATTTACCTAACTTTATGCTCCTGAGACTTGCTGTTCACAAATACAAACATACTTGGGACCTCTTTCTAAAAATCTGCTGTGTTGAACTCGTATACCATTATTTACGCACCCTTGTATGAACTGTTCTTAATAAAGGATATTCTTGTGTCTATTTAACGTTAATCAAGATAGACGTTTCTACAAATGATTCTTTTACATATCTCCTCGTGGAAAAAATAGTATCAGGGGAATACACTTATCTGCAACGCCCGTCAAATTCATTAAATGCTCATTGCTGTGATATTTTTCAAATTACGTTCTCCTTACACGA
Organism: Mantis religiosa; assembly: GCA_030765055.1. Taxonomy (NCBI): domain Eukaryota; kingdom Metazoa; phylum Arthropoda; class Insecta; order Mantodea; family Mantidae; genus Mantis; species Mantis religiosa. The sequence continues at coordinate 259,919,683 of CM060948.1, read as the reverse complement.
TCAGGAGAGAAAAGAAAACGAGCAACGACTTCGCATTTTGGAGAAGTACATGTATTGGGTATAAATATCTTGGCTATCCGGTATTCGTCGCGTCATATTTTGTAAAATGAACGCTTCGACCAGGCCACAACAGGATGTTCAAGACGTTGGTTTTACAAAGTATGACACTGCAGAAACCGGATGGAGAAAATATTTATAAAGTTGTCCGCGGAAGCCTGAGAGACCTAGTATTGGGAAATTTAAAACAAACCATTAACCAGGAAATATTTACTCAAATAAAGGAAAAAAAAAACAGTTGACATAAATGATATTCTTTAAAAAAATGCCCACTTTTTGTGCAGTAAGTTTTTTGTCTTTTGCGGTTTTCTAGTTACGCAAAAGTAATTAATTAAGGGAACTACTGAGATCACTGCTAGGAAGTTCAAGATATACGTTTCATGTCACGAAAATATCTTAGGCATATGACCATTTAATTTAAATTAATTTAATTTAATCCATAGTGCTAAATTTAGAAAATTAAAACTATTGAAACTTTTATAGGTAAAACGGTAGTTTGGTATGGAACAATTTTTATTTTTTCTACTATATACATTAAGAAAAAGAAGTATTACATTCCACCCAAAATATGCACGTTAGCCATAGGAACTCAATGGTTAAGAACAGCCGGACTGTGACCGGAAGATCCGTGGTTCAAATCCCAACCAACGGCATTGAATTTTTCAGTCTGACTCTACCTTTTCATAGTCCGTCCGTCACACGGCTAGTGTGAAAGAACAATTAATTTCCATTGATGGTCATTGTTTTTCACTTTTACATCACAGCGGCTGTGTTACTTCAATCTCATCATTGTCATGCAAATATGTTTATTGTTGTCACTACCACTATCACTGGTGGAACTATCATCATTTTTGCCACATTCACTATTATGTAATCCACAACACGCGAAACGATTCCGTGGTTTTTCTCCTCCAATATTCAGCTTCTATTTCCTCCACTTTCTTTCTTGGGTGACAGACTTCCAGAAGGGGAATAAATATCCTTTCCTCATTTTGCAATTGACACCTTGTTTCTGCAAGAAATTTACTATCTCTATCTTGGTAGAATATTTGGTTGGACACTTTTCGGATAAGGCTCCGTGTCCAAAGCTATAACTAAAGAAGGTGGCATTTGTGGAATAAGCATTTAAACAACTGTTTTGCTGGCTCATTTGGCCATAGTAATTCTCACTGTTGCTTCCTGCCTTAAGGAACAGTATTGTTGCATCCACAAACCGCTTCTTGCCACCAGCATGTATCGTAAAATGATTAACCGATTGCCTGCATTGAACTTTCGGCAACTTCAAAAACCTCACATACTGCCAAAACTTCTTCTCGGTTATGTAACTATCTCACGTAGAAGAAATATTCTTGCTCACTTTCTTATCGGGATTTCCAAGTTCCGGGAGTGTACCGCATTCCCTGTGAATGTGGGACACCGCATATAGGACAAACCGGAAGGATCATCGCTACTAGAATAATCGAACATGAACGGAGCATTCGTTTAATGCAACCTTAGAAGTCTGGGTTGGCAGAGCATTGTTTTGATAACGACCATAGAGTCAATTTTCGGGAGACGACCATCTTGGCAAAATGCAACAGTTACTGGGAGCGGAAAATTAAGAAGACTTTGGCGATTTCCTCTGAAAGGAGCACGCTTAATCGTGATGCTAAATTTTAGTTGAGCTCCTCTTGGAAACCGGTCCTAAAACTGGAAATCCATCGATTTAAGAAGCAAAGATCAATACAACTTGATAATCAAGTTAAGTAGTTACGTTTCTTTGACACAATTTTCTATACTCACGCCATCTCCTGACCTACCATTTAATTTACTGAAAACAGTCTTTTGTCCAGTAATGCGAATTCTGATAGTGTTTTGTCTTTGTTTATAGTTGTATTATATACAGTGTTTCATTTGTGGCTATAACATTTTATAAACATCCTAATGATGGGAGAAATGTACACTCCCGAAACGTTGATATCCAATCATCTTTTCACCTGACTGGCTGCCCGAGAAGAAAGCGAGCGTATTCGTCGCCAGGGAAGCTTCAGGTCTTATTTTAAGAAATGTTCTTGTTATTCCTCAAATTATTGTTTTGTTCAAGTGGTCCCGAGTTCAAAGCTCGGTGTGGGGTGAGTTATCTGGGTAAGGTTTCCTCCGGAGCTTTTCCTTATCCTGGAAGCGGAATTTCGGGTAACTCTAAGCTACATGGACACTGAGTTTATTTGAGCATCATTTCACCCATTTCGATCACTGGAATTTTACCTGGATTCCTTGTGATATTTTTCTATTATATTACAAATCAATTGATAAACCTCACTATGGGCCATAAGATCTCATTTACAAATGGCCTTTGATGTGCCCTCAGCCATAATAAGTTACAATAGCTTGACACTTGTGACAAAGAAATGCCTAGAAGCGAGAGCACAACCATTGATGCTCTTGACCGGAAAAATATCAATCCAACGTGATAATTTCTGTTTATGAAAGCATTGCCACACGTCACCAGCATACCCTGCTTCACAAATGCACCCGCATCAAGCAAAGACACAGAGCTTGGTCCCATACAGCACATCTGGCCGAACATTCGGGCCCCTCCCGCTGGAGAGTTGTACGGATTGCGTAGGTCTCTCGGGTAGTAATTCAGCATACCCGTGTTTATTGGGTACGCCTGGCTGGTCCTGCCGCCCAGACGGGGTTGAGAAATGCTCAAAAGAATCTTCGGCACCAGCTTGGATAGCTAGTAGCTTGTGTGCTAGATCACTGGCACCTCAATCGAGGTTATCGGTAGTCTTCGTGGATGGGTTGACGCACGTAAGTGGGGTATCCACTTCCACCTGAACGGGGCGACGGCTTTTTATAGTTATAAGTTTGTGTTATAATGGAAACAGCCATGGAACATCTTTGGTAGTTCCATGGTTATGAAGGAAGAGTTTCGGCTACCAGGTAGACCTCCATATTACTGTCGCTTAGAGTATGCTGCATTCCCATTTTTTCCTTGCACGCACAATTAGAAATATACTAATTTCTGTAAATGATTAACTTGATTATCATAAAGTGGATTGGATTAGAACGAATTAGATTACAAGTGAAGAGTACTTCATACTAAACCAACAGATAGATTACTGTATGTTAGACCCCAGTGAGGAAGGAAAGAAGTGGAGCGCTGTGCGGTTGGACTGGCATTTGAGTCAAGGCCGTCAGCGTCAGGGTCCCTTATGTGAGCTAGACTTTCATCTTCATCTTCATCTTCATGGATTCGCCATGTAGCCGCCAGCCGCATGGGATTCAAATTACCTCATCCCAGCACAACAGGTGACTACAGTGCTACAGTTTTGCTAAGAATAGCAGTTACTGTATGCCCACGACAAGAAGCCTAGAGGGGAAGAAGGCTAGAGGGCTATGAAGGGCAGAGGAGCTTGAACTGTATCCGCTCCGGTAGCGGATTTGTTTTCTAGGAAAGGAGAGAATGAGATTGCATATGAGTCACCCATGCTGCCAGATCTAATGTTTGTTGCAGTGATAGGTATTATGTATAAGTGAGCTATGTGACAACACTTGTGTATTTTACACGAGCCTTCCATCCTTGTCATTCTCGGAAGGCGAGCATACACCCCGAGGAGACAGTACAAGTGATTACGTTGCACATTCCTGTAGCTTGCCTTCTTGTCCTGGGCAATCAGTACAATGCGCGAAGTACCCAATTAGCAGCTCCACACTCCCCCACCGCCAACACTTTCGATCCTATAAAAGTCAAGGTTGAAGTGAAAGTGAAGTGAAAGGACGGGAATTTGCAGAAAGTGAAGTGTCCAACCAAGCATTCGGCTAGTGCTGTGGCCAAAATTACAAAGTGCAGGATGTCAGGGAATGTATTGTCATTGCGGGCAACATGGACGGGGCAATACTAACAGGTTCACTGTAGCAGTTATGATTTGTCTAACGGCCACTCATATATGGAAATGTAATACTATTATAGAATTCCCAACGATGATGCTTTCCAGGACATTATTAGTTTTATCTGCCGGTATATTAGCATGTTCGCACATATTTATAGAAGCAAGTTTTTCGCAAATATAAACTTGCAAACCACGTCATAACTTGAATAGTATTCTTCCTTTGTGTTTGTCACAGCACTGTACGATATTAAAAGCCTAGTGACTGACAAAACAATTTTAAAATGTCTGCAAAGTAATTCAGGCTGATAGTGTAGCTATGGTTTGGTTATATTAACAGTGCAAGCACTGTAAAATTAGAATCTTATTTTCATATGGACAAAGTAAATCTTTGTTTAAATAACCTCATCAGCTATTTCGTAAATGTGAACGGTTTTCATTGTTATCTGTGTGTAATTTATTTATCGATATGTACCAGCACTTGTTCCCTATGGAATGAAGTTCAATTATTTTCGAAGTAACGTATGTCAGTATAAAAGTGATGAACATGCTTTTTTGTCGTGTAGTTTTCACAAATAGATAATACCAGATCTCTAATAGAAAATGTATCCCTAAAATACATGACTACCACCGATCAGCGCTGTTGCCACATCGTTAATAAGTCAGTGCCCGCGCTACTGCTTTTTCTTATACCAGAGCAAGCTTGCATTTAGTGATCACGTGAATACGCCAAGGTTGCTTTGCCGTCTGAGCCACCTCTTTCGGGACCGTCTCAGTAGCGTATAGCGTAGTTCGTAGCGTGTCTGCCTCACGTTCATGAGATCCCGAGTTCGAATATCGGTCAGTTTGAGTTACCTGGATAAGGTTTCTCATGGGTTTTCCCTTATCCTGAAAGATGGATGTTGGGTAACTTTAAGCTCTGTGGAATCTGGGCTCATTTGAGCATCATTTCACCCATTACATTTATCGTCCAATATGACTTAACATTGGAGGATTTAAATTAAAAAAGAACGCCTCTTTCGGTAAACATGAAGTACAGTACGTATGCTACAAATCTTGGCCGGCGGGCGCATGGCCGGTCTCATGGTCACTTACTGAATGACTTGACTGTCAGTCGCACGGCCTCTCTCCCAGTCCCACATGCATGGATATCAAATGATATCTATAACCTCATTAAACATTATCAGAATAAGTACAAAACAGATGATGAAAACACCATCCATCTACAGCAATATATCTAGGGCATCTGATTAAATAACTTCCATTCACACACATCAGTTCCGCTTCCGAAGTACCTCTAATTTCTGTCTGAGATTTTCCTTTAATTCTTCTAATGAATGGGGAACAGTTTTGTATACTTTATTTTTTAGAGGCTCCATAAATAAAAATCGCAGGCCCTATGATCAAAGGACCGAGCGAGCCATAAACCCTTACTAATGATTATATGCTAAAAGTGTCCGCAACAAATCGTAATGATACATCTGCTGTAAGTCCTGTGATATATGGTCCTGCTGGAAGTATCTAGATTGACATTCATATCAGTCAGTTTTTCGAAACATGGTGCCAGTATATTATTTCTGCATCTTTCTGCATTTATGTTACACTCATACAAATTAGGCCCTATTATTCCATAGCCATTTATTGTGGATCATCCGATTCTTTTGATCATGCAAGGGAATTTAATGAACGAAATTTGGTTTGTAGCATAGTATCTGTTCTGTTGTGATGACACATCACTATGTAAATGAAGCTATGCTCCGTCGCTAAAAGTAAATCGATTACTACATCATTAACATTCCTCAAAACCAGTTCAACAGTTTACCCGATTCTGGTGCTTGCGTGGTAGTAATTCCTGGACAACAGTAATTGCTTATACGTTTTAAATGTTTCGTTGCTTTCCATGCCAACGCTTTCGAAATGACAATTTCTTATGCAAGGCAACTAAGGGAATTTCGAGATGGCCATTGTAATCTTTATCAGATCTTGTCGAATTTGTGCTCCTTAGGCAAACGCCTTTTAGGCTATCTTTTCCTAACGAGAACCGATTCCGTATCCTTAAATTTATTCACTGGCAAACGGACGGCCTTTGTACTCTGAACATGACGCCATACAATTAAGTTTCAAATTGCCTTGCAACTTCACTAGAAGTGCTATAAGCATATACGTATCGTACATAAGTACTTTCTGTTTCATAATTTAGTGCAATCGAAGCATTTTGTGAACTTCTTATACAAAAGTGGACACCTCTAATATTAATTACATGTGAACTGCACTAATGACCACCGCCACATGTGATGACCAGAAAGGATGTAGGAAGCACAAACAGGGAACTGCAGTTAAGGTCACAATGACCGTGGGTTTGCCAGTTAAAGTTTGTAGCACACGTACCCTGGATAGAAGAATTTGTAGGTGCGTAAGAATAGTTTGCTCAATTATGGAGAAATTCATCTTATTGTAATACATCACCCCTTTTTACTGAAAATCTTCATGTAGTATCCTAGGAATATGTTGTTAATGTTGTTTTCAAATGCTGGGCTTTGGCAAAGAAGTCATTAGCTGTCTTGCTCTCCAATATTTCTGTGTAGTGGGTCCGGAAGGTAGGACTTCACAGGTTAAAAGATGTTCTTCAGTCATTTCCTCTTCTTTGTTGCACAGAGGACAATTTGGACTTGTATAAATTCCTAGTCTGTGTAAGTGTTTAGCCAAATAATCATGTTCCGTAAGTAATCTAACATTTGCTACTGCAGCTATACGTGGGATTTCTGGAAAACTTTCTGGATTTTTAATTAAAATGTTCCATTTTTTATCTTTGGCTTTGTTAGATATTTATTGGTTTTGTCTGTTTTTATATTTGCTTTTTATTAATCTTTTTATGGATGTAAAGGGTAAGCTTTTACTTTTGTTCTGAACTAAATTTGCACCTCTTTTCGCAAGAAAATCAGCTGATTCATTTCCAGCAATTCCACAATATGTAGGTATCCACTGTAATATAATTATTTTCTGTAGTTTTTTAAGTGTCTGGATCATTTTGTGACACTCTTTAATTTGGATTGACCTCATTTTATATGACCTTATTGCACATGATGCTGCTTTAGAATAAGAAAGTATGACAGCATTTTTGAATTTATCTATTCTGTATAGAAGGTGTTGGAGTGAAATATGAATAGCCGTTACTTCTGCATCAAAATTTGTTGTGTGGTGTCCTGCTGGTTAATAGAATGAGAACATTGCACACTTAATTCCTGCACCTGAGTTGTTGACCAATTTAGACCCATCTGTGTAGATATGTAACCATTCTTCAGGTGGGTATTTATTGTTCACAGTTTCTAATGCTTGTGCTTTTAATACAGGTTTGGAAGTTTCAGATTTTGTAGCTATTTGTACTAAATATAATTGAATACTATTTGGTTTAAAAGTCAGTTGGTTTTCTTTGATTAAAATGTTTTCTTTAGAATTAGGAAAATTCAGATCTGTTTTTAATTCCATAACTTTGTGTGGGAAATTTGTTTGTGTTTTCATCTTGATTGGTTGTAGTAATCTTTTCTACCATTTTCCTAGGAATATTAGTAACTTTTCTTTTCTGAGTTATGTTTTTTGGTGGATAGGCAGATATAGACAGACGCGCGCCCGCACACACGTACACACATCCTTAAACATGTATTTTCATAAATCTTAATAATGAATTTTTATTGGAATATAATACTTTTACGTGTAGGTACGGAATAGAGAATGAGTAACTGATTTTGAATTCTGGACCCTTAAAATATGTATTTATAGTGAAATGTCAATGGAAGTTTCTGGTTTGAATTCAGTCCCTTCTGTACCTAGGTGTTATATTTGTGACAGAGGAAGTAAAAGCAGGCGTGTCGCATCTGAAATTTGCATAAATTTAAAGAAACTTAGGGATTGATTCACCAGCTATACATTTTTAGGATTTTTAAAATTATATTATGCCAAAATACGAGGAGACCTTTACAAAATTAACTTGATAGACTTTCCGTGTCGGCTATGTCGGAGTTTAAATGAACCCAATTTGATTGGGGCAAGCCAAAAACAACAGCATTTATTTATCGTTCGTCTGAACAGCAGCGTGTGAAATAACGACACTAGCGCTACTGGCGGCTTCCTGCTATTGACACGTGCATGTACGTAAATATGGCAACCGAGCAAAAGCGCAACGCACTGCAATTACAGTTGGTCTTCCACAAACAACAACACTATGACATATGTGAGGAGGTGGGGTTATGTTAAGGCTCAGGAAGTTTGCATAGCCCTTCCCAGAGAATCCTCTTTTCAGCTTTTGGTCAAAGCTCAGTCATCCCATTCAAAAGGCATCTCATCTGTGCTCAACAAAGGCTTAGCGTTTGACAGTCTCCAATCAAGCGCTCCAACCGTGTGGCTAGTCATTGTTTATGCATCAAAAATAGAAGCTTAATTTTTCCTTTTAAAAGGTACGTGCGTCATTCATACCGACTTAATGAAGCTGACAGATGCACTAGCCGTTGAAATAGAAATCAACAATCCCGTCCGAAAATGCTTTAGAGTGAAATGTCATGTTCCGGATAATTAATGCAGCAAAATCCCCCAAATAATAATGACCTATTTCTCCCTTGACATAAAATGGGGAGAAACATCATCCGAAATATTTATTACATTTGATCCCATATACCCACCAATGACAAATTCAGATATATCTGCTGTAGATTATAAAAGCTTTATCTGAAAGAATATTTCTATAAACATTACCTCACGATGTATTGCCCCTTCTGTTACGCATAGCACAACGAGGAAGTACTTTATTCCAACAGAAGTTTTGGTGTTAAGCTTTCTACCCTACATATATGTTTTGAGCCCTTAAGCATAAAGGAGTCACTTTAGAAGAAAGTCCATTTTTGTGCTTGTGAATAGGATAATTTAAAAGCGAAACTTGTGATAAATATCAAACTTCTAGTCATATTTAATATCTTCAAGGTGGTATTAAGAATATTTAAATGAAAAGCCTCTAACTCTAAAATACATATACGTTTAGGCTATTATTATGTACCAATGAGAAATGAAATCTGCATCTTTAATACTTTGTGAATAACATCTGAAAAGCAGAAAACCATTGTGAGATATTCCTTCTCATTTGTTTAATTTATAACATAATTACATTTTTCTGAAATGGAAGATCATTAACCTTTCTTTTTCTCACTTTCGTTCTCTCTTTCTCTCTCTCGGCTATGCAAAGAGAACAGAGTTACAATCATAATATGGTGACCTGCTACTTGAAGCCAATATATCGTTGTACCTAAAAGAAAATACCTTACATACAACAATTTATGGATCTCGTAATTTCCATTAGCATAAGATGATTAGAAAAATATATGGTTGCAAGAACAGTATTACTTGAGTGAGTCAAGAGGGTTAGTAAGTACCAAATATCAGATTTTTCCCTGGGAATGATTTTAAATTAAGATGCGCAGAAGGTGCGAAAAAAAATCTAACTTTCATTCGTGATAAGGAGCTGGAAATAGAATAAAGGAGTGTAAGTAAAATACAATAGGTTTAGAAATAAAAACTAATTTGAAAGAGCTCTAATTGTTTGCCTTTACAACATTTACCTGTGTTTCAAGGGGCTAAACCTGCTCAAAGCTGAATTAGGTAAGCTAAATTCAGAGGCTAGGCTCAGACTATTTGCCGAAGATATCATGTTTAAATCATTATAGATTAAGAAAGTTACAGGTAAAGAGTGATACGTCATGGTAGATCTTGAAAGCCTACGTTTCGCGTCCTTGAAAATCGGTGAAATTAAATATCATGTTTGGTAAATCACCATCTTTTTGTTTTCGAGTGATACAGTTCTATGCCTTTATATTTCTCTCTCCCCTGTTAGCACAAACCCACCTACTCACTGACTCACCCACCCACCCAAGCATCCACCCACACCCACACCCACACCCACACCCACACCCACTCACCCACCCACCCACCCACCCACACACACACACACGTGCGCGCACACGTTCGGAATTATATATGAAACCAAGTTTTAGGGGTATCAGTGTCCTAAGAACATGCGTTTCTAGCAAAATCTGTCATTCAATGTTTCGAGTGAATTGCAATGCTGTCTTCATCCAATATAAATATATAGTAGACGCAGTGAGAGTTATCTTAATTTTGGAAGGTAGCCTTCTAAATTAAATATTATTCTTTTCACTTAAACATAAATTCATATAGAAAATAACAGGATACAAAGAGTCCTTTGACAGTGTATTATGATGTAGACAATATGGCTCTAGGTTGGAGAGATAAATAGAGATATTGTGCTCTCGTCTACAAGCGCGAGCGTCATACAATGTAAGCAAATCTTTGAAATTTCACTTACCTTCTGCCCGCCTCCACAACATTCTAGAAATTTCTATATAAATGTCTAACGGCTATACAAACAAGAAACTTTCGAGGGTTAGTGAGTTCATGAGTGCATTTCCGATGCGAGGACAAGGTTGGTTCTTCTAGCGAGTTTGTGATAACTGTTGTGGCTGTTCGACGCCCCGCCGAGTGAAGTGTACAGCCCCCCCCCCCCCCGAAAGAAAGAGGTTTGTGACGGTATATTTCATTACACTGGTACATCAGGAAGAATTTGATGTGGCAGGAGGAACATTTGAAGTAGTTCACATTAAAGAAGTGATAATGTGAAATTCCAATGAATGAAATCACTGTTAAAAATTAAACCGTAACAGTGACGATGTAGGTAGACAAAGCCAGAATATTAAAAAATGAGTAAATAAAGCTAGTGAAAAAGGGATACGTGCTCTATTTACCTAATTGAGCAATTATATGAAAGGTGAAACTTGAAATGAAACCAAAAGAAATAAAACAACTGCTAAGTCCCGAGGTGTTTCATGGTTGTCTATGGTCTTCCACTCTGTTTAGTACCTACATAGATGTGACTTTTAATAAATTACATTTTTCTGAAACCAAGTTCGCGGGATTTTACACGTCGCCAACCTATGGTATTAAAGCGATGTCCCCATTTCAGTAGATTAACGGGTATTTGAAGGAACTTCTGCGGTGCCAAATTCCGACACACTGGCAGTCTTGATACCATTCTGGCTGTTGGCATGGTCGATAACGAACAAATAATGCATTTTCATTTTGACAGAGCTTGTTCTATCATTATGAGGTTCTTATAAAACTTAGCCCGTATACGCAGGTATCTAATACCGGTGCCGTCCTTAGCTTTGGGGAGATGTAAACAATGCTGGAATATGTGGTTGGAGGGAATATTCGTGCTATTTTATTCCTACGTGTCAAACATGTGCGCTTTCAAGGAACTCCTATGCGAAGTTTTGCTTTGCCGTTTTCGATGTTTGAGTAGCTTATGCGGCAACACCTTTACGTTATGATTAAATGCAAAGGTGTGTGTACAGTGTAATTTTTTTTTTTTTTTTTTTTCATTTTGTACGGCAACATGTGACTGAATGCTAACATCAAGTACATAAATATTTGATTTCTTCACATAACCTCACCTCATTTATCAGTAAAAATTAAAGTACAGGTGGCTTAACAGTGCTAAACAATGCGTGTAGCTACTTTGGCAATGTTGAAAGTTCTACTGGCACGCAACTGAAAAAAAGAATGTTTTACGTACCTAACTGGAATCTGACAACGGACGAATTCCTTAAACGACTTCCACTTCCGAATTTTCCTTTGATAATTTGTTCACCACAGCAATATATTTTGACTGTGGGTTCGTAGAATTAAAAGTCCAATTGCCGAAATTTTAAAGGTTCTTTATTTCCGTAGAAATATACTGATCACTTCTCACGTAACATTACATCACACATACAACACCACACCAAGGTCGATTTTTTTTTTTTTTTTTTTTTTTTTTTTTTTTTGTAATTTACGTCCTCCAACGTTAAGTCATATCGGATGATGAATGTAATGGATGAAATGATGTTCAAACGAGCCCGGGGTCCATAGAGCTTAGAGTTACCCGACATTAGTCTTTTAGGATAAGGGAAAACCCCGGAAAAAACCTTATCCAGGTAACTCACTCTGACCGAGATTCGAACTCGGGACCTCTTGAACGTGAGACAGACATGCCACCACCACGCTACCAAGGCAGGCACCACGGTTGATGACAATAACAAACAGCTTACTCAACTTCCTCTGATTACAACACTCTTGATACATGTCTTTACAGCAATTCCTGTTTCACAACTTGCAACTGGACCCTTGGCGAGTCGTCACCTCTTTAAATACGTCACTGATAATTTCTAGATTATTCGAAAACAAACCAGAACTCGAACAGTCTCTATCAGTCAAGAAGTAACTAGAAATTTCCATTTATCTCAGTTTGTTTGTTTCGGTATCCTTTATCTACGTGTTATCTTTGTCTGCCGGCTCTTGGTTTTCAACTGCCCCTCTATCAGTTCCTTTTGGGTAAACAAGCCGCGCGATCGTAGATACGGGTTCGCGACAATATCTTCAAGATGAATAATTATATTGTTCTGTTTTTGTTCACAAATTCAAAACCTATGTCACGAAGAATGGTGTGGAATCTCGTTTTACAAAGCTCCGCAAATCAGGATCATTGTTTACTACTTGAAGCGCTTTTGTAATTTTGGTGACTCATTTCTTTGAAAGAAGCTATGAACCTTGCGACGAATAACACTTTTAATAAATTCATCATATGCACCTTACACAACTGGCTTCTTTCTTTTTCGATGTTTTTTATAAGTGGAAAGCCGGCTCGTTTTCACAACCTCACTTCAAGGGGCACTAATTCTTGGCGCTGAATCACCTGTATATTCTGCTGACAAATTAATACCCTCCATTGCTAAAGTAGGGTATTTTTCACATAATCTACAAAACACGTTCAATATAATTTGCTTTACAGCACTTTTTCACTCTGTGATGATTACGTATTGCCTGGAAGCAGCCATATTGTTGAACTGATTCCCTCCCTTCCTTCTGCTTTTAAACCGCGCAAGCGTAGCGTGCACTTTGATTAATACATACAAATTACATTTACTGTACCAAATAAAATACTAATGAATTACTATCTGACTGCTGCATTTGTAGTAATGTGAAATTGTTTATATATTTTGCTTTAGTCTTTAAAAATGAAATGTGAACTATATTTTTCATCCGCAGAAAGTTACAAGGCTGAACAGCCAATGATGCACACGTACACGTGATTTTGTTTACATCATCCCATACACTAAGGAATGCACCGCTATAGTTAACCTTTCGAATAACGGGACAATATTGCTCTTCAGAAACGCTTTGAGTCGCGTATTTGGGAAGCTGCGATTTCGATTCTCTTTAACCGCCATGTTAACCTTGGAATTGTCATATTCCCTGGATAGCAGTCGATGCCAAAGATGGTTTCAATTTACCACGATTTTCTCTCCATTCCTTCACATTCTTATCCGTGTTTTTTCGTAGTTTTCATTCTTCGGTAGTTGACATCAGAGAGACAGCCTAATACGTTCAAATTTAAAGGTTTTGTCTTGACGTATGAGTGTATGACCATATTAAACGTTAATGTACAGATAAAGATGATCCGAAGCTGCTTAAACTAGGTTCTTGGATTCATCAGAGTGAATGCTACTCTGTCCAGGTTTCATCTTTATTGATACCTCAACTCTACAGAGTCGGGCTAGTACTGACAACAGATAATCATGCTCTATTTTAACTCACATCTGCATAAATTGCTTTAGCTTTATACCTTTTAACTTTCCTATTACTATGAAAAGAGTTTGGAGAACAAGCTCATTACACAACTTTCAAGTGTATTTCTAGGTTCCACGTTTTTTTTTTCTTTCCATGTACGCTAGTCAAGTTAGAGAGGTTTCTCCGTTAACCCAGGTTCATTCCCATCATTTTCGTTCCTTCTCATTTTTCAGGTTTGTTTGTAGGTTTCGTGGCATATGGCAGTGCCGGACAGATGGCGAGGATGGCTGTTCAAGGATTGCTTTGTTGACATGTCGCAAATGTCCTCCCTAGACGGATCTAGCAGAGGGGTAGGTCTTCTAGTCTGAAGGTATTAGATCTGAGATTCTCAACAGTGTAGCACGTATTCAGCTCTGCCACACATGTTATCCCCCCTCACCAGTGGCCAAGGCAATGAGAGACAGGCTTAGTAGTCAGAGACGGATGAATATGAACGCTTTTGATTTTCTGTAAGTAAGAACGGCACTGCAATTCCGTCACTGGAACTTAGTAACCACGGGTACGTGGGTCATTCTGTCGCAGCGAGTGGAGGAGATGGTTTCTACACTCCTGTCTAGCTTTCAATTGAGCACTGTCGTGTTAGGTACTTCCGAGCGTTTCTGTGACTTGTTTACTTACGGCCTGTAGCCTCCTCTGGTTCCTTCACCTCATCTTTTCCTCTGTGGGTGTTCGCCAAAACAGATATATAACCGAGATACAGACCAAAATATCCCCCTTTTGGTGTGTAACCTATAGCTTTTCGTATCCCAATCAGATTGCACTTTTCACGAACGATTCTTTAGTATATATGATATATTTTGATTTAAAGAGATACGTGAAAATAAAGGATATCAATGAAACAATTGAATATGTTAGCTCGTATATGGCAAAGAAAGGAAGAAAGGAACGAAGGAAAGAAGGAAGGAAGAATAGATATGAAAATATTCATGCGCTCAATCAGTTATACTTAAAAAGTTGCAATCAAAGTAAAATATTTTTAAAACAGCTAAGTCTGGAAACAAAATATAGTTCACCAGAGTGATATAAAGTTACACGGCATTCAATCACAATTAAAAGGATACAATGGGCTCTTAACAGAAAATGTAAAATACGCTTTCTGGTTTTTAAGTCATTCCCATTATTTATAAATTGTACATACATGACGATCTAAGAAATGAACGTTTAATATTATCTACAATTACAGGTTTAAAATTTATATATAGACGATCAGATTGAACTTCATGGAAATAAAATGTCATTGCAAAGAACCACATTTGATAAAATTTTATCAAATAATAAAATTTAGTTTACGAATTTATCCCCAACAAATAAAACAAAAAGCGCTTTGGGAACCGTCGATGAAGACAAGAAAACTGTTATGAATAGGGACATAATAGAACACGCTACATCACTTGAATTCCTTGGTGACCGAGCGGGATCTCAGGCGGGTTGGTCTGTGGTCTACATTTGGAAGGCCTGAGTTCGATTGCCGTGGCCGACTTAGGTATTTTCGAGGGCTTTCCCGAGCCGCCAGGTGAATGCTGGGTAAGTTAATTACATCCACCTAATTTTCTGCCTCTTCACTTCATCTCCATTGTCATTTCACACTATCTCATCTGGTGGTCTCTTTCAGAGTAGAAGATATTGTCGGCGGGATTCTGGGCGCTGCATGGCAGGATGAGACTTTGACCTCTGCACTGTAGTGACACCTTGGGTCGGCCACCCTCTATCTCCTTTGCCTCATCTTTCCTTCCGAGTATGCCCCATTTGGGGCTTAGGTGCAATAAACCACAGCTTTCGGTGTCGAATCCCCTCTGTAGTAATCCTAAATTCCTTGGTTGTAATCTACAATTGTGACAATGATATTCCCATAAAATTAACCGATGAATCATGCTACTAGAATAAAGTAAGATAAAGTAATAAAAAGCATACCCTCTCAACAAGTATGGAAGGAATTGAAGTGTTGATCCTCAAAGCTGTAGAGCAAAGACCATCCCAAACAGTAGAATGACGACTCTTTAAAAATGTATGATGATAAAACAAATGACGTAAGCAATAACATAAAGAATCCGTTAAAGTTTGGAGAACATAAATGTAACAATGACGTGAACAAATGAATTTTGTCCGTATTTAAATAAAATAGATACAAAAAATTCGGAAATAGAGACTTAGGGCGTAAAAGAAATGGTTGTTTGTAGTAGCTTTTGTTGAAGAGGTTACAAGCTATATAGTCCACTACGTGGTGGTGATGATGATGCTGATTTTGACGATGACGACGATATTAAGTGACAAATGCCTTAACATTTGTACTAAAATAAAGGCTGATGGTACTTTAGTCTTGCAATAGAAGGTTGGGATCGTGGAAATTTTCCTAAGACCTTCCGTTACACTCATTCATATTTTGATTGCAAAGGTTGGGGGCAAAATCACGTTTGGTTTCAGAATGTAAAAGGTGAACTCTTTTTTCTCTAGTAGTATTTAAATGTTAATGAGTTCATTTTCATCAGAGTTATCCGCAGATGGGAATAGCGGTAAACCTAGAGGATTTAAACAACCAATCTTCCTAATCTGTGTAAAAAGCACAGTGAGCAACTAGACCAAAGCAAACACATCAATTTATTAATGGACTGTAGACATTCATGTTGAAAGGTGGTGTTTGCATTATAAAAAAGAAAATAGCAGACAATTTTGTTAATGTTCGTGTCTGCTTCCAGAGGGAAACCATTATTGCCACCAAGTTGACATTGCTACTACTTTTATGCTTCGGCCACCACTGGAGAAAGTAATGAATGGAATTGAGAGTGACAACACAACAACGATATAACGGTAATAATAGTCATAGTCATAATCATAAAACGAAATAATTAAAGAATCATGTCTAAAAATTTCTCCCATGATTTTGCCTTCTTCATTCCTGTTTTACCGAATGTCACCGAATTTCCTCTATTCTACATACTGTGCTTTCGAAAGCCTCTGCTTCTGTTTAGTTCTTATTAATCAAGATAAACCATAATCAAGCACTTTTACGATTAAGAAGAAAACAGTAAGCTAAAGCGATAATGAGTTGTTTTTTATAAAAGTGGCCATATAATGGTTTTTAAATCCACACATTTCGCATGAAACAACAAAGCAGCGCCTTACCTCTTGAAAAAGCATTATCAAATATTGCTGAGAATAATTGTATTAAATGAAGAAATAACGCCTTACTGAGATTTAATATGCGGGCCCAAATGACCTTGCTGTCGACGGGCCCTAAAACACCACACACACACACTTTAATATGCGGAAACAACTTTATAATATCTAAATAATTGACGAATAAATCATCCAATGTTAAACAGCTGTTATGAATGAAAACCTCTTATATTCACATCACTTTCGCTACTCGCTATTCTAAAAAGGTTATTCTTCTATCTGCAACTTACAAATCAAGAAAATGACTGTGGCAGGGCAACGAAGCGGGGCACTATTCTCACCTTAAAACAAAGGCGGACGTTTTGTGCCTACCACCCTCCAGTAGGTGCGGATGAAGTGAAGGAACCTTAGGAAGGTTAAGGGTCTGCAGAACGAGTAACTTCACGCGTCTTCCAAGTATCAACACCCACACCAACATGACGGAGTTGGGCGGAGCACCCCACCAATCCTAGGAGGCTTAAAGGAAGCTACCGTCCTGCATAGCCAAGAACACTCTTCCTATGAGCAAGCACCTTCATCGTGTGCCCCGACATTAAATATGAATGGATAATAGAAATGATGGGACAGGAATTTCGTGGTGGAAGAACAACATATCAGCATTCGCCTGATGTACCCGGCAAACTACGAAAATAACCGGGACCAGACTGTCGAACCCGGGACATCCTCAATGGTAGCCTCACACGCTACCCCGCAGACATCTCGGTGGATAATGAAGAGAAACTTCCATTAAAAACTTCGATGTAACTGTATGAAGGGTATGACTGCCTCTGTGCTCTGTTAGCAAGCTATCTTCCGAATTCAGAGGTCTCCGTTTCGTTTCCCGGTTACAGTGTGTCGTTTTCCTTAGGCAAGAGTTTTCCCAAATGTCCTTTAAATCTTGTGGTGAGTGTAAATAAGTATG
The DNA here is from genome assembly GCA_030765055.1 of Mantis religiosa. NCBI lineage: Eukaryota > Metazoa > Arthropoda > Insecta > Mantodea > Mantidae > Mantis > Mantis religiosa. The sequence goes on along the minus strand of CM060948.1, from coordinate 259,901,953 downwards.
TGTGTGCGTGCATGTGTGGTTGTGTGCCATTTTAATCTTTAAGGAGCATTTTACATACTATCCGCAAAAAATCCAAGATCTACGTTTTACAAATATTTTAAACGTAAGATATTATGATTAAAAGTTTGAGAACAATATATGAGGGAATTCTTAAACACTGTGTAATGTTCTTGGAAATTCTTGCATGTAAATACCTAGTTGCTTATTTAACCGATATTTTCTTTTATCAGTTATGCGGTTCATGTTTAAGGTAGACAAGATAGCCACGTACACAGGTGCACTCAATGGACCTTCACCTACAAATCATAGCACTGGATTCAAGGACCTCGTATATTTACAGTAAAATCTCTGTAACAGATTGTAGGATGAATTTCAATAATTGCTGAATGCACCATACTTAGTTAACACAAAAAGTAAATAAACCTACATTGACCCAGTGCGTAACAATGTTGAGCCAACTAATGTGTCTTGGCTTCCCAGTTCTATTTCTATAAATAAACTTTATTTAAACCCCGATTATAATCCACGCTTTCGCTGTTCCATTCAGAGGGCATGGATAACATTGTTGAAAAAATATTTTTTTGCAAACGTATTTGCACATCGGGTAACCGGAAGCTATCTGGATCGTACAGCTGTTGACGGGGCTAAAGTTAGTCAATATATTCCAGCGGTATAGGGTAATGAAGTGCAGTAGGAGATTGGAAATTGTCAAAACCATACAGATTTTCTACCGCGGTGGTTTTGTTGCGGAAACTTTATACAAAGTGAAGTTAGCATTCGGTGTGACACATTCGCCCCCGCCTCTAGGCCCCGCGTGCCCACCTGCTCTATTGAATTCCGATATCGAATGCTCCGGAATATCAATTCGACAAAACGAGACCAACGAAGCAACGGGTTCTCTTTTTGTAGACTTGGAGTGAAAAATAGAACGTAGTGAAAAATCCCGCAGACTCATGGCACAGTTATTAAACTGGTACCACTGTGCCTTCTTTTTACTGCGTTTCATGTGTCCGGTTAGACTAACACTGGAATCGAATGTGGCTCATTAGTGGTGCGAGCATTTTACTGATTGAAATCATCCTGCAGCCAAAACCGGACAACTTAATTGGTGCCAAAAAAGATTTTAACAACTGATTTTGTTGCAGGAACAAGGCATTGTTTTCTGTCAATATGATTAGCTTCATATGCAAAAACCGGTTAACGTATATAACTCAGCCGCTGAACATGTCCATGTGAGTGCAACTGGCTTCATACTGCGTCGTTATAAGATGTTTATATTCGGTTCGTGCATCTTACTTGAATATAGATATGGGAATGCTATTATATTTTAACAAAAGAGGTATATCTGTTGCTGCCTCGAAGCAATTTCAAAATAACTGTTCCATTTTTAACGTTAGTTCACATCTCCTCATTATGTGGTAAAACTATAGTTTATATACAAAATGCATATTGTTTATAAATTTTGTGCTGCTTAACTAGTCAGCAGGTCCTGCACAGTGACGTAGAGGGCTAGAGCGTTGTGCTTTGGTTCCCTTCCACGGAATGCACCCGGGATCCACCCATCCATCCCCTGAGGAACGCGGAATTTCAGTCTTCGGTATAGGACCTTTTGTATAGGACTCTTACGTTTAGAAATATATTAAAGTCTTTTGTCTAACAAAATGTTCACTACGGAGACCTCAAAACTGCATTTGTAAAGCAATCGGCATATTGAAGTTATTAGTGGTGTGAATACACCCTCTGCTTCCTAGGTAAGTTGTAAAGTAACCCCTGGCGTAACAGCCCGAAGTGAGCCTGAGCCTGCCAAACCGACTGCTGACCTCACGCCTACATACGCAAGGTGGAGGTGGGCGATCCTCCAACCAACAAGGGAGGAGGAGGAGGAGGAGGAGGAGGAGGAGGAGGAGGAGATATGGTCAGCACCTCGGCACACCCAGCCGGAAAATTTACTTTGCATACCAGAGTTTGCTACCTAGCGTAGCTCCTCACTTTGTTCATAATAAAAATGAAATGTGTAGTGTTTAACGCCCACTTTTACTATATAGGGTACCGCAGGCGCTGACACTGATGATATATGAGATGAAGATGGAACACTGAGGGATTGAGATGCATTGGTGGGAGAAACCGGAGATCCCGAAGAAAACCCGCCCCAGCACTGTGTTGTCCACAAGTCTCACTTTGCGGTTGCCTGAGTTTGAACTCAGGCCTCATTGGTGAGAGCCAAGTGGTCTAACCACTCCCACAGTGCTCTGAGTGAGCACCGTCCTATACCCTGGATTTAAAAATCCCATTTCCGGTGCGTTCCGAGGCAGAGAACGAAAGGACGACGCTCTGGATCATTACGCCATGGCACTGAACAGAGAGGTATATAAGTATCCAAAAATTCAAACCATTAATAAGGGATATCTTAGAAATTGTTAATTCCATAAAAACTTATTTCAAATAAATTGTATTTTATAACGAGATTTAGATTTTCGGGAGATAGGACTTTGTCTATATCTTACGGTTTTCCATTTATGCAAAAGTGATTCAGAATGAACAAGAGTTCAGGAGCTATTCCCAAAAAATTCAAGACACACATTTCACTTGGCACGAACGTATCTGAAATACATGCCAGTTTAATCACAGTCGTATGGTCCAATTTCGAGAAACAAACATTTTCATGTCTCATGCTCTGGAGAAGCAGTACCTAAATAACAAATTTGGTATTTAACCGAACTTACTTCTTTGGCTTATCCTAATCACAGGCTCAGAGATCTTTTTCTAAGGATCCCCCTTTTTGTATTCAATTAGTCTCAATATCTGTATTTCGTTGTAATTTCACTATCTACTTTTTGATTAGTATTACTTCTATACTTCTATTCACTATAAGTACATTGTAGGGGGTATAAACCTTGATACCGAAATTAAAGGATTGCCATAAGTAAAGAATCATGATGGATTTGAAAGGAATGTTGGTTCTTTGTTACAACACGTGCAGGGGCAGTTGAGTTGAATAGCAGTTCGGGTGAATAGTTGTTTTAACAAAAGAGACGTAAGAAACAGTGTCCTAAGCAGATTTCTAAAGGGGTAGTACTTGGCTCCGAATGAATAGGCATTGTTCGGACCCTTAATAATGGCATGAGCATCATCACAATGGACGAAATTGTTACAAAGGAAATCTTTGTGTGAAAAGAGGGCTTCCAGAAAGTGAAAGCTACACACCCACGCTCAGCTGTGAGGACAGTTCGTGGCTGGGAGCCGATTAGGGCAGTCCACTTCTTCTGTCTTGGTCGAGGGCAGACCAGAAGGGATGAGAGAAGATATTTGTGGGTTCATATGTACGTGAAGAACGAATTAAGTTTATCGAGTAATAAGCATTCCACCTTCAGTCTCTCTGAACAGTGATATATTGGTAACCCTTGGTCGGCAACTTCAAATTTGACGTTCTGATAAAAAGAAGCAGTCATTAAAACAGTTTGAAACGGGCATTCCAGTGTCATTAGAACTATCTTTCTCATACATGCTCACGCATACCCTGTGAGAAACCTCATTGCTTTACCCTGAGCTAAACACTTTTTATATGAAACTGTAGCGGAAAGTGGAACTTTGTGCCACCCATTATAAATTGTATCAAACTGTCGCCCCAACGTGGTAACCCTTGCTCGCCAACATATTTGCTTCAACCTTTAAAATTTTGATTCTCTTATGATTTACAACATTAACACAACTTACAGTCCAATATTTGCACCTGCCACAAAACATGCTTCTTGCTGCTTCACAACGATTCTCAACTGTCTGTCTAAAAACGGGTCCACTAACTCCTTTGTACACAATGCGACCAACTGTCACTAAACATACTTAGGGGCATTATTGGTGTTATTGGAAAGTAAAAGTAGATGTATGTGTGTATTTATGCATATTCCAGCATGACTTTAGAACGCCTGGAACGATTTCTGCCTGGAACGATTTTGGAAGAAGACTCCGAAGGCTCAGATGTTCACCATAGACGTGAACGAAACGTCTGGATCTTCCAACTCTAGCAGACCACGAGATCACCGATCCTGAGCCTGGAAAATTCTTTTATCTACAAATTAGACCCCGGCCGTGAAAGCTTATGGCTATTCATCAATTTACTAGATTTACAATGTGTTTTGATGCTTGCGACGTGCTGAAACAACACAAGAACTAATATTAGTATAAAATGAATAGTAATCAGGTGCTTGAGGTAAAACGTACCACTCCATATTCCATTGGAACTCCTCCTCTTCAGTATGAAGGCGAAGAACGTGAAAAGGATAGTACCGAATCCATAGTTTCCAGGTTATGTGGTACTAACAGATATCTACATAAGTAAGTTTAATCAGATCCATATAAAACCACATCCGGAATCTAGAAGATCCTGTGTTTTCACTGCGGCTCGCTATGGCCTGACGGTTGTGCACTAATAACGGTAAGGTACTAGAGCCCTTAACCGTATAAGCAAGAAAAATATTAGTCTATCACAAAACTATTAGTTTATTTGAATTTTGATAGTTCTCTTTTGAATAATACTGTACATGCACTTTACATTTTGTGAATACTGGCATACATATCTTATGTTTAATTGCACAGAGAGAGAGGGGGGGGAGATAGGGGGAGAGAAAGAGTTGAGCTTCCGCAATGGCTATTGTTATTTAAGTACTATTAACCAGAAAAACTTATTTCCTTCCTCTTTTCCTATTTCACAAAGTACATTTTCCCTCTCAAAACGCAACATGCATGTATTTTGGTGCCGTTTCCCTTGAATGGCGTGTCGGATAGCATGACTGTAGGAGCGGCTCACTGCTTCTGCACAAGATAGTTTTAGGGTGCAAAACAATGAAACGGATTTCTTTCAATTTTGTTATATGTTTGAAAACTCACCTATCTGTGTCTCTGAAAGTCCAGAATAAACAACTGCCAACGAACTTCAGCTACCAAAACACTGAAAACCCCATCCTGCGTATTTTCTTCTCATTAATAGAGCCTGTGACAATTTATTGATTTATCCTTATATAGTACTGTAGACACTGAAGTTTATATGGGTATCTTCAAGACATTTGTGGAGCAGCTGGATGATATCGAAGTGAGAGGTTATTCCCAGCAAAACGGAGTAAGGTGTAATACATCCAACGACATCATGGAACTTGTAAACAGTTTCCTTGATAATCAAATAATCTCAAATGGTCTGTGGCACCCCAGATCCCCTGACCTAAGCTTACCGGAGTTTTGCTTGTGGGCGTATCTAAAGGATAGAGTGTATAAGAATAGGCCACGGACAATTAATGTTCTCAAGGAATCCATTCGAACCGAAATAAATAGCATTGGCGATGATACTCTCCGTAAAGCTTCAGAAAATATGGTGAGACGAGTACAAACATGTATAAATCTCCCAATTATGTAATATATTCTCCCAAAGTTGCACGTGTGTTCTGTTATTGGTTCAAAAGTTATGGCATATTGAAATGATTAATGTTTTTATGGATCGCACTATATAATAATCACATGCATTTAGATTTTTGTAACTATCTATATCTTTTGAACTTCTTAGGTTAAAAGATACCTGAGAGTTTCCGTATAGGTATGCACCACAGCATCTATATCAGGATTCAGTGGTAGATCGCGCTATATCTAGCATGAATGGTTCCAAACATCGTTAAACTGAAATACAAGTACAGATGTATTTTTTATCTTGAAAAGTGCAGAGCGATGCGCAGTGGTATCTGGACGAGTCCACCTCAGAGCGGTTGCAACTGGAGGGGAGGGTAGGTCAGTTGCGTACCAGTTGGGAGCAAGTGAACACTTGCAGAGCTACTCAGCAATACTACAGCTTGTTTCAAAATGTGCTTTTCTCCTGGTTCCAAGAGAGTATTTATAAATGGCGCCTCCTAGCAGCACATTAGGAAATAAAGTGCTACATTTATAAACACGATTATAAAAAAAAGGAAAAATGGTCTGGGCCAGCTATAAAAATCTGGGGAAGGGTATCTGAGGCAGCAGTTGTGTCTGAAAGCAGTTTAGGAGAGTTATTAAGGAAAAAAGCCATTGGTGCTACTGCAACGTCCTTCTCTATGCCCAGTAAACAAAGATAAAGGACATACACAAAATCTAATTTGGATGTTTTAATTCAGAAGTAGTTTGGCGAACTATGAATAATGTTTAAAGCACAAAAAAACAAAGACCAACTTTGGAGAAAGTGCTTATGAAGCTTAAAAATTCTGCTGACTTCCAAGGCATTGTCTGAACATTAAGAAGAGTTCTTTTGAAGCTAGGATTATTTGAAGGAAAAAAAAACTCTAAGCGTGACATATATTTTAATCGAACATCGCACCATGCGTGCAGGGTTTAAATATTTACGAAATATTCAGAGATATCGAAGTGAAGTTTATATAGTTTATATGGATGAAACTTATATAAATACAGCACATACTGGACCATATGCCTGCAGTGAAATAGGTTACAGGGACTCTGCAGCGATATTGAAAGGCCGACAGTTGTTTATCATGCCTGCTGGAGGAGAACAGGGTTTTGTTCCAAATGCCTATGTACATTTAAGATCCAACAAACGCGTGGAGATTACTACCATAGTAAGAATTACAACTTAGTTTATAAGAGCTGCAAAACAACTTCGAGAATGAAAATTGTTTTTAGACACCTTATGCACCGCCCTCCCCTCTCGTAATCTTACGCATGTGACGCATTGTGGCGATAGGTGCACTATCCCCACCACAGTTGCTACTCATCCCTACCACGCAGGATTCCTGTCAAGATGAAATAAACATCTGTACCATGCTCCGTGGGCGCTGGAGATAGACCAACTGTAATTGTTGCACTCAAAACCTGCTACGAGTCCATAGTCTGCGGCAGCCAATCGCGTCACTTGAAATAAAATCCATACATTTAAAACTGGCAGTTTAACTATTTTATCTGCTATATACTGTATCACTGGTTTATAAATTTGTGTTTATTATGCTGGGTAAATTACCTTGTCAGCTGCACAACTTTACACAGAACCGGGCTGACAAGATAAGTTGATACTAATAATATATAAACATATATACATCAATATATAAACATATACATATACCTCTCGTATAAGCACAGCATGCATAGCAAAGAAGTACACTGTCTTGTTTGAAATACAGAAAAGGCGGAGTCCATAACATTACTTTATAATGATTCAATAGCAGTCTTATGTGAGCTATAAATAAAGAAGCATGTATCAAAACAGCAAAAACGCATGGAAAGTTCATGAACATTCCCCTTAAAGTCTAACCCCAAATAACAAAATTAACAAATGAATGTAGTTCTCCATTTGTGTCCCACAGAACCTTAAAATAATTTAGAGAAACAAAGAGCATAGTGTGAAAGGATTAGAATGGCTAAATGTTCTTCAGGTATTTACCGACTCACACAGAGGTGTACGCATGTAGGAAAATCCCTTATCTAGGCAGGCAAACTTAGTACCTAAACCTCTGTGCATGACAGAGATACCACCTGCCAAACTAAACAGAAGTAGGCCAGGAAGCGCTCAAATCTCGCACTCAGCCTTCATCTAATATTAGCCCCAAACGGAAACACCAAATGTGCGAAGAAAAATTTAAACCCTAAGCAAAGGGTTCAAAAGGTGCACAATCTTTTGCTTCTCAAAGCTTTCTATTCTATAAAACTGTATGAAAATAGTCTTTAAACGTGTATATGTGCTGTTTAAATACGGAGCATATATAATTTGAAAATAATGTTTCAGAAACATTGCATCTAGACACATTTGTGACGTTCTATTTTAAGCAATAAAGCTTAATTTATTTGGACACTTCTTTACTTAGTAACACCTTGGAATCGGCCTGAGGCACATCATATGGTATTGGATGAAATCGACAAAATATGATTATAACAGACATGGAGCTAGTCGTATAAAATATGTATAAACAAAGGAAAAGTGATCAAAAACCCATTGTGATCTCAGAAATCAGAAATGGTTTGGTTTTATATAAATGCTGCTTATTACAGATATGCCATTGCTTGTGAATAATAACTAACAGAATTCTTTTGATGTCACACTGATTAAAATTTTCATGTATTCACAAACCTGCCATTCATAAGAAAAGAAAAGTATGCACATAGTTTTAATTTAACTACAAATATTAACAGTTTTCAGGGTGAAGGTCTGTGATGGTCAGAAGCACCCCAACACTATCTTATATGTCCAATTCTATCCTTTCTGGTAGGCGTGTTCCCACCACATTCTTCAGCATTTCCTTGTTGATTGTGCTAACCATTTCTGTAATAAATGACACTGGTAAATAAATTAAACAGAACTTTTGAAAATTTTTATTAGAAGAAGTATATAAATTAACAAATATGTCAGTATAAATATGTATAAACCTCGGTCTTTAAGTAGCCTCAGGATTCTTGGAACTGTTCATGACAGTAAGCGCTTATGGATGAATTGCGATTATTATTTTGGTACAGAGGAATTATTGTATTGCACAAGCTTCGATTACCAGACCTTACCTCAATATGCATTTTCGGAGTCCTGTACCAAAAACAAGTATTTTAGAAAAGTTTTCGTTTGTATGTGTTTCCATAGGAATTGCTTTAAACAGCATAACTGTTAAAAACAATGAACAACAAATTTGGTATTTAACTTCATATATGTCACAGAAGAGGCACGAATATTTTTATGAAAAATGTAGCCACAATAAAATAAATGTCTCATGGATAAACCACCCTTATTTTGGATGTTCTCAAAGCTGTACCTTGATAGTTTTATAATAAACACCAATTCTTTAAGATGTATTAGGTGCATGACATTCCCTTCATCATGAATTAATTTAGCATACTTTTGTGTAACTGATAGACCACAATAGGCAACAAGTTACTGCACAAACATGCATATCTTATTATATTATTTAATTTTTAAGTTTTATGGGTTTAACCGTTTGTAAAATATTGGTTGTAATTCAGATGAATCTTCAATTATTGTATACCTCTACACTAAAACACAGTCATCATTGCTTATTTCTTCCTATTGTCACAGTAAGAGTAATGTTTCAAAGTCAGTATATACATACAGCTTTTTAAACATTTTGACCATCGCTTCAGCCTTCTTCATTATATCTGCTTGCACGCCTCGGTAGCGTGGTGGTAGCATGTCTGCCTCACGCTCAAGAGGTCCCGAGTTCGAATCTCGGTCAGGGTGAGTTACCTAGATAAGGTCTTTCCCGAGGGTTTTCCCTTATCCTGAAAGACGAATGTCGGGTAATGAAGCTCTATGGATCCCGGACTCATTTGAGCATCATTTCACCCATTCCATTCATCGTCCGATATGACTTAACGTTGGAGAACGTAAATTACAATATATATATATATATATATATATATGCTACCTGGATTGAGATATATAATGAAATTGTTTATGGAAACGTTTGTCATAATTAACGTGACATAGACAATGCGACAAATTTTGCAAGAATACTTTGTATAAGAGGTAATTGGGAAACTGACATGAGGTATACGTTTCTTCGGTTTGATCTCTATAAATTGAGCTGTCAAGAATGTATACAGCACTTCACGTTACATGTTGTTTTATCATTAACATATAAATCAAAGGAGAATATTTGCAAATTTCAGTTCCTATCTAACATCTTTAAAGTTTATTCTTTTAAGATGTATTTTTATGTACTCCAGGTAACTGAACTTATGTAATTGTGCTTCTGATATCATTGTAGTTTTCCAAATCAACTGAACCCTGAATTTCTTTCTTTGTTTCCCTTTGTTACGCGCTCGGTGGTTGCACTGCGACGTACTATTACACGGTATGCTTGGCCTTCCTTTTATGTGAAGCCATTGCGTTTATGAATGTGAGTTGATGTGTACAAATGGGGATGAAGAGCTACCCTAAGGTTATTTGCAATTTTACTGAATAGGAGTACAAGCTTTGAAACTTTATGATTGTGTTTCTCCTTTGTCAATATCACACGACAACCAAGGTCGCACTGAAGAAAAGGGCTAAGGATTCTGTACGCCAACGAACCGATTTTGTTAAACACTGAACTAGAACAACTCGTAATAAATGCTTAAGTTATTAACAGTAACACTTACATGGAAAATAATAAATATGTAAGTATACGAGATGTACCAACATGGTATTAGTGATGAACTGCCTTATAATAAAGAAAGACAAATACATAAACCCAGGGGGAAATTTTAATCAAAGAGTATTTTGCATAAAGGACTTTCTAAAAGTTACACAATTGCTATAAGGTAATACCTTATGGCGAAACAACACAAGGAACACATTCTGGAATGCAATCAAGCCCATTATGCTCATGGACATGTCGTACATGTCTACATGTGAAAAATCTCACTAACTCTCTCAGATGATCGAGCGTATAGTGGCGATCAATCGAAACATAACAGCGAAGGTGTTGTGACATACGATTGAATGTAATAGCAGGCCTATCAGCGTATCTAATTCTCGCTGACAGTTGGTGGTACCAGCTGTGCTGCGGCTCCTGATTGCTTACCCGTCTTAGGTATATTGACTACATGCCGAGTCAATACTCACCGACCGACTAAGGTACTAGCAGGATCTACCTAAGCCTCAGTGTTGTTACTGCGTGCCCACAACAGGGTTTAATCGCATAAATATTTTTATTTCGAGAATGTTAGGTGTTACTGATTTTAAGTACTAAAGCATACAGAAGAAGCAGCAAGACAAGTATAATACAGATCACTGTATATTGCACTCTATGTGGAGTATAGGTTAATCAACAACGTATTGCGTCCCACATAGATATATTGTGGATAATATTCCCATAAAGAAGGGAATTCACGCGGAAATCCTTCTCACTTCCGGGTTCGAAGACCCATCCCAGTGTTGGAACTGCCTAGATAGGTCAACCAAGTCGCCTCTAGTATCTACAATGAGTACCTACTCCTTCCTTTGAGGGCCATCTGCACCAAGGGTTAGGTGCCGCTATGGACCACGAAACTTAGAAACACACAAATGATGGAAAGGAAATCTGGTAGATGAAAACCCGTGCTAGCATTTGCCTACCAAACAAGGAAGACTCTGAAAAAGCTGGAGTACAAAGTGGCAGTCGACAGAAACTGAAACTATAATATCTCAAATGTAAGCCATAGATATTACCGCCAGCCATCGGGTTCGAATTGTTATACCTTTTAACGTGCTTACATATATATCCGAAATTAACGTATCTGGATCTTATACTACACGAGAACACGTTATTCATCATTGAGGCAAATTTGAGCCTCACTCAGCTGCGTCTTGTTCCATTGGCAACCAGTTCAGAAGTGTTCAAGATTCTGTTTAGAATGTCCTATTCAGCTACCAAAATTCTTCTAATCACCTCCCCTTTTGTTAATGGCTCTAAGACCCCCACTACTAGCTTCTGTTATGATGGTGCCACTTCATTTCTACATTTCGAAATTTGCCTCTTTCTATCCTAAAGTCCCTTGCATATTCCATTGCCTGCCATACCTAATCTGGCAACTTGGATAGTGACTTTGCCCTCTCTAATGTAACCTAAGTACTTCTCTGAACCTCTCCTGACAACCACTCATCACCGACAACCACCTTACTTACAATGACATCTTATCCCGGACCAAACTGTACTCATGGTTAACTGCCAAACCTACAGCATCTTAAGATTTAACACAAATAGACAAAATATTCATATTTAATTTTACTATAAGTATTGATTTATTTATCTCATCCATAATTTCTCTATGAAGGAGTACCCACACAATTTCCGGCTACTGTTTAATTTAATGAAACCCACAAATGGAACTATTGGTTACGGTGCAACGCTTTCTCCTCCAGTTAACGTTAACCAAAATAACTAAAAGCAAATGGATGTGCTTCATTAAATGTACCGTAAGCATTTTCACTTCTGAAGTGGCACCCTTATTCAATAAATTTGCAAAAGTAGATAACATAACTTTTCCATACTTGCACAGTCTTTGATTCACCTTATGTGTAGAATTTCGCATGCCTAACAGGGTAGTAATAAGGCTTTTGAATTGTTAGGCTTCTCACTCCGTACTCCCAACTCTGAAAGGAAATGTGGAGCACAGATGTAACACAAAATGTACCTCTGGGAAACTTCTCTGTTTTGACAATAAGGCACAATGTGTTAACGTTTCATCGGTTATGCGAGGGACCTGCGTTGAACGGAATAAATCAAACGCCTGTTCTAATATGCAACAACTGTAGCGGATAGCTTATCTTTTTATCGAAAGCTGTGCTATGCTTCCTTATTTCAGTTGAAATGAACTATGTTCGCCCGAAAACCATATAAATAAATCAAAACTCGCGATGTTTACAAAAATATATTTGGAGTAAAATCAATGTAAATATAATTTGTTTAAGAACAAGTATTAGCATTTATAATGAGTCACATCAAGACATTTAACCTAACGACTGTGAATAAACAATATTTAGTAATTAGAAAAGGAAGACAAAAAATGTAATATAAACAATGAATCAAAAGAGAATCGATACCGAAATTGCTAAGTAGTGTCATAGGAAGAAACTTAAAGTGCTTAACACCAATAAAACTTAAAAAAAAAACAATGTAAATGGCTGCTTTCTGAACAAGAAACTCCACAATTCAAAAGAGGAACACCAATAGTTATCGTTGGGGAAAATACTGGATTAGATCAAGAAGAACAGAGGATGATTAATTAAATAAATAGTAATAATAATTAAGTAACCACCAGCGCTTCTGAACGTGTGAATCTCACACGCCTGAATTCAAAACATTATCTTCGTTAATTACGCTCGGATAAATTTCTGAAAATGACACATGCCAATCTTATAATAAGAAAGAATGTTATTTTCTGATCATGATCGTACAAAAATCTTGTCTCCTACGATACTTAGAGCGCAAGCGATGCATCTTTTATCTTCACATGATTATGGTTATCCATCTATTCAACACAGATAAGCCTGAAAAACAACAGCATTCCTTCCTCACAACACTTATTTTAAGCACAAATAAACAGTGCCCCTAATATGGAAATAGAAGTCACGCAGTTTGAAATCGAGCTGACGCTCAGTTCCTTTTTAGAGTACTGGTGTTTTATTTTGTCAAAGTGAATGGCATCATGAAGTCGTGTGTCGAACTCTAGCAGAAATATTGTTAATGTTACATTAAATTATTACTATATACATATCTTTTTTCCAGTGTTTGTGATCCGAGTGCGTTAGCATGTCCCTCAAATTTAGAACATGTGATTTTTTCGATCATGATACGCGAAGTAGAGCAGATACATTATATTTAATGTGAAAAAGCATTTACGAAAGCTTTCCAATCCAGAATATGGGCAATTGTAGATTTTCCAAAATCCCAGAAAAACTGGAAATTTGTGGGTAGGTAGTGTACATAAAAGGCCACGAGTTTGTAGTGAGGCAGCTTCATTCTTTGAAAAAGGTAGCGTGCCTGTATTTCAATCTCCAGAAAGGCCGACAAAGTTGGAAAGCGAGTTACTTAATTGGAAACCGTACTTGCCCTTTCACTGCTGTGATGTGTGTCAAGGTAAGCTTTTAATGTTTTAGGAATATTTAATGTATTGTTTAATTACGGGAAAAATAGGCAGAACACTTACTGGCGTGTAAAACGTGCGCTTGTGTACAAAACCTCTGCCGGTACACGCACTACGCGTGGCAACACCGCTCCACTCGAGCATCGGTCAACGTTCACATGCTTTTTAACCTTTGCGAGCTCTTAAGGAGTTCCAAAAAGGAAATTTTTGAAATGTTTCACTTTCCCTATCACGTAACCAGTAGACAGAGATAGCCAAAGAAGAAGTGGATGATGATGGTGGTATAATTTCACGGAGATCTTAACAAGAATTCTTTGACTACCATTGCGGTCGTTGATCAACCTTCTATCTTTTCAACCAGGGGTCATGGGTTCGATTTAGAGGGAAATTCTCCTTTAACAGGTCCGAAGGTCCGAAAGTATGAATTTCAGAGTAAATGTGAGTAGTTAACAGTTAAAAGGTGATAATACCAACATTAAGAAACCTTACAGTTCAACGAGCAATAACACTATTTGCTGTCTTTCGAGCCTAAGGCCCCCTTATAAGAAGGAGCATTAAAGAGATCGAAACAAATTAAACGATAAAAAATTCATGAACTAAGATACGGCGAAATACTTATAATACACCTTTTATTTAACAGCACAGGCGTTGGTAGGTTATGTAGAGAAAATACCCCGCTTTAAAACAGAGCTGAAATGGTCTCTATTTCTTCATTTATTATTGCTTTGCAAAGCACACAAGGAAACGCAAATAAGCATATTATCTTAAATTACACGTGATATACTCTTGCTCCATTTGAACTTCTTATTCATGTTCGTTTACCTTATTTTTCACTTCCGTAAGTAAACAATCACTATTGCAACCAATTTTCATCAACGCAGAGTGAGCTTTTTCAAATCGATTTGGCTTCGCCAATTTCCTACATGGTTCCAACACTGCAGACAATAGACGCATACCTTCCCACAGGATATAACATCCAGGCACGTGTTGTACTGACATCAAAGGCATTGTCGTTTCAATCTGACTACGGTCGAAGCCTCGTTCGAGGGACGAAGTCAATTTGAATCTCACGCCCAGGGCGCCATGTTCTAGCAATCACTGTAGAAACAAAAGCTTAGCTGGACCTCGCTTCGTGTTGTTGTTGTCAGATAGAAAGTATAAAGTCACGTGCTCCACAGTCTATGGATGACGTCACTGTCATATTCCCTGTCACTGAGGGTCTGCATAGGTATTATCAAGAGATGGATTTATATGGAGAAAGATAAGGGCAAATATGAAACTAAATTTAATTAAACATGAAAAATTTCGCAACCTCAGCTATGCTTGCGAACTCAATCTTTGCTAACGTCTAACTTTTGCTTCCCCCTTCTCATTTTTCTCCCCGTCCCTGGCTCTTTTGCATCATATTTTTTATAAACGTGTTTCAAATATACATAAACGCTGTTCCTTTTGAGACACCACGGAAGACTGATACTCAATGGATATATTAGTATTAAATAAGATTAATGGATGAAAAAGAGTTTCAGACACAGGAACTGTGAAGCAGATGGCTTCAAATTTCAACACTTAACCATCATCGCTACAAAGAAGGTAAACAGTGGACAAGTGTCACTGATAGGCATGTAAACCCTAAATGATGGATATATTTTGAAGATGTTAAGAGACTCTACGAAATATTAGATGGATTGTTGCCTAGGATGTCCCTTCCTAAGGGACAGTAGCACCTAAACTTTACTTCATTTCGCTCTGAGCTTAATCTTAGAAAATGTACAGTTTGGTACATTATAGATGTTCTATAGACAGTAACTCAAACACCTCCTCTATTATAAATTTATTTATATTTTACATCACTTTGTGAGTTCATCACAAAGGATATATTACACATTCTCATAATCAACATTTTCTTTTTTCTCATCAACAATAACAAAACACTAACTCATCATAAACTTGATATTGTTTCCCAACAAACAAATGAATGATGATTATTTCCTGCCTACTGATTATTTCCCACACGACATTCTGGAAGCATTGTTTTACTGTGGGAAATTCCCCGTCTGCTTTTGTGACCTGTTTTAAGTTAGCGTTCAAACGGATCAAATCGGGTAAGGAATTACTGAATACAACGAACAAAGAAGTGAGTTCAGAAATGAGTGCTAAATCTACCTACTGTTTGTTCTAAGTCTCGCATCAACATCATCATCACGATCATCACCGCTTCGTTCCTGAGGACTTCTTCTCCAATTAGGCTCCTCCAAATTAGTCTCATCGTCCTTTTTATGGTCTGTCCATATTTCTTGCTTCTCGGTTCAAACTCTAAGTGAAAAATGAAGTTATCTGCGAAGAAGGCGTTCTAAACAATCTACTCAGATTTTGTATGCATGCCAAATTTAATGGTATATAAAATTATTAGTTTTATTTGGTATAGATCTATTACTTTACAATTTTTGTTTTATGAACTAAATCATTGGATTTCAGCACTTTCCTGAACCTTTTCGATTAAGGTTAAATAATTATTTTATTAACTTATATTCCAAAAAATTACTTTTCAATAATCTACTCAAACGGCGTTGTATATACAGATAAAGCTTAAATAGCGTTTAGGTATACATGTCTTCGGATTACTCACCTATCATATACTTTATTACAAATTTTTTGTTAACCAATGTATGAAAATCAGTTTTAATTTTACGAATTATGGCACAGAAAGCTATACCAGTCATAGGCATTTTAGCCATATATTTTATTCTTGCCGATAGTATGTATAAGAAGATCACTTACCCTTCCCTATTTAATTCTTTACGACTGTAAAATAATTTGATTAATCTCCCTGGAGAAAAATGTAGTTTTGCTTATTTCTTACCATACGAATATCCATAAAGACGAATTAGAGTCTTACATTATAAAAAGTCAGGAAAAGTGATATGAAATTACGAAGAAATAAGGCGTTTCTTTAATTCGTTTCTATCTATTGATAGAAGTATAATAATTACTCTCTACATACTCTCTACATAGAATATTTCACTAATTTCTTGCACATTGTATACTCTAGAGGATTTGGCATTTTCGCCATTTCTACTATAGGGAATGTGCACGTAGGTAGCTCCTTATATCTGTAAAGAGAGCCCATTGTAAATTTGGGCGGGAGCACAAGCATTGTCATACATTTTGAAAGAACTCAAAAAGCTTTGAAATTTCTTTCTCTATAGTGTTATGGTAGAAGTTTTCTTCAAATGATCGGAAGCTTAAAATATAATCACAATGGGGCGAGAATGAAATCGAAGGACTTTGTCCAATAAAGAATACAAGCAGATAAGCTTTTCTGGATTAAAAAGAGCGATTCCCCTTGAATAATTCATATAACCGTTTATGATAATAAAGGACATATAAATGACAAAGTTAGCAAATATATTTCTATTGTTAATTTTGTGAATTAAATATAAAACGCACACTCAGAATATATGTTCCTGGGATTTGGATGAACTATTTTACAATAAAACAGATTATTTAAGTGATGGAAATTATTCCTTTCTTCACACTAGCCATATACAGGCTAAGGTACTAGATTGGTAGAGTCGACATAAAAAATTCAATATTCTTGGAAACCAGTAGATCCGTGGTTCAAATCCCGGCCGCTAAATTGAATTTTTCATATCGGCTCTACCAGTAAACCGGATATCTGCTTTAAAAGGAATAAGTTCAAATATACAATGTGAACAAAAATATGAAGTCAACTGAAGTGTAATTGAATAAAGTGTAATAAACAGTGAAAAAAAGGCATCGATCATGCTTATCATTGCAGTTGTTTATTACCAAAGCTACATATAAAAACCAACATAAACCCATTTAAATACATCTTAACCTAATGCGAAAGAATTAAACTCACCTAACATGACTGACATATCATTTATAAGTTTTGCCTATATGGGTACGGACTCCTTGTAGTGCATCTTAAATGAGTATTTAAAATTAAGGTAATTTAAAGGTAATTAGGAAAACTAGAATATTAATTTAAATATAGATATTTTGACACTCTCAAGAGTACTATGGAAACTAGGCCCACTGCTATTCCCCCTCCCCTTGTTATGCACCAGTAGTAAATGAACTCTTGTTAGATACGTGCAGATTTCCCTGTTGGTACATTCAAATTCCCACAGAAAAAATCACCCCGCATTAAGCACATTGTTGGAATCTGTGATTTTAGCTGCCTTAGAGTTTTTTCTAACATTAATTCACACTCCTGGCACCAGAGGCAATATTTTTTCCCTTGTCTTGTCACACACGGGCGCACACACATGAACAAGCTTTCTGTATGCCATGTAGGAGCAGTGAACATGACTGTCCTTGTCTCCATCTGCAGGCTGATGCATGGCCAGGAAATTGAATGAGTTCAACTCAAGTTGGTCACACTGAGGCACTCTTTTTATACCCCGAACTGGCTTTGTGAGAGGGGATTTGTCTGCATGGGAATGAGGCAGACATTTTTTTTTTCTGGATACGTACTGCTGATCGACACACATGTAATTTAGTAAAATAGGATGTTATACATTCACATGACTTTCTGTGCTCACTATGATTGGTTTATTTTGAAGCAGTTTCTACAGACTATTCTTACAAAAACTTAATTTTCTATCTGCGTCATGTTCAACGTGAGTTTCAGAAATAGTCTCATTAAATATTTCGTTGCAAGTTCAAAGAGAATAGGGAAAACCAATCACTAGTATGTGTTACCTTAAACTTTGATACGTTTTCCGCGATATTGCGAGAAGCAACTGAACAACAGTATCATTTCAAAATAATGAAAAACTGTAGAAAAATTTAAATAAATAGTGTCAAAAGTGTCTGAAACAAAGTAAGTTTTAAGAAATTCTAGGTTTCTGTTATATGTTAAATGACACTAAATTACTTCCGAAAGAAGAGGGTTTTGTAGGCCATTCCCAAAAACTTCACACTTAATTTTTCGTGTACTTATCTAAAATATGTGGTACTGTTCTTATAATAATTCGATAACCATGTTCCATAATGCATGGGTTATTTAAAAATTAGTGGCAACACTGCCTTCATTTGGCGCTATCAGCGGAAAATCATGTAAGCTGATAACAATGAAAAATAAGAGCATCTAATGTTTGCTAGCTGTGAGTTTGAAGACAATAATTTTATTTAATATGATATTTTTGGTAAGTTTAATTGTAGTCTGTTATCTTTAGTGCTCTAAATATGTTTAGTAAATACCAACAAAGGTGTTACATTGAAATTCCGGTTGCAAGAGGTATCAGTACTTGACAATGTCATACAGAATTATTGGAAGCTTGTGGTAGAAAGACTTTACCATATCGTACCGTGTTTAGGTAGGCGAATGCATGTCGTAGAGGAAATTCCCATTGTGTTACATTATGGTGCTCCCTCTCACACGTCTGCCTGCCTTATTATCGGGTGATTTCAGGAATTTAACGGATATTTGATATTTTAATATATAATACAAATAATATACAATATTCTTAATACAGGTAGTAAATAATGTGTTGGTACTTTAAGTTATATATAAGAGAACTCGATGTTCAGAAACCACGGTTTTTTGTGTGTAATATCAGCCTCCAAACGAAGTAAAAGCTGCAACTTCTTTCCTTAAGGTCAAGCAATAATTCTGACCTCAAAATCGGTTCATGAAGCCAATCTAGCATTTTTAACCAACGTTGAATATTGCTTTAGGATAGGCTGAGAAAGACAGTGACACAATAAAATGAAGAATTTAGTTCAAACTAAAAGTTTAGAAGTGAAGTGAAGCGGATCTCTTGCATCTAGGAGTCAGTCTTAGCTCAGATTAAGGATGTAATACAAATTCAGCATTGGTAGCAAAGCTAAATACTGTCACACAATTATCGGAAGGCACGACCAACTGGAGCTGGGTAGGGGACAGGAGGCTTTCAGGCCACGCCCACCCATTTATCTTGTAGCGCTAACATAGGGGATGGTTAGGAAAGTGTCACTAGGTACTGTCCGTTTCTTTTCACTTCCCCTGACGTCTCGAACAATCGGGATGATGTTCTGAGCCGCGAAACTTCCAGACACAGCGATCTATGTATATAAGGGATGCAGTGGACGAGTCAGTTCAGTTCGTGGCGAGCAACCGTGAAGAGCGCAGTGCTATCGAACGCACTGGAAGACTGTGTACGTGTATCAGGGGAGTTGTACGTAATTGTGAGTGTGGAGTGGACCTGTGACAGACGAACTGGTGGATTGTAATTGTGTGCGCTACGTAATTCTATGTAATCGGCAAGTGTTCCAACTGTAATTGGTGGAAATAAAGAAAATTTTGGGTTTGTGCAATTGGACTTCTAATTTCACGAACCCACAAAGTCACAATACTATATCATATTAGGGCCACAACATACGATTCAGACATGCCTACTAAATTATTAATATGTAATAAAAGAGTTGCGTTCTGATATCTTGTCTGTTTACTAATTACTCCTAAGGTTATTCGTGAGCTTGATACATTTTGTTCACGATCAATTTAAGCCTAATTGAGGTTCACATTTTAGTGCTGTATTATTGGTGCATTTCTAAGGGATTGTTTAGTTCAACAGAATAGTATATCATACCACTCCAAGTATAGTTCTTAAATTCAACATTACTTATTTTGTTTATACTTCACAAACTTTAGCTTCACACCGTTTCCTGATTAGAGCAAAGAGCTTCCGACAAGATAGCTAAAGTCATATAAACACAATTACACTATTAAACTTCATCCATTTATAAATAAACACACCATCAATACTTACCAGTTTGTAGAGGTGTACGATTCAGAAAATCACCAACGTGTAATTAACGGTTTCATAGGTTATTCTCAAACTGTTCTCATTTAAGTTATGTAATTATCTAAAATATGTGACGGCACTGCCCACTTAACCTTGAAGATACAACGGAAATAGGGGATGCAGTAGCCATAAGCGATAGTAAACCTTCTTAATTGGTTGGTCGCCCCGTTTTGTTTGCATGACAGGTAGAATACGACTTTTCTTTTGATAAAGGTAGAATTCAAATTATGCAATAACAGTGAATAAACGGAAAGGGCTAGATTAAAAAGTGACATAAATGTGTACTTTAAAGCACTCATAGTTGCTGTATAGTAGCCTTTTTTTCTGTCCATTACGGTTTATCCTTATTTCACAATTAATTACACTTTGCAACACTGAAATTTACACCTGACCAAAATTAGGCAATTCTAATAGATTTTAAGCACTAATTTCAGACTCAAAACCGTCTTGTGATATCACCTAACGTTTAGTTATTGCCCTTTTTCTGATTTGTGAGAATCTGCTGCGCTACCCCGCTCCCACCGCCGCAACCTTTACCGGTCGGCTCATCCTCTCAACATTTGTTGTCATTCAAGGCACGAGGCACTCCTAAATCAATGTTATTTGCTACACCAATGATTTGATGAGAACCAAGGAATCATATTACAGATTGTTACTTCCGTTTAACAAAAGTATATGGTTTCTCTTCAATGTCACAAGGTGTCATAGAGTAACCAAATATGCCTTCGGCTAATAAGACCTGCACTTAAACACAATTCCTCACCTGAAGTATGCAAGTTAGATGATGTACCTTCAAATAATTCTCCTGAAGAAAAACCTGGCCCTTCAGTATACAATACCAATGACCAGATTTCTGTTATCAGAACCTCAATCTAAACCTCATTTGATTTCCTGAACCGGCTAAATGATCTAGTAAGGAATGTTAATTTAAGAAAAACTCAATCGGAACTTTTAAGCTCAAGACTTAAGAACTGGAACCTGATTCAACCTGGAGTAAATGTAGTAGCATTCATAAAACACGAACACCCTATCACATCAATTTTTTTCACATAAAAATGAACTAGCTTAATGTAATGATGTTAATGGGCTCAGGGAACAACTGAGTGACAGTTATACACCATACGAATTGCGCCTTTTCATTAATTCGTAAAAGTTAAGTTTAAAGGCAGTTTTATCACATAATCGTAACTCTTATCCTTCCGTCCTTATAGCTCATGTTGTCCAAATGAAAGAAAACTGAGCATTTGCGGTAGTTTTGAAAGGTATAAACTACGCAAAGCATGAATGACAAATCTGAGAAGATTTTAAGGTCATAGGATTACTACTAAGAATGCACAATTGTTTCACCAAGTTTTGTTGTTTTATATGTGAGTGGGACAGTCGGGCTAAATAAAAACATTGTAAACACATGAAGTAGTCGAGTGGCTCGTAAGAAGTGCTTTAGTACCGGAGGAAAAGAGTATTAAGTATGAAGAATTATTTAACAGAGACAAAATTTTGCTACCGCCACTTCACATTTAGTTAGGCTTAATTAATAATACTGTAAAGGCTTAGAAGGGAGAAGAGTTGTTTTCGGTATTTGAAAGAAAATTCTGTCCAAGAATAAGAGGGGCCAAATTAAAAGAAGTTATTTTTATTGGCCCACAAATACGCAAATTGATGGAAGAAGACATTTTGAAGACTAATTTCCGAAAAAGAGAAAGCAGCATTGTTGGGATTCAAAATAGTGTGCAAAAAGTTCCTGGGAAGTACGAAAGCTGTCAACTACAAAGCAATTATTAAGAATATGCTAAATGCATATAAAAATTTAGGGCGCAATATGTCCTTAAAAATACATATTCTGCACTCGCACTTGGACTTCTTTCTTCCCAATCTGGAAGCAGTGAGTGATGAGTAGAGCAAGGAACTTTAGGACACCCAACCTAATAAATTTGCTACGCCGAGACCATAGAATTAGGTTTGTTTACAAAGAACTGAGGGTGAGGAAATGACGTCTGCAGAGCACGCTACACCTGTTTCCGACCTTTACGCAGTCAGTCGACGACGACAACAAACAGAGCTCTTGACTAAGTGCGTATATATGAATAACATAATGAAGTCCCTAAGCTCATTTATTCTCTCCTTTTTGAACAGATATACAGGAGTATTGAAACAATATTGTTTAATTTTAATTCAGTCACCAATTTTATTGTAATGTTCAACTACGTACATTCGTAAATTCTCAAATTTGAAACTTGTTCTATTGTCTGACAAAATATATTTATATTGAGAGAACGTTTCTCTACATCACATGTAATTGGAGCATAATGAAACAATTTATATTTGAATCAGTGTTGCTATTTAAACAATTTAGCACTTCACACTGTTTGGAATATGAAGGGGTTGTTTTTAAGAACAAGTTGAAGTTTTTGTTTGACACAATTACTATTAGTATCATCAGGGACTTTTGTCACAAACTTTTTCCACTGCCCTTAAAGCAGCACACATTTCAATATTCGAAGTCTCATCTCAGACCCTCCCTCCGAAGGTGACGGTACATCAGGACAGCAAGTGGATCGCGAGGCTCCATAGGTCAGTGTTTTCGCAACCTGCACCCGCCTCGTTCTAATGCTTTGGTATCGAAAGTTCCTGCCTTACTGATGAGTACGGAGAATGGCTTGATCAGGATATGAGGGCCATGGAGAAGGGATACAGCGGAAAGTGGTCACCTAGTATGTAGCTGACAATTGTTGGCAGTTC